>CM050169.1:92855481-93515912 GCA_027410445.1 Discoglossus pictus
GGGGGTTAGAGAGACACAGGGGGGGTTAGAGAGACACAGGGGGGGTTAGAGAGACACAGGGGGGGTTAGAGAGACACAGGGGGGGTTAGAGAGACACAGGGGGGGTTAGAGAGACACAGGGGGGGTTAGAGAGACACAGGGGGGGTTAGAGAGACACAGGGGGGGTTAGAGAGACACAGGGGGGGTTAGAGAGACACAGGGGGGGTTAGAGAGACACAGGGGGGGTTAGAGAGACACAGGGGGGGTTAGAGAGACACAGGGGGGGTTAGAGAGACACAGGGGGGGTTAGAGAGACACAGGGGGGGTTAGAGAGACACAGGGGGGGTTAGAGAGACACAGGGGGGGTTAGAGAGACACAGGGGGGGTTAGAGAGACACAGGGGGGGTTAGAGAGACACAGGGGGGGGTTAGAGAGACACAGGGGGGTTAGAGAGACACAGGGGGGGTTAGAGAGACACAGGGGGGGTTAGAGAGACACAGGGGGGGTTAGAGAGACACAGGGGGGGTTAGAGAGACACAGGGGGGGTTAGAGAGACACAGGGGGGGTTAGAGAGACACAGGGGGGGTTAGAGAGACACAGGGGGGGTTAGAGAGACACAGGGGGGGTTAGAGAGACACAGGGGGGGTTAGAGAGACACAGGGGGGGTTAGAGAGACACAGGGGGGGTTAGAGAGACACAGGGGGGGTTAGAGAGACACAGGGGGGGTTAGAGAGACACAGGGGGGGTTAGAGAGACACAGGGGGGGTTTGAGAGACACAGGGGGGGTTAGAGAGACACAGGGGGGGTTAGAGAGACACAGGGGGGGTTTGAGAGGCACTGGTTAGAGTGACTCGAGTATAAGCCGAGAGGGTCCTTTTTAGCCTTAAAAAAGGGCTGAAAAACTCGGCTTATACTCGAGTATATACAGTAATTTCCCAAATGAGGAAGTTGATTTAACTTTATGAAAAAGAAAGCAAAAACAAGTTTATAAACATGGGGCCTCATTCAAATGTGATTTGGCCAATTGAATAAGACTCTATATAAGCACAGAGCATATTAGTTTACAGAAGTTTTTAGTTAGTGAAGACCTTGCTTTTGGATAGAAGTTCACTAACTAAAAACATTTGTAAAAAAATATGCTGTGTGCTTATATAGAAATCTATTTAATTGGCCAAATCTCATTTAAATGAGGCCCATGGACAGTAAGTTATAACAATATCTTTACACTGAAAATAAATGAGACGATGGAACTTTAATGAAATAACCGTGTACTGGAGGGCGTTACATTTACCACAGTGTCACTTTAGAACATTATATTACCAATTATAATAGTGTTGCAGCTGTGGGACTTTACATTAAATAGCAGTAACACTGTGGAACATTACCATTTAATGCCTGTCACATTTTTTTATGAAGTAACAGTGATACAATGTAACATTTTATTAATGACAGTGGGGTTACATTAATTAGCAGTGGTACTCTGGGACTTTATATTAAATAATAGTGTACTGGGGGACATTCTATTCATTAGCAGTGACTGTTTTTTTTTGTAAATATAATAGTGACAGTTGGATTTTACATTATATTAAATAATAGTGCATTGAGGAACTTTTTATCAAGTGGGGCTGTGAAACTTTATTACATATAATAGTTGTCAAACTGCGAATCGTCGTCATGCAAAGCAAGGGATGCAGTTCGGGCAGCAAATCTCGAGGGTCCGCATTTGCGTAAGGTGGAGGCTCAAACGTCGGCTGCAATGAGCCGAAGGCATTCGCGAGGGGCCGCATTTGCGGAGGTGGAGGTGCCTCACAAACTAAAACACGCAATGTACAAATACGGACTTACACAAACAAATACGAGCCGCGGGACTTAGAAAAAAAAAAATTACGAACTTGCAATCTACAAACTTAACGGCTGAACCGCGCACAGCGAAAAATATATATATATATAAAAAAAAAAAAACACAAAACAACACAGAAATAAAAAAACAAAACATTACACACAGCAAGGGAGGGGGCAGCCAGGACATCTGGGAGTCAAGTTGCACGCAAATTTTGTTTAGATACTCTAAATCCCCTAAGTGACAGAAAAAATGGCTGCCTGCCGAAAAAAACTAAAAAGAGGCTACACGACCCCAAACTTGCAAAACACCGCTAGGCACATACAACTTTTACACAAACCCGTTCAAGGTACAAAATACATTATTAGCAAGGACGCAAAATCATGCACATCCGCGTACCACGTTCACCGCCATTTTACAACACTAACTTACAGAATGCGGAAGTACACAGCTACACAAACTGTTCCCCTCGCGCACGCAGCCTATTTACACTACACACATTGCTGACACTTACACCTCAGCTCAACAACAGTGCAAATCTACATTGTATGCTGCAGGAACATCAAAACAGATTGTTAGCTCTTCAGCACATTCCGTCCTGCATATATCAATTACAAATAGGTAAAGTATATTAATTTAGGATTTTATTAATTATCATGAAAAAATACATATACAGAAAAAACAAAAACACCACAGTATCGCGATCAACGACAAAGGCCTTCACCACGCGCCTCACAAGGAGTGCCAACGGTGCTCATAGGACACAAAGTACACCAGGGGAGAGGCTTCCAATAAGCGGCAAAAGGAGATCAGCGCGGACCTTACAATGCGCGCAAAAGCGCCACTAATAACAAAAAATACACCAACCCAGAGGCTCGCAATGAGCACCGAAGGATCTCAGACGACCAAAACACTTACTGTCTGTGGCAAACAGCATTACCTGCCTTACAATTATATTGCCCCGCCATTTTTGACGGGCAAGTCGCTAGTATTAAATATTAGAGTATTGTTTTGTTTTTTAATTAGTGTACTTTACATTCATTTTTATGAAATAACTAGTGACTTGCCCGTCAAAAATTACAGCAATAAAATTTGAAGCTGGCAATGCTGTTTGCCACAAAATGCAAAGATATGGCCCCTCTGAGAACCTTTGGCGCTCATTGCAAGCCTCTTTCCCCGTCTACTTTACAGGCCCGCGATGAGTGACTTCAGCACTCATCAAAGGGCTTCAATGAGCGGCTTTGCCCTTCCTTGACGTTTTTGCTAAAGCCGCACCTATCCTGCGTTGCAATGATCCCCTTTGGCGCTCATTGCGAGGCTTTATATGCCTGTGTAGTTTAGGGGCCTACTGGCTTTGGTTAAGTGTTACTGCCTTGGGTTCAGTGTTACTGGCTTGGGTTAAATGTTGCTGCCTTGTATTAAGTGTTACTGGTTCGTGTTAAGTCTTAGTGCTTAGGCCCCGTTTTACATCCTTCGGCCTCGTTTTCTCGGCAGCCTTTTTTACTCTTGCTTCAGCGATTTTCAATCTTGAAAAAAGGCAAAATATGCCTCAAATTAACTTGCAACCTCACTCACAGGCTCCCTGGCTCTCCCCCTGTGTGGTGTGTAAGTTAATTTGAGGCATATTTGTGTGTTTTTGCAGGTATTTTCATTTTGGTGGTTCGGCCATTAAAGTCGTATTTTTGCAAGCCTCGCAGTCCATCTACGTGCTTTAGGTCCTAAGTCATACGGCCTGTAATGTTTGCCAAGTCCTGCGTATCTCAGGATGAGCACCAGCTCATTGCTGCCCAAGTCCAGCGTGCCTCAACGGCTCCGCCTGGCATCGCGAGGCTCGGCTTTGCTGCCCTATAAGCCGCTAGCGTGACTTCAGCTCGCAGATTGACATCTATTATATGTGATGTGATAATTTACTGGTGGTGTTTACATTAATTACTGGCACTGTAGAAATTAATATTAAATAATATTGTGCTGTGGGAGTTTCTATTAATTTATATTAAATAAAAGTGTACTGGGGACTATATATTAATTGAAATGCAATAATAGCGCACTGGGGAACTTTACATTAATTAGCAGTGGGACTGAGGGACTATATAGGAATTCTCATTAAATAACTATACTTTTTATCTGAATATATTAATGTGTTGTCAGATTTGATATTAAATAGTAGAGCACTGGGGAACTTTACACTAATTAGCAGCTGCACTGTGCTATTTTATATTAATTAATTGTAATATAACAATTTGCTGTGGGACTATATATTAATTTATATGGAATGATAAAAAAAAGAATGAGTTTATATGAATTAGTAATGCTAATGTAGGGATCTTATTAAATAATATAATAGTGGGACAATTTATATTGGGCTTGGGGTTATACATTAATGTATACATATTTTACACTAACAGTGGCTCTATATAAACATATTGTAGTGAGGCACTTTATATTAATAGTATAATGTGTTATAGGATTTAATATTGAGTTTTACTAAATAATCATGTCACTGTACACCAATTAGCAGTGCCTCTATACTAATATTATATTATACTGGGAAACTTTATATTATAATGCGATATTGAATGGTAATGATATAATGTGCTATGGGACTTTATATTAATGTTATAATGTGCTATGGGACTTTATATTAATATCACATATATAGTTGTGGACCAAGAACGTTGGTAACGTTTGCGGCTTTGTGACACTTTGCAAGCCTCGCAAAGCGAGGTTAGCCATCGACCACGCAAGACTTAGGCTGCTGTAACACTTTGCGCACGAACAGCTGAAACATGCGGGAGAACCAAAAAAAATGGCTGAAGCGACAGAAAAAATGGCTGCCAAAAAAACGTAAACAACAAACGAGGCCGAAGGAAGAAAAAAAATACAAACCCTAAGCCTCAATGCAAACCAGTAACACTTAATACATGGCAGTAACATTTAACTCAAGCCAATAAGACTTAAACCAAGGCATTAACACTTAACCCAAGGTAGTACACAAGGGAAGAGGCTCGCGATGAGCGCTGAAAGTGCTCAGAGGGCCCATATCCTCGCATTGTATTGCAAACAGCATTGCCAAGCTTACAATTTTACTCCCATCATTTTTCATGGTCAATTTCCTTGTTTTATTATACTGGGAAACTTTATATTATCATGTGCTATTGGACTTTATATTAATATTATATAGTATTAATACACTTTATATTAATATTACGCTGTGTTATGGCACTTTATATTAAGTTATACTAGTTAGACTATATAGGACTTTATATTAATGTTATTATATACTGGGGCACTTTACACTAATTAGCAGAGACTATATATGACTTTATATTAATGTTATTATATACTGGGGCACTTTACACTAATTAGCAGAGACTATATAGGACTTTATATTAAAGTTATAATGTACTGGGGCACGTTATACTAACATTATATTGTGTTATGATACTTTATATGAAGTTACATTAAACACCATTGTACTAGGGCTCATCAGAAGGGCCTCTCCTATCATGTATACCGCCCTCGGTCCCCTCCCTCGCTCGTACCTTAAGGTTCACTGCCGGCACCTCCATGTCTGTCCGCACCTTGTCCAGCTCTAACTGGGACTGGGTGGGGCGTGCCCGAGGTATGCGCACTCACGTGAGGCGGGTCATGTGCTGCTAGTTGCTAGGATATGGCGTCCAGTCCCTGTGCTCAGTGATACCCTCAGTGATGGAGCTCTTATGATAGGCCTTATAATAAATGTATTTATTTATATTTATGTATTTGTTTGTTTTCATTTATTTATGTATGCATATGCATATATATATATATATATATATATATATATATATATATATATATATATATATATATATATATATATATATATTTAGTTATACTTAGTTATTTATACTTATTTATATATATTTATTTGTATTTATATTTATTCTATTTATGTATATTTATATATACTTTATATATATATATATATATATATATATATATAAAGATATACCAATTTATATTTATTTTATATATATATATATATATATATATATATATTTATTTATATTTATATTTATATACTTATATATGTATAAATATAATTTTATATATATATAATTTTATATATATATATATGTATATATGTATATCACATATATAGTTGTCAGCAGCTGGGCTTGCCAAAACATGTTGGTAACGCAACTGGGAAACAGGCTCGCACAGGCCGCAGTCGCGCCCGCAACTGGTGGAGATGAGCGCCGTAGGTGCTCACCCATACGACCCGTAGCACTTAGGCAGGGAATGCCGAAGGCACTCACTGCGCTGGTGGAGATGAGCGCCGTAGACACTCATCCCTACGACCCCGCGACACTTTACCATCATACCTACGACCCACGGGACTACACATGAATACAACACTCAAATACAAAATTCACACTGCAATACGTCCCGTAACACTTACAAAAGCAAACCGCGACTTGCATAAAACAAAATACGAGCCGCAAAAAATGCGAACTTAATGGCCAAACTGCGCACACCCAAAAACACAAAAACAACCCAGGACTTCTGCAAGTCATCTTACATGTCAATTTAACTCAATTTTCCCAGTTTAGACACTCGAAAATCCCCTAAGCGAAAGAAAAAACGGCCGCCAAAAAAAACGAAAATGAGGCTACACGACCCCTAAAGCCGCAAAACACCACCAGGCACATACAACTTTTACAAAAAAATGTACGGGCTACAACATACCAAGGACGCTAAATCATCAACACCCGCGTACCACATACACATTCGCTGCCATTTTACAACACTAACTTACACAATGCGAAGTACACAGCTACACTAACGGCTTCCCCTCGCGCATGCAGCCTATTTACACTACACACTGCACACATTGCTCACACTTACACCTCAGCTCAACAGCAATGCAAATCTACATTGGATGCTGCAGGAACATCAAAACAGATTGTTAGCTCTTCAGCACAATGCTTGCTGCATATATTAATTACAAATAGGTAAACTATATTAATTTATTAT
This sequence comes from Discoglossus pictus, assembly GCA_027410445.1. Taxonomy (NCBI): domain Eukaryota; kingdom Metazoa; phylum Chordata; class Amphibia; order Anura; family Alytidae; genus Discoglossus; species Discoglossus pictus. The sequence goes on from CM050169.1 coordinate 92,862,320, forward strand.
TTAATTTCTTTACTAATTGATTATCACTAAAACATACATATATACAAAACTTTAAAAAAACACCACAACACACGATCGCAATAAACGCCAAAGGCGCTCATTGGTAGCCACACGATGAGCGCCAAAGGCACTGACCACAAAGCTTGCAATCAGCGCAAAAAAACACTTAATTTGTATGCCAAACACCATTCCTTGACTTACAATTCTATTGCCGTCATTTTTTGACGGGTAATTCGCTAATCACATATATAGTTGTGGATCTTGCGATGTTGGTGACGTTTGCGATGTTGTTAACGCACTTGCGGCCCTGGCAATGCCTTCGGCGCTAATTGCGAGCCTCTCTTCCCCTCTACTTTACCATCTACTTTACGTGCTTAGCGCTGAGCGCCTTGCAGGCCTCGTCCAACCCGCCACTTTCATGCCTCGCAATTTCGGTGCTCATTGCAACCCCCGCAATGTGCTCCTTTGGCGCTCATCGCGAGAACCGCAATGAGTGCCTTTGGTGCTCATTGTGGGCCTTTCCTAACCTCTACTTTAAGGGCCTCACAATGAGCGCCTTTGGCGCTCCTCACAAGCCCTGCAATGAGCGCTCATTGCAGACATCGTCCAACCCGTTACTTTCGTGCCTTGCAATGAGCGCCTTTATTGCGAGTCTCTCCCCACTCTCGGAACCCCTGTGTCTTTTCCTCCTCTCCCTTCCATGTGTCTTTTTCCCCCTTTCTCCTTCCATCCCCTGTTGCTGCTCTCCCCCCCCCTTATTTCTCTCCCCTGTGTCTCTTTTCCTCCCTCTGTCACTCCTGTGTCTCTTTCCACTCTCCTCTCTGTCCCTAATCAAGTTTGTTGATTGCCTATCTATCTTTTTTTAGTCTTGCGAGCCTCACGCTGTGCACCATTGCTTTTATTTTCACAGTCTTGTGGGTCTCATGAGCGACGTTGCTTCTATTTTCAAAGTACTGCGTGCCTGCAGCTGTTCGGCTAAGTGTTACGTGTTTTGGTCTTGTTTTTATCCTTTTTGAAAGCATTTATGTTTTTATGGCGGGCATTTTTTCGTGTAACTTATCTCTCATCGCAGTAAAGTTGTGCGAGCCTCATGATTTTTATGATTCATATTATGATGAATAAAACAAACAGTAAGTGTAACACATATACAAATACAAATATCCATACATTATTTAGTATTAAAATATATACATACTGTATACACTTATTATGCTTTTTTACCTAAGTAGTACTTTTCCGTTGCAGGCCATGAGGTATGAAACAGTTAATTATGCCTTTACTTAATTCATTGGTTAACTGTAAAAAGTCCTTTTCTCATAATAAATTGTTCTGTGTGAACAAGGCCAGCTTTTTATAACCATAACAAAATAATCTGGAGACTAGAGTCAAGGCTAACAACACGTTATTGACTGCGCAGAATATAGTGGTGATGTGCACAAAGATTCAACCTGGGTACGTGTCTCATTATTAATTGGTCTACTAATATAAATGATCGTTTATTGGCTTAGCAATTGGTGTTGGTGGGATGTAACATTTTCTAGAAAGTAATTATGGAGTATACCATTCTCTGTATGTAGAATCACTATAAAAACCTGTGTTGTTTATATTTGTTGTCAGTCAGTAGCAGACATTGTGAATGCTATTCTGTTGCTGATCCACGTGTGTCAAAATATATTTGGCGAGCCACCCAGGAGTTGCACTAATTTGTCCATAGATAACACCCCGAGCTTCAGGAATTTGTGGAGGAGACGCTTGATAAATAATCATGGCCAAAATTAGAGTTTGTTTTAGAGGAGTTGCCTTCCTTTAATGGCGTGTAAGGTGTGTCTACCTATAAATGGCGTGATAGGAGTTGCCTTCTTTTAATGGCGGATTAGGAGTTGCCTTCCTTTAATGGTGGATTGTCTAGACTGTTTTTTGAGAGTGGTGCTGTAGATGAAGGCTAGAAATGATATTTGCTACATAATTTCAGATGGCGTTGCTGTGAAAATAAAATTAACTATTGGCTAAAAACTGTGTAGGATTTGGGCTCATGTATGTGTTGTGAGAACTGAGTGTGGAGTGAAGTGAGGTGTGTAAATTGAGAGAAAGGGAGGTTGTCCCTCTGTCCTGTTCGTTACTAGATTAAGGGCTGTGTGTGAATTGTTTGTTTCAAACACTGTGAATAATTTTATGTTTATCTTTGTATAATTCTTTTTGAAAAAGGGGTGGGTTTTGTTTTGTTTATTTATTTATTTTTTTGTGCTTTAATAGTGCTATGTTTTCTCCTGTAAAACGTGCTGTTTTTGCGTCCTGCTGAAATTGTTACATGTTACTTTAAGAGAGAGAAATAGCAGCTGTGCTAGCCCGCAGCTCTCAGTGCACATTTTCTCCCCTCGCGACCTCTTGTGGTTTAAAAGTTTCATTTTCATTCTTGTAACTGCTACGTGCAGCGTTTTTATCCCCCCACAGAGATTATGGGCCTCATTCAATTGCATATTTTTTACAGAAGTTTTTAGTTAGTGAAGACATTGCTTTTGCATATATGTTCACTAACTAAAAACTTCTGTAAAAAAACATGCTATGTGCTTATATAGAGCCCTATTCAATTGGCCAAATCGCAATTGAATGAGGCCCAGTGTGTTTATAGTTGAAAGAAGAAAGCTAATTAAACTGTATTTTTGTTGAAATTAGTCTTCTGATAAGTCCATATTTCTAAAGTATTTTATAGTAGATAGATTTTAGTTTCTGCATCTGAAGGTTGTATTTCATATGTAAGGTATAGAGTGGGGGGTGTAAGCTGTCCCTGTAAAGATGAAAGAATGTATTATAATGAGTTACTTATGTAGATCAGATCGTCTGTACACAGAGTAATTGTCTACCTGCCCACCTAATAAGAAGTATTTCTTATTTACTGCTAGTAAAGAGAGTACCCTGCCCTGTTGTGGTCCCAGGTGTTGCACCTGCTACACCAGCCGTAGCTCCACCCCTGTTGCAAGTGTAATAATGATTTTTATGGGAAAATTGATGAGGTAAAGGATTTAATGATTAAGTTACACAGTTATTTTAGTGAAATTATACTTGATTATAGAAAATATTGTGTTTTTATCCCCATAAAGTGTCATATGTCATTCGAGAAATTGGTTTTATGTCATATATATTTTTTTCCAGGTTTGATGGAGATATAATATTTAGTATTGTTTTGATTGTTTTTGGTTCAATTATGTTTAGGATTAGTTATAGGTAAATATATATATATATATATATATATATATATATATATTTATTTATTATTTTCTAAATTTGGTTGTTTTTTGTCTAGATTCTTACAATGTGATCTGAGTATATCTATGCGCATATAAAGTATTCTGTGAGCTCACAATTATCTAGTTATATGTTCTGTGTTGTCTGTCTTGTCTAGATCTGTGTTCATATTTATATAAACATATTTTTATGCCGGTATAACATTTTCCTGTCGAGATTATCAGCCTTATTAAATTCCAGCCTCGTAGATACAAGGCTTCTACTTAAATCGTACGTGCTGCAAATTTTTAAAAGTTACATCGCTATTAAATTAGCCTTGCTGCGAGCAACGTGTGAGCTACACAGCAGGGCAACACAGAGAAAATCTACATGAGGAGTGACAGCCTGCGAGATGATCTTACAGGCTCCCACACCTCATCAATTGCTGCGGGGGTCCTGAACAGGACCTCCGCTGCAGTCTCACATATAAGCCATGCCATTGGGGGTACTCCAACTACCCCCCGGCACCTAAAGTTCACCCCTCTCTATGCTGGGGGTCCCCATCGGGACCCCCAAAGTGACCCACATTAACCACTTGCTGCAGGGGTCCATACATACCCCAGCAGCCCCCCACATTACCCCCTTGCAGCGGGGGGTCCCTGATCAGCATAGATCAGGCCCCCGCTGCATTTAAAACGTTTAAATTCCCCGCTGCGGCTCCTTAAAGGGCCCGCGGCACACTATTAGCCAATCCCGGCCGCGGCACCTAAAATTAACCCCCCACCATGCTGGGGGTCCCCATCAGGACCTCCAAAGTGTTCCCACAATAACCCCTTGCTACAGGGGTCCATAGGGACCGCCGCAGCCCCCCCCCTATTAACCCCTTGCAGGGGGGATCTCCGATCGGCACCGATCGTGACCCCGCTGCATTTAAAATTTTAGATTTCCCGCCTCGCGGGTCCTTAAAAGACCAGCGCTAAAAAATATTAACCCCTGCCGCGGGGGGTACTATAGTACCCCCACAGGCAACTAAAATTAACCTCATCATAACCCCCATAAGCCCTTAAATAACACTGTCACTCATGGGGATCAATACAGGCCCCCATATGCCTTAATTAACACTGTCACTCATGGGGCTCTATACAGAGCCCCATGAACACTTAATTAACCCTGTCACTCATGGGGGTCAATACAGACCCCCATAAGCCTTAATTAACCCTATAACTTATGGGGCTCTATACAGAGCCCCATGAGCACTTAAATTAACCCTATCACTCATGGGGCTCTATACAGACAAAGTCCAAGAACTACACTACACTATTAACCCTCCAGGACCCTCATGACACTAAGTACAAACACTACACTTTTCCTACCCAATAAACCACTAAATCTAAACTACCCCCCCTCTACCCTAACCTATTAACCCCTACCTACCTAACACTACCTATCTAACCCCCTATTCATCCCCCCACCCTACTAATTACATAAACTAAAAAACCTAAGGTACATAAAAAAATAAAACATCACAACCTGCCACTACATAAAATAAAATAAGAATTACACACCTGCAAAGGAAAAGGCATACACAAATAAACATAACATAACAGTCATAAATACATTAGAAATATACACCTAATTACAATACATTTCCCCCTATCTATAACTAATCCCTAATCTAAACACCCCCCATCTATACAATACCCCCAATCTAAACACCCCCTCATCTATACCTTACCCCAAATCTAAAAAAAACCCTATCTATACCTAACCCCATCTAAACACCTCCCTATCTATACAATACGCCCAATCTAACCACACCCCTATCTATACCTAAACCCCAATCTAAACACCCCCCATCTAGACCTAACCCCCAATCTAAACACCCCCCTATCTATACCTAACCCCCAATCTAAACACCCCCATCTATACAATACCCCCAATCTAAACATCCCCCATCTGTAACTAAACCCTAATCTAAACACCCCCTATCTATACCTAACCCCCTAATTCTAAGCTAAAATAGAATAAATAAAACCACTTACCTTTGCAGATGTCCCTTCTGATTGCACCCCCTAGGAAAAAAAGAAACATCAGATTATTCAAACAATAAACATTACATATACTAAATAAATATTACAAATACAGTATTAAACTTACCTTTCCAGCATGTCCCCGTCCATCTTCATCTGTTCTCTGGCTCGGCCCCTGGAAAAAAGATACATACCATTAGTATAAAACATACACAACATCACAAAACATCAAACACACAAAAAAATATATATATATTAACATTAGACATTGAAAACTTACCTGTCCCTGATGTCCCCGGCCTTCTTCTCTTCTGCCCCAGCTGTGCCCTTGCTGAATCTGCGTTCTATAAAAAAGAAGTCACTATAGCTTTCAGAGAAATCACAATGGGATACACCCCCACGGGGTCATTGTCTGAAGGTATCTGCGCCTTCTGATTGGCTGCTGACAACAGTTATGTTATGTGTATTTGTGAATGCATTTTCCTTTGCATTTGTGTAATTCTTTTTTTTATTTTAAGTAGTGAGGGGGGTGGGTTGTGATGCATTTTTTATTTTATGTACCCTAGGTTTTTTATTTTATGTAGTGGCGGGGGGGGGTTGTGATGCTTTTTTTATTTTATGTACCTTAGGGGGGGGGGGGGGGGTTTATGTAGTGGCGTGGGGTGGGGGTGCAGCTTTTTTTATTTTATGTACATTAGGTTTTTTTAATTTTATGTAGTGGCAGGGGGGTTTGTGATGTTTTATTTTTTTATGTACCTTAGTTTTTTTTTATTTTATGTAATTAGTAGGGTGGGGCGTTTAATAGGGGGTTATGTAGGTAGTGTTACGTAGGTAGGGGTTAATAGTTTAGGGTAGAGGGGGGTTAGTTTAGATTTAGTGGTTTACTGGGCAGGAAAAGTGTAGTGTAGTGTTTGTACTTAGTGTCATGGGGGTCCTAGAGGACCCTCAAGGCACTTATGGGGTTAATAATAGGCTTCTAATTGTCCTATGAGGGTCTTCATAGACACTTATGGGACTGATTGGGTTAACTAGAGGCTTAAAGGGGTCTGTATAGACCCTCATAAGTGATGGGATTAAATAGGGCTAGATGGGGTTAGATTGGCCCAGTTAGGGTTAGATAGGGTTTGGTATAGGTTAATGGGTTATAGTTTGGGTTAATAGTGTAGTGTAGTGCTTAGTAGTTATGTCGCGAACATAAAATTTTCAGTTCGCGAACCGCAAACGTGAATTGCCGCAAACGTTCGCGAACCAGCGAAACCGGCGAACCGCCGTAGACTTCAATGGGCAGGCGGATTTTAAAACCCACAGGGACTCTTTCTGGCCACAATAGTGATGGCAAAGTTGTTTTAAGGGGACTAACACCTGGACTGTGGCATGCCGGAGGGGGATCCATGTCAAAACTCCCACGGAAAATTACATAGTTGATGCAGAGTCTTGTTTTAATCCATAAAGGGCATACATTACCTAACATTCCTAAATTGTTTGAAATAACGTGCTTTAAAACATCAGGTATGATGTTGTATCGATCAGGTAGTGTAAGGGTTAGGCCCGCTTCACAGTGACAGACCAAACTCCCCGTTTAATGCACCGCAAACAACCGCAAACAGTCCATTTGCACAACCGCAAACTCCCCATTTGCACAAGGTTGGATACCAATCTAGCCATGTCCCGTTCCTTGGGCTTACTGATGTAATTGAAGGTCTCTTCCTCCACCCAGCCAAATACAACACCAAGGGTCCCTGAAAGGTGACAACAAGCCCCCTGGGACGCCTGCTGTGTTTGGTTTTCCACCTCCTCAAAGCCACCTTCCTCCTCTGACTACTCTTCTTCAGACTCCTCTCACTGCGTTGCCTCTCTCTGCATTATTATAAGGTGTGTTAAGTAGTACTACTCTTATCAGTTTAATACCTGTTACGTTACCTATCAGGGGACGTGTATAAGGCCTGGATTTTTGGAACCGGGAGATGGAAAAAGATACTTGGTTGGTCCTCCCACTTAAATTTTGGGGCACGGCGCGTGCAATCTAAGGTGCCACCAGATAGGAGTGGTGTGTTTGTAAGTACTACTCTTATCAGTTTAATACTTGTTACGTCACCTATCAGGGGGCGTGTATAAAACCTGGATTTTTGGAACCGGGAGATGGAAAAAGATACTTGGTTGGTCGTATCACTTCAAATTTGGGGCACGGCGCTTGCAATCTAAGGTGCCACCAGATAGGAGTGGTGTGTTTGTAAGTACTACTCTTATCAGTTTAATACTTGTTACGTCACCTATCAGGGGGCGTGTATAAGGCCTGGATTTTTGGAACCGGGAGATGGAAAAAGATACTTGGTTGGTCGTATCACTTCAAATTTGGGGCACGGCGCATGCAATCTAAGGTGCCACCAGATAGGAGTGGTGTGTTTGTAAGTACTACTCTTATCAGTTTAATACCTGTTACAGCACCTATCAGGGGGCCTGGATTTTTGGAACCGGGAGATGGAAAAAGATGCTGGGTCGGTCCTCCTACTGTCACAGGGCCGGGGGGGCTCCCCCTCGTCGGGCTACCTGGTTGATCCTGCCTCAAAGATTAAGCCATGCACGTTTAAATACACACAGCCGGTACAGTGAAACTGCGAATTGCTCATTTAATCAGTTATAGACTGGTTCCTTTGATCGCTCCATCTGTTACTTTGATAACTGTCGGAATTAGAGAGCTGATACATGCTGACGAGCGATGACTCCCCGGGATGCGTGCACTTATCAAAAATTAGGTATTGTTGTAGCCGGTGCTGTTGCAGCAATCAGAAAAAATTACGTTTGTTTCCCAGGCAGAAACTGCCCTAAAACATTGCATCTTGAACCCTAGTTGGTGGCGGATAAGTCACGCAAGTCATGCGAAATTCAAAGATAAAATACTGCAGCTTGTGGACCATTTTTAGCTCAAGGCAGCTCATCTCATAAGCCCTTTTTTAGTCTAATGTATCGCCCAGTGTCAGTCCGTTCGGGATCCATCCCTCATTCATCTTTATAAAGGTGAGGTAATCTAGACTTTTTTGACATAGGCGACTTCTCTTTTCAGTGACAATACCTCCTGCTGCACTGAAGGTCCTTTCTGACAGGACACTTGAAGCGGGGCAGGACAGAAGTTCTATGGCAAATTGGGATAGCTCAGGCCACAGGTCAAGCCTGCACACCCAGTAGTCAAGGGGTTCATCGCTCCTCAGTGTGTCGATATCTGCAGTTAAAGCGAGGTAGTCTGCCACCTGTTGGTCGAGTCGTTCTCTGAGGGTGGATCCCGAAGGGCTGTGGCGATGCGTAGGACTGAAAAAGCTCTGCATGTCCTCCATCAACAACACGTCTTTTAAACGTCCTGTCCTTGCGGGCGTGGTCGTGGGAGGAGGAGGATTACTTTCACCTCTTCCCCTGTTAGATTCCCATTGTGCTGTGACATCACCCTTATACGCAGTGTAAAGCATACTTTTAATTTCATTTGGAACTGCTGCATCCTTTCTGCCTTGCAGTAACATTTCAGGTACTTTCTGCTTATACCGGGGGTCTAGTAGCGTGGACACCCAGTACAGGTCGTTCTCCTTCAGCCTTTTTATACGAGGGTCCGGTGACAGGCACGACAGCATGAAAGACCCCATTTGCACAAGGTTGGATGCCGAGCTACCCATGTCCCGTTCCTCGTCCTCAGTGATCTCACTGAAGGTATGTTCTTCCCCCCAGCCACGTACAACACCACAGGTACCAGATAGGTGACAACGAGCACCCTGGGAGGGCTGTTGTGATTGGTCTTCCTCCTCACCCTCAAAGCCACATTTCTCCTCTGACTCCTCTTCCTCACAATCCTCCTCCAGCATTGCCGCAGGTCCAGCAAGCGATGCTGATAAGGCTGTTTCTGGTGGTGATGGTGACCACAACTCTTCCACTTCTTCATCACGCTCATCTACGTCCTGATCCAACACTCTTCGCATGGCACGCTTCAGGAAGAAAACAAATGGTATGATGTCGCTGATGAGCGTCCAGTAATGTGGCAAAAAAATTCCCAGCTCCTCAGAGGCTGTCCTAGCACCCCGGTCATACAAATACTCGTTAACGGCTTTCTCTTGTTGGAGCAGGCGGTCGAACATTAGGAGTGTTGAATTCCAACGTGTGGGGCTGTCACAAATCAAGCACCTCACTGGCATGTTGTTTCGCCGCTGGATATCTGAAAAGTGCGCCATGGCCGTGTAGGAACGCCTGAAATGGCCACACACCTTTCTGGCCTGCTTCAGGACATCCTGTAAGCCTGGGTACTTGTGCACAAAGCGTTGTACGATCAGATTACACACATGTGCCATGCACGGCACATGTGTCAACTTGCCCAAATTCAATGCCGCCAACAAATTTCTTCCGTTGTCACAAACCACTTTGCCAATCTTCAGTTGGTGCGGAGTCAGCAGGAGTGCTGGCCCGGTGTGACTCTCTGCTTTCAGGCAAGTCAACCCCAAGACGGCGTGACACTGCCGTATCCGGGATGTGGAATAGTATCTGGGGAGCTGGGGGGGTGCCGTTGATGTGGAGCAAGACGCAGCAGCAGAAGAGGACTCAGCTGAGGAGGTTATGGAAGAGGATGGAGTAGGAGGAGTAGAGGAGGTGGCAGCAGGCCTGTGTGCAAGTCGTGGCGGTGTCACCAACTCCTCTGCAGAGCCACGCATTCCATGCTTGGCAGCCGTCAGCAGGTTTACCCAATGCGCAGTGTAGGTGATATACCTGCCCTGACCATGCTTTGCAGACCAGATATCAGTGGTCAGATGGACCCTTGCCCCAACACTGTGTGCCAGAGATGCTATTACTTCCTTTTGCACAATCGAGTACAGGTTGGGGACTGCCTTTTGTGAAAAGAAATTTTGGCCGGGTACCTTCCACTGCGGTGTCCCAATAGCTACACATTTTTTGAACGCCTCAGACTCCATCAGCTTGTATGGTAAAAGCTGGCAGGCTAAGAGTTCAGACAAGCCAGCTGTCAGATGCCGAGCAAGGGGGTGACTTTGTGACATTGGCTTCTTACGCTCAAACATGCCCTTGACAGACACCTGACTGTGTGGAGATGAGCAGGAACAGCTAGAGGCGAGAGACGGAGTGGCGGATGGTTGAGAGGGGGCAAGGAGGACAGCAGTGGTTGACGTGGATGAAGATGCTGGACCAGGAGGAGGATGGCGGCTTTGAGTTTGTGTGCTGCTTGTATTCAGGTGTTGATCCCATTGGCGTTTGTGATGTGACATCATGTGCCTTCGCAAAGCAGTTGTACCTAGGTGGGTGTTTCTATTGGCACAGGTTGCAAATGGCATCGCTGTTGTCACAGGCAGACACACAAAAAAAGTGCCACACTGCTGAGCTCTGCAGTGACGGCGTTCTGGTGGTGGCAACAGCATGCGTTGACTGGCGTGCTGTCTGGCTGACCCCGGGTGCCGATGCATGCTGTCTGACTGTGCCACTAGCTCCTTGCGATGACCTCCCTCTGCTTCCAACTCGTCTCCTCCTCCTCTCTGTCTCCCCATCTGAACTTTCCCCCTGTTCTTCTTCTCTTCTAGCGGGCACCCACGTGACATCCACGGACGCATCGTCATCATCATCACCCGCTTCACTTGTATCTGACAACTCAACAAAGGAAGCAGCAGCGGGTACATCATCATCATCATCACACGTACGTACATGTGTGTAATGCTGCCTGACTGAGACATATCCCTGTTATCTACATCCTTTGGCAATAATGGTTGCGCATCACTCATTTCTTCAAACTGATGTGTAAATAACTCTTCTGACTGATCAATTGAAGCGGCTGTGGTACAAGTGTTGGTGGTGGCGGCAGGCAGGCGAGTGGTAACTTGAGAGGTGCCCGAAGCTAAGCTGGAGGAGGATGGTGCGTCAATGTTCCGAGCGGAAGCTGTAGAAGATTGAGTGTCCTGTGTTAGCCAGTCAACTATGTCCTCAGAAGTTTTTGCGTTCTGGGTAACTGGCCTCTGAACACTGGGCATTATTGGAGGGCCAAAGGGAATCACAGCACCACGACCACGACGGCTCCTGCGCATTGGCCTGCCTCTGCCTGTCATTTTTTTTGCGATTAGTGGTACTATGTGTGCAAGCTACTGTGACAACAGATATGAGTGGCACTGAGCACTTGCAGAAGTTGGCAGAGTAGACTCTGTAGGCCTGACACACACGCTTGCAGACAAGTAACTGCTATTCAATGTATTACAGTCAAAATTGTATTCTCTGTTTAAATGTGGACTACTGACTGTAACACCAGATATGAGTGGTGGCACTGACTGGGCAAGTGGGCACAGTATATGCTGTGAGCCTAAGACACACACGCTGGCAGGCAGGCAAATGAAATTAGAAAAAAGTGTTGCTTTTTTTTAAATGTAGACTGCTGGTACACCACCAGATTGGATTGGTTGCACTGGGCACAGTATAAGTTGTGAGCCTGAGAGACACACACAGACTAGCGGTCAGGCAAATGAACTTAGATTTAACAAAATACAATTTTGTTTTTTAAAAGTAGACTGCTGGTACACCACCAGATTGGATTGATTGCACTGGGCACAGTATCAGTTGTGAGCCTGAGAAACACACAGAATAGCAGTCAGGCAAATTAATTTAGATTTAACAAAATACAATTTTGGGTTTTTTAAATGTACACTGCTGGTACACCACCAGATTGGATTGGTTGCACTGTGAACAGTATCAGTTGTGAGCCTGAGACACGCACAGACTAGCTGTCAGGCAAATGAACTTAGATTTAACGAAATACAATTTTGTTTTTTAAAAGTAGACTGCTGGTACACCACCAGATTGGATTGATTGCACTGGGCACAGTATCAGTTGTGAGCCTGAGAAACACACAGAATAGCAGTCAGGCAAATTAATTTAGATTTAACAAAATACAATTTTGGGTTTTTTAAATGTACACTGCTGGTACACCACCAGATTGGATTGGTTGCACTGTGAACAGTATCAGTTGTGAGCCTGAGACACGCACAGACTAGCTGTCAGGCAAATGAACTTAGAGTAGACAAAATAAAAGTCTTGGTTTTTAAAAGTAGACTGCTGGTACGCCACCAGATTGGATTGGTTGCACTGAGCACAGTATCAGTTGTGAGCCTGACACGCACACTGGCTAGTAGGCAGGCTAATGAACTTAGATTAGACAAAATAAAAGTCTTGGTTTTTAAAAGTAGACTGCTGGTACACCACCAGATTGGATTGATTGCACTGGGCACAGTATCAGTTGTGAGCCTGAGAAACACACAGAGTAGCGGTCAGGCAAATGAACTTAGATTTAAAAAAATACAATTTTGTTTTTTTTTAAAGTAGGCTGCTGGTACACCACCTGATTGGATTGGTTGCACTGGGCACAGTATCAGTTGTGAGCCTGACACACACACTGGCTAGTAGGCAGGCAAATGAACTTAGATTAGACAAAATAAAAGTCTTGGTTTTTAAAAGTAGACTGCTGGTACACCACCAGATTGGATTGATTGCACTGGGCACAGTATCAGTTGTGAGCCTGAGAAACACACAGAGTAGCGGTCAGGCAAATTAACTTAGATTTAACAAAATACAATTTCATTTTTTTTAAATGTACACTGCTGGTACACCACCTGATTGGATTGGTTGCACTGGGAACAGTATCAGTTGTGAGCCTGAGACACGCACAGACTAGCTGTCAGGCAAATAAACTTAGATTTAACAAAATACAATTTCGTTTTTTTTAAAGGTAGACTGCTGGTACACCACCTGATTGGATTGGTTGCACTAGGCACAGTATCAGTTGTGAGCCTGACACACACACTGGCTAGTAGGCAGGCAAATGAACTTAAATTAGACAAAATAAAAGTCTTGGTTTTTAAAAGTAGACTGCTGGTACAACACCAGATTGGATTGATTGCACTGGGCACAGTATCAGTTGTGAGCCTGAGAAGCACACAGAATAGCAGTCAGGCAAATTAACTTAGATTTAACAAAATACAATTTGTTTTTTTTTAAATGTACACTGCTGGTACACCACCTGGTTGGATTGGTTGCACTGGGCACAGTATCCGTTGTGAGCCTGAGACACGCACAGACTAGCTGTCAGGCAAATGACCTTAGATTTAACAAAATACAATTTTGGATTTTTTAAAGGTATACTGCTGGTACACCACCTGGTTGGATTGGTTGCACTGGGCACAGTATCAGTTGTGAGCCTGACACACACACTGGCTAGTATGCAGGCAAATGAACTTAGATTAGAGAAAATAAAAGTTTTGGTTTTTAAAAGTAGACTGCTGGTACACCACCAGATTGAATTGATTGCACTGGGCACAGTATCAGTTGTGAGCCTGAGAAACACACAGAATAGAGGTCAGGCAAATTAACTTAGATTTAACAAAATACAATTTGTTTGTTTTTTAAATGTACACTGCTGGTACACCACCTGATTGGATTGGTTGCACTGGGCACAGTATCAGTTGTGAGCCTGACACACACACTGGCTAGTAGGCAGGCAAATGAACTTAGATTAGACAAAATACAAGTTTTGGTTTTTAAATGTACACTGCTGGTACACCACCAGATTGGATTGGTTGCACTGGGCACAGTATCAGTTGTGAGCCTGAGACACGCAACGACTAGCTGTCAGGCAAATGAACTTAGATTTAACAAAATACAATTTTGTTTTTTAAAAGTAGGCTGCTGGTACACCACCAGATTGGATTGATTGCACTTGGTACAGTATCACTTGTGAGCCTGAGAAACACACAGAATAGCAGTCAGGCAAATTAATTTAGATTTAACAAAATACAATTTTGGGTTTTTTAAATGTACACTGCTGGTACACCACCTGATTGGATTGGTTGCACTGTGAACAGTATCAGTTGTGAGCCTGAGAAACGCACAGACTAGCTGTCAGGCAAATGAACTTAGAGGAGACAAAATAAAAGTCTTGTTTTTTAAAAGTAGACTGCTGGTACGCCACCAGATTGGATTGGTTGCACTGGGCACAGTATCAGTTGTGAGCCTGACACACACACTGGCTAGTAGGCAGGCAAATGAACTTAGATTAGACAAAATAAAAGTCTTGGTTTTTAAAAGTAGACTGCTGGTACACCACCAGATTGGATTGATTGCACTGGGCACAGTATCAGTTGTGAGCCTGAGAAACACACAGAGTAGGGGTCAGGCAAATGAACTTAGATTTAACAAAATACAATTTTTTTTTTTTAAAGTAGACTGCTGGTACACCAACTGATTGTATTGGTTGCACTGGGCACAGTATAAGTTGTGAGCCTGAGAGACACACACAGACTAGCGGTCAGGCAAATGAACTTAGATTTAACAAAATACAATTTTGTTTTTTTTTAAAGTAGGCTGCTGGTACACCACCTGATTGGATTGGTTGCACTGGGCACAGTATCAGTTGTGAGCCTGACACACACACTGGCTAGTAGGCAGGCAAATGAACTTAGATTAGACAAAATAAAAGTCTTGGTTTTTAAAAGTAGACTGCTGGTACACCACTTAATTGGATTGGTTGCACTGGGCACAGTATCCGTTGTGAGCCTGAGACACGCACAGACTAGCTGTCAGGCAAATGAACTTAGATTTAGAAAAATACAATTTTGGATTTTTTAAAGGTATACTGCTGGTACACCACCTGGTTGGATTGGTTGCACTGGGCACAGTATCAGTTGTGAGCCTGACACACACACTGGCTAGTAGGCAGGCAAATGAACTTAGATTAAAGAAAATAAAAGTTTTGGTTTTTAAAAGTAGACTGCTGGTACACCACCAGATTGGATTGATTGCACTGGGCACATTATCAGTTGTGAGCCTGAGAAACACACAGAATAGAGGTCAGGCAAATTAACTTAGATTTAACAAAATACAATTTGTTTTTTTTTTTAAATGTACACTGCTGGTACACCACCTGATTGGATTGGTTGCACTGGGCACAGTATCAGTTGTGACCCTGACACACACACTGGCTAGTAGGCAGGCAAATGAACTTAGATTAGACAAAATACAAGTTTTGATTTTTAAATGTACACTGCTGGTACACCACCAGATTGGATTGGTTGCACTAGGCACAGTATCAGTTGTGAGCCTGACACACACACTGGCTAGTAGGCAGGCAAATGAACTTAGATTAGACAAAATACAAGTTTTGGTTTTTAAATGTACACTGCTGGTACACCACCAGATTGGATTGGTTGCACTGGGCACAGTATCAGTTGTGAGCCTGAGACACGCACAGACTAGCTGTCAGGCAAATGAACTTAGAGTAGACAAAATAAAAGTCTTGGTTTTTAAAAGTAGACTGCTGGTACGCCACCAGATTGGATTGGTTGCACTGGGCACAGTATCAGTTGTGAGCCTGACACACACACTGGCTAGTAGGAAGGCAAATGAAATTAGATTAGACAAAATAAAAGTCTTGGTTTTTAAAAGTAGACTGCTGGTACACCACCAGATTGGATTGATTGCACTGGGCACAGTATCAGTTGTGAGCCTGAGAAACACACAGAGTAGGGGTCAGGCAAATGAACTTAGATTTAACAAAATACAATTTTTTTTTTTTAAAGTAGACTGCTGGTACACCAACTGATTGTATTGGTTGCACTGGGCACAGTATCAGTTGTGAGCCTGACACACACACTGGCTAGTAGGCAGGCAAATGAACTTAGATTAGACAAAATACAAGTTTTGGTTTTTAAATGTACACTGCTGGTACACCACCAGATTGGATTGGTTGCACTGGGCACAGTATCAGTTGTGAGCCTGAGACACGCACAGACTAGCTGTCAGGCAAATGAACTTAGATTTAACAAAATACAATTTTGTTTTTTAAAAGTAGACTGCTGGTACACCACCAGATTGGATTGATTGCACTGGGCACAGTATCAGTTGTGAGCCTGAGAAACACACAGAATAGCAGTCAGGCAAATTAATTTAGATTTAACAAAATACAATTTTGGGTTTTTTAAATGTACACTGCTGGTACACCACCTGATTGGATTGGTTGCACTGTGAACAGTATCAGTTGTGAGCCTGAGAAACGCACAGACTAGCTGTCAGGCAAATGAACTTAGAGTAGACAAAATAAAAGTCTTGTTTTTTTAAAGTAGGCTGCTGGTACGCCACCAGATTGGATTGGTTGCACTGGGCACAGTATCAGTTGTGAGCCTGACACACACACTGGCTAGTAGGAAGGCAAATGAACTTAGATTAGACAAAATAAAAGTCTTGGTTTTTAAAAGTAGACTGCTGGTACACCACCAGATTGGATTGATTGCACTGGGCACAGTATCAGTTGTGAGCCTGAGAAACACACAGAATAGAGGTCAGGCAAATGAACTTAGATTTAACAAAATACAATTTTTTTTTTTTTTAAGTAGACTGCTGGTACACCACCTGATTGTATTGGTTGCACTGGGCACAGTATCAGTTGTGAGCCTGACACACACACTGGCTAGTAGGCAGGCAAATGAACTTAGATTAGACAAAATAAAAGTCTTGGTTTTTAAAAGTAGACTGCTGGTACACCACCAGATTGGATTGATTGCACTGGGCACAGTATCAGTTGTGAGCCTGAGAAACACACAGAGTAGCGGTCAGGCAAA
Organism: Discoglossus pictus; assembly: GCA_027410445.1. Taxonomy (NCBI): domain Eukaryota; kingdom Metazoa; phylum Chordata; class Amphibia; order Anura; family Alytidae; genus Discoglossus; species Discoglossus pictus. The sequence goes on from CM050169.1 coordinate 92,879,199, forward strand.
TTAACTTAGATTTATCAAAATACTATTTACCGTATTTTTCGCCGTATAAGACGCACTTTTTCTTCCCCAAAACTGGGGGAGGAAAGTTGGTGCGTCTTATACGGCGAATATACCTTTTCAAACTGCCTCTGTCCTCTTGATCTCACCCCAGCGCTTCCTACCAGCATCGCGTCGGCCGGTGCGTCCTAGTGACGTCACACACGCAACGCTGCAGTACACGAGGAGTGCTGGTAGGAAGCGCTGGGGTGAGATCAAGATGGCAGAGATCAGAAGGAAGGTGAGGGTCAGGGAGGGTCAAGGGCTCCCAAATGCTCCCAAATGCTGCAGTATATGTATGTGTGTATGTATGTATGTGTATGTATGTGTATGTATGTGTGTGTATATGTTTGTGTGTGTATGTATGTGTACGTATATTTATGTGTGTATGTATATGTATCTATATATATATATATATATATATATATATATATATATATATATATTTATGTGTGTATGTATATGTATATATATATATATATATATATATATATATATATATTTGTGTGTAATGTAGGTGTGTATCTGTGTGTAAAGTGTATTTGTGTTTGATTCAGATTTTTTTCTTTTCTTGTTTTCCTCCTCTAAAAACTAGGTGCGTCTTATCTGCCGGTGCGTCTTATAGGGCGAAAAATACGGGTAGTTTTTTTTAAATGTACACTGCTGGTACACCACCAGATTGGATTGGTTGCACTAGGCACAGTATCAGTTGTGAGCCTGACACACACACTGGCTAGTAGGCAGGCAAATGAACTTAGATTAGACAAAATAAAAGTCTTGGTTTTCAAAAGTAGACTGCGGGTACACCACCAGATTGGATTGATTGCACTGGGCACAGTATCAGTTGTGAGCCTCAGAAGCACACAGAATAGCAGTCAGGCAAATTAACTTAGATTAAACAAAATACAATTTGGGGGGTTTTAAATGTACACTGCTGGTACACCACTTGATTGGATTGGTTGCACTTGGCACAGTATCCGTTGTGAGCCTGAGACACGCACAGACTAGCTGTCAGGCAAATGACCTTAGATTAAACAAAATACAATTTTGGATTTTTTAAAGGTATACTGCTGGTACACCACCTGGTTGGATTGGTTGCACTGGGCACAGTATCAGTTGTGAGCCTGACACACACACTGGCTAGTAGGCAGGCAAATGAACTTAGATTCGAGAAAATAAAAGTTTTGGTTTTTAAAAGTAGACTGCTGGTACACCACCAGATTGGATTGATTGCACTGGGCACAGTATCAGTTGTGAGCCTGAGAAACACACAGAATAGAGGTCAGGCAAATTAACTTAGATTTAACAAAACACAATTTGTTTTTTTTTTAAATGTACACTGCTGGTACACCACCTGATTGTATTGGTTGCACTGGGCACAGTATCAGTTGTGAGCCTGATACACACACTGGCTAGTAGGCAGGCAAATGAACTTAGATTAGACAAAATACAAGTTTTGGTTTTTAAATGTACACTGCTGGTACACCACCAGATTGGATTGGTTGCACTGGGCACAGTATCAGTTGTGAGCCTGAGACACGCACAGACTAGCTGTCAGGCAATTGAACTTAGATTTAACAAAATACAATTTTGTTTTTTAAAAGTAGGCTGCTGGTAGACCACCAGATTGGATTGATTGCACTGGGCACAGTATCAGTTGTGAGCCTGAGAAACACACAGAATAGCAGTCAGGCAAATTAATTTAGATTTAACAAAATACAATTTTGGGTTTTTTAAATGTACACTGCTGGTACAACACCTGATTGGATTGGTTGCACTGGGCACAGTATCAGTTGTTAGCCTGAGACACGCACAGACTAGCTGTCAGGCAAATGAACTTAGATTTAACAAAATACAATTTTGTTTTTTAAAAGTAGGCTGCTGGTACACCACCAGATTGGATTGATTGCACTGGGCACAGTATCAGTTGTGAGCCTGAGAAACACACAGAATAGCAGTCAGGCAAATTAATTTAGATTTAACAAAATACAATTTTGGGTTTTTTAAATGTACACTGCTGGTACACCACCAGATTGGATTGGTTGCACTGGGCACAGTATCAGTTGTGAGCCTGAGACACGCACAGACTAGCTGTCAGGCAAATGAACTTAGATTTAACAAAATACAATTTTGTTTTTTAAAAGTAGGCTGCTGGTACACCACCAGATTGGATTGATTGCACTGGGCACAGTATCAGTTGTGAGCCTGAGAAACACACAGAATAGCAGTCAGGCAAATTAATTTAGATTTAACAAAATACAATTTTGGGTTTTTTAAATGTACACTGCTGGTACACCACCTGATTGGATTGGTTGCACTGTGAACAGTATCAGTTGTGAGCCTGAGAAACGCACAGACTAGCTGTCAGGCAAATGAACTTAGAGTAGATAAAATAAAAGTCTTGTTTTTTAAAAGTAGACTGCTGGTACGCCACCAGATTGGATTGGTTGCACTGGGCACAGTATCAGTTGTGAGCCTGACACACACACTGGCTAGTAGGAAGGCAAATTAACTTAGATTAGACAAAATAAAAGTCTTGGTTTTTAAAAATAGACTGCTGGTACACCACCAGATTGGATTGATTGCACCGGGCACAGTATCAGTTGTGAGCCTGAGAAACACACAGAGTAGCGGTCAGGCAAATTAACTTAGATTAAACAAAATACTATTTAGTTTTTTTTAAATGTACACTGCTGGTACACCACCAGATTGGATTGGTTGCACTAGGCACAGTATCAGTTGTGAGCCTGACACACACACTGGCTAGTAGGAAGGCAAATGAACTTAGATTAGACAAAATAAAAGTCTTGGTTTTCAAAAGTAGACTGCTGGTACACCACCAGATTGGATTGATTGCACTGGGCACAGTATCAGTTGTGAGCCTGAGAAGCACACAGAATAGCAGTCAGGCAAATTAACTTAGATTTATCAAAATACAATTTGGTTTTTTTTAAATGTACACTGCTGGTACACCACTTGATTGGATTGCTTGCACTTGGCACAGTATCCGTTGTGAGCCTGAGACACGCACAGACTAGCTGTCAGGCAAATGACCTTAGATTTAACAAAATACAATTTTGAAATTTTTAAAGGTATCCTGCTGGTACACCACCTGGTTGGATTGGTTGCACTGGGCACAGTATCAGTTGTGAGCCTGAGAAACGCACAGACTAGCTGTCAGGCAAATGAACTTAGTGTAGATAAAATAAAAGTCTTGGTTTTTAAAAGTAGACTGCTGGTACGCCACCAGATTGGATTGGTTGCACTGGGCACAGTATCAGTTGTGAGCCTGACACACACACTGGCTAGTAGGAAGGCAAATTAACTTAGATTAGACAAAATAAAAGTCTTGGTTTTTAAAAGTAGACTGCTGGTACACCACCAGATTGGATTGATTGCACTGGGCACAGTATCAGTTGTGAGCCTGAGAAACACACAGAGTAGCTGTCAGGCAAATGAACTTAGATTTAACAAAATACAATTTTGTTTTTTTTAAAGGTATACTGCTGGTACACCACCTGATTGTATTGGTTGCACTGGGCACAGTATCAGTTGTGAGCCTGACACACACACACTGGCTAGTAGGCAGGCAAATGAACTTAGATTAGACAGAAAAAAACAAAGAAACAGACTGATGTTATAGCCCTAAAAAGGGCTTTTTGGGGTGCTGTCCTTGCAGCAGAGATCAAAAGAGCCCTTCAGGACTGTATTGGACACTGTGTACAGTAGCCTAGCTATGGTTTTCCCTATGGAATTAGTATCACCTACACTCAGCCTGCAAGTTAGTAAGACTGCAAGTTAGTTATGATTCCAAAATGGCTGCTGTCCATGAGGTTGAAGGGTCTGGAAGGCAGGGAATGATGCTGATTGGCTGGAATGTGTCTGCTGACTGTGAGGTGCAGGGTCAAAGTTTGTTTAATGATAAAGTATAGGGGGCGGATCGAACATTGCATATGTTCGCAGTTCGCCGGGAACTATTCGCGACATCTCTAGTGCTTAGACTTTGTCATGAGGGTCCTGGAGGCCCCTCACGGCACTTGTAGGGTTTACCTAGGGGTTAATAGTGTCCTATAGGGGTCTATATAGACCCCTATTGGACTGAGGAGGGTAAATATAGTCTCATGAGTTATAGGGTTAATTTAAGTGCTCATGGGGCTCTGTATTGAGCCCAATGAGTTATAGGGATAATTAAGGCTTATGGGGGTCTGTATTGACCCCCATGAGTGACAGGGTTAATTAAGTGCTTATGGGGCTCTGTATAGAGCCCCATGAGTGACAAGGTTAATTAAGACTTATGGGGGTCTGTTTTGACTCCCATGAGTGACAGGTTAATTAAGGGCTTATGGGGGTCTGTATTGACCCCCATGAGTGACAGGGTTAATTAAGGGCTTATGGGGGTCTGTTTAGAGCCCCATGAGTTTTGGGGTTTATTTTAATTGCCTGGGGTTAATAGTTTTTAGTGGAGGTCCTTTCAGGACCTTTACAGTCCTCTAAGGACTTGCAAAGCGAGAAATGTAAAATTTTAAATGCAGCGGGGTCACGATCGGTGCCGATTGGGGACCCCCGCTACAAGGGGTTAATGTGGGGACACTTTGGGCGTCCCAATGGAGACCCCCAGCATAGAGGGGGGTTAATTTTATGTGTTAAGGCCGGGATTGGCTAATAGTGTGCCGGGGGGCCCTTTAAGAAGCCGCAGCAGGGAATTTAAACATTTTAGATGCAGTGGGGGCATGATATATGCCGATTGGGGACCCTCGCTGCAAGGGGTTAATGTGGGGGTGATGCACGGGTCCCGATAGGGACCCCTGCAGCATGGTGATGTGTTTATGGAGCAGGGGGGTCTTGTTTGGAGTGTTGTGGAGTGCATTATGGTTGAAGATGTTCATGTGTGTCCCTGTGTGTGTGGATGTTTTCTTTCTGTATTATCGAGTTTTGGGGTTGAGTGAGTGAACATGGAGTGGAAAGTGGCATGCGAGTGTTGTTATCTGATGGGGAAATGTTCCTTGTAGATGACGCCATTTTTGTGATGTTCATCTTCCTCCCTGTTTGTTTAGCTTGACTTTGCTATTTGACTGTTCAAGGGGAGCTGTCTATGTGTGGGGATGTCATGTATGTTCTGGTTGTCATGTTGTATATTGGTGTTCACATAAAGACCCAATGTCCAAATCGTATTGTTACATTTCTGTGTAAGGATTGTCCATTGTGTCTGACGGACAGTGTGATAAAGTTGTTTATGGAGAATATAATATGAAATCTGATCAATTTCCGACTAATATTTGTGTTTATATGCTATCAGCCATTTTGGATGATCATCAATATAGGTTTTATTTAGATCTAGTTCCTACTTATGTTAAATATTTTTTTCAAAGGTTGATATTTGAGAAAATTATTTACAAGTAAATATAGTAATTGTTAAAAAACTGAGTTATAGAAAAAAGAAAAAAATGCCAATTATTTAGGATTTATTACAGTTAAAACCGATTAAAAGATTATATAATGTGTAAAATTATGTTAAATTCAGTGAAGCTGCATGCTATAATTGTTTTTTTTAAACATTATACTGGATACTCGCCAAAGTTCTGTGTTTTGAAGAAGCTTCTGTCTTGGTTCCAAGGTCATACGATGAGATGTTTTGGTGAAGAAAAAACAGTTAAATTTTTGTTTACCAGAGCAATGATGCAATGTAGAATTATGGAAGTGAAGTACACTACATTTAGAGTAATATTAGGAGCACAGGTACCTGTTTCAAAGACATGATACTAACTATTACTGTTTTAAGAAAACAATTAACAAGGTGAAATAATTTTATGGGTTATGATAGGCGTACAGGATAGTCAGAAATGTCAACTGACTAAGAATGTATTTTTTTTGGTTTGCTTTTTTTCTAAAGTTTTGTTTTTCCTTTTTTAATTTTTGATTTTAGTTGCTCTATTTTTTTCTGGCCAGGTTATTTATTAGTTGTAATTTTTATGCTCAGCGAAGCTACCCTCATGTTGACATTTTTCTAAATGTGGTTTGAGCACAATCCCTATATCCTGTTTACTGCACAAGTGGATATTGGAGAGTGCCCATATCACTAGAAATCAGTTTATGATATCTTATCTGGTCAAATAACCTTATAGCAATTCTGTTTTATTTTTGTGTGTTATGTACTATGTTTTATTTTTCCATGTTGGATAAATACTGTGATATTGTGACATCTATTCCTCAATTATATATACAAATTGGGATAAGATAGTTACAAAAGTAGAAATTTAATTAATAGAGGGTAACAACGGCGAATTTTAAAAAGTTAATAAAAAAAGAGCTAGTCTCCCATGTTCCATTAATAGTCACTTTTTCATATAGGTAAATGGTCTCCTATTATGTAATAATATAGGATAAAATCATGGAGTGGATTTTCTCTGATGTAATGTAATATAACCTGTCACAACCTACAATGATGATGGAGTATAGAGGATCCTAGTCCTCTTTTCTCCTGTAGGTTTTACACCTAAGATTTGGGTGACTCAGACCAATGGACCTTCCTTGTGGATGCAAGAGCATAAGTCCCAGCTTTTGGTAGTGTGCCTGGGAAGAACCTGGCATGGAGTCAGAAACGATCTCCTCTGCCAGCATATGCCCTTGGGTCAATAATACACCTGCACACAAAGTCTTGATGAAAATTATGAACAACTTCTTTATTTTTACACAAGTATTTAAACAACTCACAACAACAGTACAGGGAGTGGCTACCCCTTTGTCCAACCCTTATCTTCCTCTTGGCCAATGGGGTAATCTCCAGAGTAACTTTATTACCTCTAGCCAATGGACTAGAGGTAAGCTCTGGGAACTTCCAGACCGCTCCCCTGGGCCACCCACTAGGTGTGGCTAACAGAGTCATTTGGGCGCTGGCAGTCAACAGAGACACATCTCTTTGCTATGGCCCAGGCCCTTGGATCTGGGCTAGGGAGACCCCAGAGGCCCCCTGGATAGATGGTGCCCCTATGTCTGGTGGGAGCCTATTGTTCCTGACTTAAGTATGTGTACTTAAAGGATTAACCTTGGTGGCCAGCTGGGGTCCTTCTCCTGTTGCAAGATGTATGTGGCAATGTATCCAGCATGACTACCCCATACTATCATATACATATGTGTACATATTCCACACACTGTCAGTCTATTTAAGTACAAGCGTAAAAGCGCACCCCACATAAAACCACCTAATGTCCTCATAGTATATGGGATTGGGGCAGGGTTTCCACATCAATCCATCTCATGCATTATGATGACTTTTATTGATGGTGATGGGAACCCTGCTCATTTCCTTAGACAATAATCATAATAATATAACAGTATAACCGTATAACAGTATAACAGGGTGTCTGGGAGCCCCAAACCCCCAGGTATCGTCTCTTGTGTCAACAGCCTGTGACAGACCACCCAGCCCAAAATGGCCACCGCTGCCAGTCACAAAATGGCCCCAGCATAGTTCACACCCAAATCCAATATGGCCACTGGCTGATTCATGACAATCCTTCCCCAAGCGGGCGGAGAACATCCAAGATTTTCTCAGCTACGCTGATAGTCATGAATCTGCTGGTTTGGCCCAGCCTGCTGCATGCTAGGCAAGTTCATGTCGGTGCGCACACAGTCCCAAGGTGCAGAGTAAAGACCTCCCCCAGCCCTTGGCCTTGCTCCCACTGTATAGAGCAAATTGCTCTTGCCCTGCACCCCCACCCAAAACAGTCCAGGATCCCAGCTCTCTGTTTTTGGCAGCAGCATGGAAGTCTCTGGGGACACAGTGGGATGCACCCATACATTCTTCTGAGGCAAAACCGTATTTTTGGGAGCCCCATAAACCAACCCCTGTCCCATAGCAACCCCTTTCCCTCCAGCCAGTCCCCACAGCTGGGCTGGGGTCTCTAAAAAAGTCTCTGGGCCTATGTGATTGCAAGGGGGCAGTCCAGTACTTCCCTCAGCAAAATTATTATTGTTGGGAGCCCAAAAACACCATAACTGCAGTAAAGTACATAGCGGTCTGCGCTTGACTCCAGCGTCCCTGATGGAGTCCGGACTTGGATGCTCCCTTTGCTCTGGCTCCTGGAGATCTGTATCTTTGGACAGACCCTCCTGGTTTTCTTCCCTTGGGTCTGTCTGTGTTGCAGCCTGGAGAACTACGCTGTTCCCACCCAGGCTGTGCTTTGGGGCCCTCAGCTGACCCTCTTCTTTTGCCTTTGGTTGAATGACTGTGCTTTGGCTCTCTGATGGGGGCTGAGGAGTCTCGCAATTCCCACCCAGCTGGTTCTTTGGGGCCCTCAGCTGACCCTCTTCTTCTATGGCCTTTGGAGCGGTGTCTGTTCCAGTGGGCCTCTGGACATTGGTTATCCAGGGTATCTCCCCACTTGGTTCACCCTCTACTATGGTGCCACACTGCACCCACGGCTCCTTTGCCAAGGCTGGCAAGCTTGCTGCCCCTGTCGGGCTCTTGGTGCCCCTGGCACTCTCTTGGTGCCCCTGGCACTCTTGCTGTGTGAGGCCTGGTTCCCTGTAGCTAAGAACCAGTTCCATGTCCTCCCCACAGTCCATTACATAGCCCTCCTGGGCTCTGTGCTTCACTAGCACCTTTTTTAGCAACTCTCCTGGGGTGTCAGAGTACAGATTTTGGTTATCTGTTGTAGGCTGGGGAATCTTATCCTTCCCACCCAACCTGACCTCTACGGCCTTCTCCCCAGAGTGCATTACATAGCCCTCCCCACAGTCTCTTGGGTGGCTATTCTGAGCCCCTGGCTCCATTAGCAGTTCTGGCCCATACACATTGCCTAGAACTTCTGAGGGCAGACTTAGTTCATCTGGCCCTACCTGTTGAGCAGTTACTGGGGTTTCTGCCAGGATTTGTGCTGGAAGGTAGTCCTCAGGTGAGACCTGTTTGGAGAAACTGTGCTCTGCTAGCATTTCCTCTGGGATTAAGTCTCTTGGGGTATCAGGGGACAAACATGGGTTATCTGACCCCACCCAGGGGACATTCCCCTGGGTCTCTGGCTCTTGGAGCTGGTGATTTGGTCCCAAGCTGACTTTATCATCCCTTCTAGGCTCTGACACAGTCTCTACATTTTGTAGGGGAAAACAGTCTCCATTCCCCAAAGGTGGTACAGGAGCAGGGTTTACCCCTTCCTCCTCCTCCTGATCATCTGACACATCCCACTCAGAGAGCTCGTCTAGGCAACTGTGAGCCAGTTCTGCTTTCTGGGCCTCAGACAGCCCAGGGCACGGCCTTGTATATGTGGTCGCCTCCATTTTGCTTACCCACATGCGCTCTTTCCATATTCTCTGGAACATCTGGTCAAGCACGTAGCCCACATCTTGTGCTGTTAACTTTTTTGGAAAAAGGTGTCTGACTTCTTTAAACCGTCTTTTTGCTTCTTTGGCAATATCTTCCTCATATTGCTGCTCCATTCTTGGTCTTTCTGTAGAGTCTCCCACCTCTGTCACCAATTGTCACAACCTACAATGATGATGGAGTATAGAGGATCCTAGTCCTCTTTTCTCCAGTAGGTTTTAGACCTAAGATTTGGGTGACTCAGACCAATGGACCTTCCTTGTGGATGCAAGAGCATAAGTCCCAGCTTTTGGTAGTGTGCCTGGGAAGAACCTGGCATGGAGTCAGAAACGATCTCCTCTGCCAGCATATGCCCTTGGGTCAATAATACACCTGCACACAAAGTCTTGATGAAAATTATGAACAACTTCTTTATTTTTACACAAGTATTTAAACAACTCACAACAACAGTACAGGGAGTGGCTACCCCTTTGTCCAACCCTTATCTTCCTCTTGGCCAATGGGGTAATCTCCAGAGTAACTTTATTACCTCTAGCCAATGGACTAGAGGTAAGCTCTGGGAACTTCCAGACCCCTCCCCTGGGCCACCCACTAGGTGTGGCTAACAGAGTCATTTGGGCGCTGGCAGTCAACAGAGACACATCTCTTTGCTATGGCCCAGGCCCTTGGATCTGGGCTAGGGAGACCCCAGAGGCCCCCTGGATAGATGGTGCCCCTATGTCTGCTGGGAGCCTATTGTTCCTGACTTAAGTATGTGTACTTAAAGGATTAATCTTGGTGGCCAGCTGGGGTCCTTCTCCTGTTGCAAGATGTATGTGGCAATGTATCCAGCATGACTACCCCATACTATCATATACATATGTGTACATATTCCACACACTGTCAGTCTATTTAAGTACAAGCGTAAAAGCGCACCCCACATAAAACTACCTAATGTCCTCATAGTATATGGGATTGGGGCAGGGTTTCCACATCAATCCATCTCATGCATTATGATGACTTTTATTGATGGTGATGGGAACCCTGCTCATTTCCTTAGACAATAATCATAATAATATAACAGTATAACCGTATAACAGTATAACAGGGTGTCTGGGAGCCCCAAACCCCCAGGTATCGTCTCTTGTGTCAACAGCCTGTGACAGACCACCCAGCCCAAAATGGCCACCGCTGCCAGTCACAAAATGGCCCCAGCATAGTTCACACCCAAATCCAATATGGCCACTGGCTGATTCATGACATAACCTACTCCATCTATTTTAAATGGAAGTTAGTAATTAATTTACTCTCACCATAATTCTTTTGGTCTATTTACTATCTAGAATCGTTTTGTCTTTTTTAGTCCACATTTGCAAGAATCTATATAAGTTGTATTTGGGATTACCTCTCATTTCACAGCAATTCAATGTGATCGGTGTTTTGACATTCTACTGCGCATGTCCGGATTATACTAATCAGTTGCCGTAGTTACGGCAAGGTTTAAAAGAGGGCCTGATGGCCTATGTAGTTTTACCTTGACAAAGACGTCTCATGACGCAGAAACGCGCCTGCCTTTGATGACGTAGCATGCCCTGACGCTAAGGGCACGCTGGCGTCTCACTTTTTAACAGTACTGTGTGTTTAAGTATTGAGGATGTGTGCTTACCCTCCCTGTCAGTTTCCAAATGTCTGGATGCTGCGTTTTTTGCATGAGAAGGCTCTACTTTAAATAGATAGCTTTGAAAGAAGCATATATTTACCTGGATACCATTTACCTCCGGGTCTTTTTCAAAATGTCTGAATGCTGCATTTTTTTTGCATGAGGAGGCTTTACTTTAAATAGATAGCTTTGAAAGAGGCATATATTTGCCTTGATATCATTTACCTCTTGCTTTTCAAATGGCACAGTGCAGAGAGATTCTTTGATAACATTGATTAACATCTCTCCTGTGTATATTCACTGGGATATATACATAAGTGGTTTTCACCCCAGATAGACAGACCCATAATAGGCATAAGCTTTTATTAAAGTGTAATAATTCTTTAAGAGTGCCACTATGCTGACTTTGTTTTTTATTAGATATTAAATGACTATATCAGGGCTTCTATTTGGCTAAAGCAATTAGTGAGCACAAGGAGTTTTTAAGACTCAGCAACCCTATAAACAATAGGTCATACTCTCATGCCAATCATTATATGATATTCAGCATTTAAAAATTAAGCATTCAAAACTAATGCATTAAGTACAAATCTGTATCAACAAGGACAAAAATGATTGAGCAGAATAAGCCGTATGTTATTAGTCACACATAAGTACTGTTGTGTGAGAGAACATTTACCCATCTATTAAGAGATTAAAAATACCATCAGGTGGTATATTGTCCTCACAAAATTTGCCTATTTTTATCCCATTGTTCCTTTCTAAATCCGGGATTTTTTTATTAACTTTTTAAAATTTGCAGTTGTTACCCTCTATTAATAAAATTTCTACTTTTGTAACTATCTTATCGCAATTTGTATATATACTTGTCAATTATTTTGGTAGAAAATATAGTGGGAAACTAGCATTCCTTTAATGTATTAATCTATTCCTCAATGCCAATCCCCAACTCAAATGATGGCCATGTGCAAATGGATTGTGAATTGGGAAAATCTTTTCAAAGTATTTCTAGGCCTCTAAGAAAGAAACATGATAAGAGGTGGATTATATTATAGTTACATACGGTAGTTACATAGTAATTAAGGTTTAAAAAAGACTTTCAGTCCATCAAGTTCAACCTGTTATGATCTCCTCTGATCTACAATATGCGGATTAGTTATTAATAAATTTGTTGTTAAATAATTATTAATAGTATAGTATTTGTGGATGAATAAAGAGTTAGTCCATCAAGTTCAACCTTTTTTAGATCTCTATTGATCTTTTTAATAAGTAGACTATTTATTATTAATTGTTAATTGATCCAGAGGAAGGCAAACAGACAAAAAAAACATTGAAACTTTGCCAATTGTCTCATAAGGGGAAAAAAGCTAAATTCCTTCCTGACCCCAGAAACTGGCAATCAAATTTCTCCCTGGATCAATATTCCTTCGCTAGTTTTCTAGGATAACCTTGAATGCCCTCTTTATTCAAAAATATATCTAACCCCTTTGGAAGTTATCTATCGAATTCGCTGTCACCACCTCCTTTGGTAGATAATTCCACAGTTTAACCACCCTAACTGTGAAGAACCCTTTTCTTTTTTCCTCTAACCTCAAAGGATGTCCTCTTGTCAGTTGAAAATCTCTTGCTACAAAAAGTTCACTTGACAAAGTCTTATATTGACCCTGGATGTATTTAGATAAGGTAATCATATCCCCTCGTAGACGCCTTTTTTCTAGCAAAAATACGTTTAACTCGGTTAGTCTTTCTTCATAACTTAGCCCCTCCATTCCCCTTATTAGTTTTGTAGCCCTTTTCTGTACTTTTTCCAGCTCTAAAATGTCCTTTTTATGAAGTGGTGCCCAAAATTGTACTCCATATTCCAAATGAGAGCGTACTAGAGATTTGTATAGTGGCAGAATTATATTTGTTTCCCTTGCTTCTATACCCTTCCTAATACATACTAATATTTTACTTGCTTTTGCAGCTGCTGCTCTGCATTGAGCACTGCTACCTAGGTGGTTGTCCACTAGTACTCCCAAATCCCTTTCAATATCTGATACCCCTAGGTTTGCTCCATTAAGATTATAAATTGCATGGCTATTTTTCCTAATACTGAACCTTGAGGAACCCCAATTACTAAATTAGTCCAATCGGATTATGTTCCATTTACAACAACCCTTTGCTTCCTGTCTTTTAGCCAGCTCTCGATCCATGAGCAGATATTTACTGCAATTCCTGTATCCCTTAGTTTGCTCAAAAGTCTCCCATGAGGCACTGTATCAAAAGCCTTTGCAAAATCCAAAAAGACGACATCCACTGAGTTGCCCTGATCCAAGTTCCTACTAACCTCCTCATAGAAACTAATTAGATTGGTCTGACATGACCTATCCTTCATAAATCCATGTTGACTGCTACCTATGATCTTGTTCAAATAGACATATTCTTGTATTCTGTCCCTTATTAACCCTTCTAAAAGCTTCCCAACTACAGATGTGAGGCTTACTGGTCTATAATCCCCCAGATTTGCACTTGCTCCCTTCTTAAATATAGGTATCACCTCTGCTTTTCTCCAGTCATCCGGTAGAGACCCTGTAGTGAGAGAGTCTTGAAAGATTAGATATAATGGTTTGGCTATTACAGAGCTTAGCCCCCTTAGTACCCGTGGATGTATTCCATCAGGACCTGGGGCTTTATTAACATTTATTTTCTCCAATCTCTTTTGGATTTCTTCCTGCGTTAACCAATTATTTACTGATGGTAGTGTAGCCCCATTATGTTGCGGTGTCCCAACCACTGGTACCTCCCTTGTGTATACCGACAAAAAGAACCTATTTAGCTCATCTGCCTTTTCCTGGTCACTAATTATCAGATGGCCTGTGTCACATTGTAATGTTCCTATAGCTTCCTTCCTAGCCTTCTTCCCATTAATATATTTAAAAAATATTTTAGGGTTAGTCTTACTTTCCTTTGCAACTGACTTCTCATTTTCTATTGTAGCCAGTTTAATAGCCCTTTTGCAAGCCTTGTTGATTTCCTTATAGTCACATAAAGCTGCCTCTGTTCCCTCCTCCTTGTATAATTTAAAAGCATGTTTCTTTTTCCTCCTCATGATCTTTAAGTCATTGTTAAGCCACATGGGATGTGATTTACTCCTATTCATTTTATTTCCACATGGTACATGCCGATGAGTATGTTTATTTAGTAAGGGTTTGAATGTTGTCCATTTATTTTCAGTATTTTTCCCTGTAAGTTCTTTGTCCCAGTCTATATGTAGTATTGCTGCCCTTAGCCCATTAAAGTTAGCCCTTTTAAAATTTAGAGTTTTTGTTGGCCCCATACAACTCTGTTTTTTGTATTCAATCTCAAATGAGACTGTTTTGTGATCACTGTTCCCCAAGGGTTCCCCTATTTTAACATTTGATATTATATCAATATTACTTGTGATGACTAAATCCAAGATGGCCCCATTTGTAGTAGGTTCTTGTATTACCTGGGCCAGATAATGATCCCCGAGTGTACTCAAGAACCTGATCCCCTTAGCTGAGCTGCTGGTCTCATTTATCCAGTTTATTTCATATTAATTAAAGTCTCCCATTATTAGAACTTGCCCGTGCTTAGCTGTATTTCCATTCTGTAATAATAATTGTATTTCCTCACTTTAAGCTATATTTGGGGGTTTATAGCATACTCCCACCAATATGCGTTTAGAATTAGCTCCTCCACTATTTAGCTCAACCCACAAAGATTCAATGATGCTGTTAGTTCCAGCATAAATATCTTCTCTGACTATAGGCTTAAATTCAGGCTTAACATACAGAAAGATCCCTCCTCCTCTTTTACCATTTCCCCTATCTTTCCTAAATAGGTTATAACCATCCAGATTAACAGTCCAGTCATGAGATTCATCCCACCATGTTTCAGTAATGCTTATTAAGCCCCATTTTTCTTGTACTGCTAATAATTCTAGCTCATCCATTTTTCCAGGCAAACTTCTTTCATTAGCAAGTATACACTTTATGTTGCTATGACTCTGCCATTGTGAAGTGCTTGCCACTGTATTTGAGGCCCCTATTAATACCTCCCTACTGTCTATTGTAACCCTCTCCCTTCTCCTCCCCCATGGGTAGCTAATTCATCCCTTTCCCTCTCTACCCTTTTTACCCCAATACTTCTATATAGTCCCTCCCCCACACCTACAAGTTTAAAAACTCCCCCAGCCGTTCTAACATCCTATCCCCTAGCACAAATGCTCCCTCATCATTAAGGTGCAATCCATCCCTGCTATCGAGATTGTACCCAAGTGAGAAGTCAGCCCAGTGCTCTAAAAACACAAAACCCACAACACTCTGCACTGCACCACTTTTTTAGCCACGCATTAACCTCCCTAAGCTCCTTCTGTCTCCCTGGGCTAGCACGTGGCACTGGTAGTATCTCAGAAAATACTATCTTGGAGGTCCTTGCCTTCAGCTTATTCCCTAGGTCTCTAAAATCATTCTTAAGGATGCTCCATCTTCCACTAACTTTGTCATTGGTCCCAACCAGCCCCTCCCAATAATTTATCCACCCTATCCACAACATGACGAACCCGAGCACACGGGAGCAAACTGTTCGATTGCTGGGATCTGGGTGACAAATTACCCTGTCTACCTTCCTAATAATAGAGTATCCTACCACCAAAACATGTCTGTTGCTCTGCCTATTCTGCCCTCCCACTCCTCCAGTAGAACTGTTCTCCCGGATGTTAGAGGGAACAGCTCTATCTGGCATTGCCATTCCTGAATGGACATCCCGAACAGTTTCACTCAATCTGGCAATGTATATTGACAGTAATAGAATTAGTATTTTTTTCTTTATTATACAAACTGTTACAGGATAAAACAAGTAATGTCTTATCACTTATAGATACATAATTAGTAGTATTGAAACTGTCCTAATGATCATTTTTGCTGCTTTAGCAGGAGTAGAAATGAATGGTTGTTTATGTACAGTATTTTACAAGTATTTCATATGTTTATTAGCTTTTCCATGATTTACATTTTAACTTAATTTATTTTAGTTTATACCACCCCTTGTTTATTATAGAGTTATGCATATGTTAAATTTAGTTTACAGTTAGGGAAAATTTAGGGTAGGTTTATATGATGAGAGGATGTCTGGTTGAAAGATTAAAGTTTCTTGTATGACAGATCTTATATGTTTGCATTTTTGTTATTATTTTTGTCACACTTGCCTACCCCAGAAGAAGATGACAGTGAGTGCGTGCCTGTAAAGAAGAAGAAAAGACAAAGAGAGTAACAAAGAGAAAATGACAAGCGTGCCCTGATATATGATGAGAGAAAGTCTCTACCAAGTACCTATCCTGATGACAACAGATAATAACAGATGAAGAAACAGATACAGATTTTGCTGATTAAAGACAAAGCCCAGACAAAAATCTTGTCTGGACTAAAGAAAAAGGTGAAAGGTCAAACTCTTGTTCATTGACATAACCATATGCTAATACATGTATCTGCTGGCAAAGTGAAAAGATGTAAAGATCTGTGAGTAAGTCACATACACCTTATCCTGTGCCTGAATATCTGCACATGATGCCTATGGGCCCAATGAATCTCACCATCCAGAAGCAAGTGATCCGTCTGTTTATCGTTTATTGAATGGACAAAGAGGGGCATGGCTAAACAGAGGCTTTGGAGCTTGGGTGGATGCGGGGGGGGGGGCAACAAATCTCACCCAGATTATATGAACAGGGGACACACAAAAAATAGCAAAATTAAACATAATTATGCATTACCAGGTTTGGCCACTATGGAGTGTGTAGTATGTCTTCCCATGAAAGCTCTGACCCATAATTTATATATATATATATATATATATATATATATATATATATATATATATATATATGAACAAATAATACATTTGTAAACCCATTTAAAAGTGTAAAAATAAGTTAAGAAACATATTTCTCACTGAGATCTCTCAGAACTACAGTCATTGTACTATTGTACTGCACTCTGAAACAACTGGGCGGGGACATGCAAATGAGAACACAATGCATCTTACACTTAAATACAAACAAAACTTTGTATATGGCTCCTTTAAAGCATATGCTTGTTGTATAATACAGCTTTAAGCAAAGCAAAGGATTGGATTTTATACAAACCAAGAACCCACTCATACCTACATACAGTATCTCACGAAAGTAAGTACACCCCTCAAAATTTTTGTAAAACACTGAAGAAATGACACTCTGCTACAATGTAGTAAGTGTACAGCTTGTATAACAGTGTAAATTTGCTGTCCCCTCAAAATAACTCAACATTATAACATTAATGTCAGACCGTTGGCAACAAAAGTGAGTACATCTCTAAGTGGAAATGTCCAAATTGGGCCCAGAGTGTCAATATTTTGTGTGGCCACCATTATTTCCCAGTACTGCCTTAACCTTCATTGGCATGGAGTTCACCAGAGATTCACAGGTTGCCACTGGAGTCCTCTTCCACTCCTCCATGATGACATCACAGAGCTAGTAGATGTTAGAGACCTTGCACTCCCCCAAATTCCGATTGAGGATGTCCTACAGATGCTCAATAGGATTTAGGTCTGGTGACATGCTTGGCCAGTCCATCACCTTTACCTTCAGCTTCTTTAGGAAGGCAGTGGTCGTCTTGGAGGTGTGTTTGGAGTCGTTATCATGTTGGAATACTGCCCTGCGGCTCAGTCTCCGAAGGGAGGGGATCATGCTCTGCTTCAGTATGTCACAGTACATGTTGGCATTCATGGTTCCTAAATGAACTATAGTTCCCCAGTGCAGGCAGCACTCAATTAGGGAGAGCAATTAGGGAAAGAAGAAGTTATTGTGAATAAACTCTGGATTATTATTAATATCAGTGCAAAATGTATTGGTTATTGAATTACATATTTAATCTAAATGCCTGAGTATAAAGGAAAATAGGTCCTATGGTCTAATTATTTTTTAAATTTTTATTTTATTTTATTTTCATATAAACATACAAATTACAAATACACATTAAAAAAAATTACGTATTGCACATACATTCCACACATACATCTTATGCACTACATTAAAACAGGATCTTAGTCAAATTTATTATTTTCAATTTCCAAGTAGAGAGTGCTCTGGGTATCCCAAATGAACCAATTTCTTACCAGGGATGACTTTATGCCCAAGATTGTTATATCTCTTTCCATCTCCCTGTAATTTTTAACCACTTCTAATACTTCCTTAAATGATGGAACCTGCATTTCTTTCCATTTCTTTGCAATCAACCATTTAATCACAGAAATAAATTGGATAAACAAAGCTTTTTCTTTGTAAGTAACCTTGTCTGTTTTTATTACATAGTTTAGAAATAGTATCAAAACACTTTTTCCACAACTTTCGGCGTGGGGACAATCCCAGAAAATATGTTTATATGTGCCCTCCTGACCGCATAGTCTCCAGCATTTACCAAGATTAATATTATTCTTTATATATGCAATTTTGGATGGTACCCAATGCCACATATTAACTATAAAAAAAAATCTCTGTGGTTGGAATTTAATTACTCTTTGCGTTAAGGCAAATGCCTTATACAAATTTTCTTTTGTATATTTTATATTGCCCACTTTTCCATTCTTAATGTTCTCTCAATATCACTTTCTTTCCTTAAAACTGAGACATTTTGCTATAATATGTTTCCCATCATTATTTTGCAAAAATTTCTCAAATGGGGACAATTCTTGCGACTTTAACATTTTATATTTAGGTTTAATAATCCTTTTTTTAAGATCTCATATTCTAACCATTTATGTTTTGGTAACTTAAATTCTTCAATTAACTCTGAAAAGGATTTAAATAATTCGCTATGTAATAAATCACCTAAGAAATGGAGTTCTCATTTTCCCCACTCGCACCCATAAAGAAATTTAAGTTTCTTCATCACCCACTTTAATGGAGTAGCTGATGAAGGGAGCTTTGTTCATTTATATTTCTTGCATCTATGCAAGGTTTTTAAAACATGTATTTACTATTGGTACAAATTTTTCCCACTTATTGATTCTCTATCCAGTTCCAAAACCAATTTTGTATTCTGACGCCAGAGATTTTTCAATTTGTATCCACCTTGTGTTACATGTAGGAGAATATTAAATTATATCCATCAGACAGCTTATATGAGAGCTAGATAAAATAGAGATATTTTGTAAAGTATTTATACAATGAAAATGTTTTTGTACTCAGTAGTCATAGATCTTTATTGCAAAATATATTGAAGTATATGAATTGAAATAATTGTAGAGATCTGCGGCTAGTCCCCTGAGGCTGGTTACTGCAATTTCAAGACACCTTATATTAGCACCTTATATTATATTTATACATAACTAGCACTTTACAATTAATTTAACCACTACAATTTATATTTTATTAATTTATTAATCTTTGCACTTAAAGCACTTTTTCCGAGCCTTGCGATATACGGTGCCGACTCTCTGGTGAATATCTCCCAAATATATACATAATTTTAAGATCGTTATATATAATATAGGGGTATTTGACAAATTAGATAATAGGTATACATTAATGACGCTTTATATGTACAATTTAAATTGCTTTTGTGTAAGAATTTTTTAAGTGATATTAATAAAGTTTATGTTTTAATATTAATATCTTCCTTGTATTAATAATATGGGCTAAGATTAGAAAGAGTGTTCTTTGATTTATTTTCTCACTCCTTTTCATATGATTAGTAAACACTACCTAAGGTATTCTAAATTATTATATTTCTGACATTATATACACCTGACATTATATATATTTCTGACATTATATATACATTGCCCTCCAATATATATAAGGAATCTCAAAATCTTTCTGTTGACATGTATGAGAGGACCATTTCATACAGTTGGAAATCATTACCGCAATGTAATAATCTTTTATATAAGGCATGGATAACCACCTCTAGAAAAACTTCTTTAAGCAGTTTTTTTTATTTTTTTATCTGGGTCTCTTCCCACGGTAAATAAACTTTTATATTAGCTGCTGGAGTTTTTTAATAGTTGAATTAGCTACCTCTAGAGGTATCGCTCTAAAGATATAATTAATTTTGGGCAATATTGTCATTTTTATGGCAGAGATTCTCCCTGACCAAGTTAAATGTATATTCTCCCATTTTATTAATAATAGTTTTATTTTATCATATAATCTTCAGAAGTTCAGCTTTGTTAGTTCTTCAATTTTTAGACTGAAAATGAATCCCAAATATGTTATGGAATCAGATTTCCAATTACTGTATATACTCGAGTATAAGCCGAGTTTTTCAGCCATTTTTTTAAGGCTAAAAAGGGCCCCCTTGGCTTATACTCCAGTCACTCTCCCCCCGTGTCTCTCTAACCCCCCGTCTCTCTCTAACCCCCCCCGTGTCTCTCTAACCCGCCTCTGCGTCTCTCTATCCCCCCATGTCTCTCTACTCCCCCGTGTCTCTCTAATCCCCGTGTCTCTTTCCCTCCCACCTCCTCATCCACAAACCCCCGCCTCATTCTAAACTCCGCTCCTCACTTTACCCCTCTAAATACCTCCCCCTCTCCCTTTCCCCTCACTTACCTTCATCTGCAGCTTCTCCTCCGGCCTCCGCTCCTTCCTGCGTCGGCACCCGGTATATGCTAAAGATGTGGCCTGCATATGACGTCACGTCATTAGCATATACCGGGTGCTGACGCAGGAAGGAGCGGAGGCCGGAGGAGAAGCTGCAGATGAAGGTAAGTGAGGGGAAAGGGAGAGGGGGAGGTATTTAGAGGGGTAAAGTGAGGAGGGGGGTTTAGGATGAGGAGGGAGGTTGAGGATGAGGAGGAGGGGTTGAGGAGGGAGGATGAGGAGGTGGGTTGAGGTTGAGGAGGGGGGTTTAGGATGGGGGGGTTGAGGATGAGGATGGGGAAGTTGAGGATGAGGATGGGGGGTTGAGGAGGGGGGCTGAGGAGAGAGGTTGAGGAGGGGGTTTAGAATGAGGAGGGGGGTTGAGGTTGAGGAGAGGGGTTGAGGAGGGGGTTGAGGATGGGGGGGCTTAGGCTGAGGATGGGGGCGTTGAGGATGGGGAGGTTGAGAAGGGGGGCTGAGGAGAGAGGTTGAGGAGGGGGTTTAGAATGAGGAGGGGGGTTGAGGATGAGGAAGGGGGTTGAGGTTGAGGAGGGGGGTTGAGGAGGGGGTCGAGGATGGGGTTTAGACTGAGGAGGGGAGTTGAGGAGGGAGGTTGAGGAGGAGGGAGGTTGAGGATGAGGAGGGAGGTTGTGGATGAGGATGGGGGGTTGAGGATGGGGGTGTTGCGGTTGAGGAGGGGGTTTAGAATGAGGAGGGGGGTTGAGGATGAGGAGGGAGGTTGAGGATGAGGAGGGGGTTGAGGTTGAGGAGGGAGGTTGAGGAGGGGGTTGAGGATGAGGAGGGGGGTTGAGGAGGGGGTTGAGGATGGGGGGTTGAAGAGGAGGATGGGGGGTTGAGGATGGGGGGTTGAGGTTGAGGAGGGAGGTTGAGGAAGGGGTTTAGAATGAGGAGGGGGGTTGAGGAGGGAGGGTGAGAATGAGGAAGGAGGATGACGAGGGAGGTTGAGGATGAGGAGGGGGGTTGAGGTTGAGAAGGGTGTTGAGGATGATGAGGGGGGTTGAGGAGGGGGTTAGGATGAGGAGGGGGTTGAGGAGGGAGGTTGAGAATGAGGAGGGGGGTTGAGGAGGGAGGTTGAGAATAAGGAGGGGGGTTGAGGAGGGTGATAAGGGGGGGGGTAGAGACACAGGGAAGGGAGAGGGGGAAGAGACACAGGGAAGGGAGGGGGAAGAGGCACAGGGAAGGGAGAGGGGGGAAGAGACACAGGGAAGGAAGAGGGGGGAAGAGACACAGGGAAGGGAGAGGGGTGAAGAGACACAGGGGAGGGAGAGGGGAGAAGAGACACAGGGGAGAGAGAGGGGGGACACAAGAAAAGGGCACACAAGAGGGGGACACAGAGGGCACAAGAGGGACACAGGGGGCAGCACATTTCCCACCCTCGGCTTATACTCGAGTCACTCATTTTTCCCAGTATTTTGTGGTAAAATAGGTGCCTCGGCTTATACTCGAGTCGGCTTATACTCGAGTATATACGGTAATTTCAAATATCTAATTTAATTGTAAAATGTCAGCCTTCTTAAGCTTCAAGGTTAGAGCCTCAGTTTTTTCCATATTCATTTTATAATATGACATTTTCCCATATTCTGTAATCAATTGTTGAATATATTTTAAAGAGTTAATTGGGTCAGATGCTGTCAAAATCACATTGTCAGCTAACAACATGATCTTGTAGGACATTCCATCAATATTTATACCACGTATGTCTTGAGAACTTCTAGCAGCCTCAGCAAAAGGCTCCATCATCAGAGTGAAAATTAGAGTACAGAGAGGGCATCCTTGGCGAGTTCCATTTATAATAATGAACTGCTCAGTTTTTAAACCTACACCTGATACATAGGCTGATGGGGCTGAATATAGAGCCCCTATCACTTTAGTACCAACATTGTCCAAACCAAATTTTGCTAAATCAATGTCATATAATGCCAATTAAGCCTATCAAAAGCTATTTCAGCATCCAAGGTAATAATTGTACAAGGAGTCTGTTTACATTTGCAAAATGCTATAAGATCTATTAATCTTCTAGTATTATCAGTACCTTGGCGGTTGTATACAAAGCCAGTTTGATCCAGGTTAACCAAACTAGGTAGTATAATACTCAGTCTCTTTGCTAGTATTTTAGAATACATTTTAACATCTGAATTTATTATCCATATTGGTCTGTAATTCTTACAAAACCTGATGTCTTTATCTTGCTTGGGTATATTTATTATATATACTTCTGATTTTATTTCATTAAAAACCTTAACTAGATATTTTGAGAGAGTTGCTCTAAATATCCTATAATAAGAATTAATAAATCCGTCCGGGCCTGGTGCTGAATTTATTTTTAAATTCATAATCACCTGTTCTATTTCTCTTTAAGATTTTCAAGTTCTTCTATCTTTATTTTAGGTAACTTCAACTTACTTAAGAATGTTTCAATTAGTTCTTTACTAGGTTTTAAAAAAAACTGTTTTATTTTCTAGGTAAGAGAGATCTTTATAATATGAATAGAAGGCTTTTTCAATGTCCGAAGGTTTAGACATCGATCTTGTACCATTTCTTTTATCCTCTATTATTATTTCTAAAATACGTTTGGCCGAATGTTTAGGTTTAAGAATATATGACAAGGATTTCCCTACTTTATTACTGCAGTGATACTGTTTCTGCTGGAGCTTCCATAAACGGTGATCAATCTGAGATTGTAGGACTTTATGAATCTGTCCTTTGATTTGAGCTAGTTCTATTAAGTTTCCCCTGGATATATCTTTTTTTGTTATTTCTCTCTAATGTTTTCCCTTTTTACATATAATTCTCTTAGAGAATTTCCACTTTGTTTTTTTCCTATGAATCATCCATGTTTGGAGTATTCCTCTAATGAAGGCTTTATGGGTATTCCATACGGTTATGCTTTTCACCACCGACTGTTCATTTATATGAAAAAAGGTATCTATCTTGCTTCGCAGGAGGGATTGTTTTTCAACTTTATCAAATAAAGTGATATTGATCTTCTTGATTTGATGATGTTTCGTTTGAAAATAACCCTTTAATTCAAGAGATACCATAGCATGGTCTGACCATTTTATTGTATCGATTTTAATTGATTGAACACATTTTAAAGTTGGAGCTTTCTGATGTATTTGAGCATTACCTCTAATGGAATCCTCCACTGTCTTAATTGATTTCCCCCCTCCCTTACTGAGTTAATAATCTTTTATTGATTATTTTTAAAGACTATTAATTTGATGGGAAATCCCCATTTATAGGGTATTTTCTACCTCCTCAATGCTTTTGTTATTTCAAAATATTTTTTGCATTTCAGTAAGGTGTCCCTTGATATATCAGAAAACACAGACAATTTATCAAATTGAGTTACATAATTAACCTCTTTCCATGCAGCTTTTGCTACTGCCTTTTTATAAGAGTAACAGTGCAATTTAACTATTTTACCACGGATCATATCAGACTATTATAATTGTTTTTTAATTTGTATTGTTTTCTGATTTTTGCTATGTGTTGAAACACATAGAAAAAAAACGCAATTTTATAACACTTACTTACAACTCATAACATTACGATTCTAAAATGCCGATTTACCCGCCTAAACAAATGTGCGCATCACGTCATTAGCATATGCCGGGTCCCAACATAGCCGGAAGACACGAAGAGGAACAGCTGATCAAGGTAAGTGAGGGGAAAGGGAGAGGGGGGGTAATTGGAGAGGGGGGAAGTGATGAGAAGGAAGGATGAGGAGGGAGGATGAGGAGGATGAGGAGGGATCCAGCATATGCTAATGACGTGAAGCGCATATGATGTCACGTCATTAGCATATGCCGGGTCCCGACACAGCCACAAGACACGCAGAGAAGCAGCTGATGAAGGTAAGTGAGGGGAAAGGGAGAGGGGGGGTAATTGGAGAGGGGGGAAGTGATGAGAAGGGAGGATGAGGACGATAAGGGAGGGGGAGGGAATGAGACACGAGGGAGAGGGAGGGAATGAGACACAGGGGAGGGAGGAGGAGGGAAAGAGACACAGGGGAGGGAGAGAGCAGCAGGAGCAGGGTGACTCGAGTATAAGCCGAGGGGGGCATTTTCAGCATTAAAAAATGGGCTGAAAAACTCGGCTTATACTCACTCATATACGGTATCTGTTTTTGCAATGACCGCCAAAGGTGATGGCTACAAAACCGGACAATTTAAGTACACGAGGGGATAGGCTCACAATGAGCAACAAAGGTTCACAGAGGAGCAAAAGCCTTACGTTGTGTGGCAAACAGCATTGCCATGGCTTAGTTCTAAATATCTCAGAAATAATTTACTGTAGTGAAAAAACGCTAGTACAATGTATTATGTATCCAAGTTTTAATACTTTTTAAAATGAAATCAACTTCTTGTTGGGATGACAGAGTCCATTTAAATAACTTAATAAATAAAATCACATTATAGCGATAAACCTGCCTTTTATGACTTTTTATTAGAATTCATCTTCCTATGCGTCCTTGGCAGGGTCTTCAGAGACCTCTGAGGTTTCTTGATGTGTGAAGTATCAGCACATTCCTATTTTTGGCTGCCCCTGGGACTATTATGATGGATGACTGAAAGGGCCATTTTACAGAACTCTGTTTTGAACGACCTCAATAAGTGAAATTTGTACTTGACATTTTGTACCAAAAATGCTGTTTTTTTTCAGACTTGAGAGCGAGACATCTCTGAGGTCCTGAGAGCGGCGATGCTGAAAATGAGTGAGAATTACTGGAAATCAGCAAGACTGGACCGATCATTAGTCCGAGTGCCCAGGGGTCAATCCATTTATACTATTTATATGGCGTCCTATTCTCTGCATGACCGTACTGAGCTGAAAGTGCTGCATGTGCTGCATTTATCAGCAACAGTTCACTGGTTTTCTTTCTAGTTAGGGCATGAAATAATCTTGCAAGAACCTTGTCCTATATAGGCATGTATTTCATATACACTCATTTGAAGAACTAGACTTGTTTATTAGCAAAATGTTTTAACATAATTAAAACCACTAGCCCCTTAAAGGAATGCAGAATTATTGCACTTATTGCATAAATGAAAAGAACACAGATAAGTAAATATGATTAATATTATAAAAGTAATATTATTGTTGATTAATATGATCATTTGTTATGGGACTTTATACTGAGTTACAGCAATACACCGTTTGGCGCTCCATGTGTTTTTGCATGCAGGATCGCTATACAGGATATTATATCTCTATAGTGCTCAGACAGAGCAATACGGGGCATTATATTGCCATAGTGCTCAGACAGAGATATAGGGGGCATTATATCGCCATAGTGCTCAGACAGAGATATAGGGGGCATTATATCGCCATAGTGCTCAGACAGAGATATAGGAAGCATTATATCGCCATAGTGCTCAGACAGAGATATAGGGGGCATTATATCGCCATAGTGCTCAGACAGAGATATAGGGGGCATTATATCGCCATAGTGCTCAGACAGCGCTATAGGGGGCATTATATCTCCATAGTAGGGGGGAGGGGGGGATGGGAGAGGGCCCGCCACTTGGAGGGGGGGAGAGTCTCGCATTGTGTGGCAAACAGCATTGCCAGGCTTCAAATTTTATTGCCGTAATTTTTGACGGGCAAGTCACTAGTATACTAAAATTATACTGCACTCTCCCTAAATGCCACCCTTTACATTAATTATCAGTGGCTCTATAGCTCTATATATTATATTAATATGACGGGACCGTATATTAATATTATATTGTCCTAAGATACTTTATATATTGTGCTATGAGACATTATATAAAGTTATATTAAATACTAATGTGCTGTTGCACTTTACTCTAATTAGCTCTATTGGACTTTATATGAATATTATGGGGCTTTATATTAATGTTATATTGTACTGAGACACTTTATATTAATATTATATTGTATTATGGGACATTATATAAAGTTATACTAAATACTAATATACTGGGGCACGTTACACTAATTAGCAGTGACTGTATAGGGCTTTATATTAATATTATGGGGCTTTATATTAATAATATATTGTACTGATACATTGTATATCAATATATTGTATTATGGGATTTTATATTAAGTTATATTAAATACTAACATACTGGGGCACTTTACACTAATTGGCAGTGACTAAATACTAATATCTTATTGCAGAGTGTTGCAGGCTGTCTCTTTTCCTCTGAGATAAATGATGCCAAGGTGTGTTTGCTCCATCTTGTAGCAGATAAGAAACAGGTAGAGATCTGGTTGGTGGACCCTGCAGCTGATTGTCTCCACCCAGTCACTTGACTGACTACCACGTCAAGCATTTCATTGGTTGTCCACCCTTATGATTTTTGCATCTAAATGATTCTATTGTAAACTTCAATGGGAATGTGGCATCTTTCAACAGGTCTAATGGAAAGTTCATTAGTTTACACTGGTACCATCCTGAGAAACTGAAGTGGAAATGGAACAAGATCCTAAAACGTCTGCATATAAAATATTTGTGACATTTAGTACAGTTCTTGTAAACTTGTAGAAATCAGATGATTTGTAAATTCCTCATTTCCAACTCTCATGACCGATTCTAAGAAAGCTCTGATTGTTCTGATCAACTTTCATATCCTCAGTTATTGTTACAAATACTCTCTTGCATAATAATTAGATGCATCACTGACCTATAACGCATTTATTTTATAGTTATTTTCTTTAATTAAAATAAAAAATATTAAAGGGACTCTAATAATTTTTTTTATAAATATTTTAAAGTAGATGACAATGTTTTTAATAATCATATAAAATTTACACTTCACTTACTTTTAAGAAGTCCCCACACTAAGTTTCTTACTTTCTGAAATCGGTTTCTTTGTGTTCTGTCTCATGAGAGCTGCCATGTTGCACAGCTGTGATTTAAAACCCCACTCACATGCACGGACAGTGGTGGAGCTATTGCTGGTGCAGTAGGTGCAAAACACCAGGGCCCACACAATGCTACACCCTTCTGCTCCTGGCGGTGAATGGGGAATCTTGATTTATTAGATCAGGGGTCTCCAAACTCGGTCTTGGAGGGCCGCACCCAGGCCTGGATTTGTGGATATCCTTGCTGCGAGCAGGTGAGACTATTGCTTCTTTAGTCATCCTGATTGACTCACCTATGCACAGAAAGGAAATCCTCAAATCCAGGCCTGGGTGCGGCACTCCAGGACCGAGTTTGGAGACCCCCGTATTAGATGAAGGGGGCAGATAATTACAATAAAGGTGAACTGATCACCATAGGAGTGAGCTGACATCTACTTATGTTTGACTTCTTAATTAACCCCAAGGAGTGGATAGAGAATTTGCAGTCTCTCTCTATCCTCCAGACTTTATCTCCCTTTCTCCTCCAATCTCCCTATCTCTCACCTCCAGTCTTAATCTTCCCAGTTTCTCTCCTCCCCTATCTCTCCCTGGCTTTCTCTCCCCCAGTCCCTCTCTCCTGCAGACTCTCTCTCTTCCAGTACCTTTCTCTCTCTCCCCCAATAACTCTCTCAGCTCCCTCTCTAATGCAGTCCCTCTCTCTCTCCTCAGTCCCTCGCTATCTCTCCTCAGTCCTTCTCACTCTCTCCTCCAGACACTCTCTCCCCTAGTACCCCTCTCTCCCACAGTCACCCTCTCTGATCCAGTCTTTCTCTCTCCTCTAGACTCTCTCTCTCCCCCAGTACCTCTTTCCCTCAGCCATCTCTCTCTCCTCCATACTCTCTTCCCCAGTACCTCTCTCTCCCTCAGCCCTCTCTCTCCTCCAGTCCCTCTCTCTCTCTCCCTAAGTACCTCTCTCTCCTCCAGTCCCTCTCTCTCATCCAATCTCTCTCTCTCCTCCAGTCCCTCTCTCCCAATCTCTCTCCTTCATCCTGCCCCCCTCTCTCCCCTCTCCTCCAGTCTCTCTATCTCTCTGTCCTGCAGTCCCCCTCCCTTTCTCTCTCTTGCTCAGCCCTCTCTCCCCCAGTACCTCTCTCTCATCCAGTCTCTCTCTGTCCTCCAGTCACTCTCTCCTCCAGTCCCTCTCTCCCCAGTCTCTCTCCTTTCTCCTGTACCCCTCTCTCCCCTCTCCTCCAGTATCTCTCTCTCTCTCCTGGAGTCACCCTCTCTGTTTATCTCTCTCTTCCTCAGCCCCTCTCTCCTCCAGTCCCTCCCTCTCCTCTAGTCTCTCACTCCTCCAGTCTCTTTCTCCCCCAGACTCTCTCCTACCTCCAGTCCCCCTCTCCTCTAGTCTCTCTCCCCTGCTCCCTCTCTTCATCAGCCCTGTCTCTCTCCTCCAGGCTCTCTCCTTGCTCCAGTCCCTCACTCCTCCAGTCCCCCTCACTCCCCTCTGCTCCAGTCTCTCTCTTGCCATCAGCCCTACCTCTATCCTCCAGTCTCTATCCTTCCTCCAGTCCCCCTCTCCTCTAGTCTCTCTCCCCTGCTCCCTCTCTTCATCAGCCCTCTCTCTCTCCTCCAGTCTCTCTCCTTCCTCCAGTCCCTCACTCCTCCAGTCCCTCTCACTCCCCTCTGCTCCAGTCTCTTTCGCCATCAGCCCTACCTCTCTCCTCCAGTCTCTTTCTCCCCCAGTCTCTAAATTTCCTCCAGTCCCCCTCTCCTCTAGTCTATCTTCCATGCTCCCTCTCTCTCCGTCAGCCCTCTCTCCTCCAGTCTCTCTCCTTCCTCCAGTCCCTCACTCGCCATCAGACCTCCCTCTCTCCTCCAGTCCCTTTCTCTCCTCCAGTCTCTCTCTCTCTTCCAGTCCCTCTCTCACCCAGACTCTCTCCTTCCTCCAGTCCCCCTCTCCTCCAGTCTCTTTCTCCTCCAGTCCCTCTCTCCCCCAGTCTCTCTACTTCCTCCAGCCCCTCTCTCCTAAGTCCCCCTCTTTCCTCCAGTCCCTCTTTCCTCCAGTCCCTCTCTTTCCTCCAGTCTCTCTCCTTCCTACAGTCTCTCTCCTTCCTACAGTCCCTCTCTCATCTAGTCTCTCTCCTTCCTCCAGTCCATCTGTCATTCCCCAGTCCCTCTCTAATACAGTCACCCTCTCATCCAGTCCCTCTCTCCTTCTCCAATCCCTCTCCTTCCTCCAGTCCCTCTCTCCTCCAGTCCCTCTCCTTCCTCCAGTCTCTCTCCTTCCTCCAGTCTCTCTCCTTCCTACAGTCCCTCTCTCATCTAGTCTCTCTCTCTCTTCCAGTCCCTCTCTCACCCAGACGCTCTCCTTCCTCCAGTCCCCCTCTCCTCCAGTCTCTTTCTCCTCCAGTCCCTCTCTCCCCCAGTCTCTCTACTTCCTCCAGCCCCTCTCTCCTAAGTCCCCCTCTTTCCTCCAGTCCCTCTTTCCTCCAGTCCCTCTCTTTCCTCCAGTCTCTCTCCTTCCTAGTCTCTCTCCTTCCTACAGTCCCTCTCTCATCTAGTCTCTCTCCTTCCTCCAGTCCATCTGTCATTCCCCAGTCCCTCTCTAATACAGTCACCCTCTCATCCAGTCCCTCTCTCCTTCTCCAATCCCTCTCCTTCCTCCAGTCCCTCTCTCCTCCAGTCCCTCTCCTTCCTCCAGTCTCTCTCCTTCCTCCAGTCTCTCTCCTTCCTACAGTCCCTCTCTCATCTAGTCTCTCTCTCTCTTCCAGTCCCTCTCTCACCCAGACGCTCTCCTTCCTCCAGTCCCCCTCTCCTCCAGTCTCTTTCTCCTCCAGTCCCTCTCTCCCCCAGTCTCTCTACTTCCTCCAGCCCCTCTCTCCTAAGTCCCCCTCTTTCCTCCAGTCCCTCTTTCCTCCAGTCCCTCTCTTTCCTCCAGTCTCTCTCCTTCCTACAGTCTCTCTCCTTCCTACAGTCCCTCTCTCATCTAGTCTCTCTCCTTCCTCCAGTCCATCTGTCATTCCCCAGTCCCTCTCTAATACAGTCACCCTCTCATCCAGTCCCTCTCTCCTTCTCCAATCCCTCTCCTTCCTCCAGTCCTTCTCTCCTCCAGTCCCTCTCTTTCCTCCAGTCTCTCTCCTTCCTACAGTCTCTCTCCTTCCTACAGTCCCTCTCTCATCTAGTCTCTCTCCTTCCTCCAGTCCATCTGTCATTCCCCAGTCCCTCTCTAATACAGTCACCCTCTCATCCAGTCCCTCTCTCCTTCTCCAATCCCTCTCCTTCCTCCAGTCCCTCTCTCCTCCAGTCTCTCTCCTTCCTCCAGTCTCTCTCCTTCCTCCAGTCCCTCTCTCCTCCAGTCCCCCTCTCTCCCGTCTCCTCCAGTCCCTCTCTCCTTCCTCCAGTCTCTCTCCTTCCTCCAGTCCCTTTCTCCTACAACCCCCCTCTCTCCGCTCTCCTCCAGTCTTTCTCCTACTGTCCCCCTCTCTCCTCCAGTCTCTCTGGGCCCTCCATTCACTAGCTTCACCGGAGACCATATATTCTATTCAGTGTAAGTTACATGCACATCAAAAGATTGGGCATGCTCAGAACCCACTGGGCAAGCCCATTAGTTTGCTTTCACTTATCCCAAAAACAATAGATTCAGAGCCCATGGGGAAATCAGCAATTATTGACAATGGTCTCTTATTAACAAGAGATGTTGTTCTTTGTTTGTGGGTTGAACACAAAGGCTGACTGACAGCTAAAAATTGCTGATTCAAAATTCTGGAAAGGGAAATTATCTCTCTGCTTTTTATTCTGTAACAGTTACATTAAAGGGATTCTGCTTTGAATCGTCATGTAGAGAAGTCAAGTTTAAGTGGAGGAGCTGGAAAGCATTTCCAATTTAAGTTATTTCCACTGATATATATATATATATTATAGTTTATTTATAACGCGCTGACATATTCTGTAGCGCTGTACATAAATTAGGTTCAGACAACGATAAATACAGATTAACATTTAGTAAAGGAATGAGGGCCCTGTCTTTGAGCTAGGAATCCAATGTCCATGGTGAATATATATATATATATATATATATATATATATATAGGCAGTAAAATCAGAACTTATAAGCACTACTTAATAAAATAAAGTACATGACAGTAAATAGATACACAGGATATTATATACAGAGTAATATCCAGGGACCTTCAATATCCCTTTACGAATAATCCTGCATATTAATAAAAGCCTAACAAAACAACACATTTATAACCATTCATACTTTATTTACATTGAAAAATCACATTGTGAGACTTACAAAGTAACAATATCTTATTAGTAAGTATCTACATGTATTGTTACCCTAATAGTACAGTACAATACTGTTTAAATGCAGATTCCTACCCTAATACTCCTTTATAAACCCTACACAGGTATAAAATGCAGCATATCTGGCCGGGAGTCTGTCACCCTGTGGTTATTTATGAGGATGAATGTTTACAAACACTAATTATTAAGTCAAAAAATAAAATTACTAGTCTACTACCAGCTGGATAATATCTTAAAGGGACATGAAAGGTTCCTGGGTGTTACTAGAGATATAATATCCCTGTGTGTATTTACGGACATGTACTTTATTATATTAAGAAGGGCTTATAAACTCTGTATTTACTACCTGAAATCAAACAAATAGTCCCTGTATGTATCTGCCCTCTGCAGTGTATGCAGACACAGGCTCTGTAGGGATGGATGTGCAGTGTAGTGTCCTACCCTATCAGGGACCACATCTCAACAATATGTTGCAGAGAGAGGGTCACTGATTGGTTAGAATGAGACACAACTATACAGAGTCTATGTCTTCATGAGCTGCAGAGGGCAGATTCATACAGTGGCTATTTGTTTTATTTTAGACTGTAAAAACAGAGCTTATAAGTCCTTCTTAATAAAATAAAGTACATGTCAGTTAATAGATACCTGGTGATAGTATATACCTAGTAACAACTAGGGACCTTCCATACAGAAAAGACAAGTCCCTTGAACAGGTCGTAGTATATTCTGCTCAGTTTTTCTAATATAATTATTAGAGGAGCATTTTACAAATTAGTCTTTTTGAAAAACATTTCTTGACAATTAACAAACTTGTTATGTTTTAGAAGAAAAACACTACAAATGTAAATGTATCACCTTTTATATGCAATGTAGTGGAAGCTGCCATCTTTGTTTTGGTTTATCTACATAGGCAGACACATTTAGTGCAGATAATTCAGCTGTTTCTATTGAAACATGGCAGCAATGTGGTCACTTTATTATATGGTAGAACTTTATATGATACAATACCAGTTCCTCTTAAAGGGACTGCCGTACAGCCTACTAAGTATTACCAATATCTCTTTATAGGTGTTAAAGAGACTCTGTCATCCCAAATCAAGTAGTTTTTTTAGGTTATTCTGAAAAAGCATAAAAAACTGGCTGTATGTTGTATTATCCATTTTTTTTCTAAAGTGACTCAGTCCTTGGAAATTCTTTGATGTTGTTGCTGTATTGATATGCAAATGAGCATCATGTGCATATTAATTAGCTGCTTTGATGTGATAAATAGGATTGCAGTCTGCTTGGCTGTCTCTGTCTGGACCAAATAAAGACCTACAATGTTATCTGGCAGTTTAACCCTTCTCGCAACCTTATCAAGCTGTACATTAGCATATTGAGCAGCACATTAGCATATTGAGCTGCACATTTGCATACTGAGCCACACATTAGCATACAGGAGCCGCAAAATCTATTCTAAATATTTCAGAAATAATTGACTGTAGAGAAAGTCTGCTAGTACAAAGTATAGACAGTTTTTAATACTCTTTAAAATGAAATTAACATCCTGTTGGGGTGATAGAGTTCCTTTAATGCAGCAGTGATATAATTGGGGTAAATCCTGTATAAAAATGAATGTCAGAAGTACAGTAATTTTAATTGGATATATTTTAAAGCACGATCATCATTCATTATAAATGAGTAATAAAAACTTTCACACTTTAATAAATATTACATTTTCAGATCTAAATTACACGGCTGTGTCTAGATTAAAAATGTATGCGAGACGTGTCTTTGTTGGACTGCAATAAAAAAACTGCCCCTCCTCAGCAAAATGACAAGGACATGAGCTAAACAACCATCTGCATTGGCCAAGGGCTGATCTGCATTGGCACTAAGTTTTCTTTCTTTCTTTAGACAGAAATAAATGATCCCTGGTCACTGTTGGCGGTTTCTGGGTCCACGCAGCGCCCTTTTCTTCTGGTCACTCTTTGATTGCGGTGGAATTTGGCATAACAGCGGAGACCTGCGGGACATAAAGAAAATAATAATCACATATATAGTTGTCAGTGTTGGGGAGGTTTGTGATGTAACGCTTTGGCATCCCTTGTGCAGCGAGGGGCGCAACTGCGAGCCTCGCAAAGAGAAGTTGAGGCACGTGGAACTTATGCTGCAATGAGCGCCAAAGGCGCTGATAGAACTGCGAGCCTCGCAGTTGGTTCAAACTCATGACTCGAAAACACAGCAAAAACACCAAAATAATAATAAAAAAATAATAATAAAACACTCACACACAGCACAGAGGGAGAGCCAGGAAGCCTGGGAGAGAATTTGCTAACTAATTGGAGCCATATTTTGAAAAAAATGGAAAAAATGGAGGATGAAAAACATAAAAATTCTGAAACAGGATGAAAACGAGGCTCAGCAACGCCAGGCACGCAGAACTTAGAAAATACACGAAGCCGAAGACAGTAACACACACGAACAACGTGGGACTTAGAAAATACATGACGGCAAAAAAAGTAACACTTACACTAACAACTTTGAAAATAAACCTCGCATTGTGTGGCAAACAGCATTCCCAGCCTTACACATTTTTTTTTTGATGGGCAGTTTTCTAGTATAACATACTGTGTGGTATTGTCTCTGCAGAGTGGAAAAAATATTTGATCCCCTGCTGATTTTGAACGTTTGTCCACTGACAAAGAAATGATCAGTCTATAATTTTATTGGTAGGTGTATTTTAACAGTGAGACAGAATAACAAACAACAAACAAACAAGAAAAACGCATGTCAAAAAAGCTATAAATTGATTTGCAGGCCAGCGAGGGAAATAAATATTTGATCCCCTACAAATCAGCAAGATTTCTGTCTCCCAGGTATCTTTTATACAGGTAATGAGCTGAGATTAGGAGCACTCTCTTAAAGGGAGTGCTCCTAATCTCAGCTCATTGCCTCTATAAAAGACACCTGTCCACAGAAGCAATCAAATCAATCTGATTCCAAACTCTCCACCATGGCCAAGACCAAAGAGCTGTCCAAGGATCTCAGGGACAAGATTGTAGACCTACAAGACCATCGCCAAGCAGCTTGGTGAGAAGGTGACAACAGATGGTGAGATTATTCGCAAATGGAAGAAACACAAAATAACTGCCAGTCTCCCTCGGTCTGATGTTCCATGCAAGCTCTCACCTCGTGGAGTTTCAATGATCATGAGAACGATGAGGAATGAGCCCAGAACTACACGGGTGGATCTTGTTAATGATCTCAAGGCAGCTGGAACCAGTCACCAAGAAAACAATTGGTAACACACTACACCGTGAAGGACTGAAATCCTGCAGCGCCCGCAAGGTCCCCCTGCTCAAGAAAGCACATGTACAGGCCCGTCTGAAGTTCGCCAATGAATATCTGAATGATTCAGAGGAGAACTGGGTGACAGTGCTGTGGTCAGATGAGACCAAAATCGAGCTCTTTGGCATCAACACAACTAGCCGTGTTTGCAGGACGAGGAATGCTGCCTATAACCCCAAGAACACCATCCCCACCGTCAAACATGGAGGTGGAAACATTATGCTTTGGGGGTGTTTTTCTGCTAAGGGGACAGGACAACTGCATCGCATCAATGTGACAATGGATGGGGCCATGTACAGTCAAATCTTGGGTGAGAACCTCCTTCCCTCAGCCAGGGCATTGAAAATGGGTCACGGATGGGTATTCCAGCATGACAATGACACAAAACACACAGCTAAGGCAACAAAGGAGTGGCTCAAGAAGAAGCACATTAAGGTCCTGGAGTGGCCTATCCAGTCTCCAGACCTTAGTCTCATAGAAAATCTGTGGAGGGAGCTGGAGTTTGGAGTTGCCAAACATCAGCCTTGAAACATTAAAGACTTGGAGAGGATCTACAAAGAGGAGTGGGACAAAATCCCTCCTGAGATGTGTGCAAACCTGGTGGCCAACTACAAGAAACGTCTGACCTCTGTGATTACCAACAAGGGTTTTGCTACCAAGTACTAAGTCAAAGGGGTCAAATACTTATTTCACTCATTGACCTGCAAATCAATTTATAACTTTTTTTACATGCTTTTTTTTTTGTTTGTTATTCTGTCTCTCACTGTGAAAATACACCTACCATTAAAATTATATAATGATAATTTCTTTGTCAGTGGACAAGCCGTCAAAAACAGCAGGGGATTAAATCCCCCCCGCCGCCATTGTATTTAACGATTCACTGAGCCATTTGTTAGTTGTGTAAGCTAGTAAGGCTGTGTCTTTAAGGCACCAGCACCTCTGACCATGTTATAAGATCAGGGTACACAAACAGAGAGAGGACGCACAGACAGATAAAGGGCACGCAGAGAGAGAGAACTGACAGAGAGGGCGCGCAGACAGAGAGAGGGCGCGCAGACAGAGAGAGGGCGCGCAGACAGAGAGAGGGCGCGCAGACAGAGAGAGGGAGCGCAGACAGAGAGAGGGCGCGCAGACATAGAGGGCGCGCAGACATAGAGGGCGCGCAGACAGAGAGGACGCGCAGACAGAGAGGACGCGCAGACAGAGAGGACGCGCAGACAGAGAGGACGCGCAGACAGAGAGAGGACGCGCAGACAGAGAGAGGACGCACAGACAGAGAGAGGACGCACAGACAGAGAGAGGACGCACAGACAGAGAGAGGACGCACAGACAGAGAGAGGACGCACAGACAGAGAGAGGACGCGCAGACATAGAGGGCGCGCAGAGAGAGAGAGAACGCACAGAGAGGGGGAACTGACAGAGTGGGCGCATAGACAGAGAGAGGACGCACAGACAGATAAAGGGCACGCAGAGAGAGGACGCACAGACAGAGAGAGGACGCACAGACAGAGAGAGGACGCACAGACAGAGAGAGGACGCACAGACAGAGAGAGGACGCACAGACAGAGAGAGGACGCACAGACAGAGAGAGGACGCGCAGACATAGAGGGCGCGCAGAGAGAGAGAGAACGCACAGAGAGGGGGAACTGACAGAGTGGGCGCATAGACAGAGAGAGGACGCACAGACAGATAAAGGGCACGCAGAGAGAGGACGCACAGACAGAGAGAGGACGCACAGACAGAGAGAGGACGCACAGACAGAGAGAGGACGCACAGACATAGAGGGCGCGCAGAGAGAGAGAGAGAGAACGCACATATAGGGGGAACTGGCAGAGAGGGCGCATAGACAGAGAGAGGACACACACAGACTGAGAGAGAGGACGCACAGACAGATAAAGGGCACGCAGAGAGAGGACGCACAGACAGAGAGAGGACGCACAGACAGAGAGAGGACGCACAGACATAGAGGGCGCGCAGAGAGAGAGAGAGAGAATGCACATATAGGGGGAACTGGCAGAGAGGGCGCATAGACAGAGAGAGGACACACAGACTGAGAGAGAGGACGCACAGACAGATAAAGGGCACGCAGAGAGAGGACGCACAGACAGAGAGAGGACGCACAGACAGAGAGAGGACGCACAGACATAGAGGGCGCGCAGAGAGAGAGAGAGAGAATGCACATATAGGGGGAACTGGCAGAGAGGGCGCATAGACAGAGAGAGGACACACAGACTGAGAGAGAGGACGCACAGACAGAGAGAGGGCACACAGAGAAAGAGAGGATTCATAGAGAAGGGGAACAGAGAGAGAGAGGGCGAACAAAGCGAGGCAAAGAGTTAAAGGATCAGAAGTGTAGAAAACCTCTGTTACAGGGTGTAGAAAGGGTTGAACTTGTGTCCTCACCCCTCCACCCTGCCTGGTTATATACTGATGCTCATTCACCATTATGACCAGTGTGGTATCCAAAACTGATTACCATGCCCAATTGGGGCAGACCCATATAGGAAATATTGGTTTGATTTTAGGCACTAAAATATAGCTTATAAGCACTTCTTAATAGAATAATGTACGTAACAGTAAATAGATACACAGGGGTAGTATATACCTAGTAAAATCTAAGAATCTTCCATGTCCCTTTAATAATAATAATAATAATAATAATAATGATGTGTCCCAGGAAAAGCTATTGTTGCTCATGATATAGCTCAGCTCCCATCACTGGTGCCGGTGCTTAGAATTTATCAGAGGGCTGAGCAGAGCCCAACACTATAAACATTTCACTGCCATTGGTCATAGTTATAGATAAATTATTAAGGAGCCTATGACAAGGTATTCAAATTAGAGCAGAAATAGATGAAAATTCAATGTATCACATATAGTATTAACTAGTTAACCATATTCAGGATGCCAACACCAATCCCCATGAGCATTGTGAGGTGACCAGCACCGATCCTCCATGAGCATTGGGAGGTGACCAGCACCGATCCTCCATGAGCATTGGGAGGTGACCAGCACCGATCCTCCATGAGCATTGGGAGGTGACCAGCACCGATCCTCCATGAGCATTGGGAGATGACAGCGCTGATCCCCATGAGCATTGGGAGGTGACCAGCAACGATCCCCATGAGCATTTGCAGGTGACCAGCACAATCCCCCATGAGCATTGGGAGGGGACCAGCCAGACCCCAGATCTATTGTTCTGGACAGTTTGGGTGGTCTTATCTTCCCAAATTAGCTTTGATTATATAAGTATCCACCTACCTTCAGAGCACATGCAGTCATCGTAACACTTGTTATTTAGCCCCCGGTTGTGCGGTTTGCACAGGTGTTCTCTTAAGTCACAGCAGGACCCTGCAAACAGAGGGAGAAATAAATATTCCTTTTCAGTGTTCAATTTAAGCAAATTATCTGCACAGGAACATCCTCAATCAGAACCAGGAGGAATCCTAACAAGTGTTTATGTGGGTTGTACAGATAAGTACAGGGTGTGTCTCATAGTAACCAATTAGTAGCAACATTCTGCAACATGTTACCTGAGAGAAGTCACTGACAGGCTAATTTGAAACACTGTATTTCACAGTCTGTGTATTCGTGAGCTGCAGAAGGCAGACCCAAAGAGATACAAAGTGTTTGATTTTAGGAAGAAAAAACGAGCTTATAAACATTTCTTAATAAAATAAATTACATAACCATAATAATATATACCAGGAACCTTCCATATCCCTTTATTATATTGATTATTGAATTGACCATAAACCAATTAGCTGTAACAGACACAGTTTAATATTTCTGCTAATTGTCTTGAAATCTCTCAGTTTCTTATATTTTACTGAGTTTTTCTTATTTCCTGTACTTTAGCCTCATACAAATACATTGGTAGGTTCCTTTGGTTAATGATTACAGCCTCTCAGTCTCACAGTTACCGGGTTCCCTGGTGGTTCAGTGGTTAGGATTTGCTGCTTTCACCACTGAGACCTGGGTTAGATTCCAGTCAGGGAGGCAAGAGGTCACACCACCCTGAAGCTGAGCAGAGTTAAAGTTTCTTATCAAGCCCTATTTACTGTACAGAGGGGTCTTTCATTTCGGTACTTCCCCCTTGGAGACTCCTACTTCAGAGACATTACATTATTCACAGGGTGGAGAGATCTGAAGCTTACACAGGGGGAATGATTAAAAAAAATATTAATTATTTAAATGTTCAATAAACTATGAACTATTACATAGACAGAGCTCAGAGCAGCCATCTCTATATATTGTTCCATTCCCCGTACCTGCCAGGCAGTCCAAGTGATGATCACACGGCTCTTCTTCCACCGGCGATGTCATATTCTGGGATTTCTCCTGCTTCCCTATTGGAGATTGGAAACATACATGTCATTAGGTGCAGGCAAAGAGTTAAAGGATCACCAAAGTTTGGAAAGAACTTCATGTATGGTAATGCCTGATAAGGGTGGGAGAGGGGTCTAACTACCAGATAACATTGGGTGTTTATTTTGATCACTACAGAGACAGACAAACAAACAGTAATCCTAATTAGCACATCAGAGTAGCTAACTCATTTGCGTGACCTGCTCATTTCCATAAATGCAGCAAAAACAACACAGAATTTCCCAGGACTGATAACAGAGCGTATATAAATATTATAATGTGAAGCTCAATAAGCTTATTATGTGTGGAGCAAGGGATCTAAATAAATGATAACACTGGGGGTAGGTTGTACTTGTTTATTCAGTGTGTCACTGATTTTCACATCAAATCAGCCAATAAGTGTTCAACGGCCACACAACTGCATAATAATACAGCACCAGCAATGCTGAATAACTCACACATTATGTGATTTAGAAAAAAAATGCCTAGTACAATATATAGCCAGGTTTTCATGCTATTTAAGGCTTCAAACCCATATTAAATATCCAGTGTGTGGGTGAGGATCTGCACAGGACTGTCATGATAGGAGTATTTATCTATTGTTGTCATAGCAACAGTGTATCTGCCTCCTTCCAAGCAGTGGCTATTGCAGGCAAACCTACACAGGATAGCCTCCTGGGCAGATCGTCTTTCACCCTCTCATCACCTAAAAGAATGGTGGAGAGAGGCGCATCTGCTGCAAATGTTAATTTCAAATAGAAGTTTTTAAAGCTACATTATTTTTTTTAATTCTATAAATACTGATTTTATACAAATCTAAAAAAAAAAAAAACTACTTGATTTTGGGGCACAGAGACACTTTAACATCGGTCTAAAATGGGCTTATGAAAAAAATATCCAGGAAATTGCATTGACTAACTGGTATATAAGGAAGCTCTCTCAATAACATTAACAATTATCTTCTGATTATCAGATAATAACAGTCTTTTGGCTGCGCTATGAAGCCACATTTGTGGTGTGAGAAAAAGAGCTGCCTTACCCTACATGTTCTAATTATGTTTTAGTGTTTCAGTTCCCTCTATTTCAATTATTAGTTTGATCATAATTTGAGGTCCTTTAAAAATAATGTTTTTTCTCTAAAAAATTTTTATGCTCTTGCATTACCCAGCTGCTAATGTTGTTAATTTGTTAAATACTTCACAAACAGGTGCAGTTTTTCTTGAACTGCAAATGCATGGCTTCAGCCACTATGCAGTCCATATGCTTGAGATGTCAAGGTGAAGTGCTGGACATGTTAAGTTACATGGCACATAGAATAATACAGGTATAATGTTCTCTAACCAATAGGAATTAAAGGATGATTGTAGATTAGGAAAAACGACACATGTTTGTGCAGTATGTAACGTTAGCAGCTGTATAAACTATGAGCATAAAATAATTTTTACTGGTTCTTTCATTTGAACAAAACTGTCTATTTTTGATAATGCCCATATTCCCAGATTTACCTTTCTTTTTTGTTGACGGCCAAGCGTCCGGTTTCATGTCTTCATAATCCGTCCAGTCAAACATGGTCATATCTAGAGTGGGCATCACATCTCCCCCTTTCTTCACGTGTGCCTGCCAGCAAGAGTCAATCACAGGTTTAGTTTTATAGTTAATTAAAAGTAATCCTGTCTAATTTCATCAGCATAGCAACACCCAGCAGTTCATCAAAGTTATCTGCAGTTCAGTCATTTACCGGTAAGGAATATTCATAGGCTTTTATGCAAAATTAATAAATTATAATGTTAAACGCTGTAGGGCTGGATGTTCAGTCTAGTGTCCTAGTCTATCAGTTACCACTAGGACGCTACACTGCACATCCAGTCCTACAGAGTCTGTGTCTGCATATGCTGCAGAGGGCAGACTCATACAGGGACTAATTGTTTGATTGTAAACTTTAGAACAGAGCTTATAAGCACTTCTTAATAAAATAAAAGCAAATAGATACACCCCTTTCTGGATCGCTACCATGTCATGGTGAAGGGGCTTGTGTACCT
The DNA here is from genome assembly GCA_027410445.1 of Discoglossus pictus. NCBI lineage: Eukaryota > Metazoa > Chordata > Amphibia > Anura > Alytidae > Discoglossus > Discoglossus pictus. The sequence continues at coordinate 92,920,694 of CM050169.1, forward strand.
CAATGAAGCTGTGAGCTATACCATGTAGGGTCACCCAAGATGGGCAGGTCATAGCAGATAGATCAGACAAATCGCAAAGGAACTGGCATCCCACTCCATTATGTTTGCCAAGAAAACCATACGGATAAGAACAACCAGATACACAGACAGATGTGCCTGGAGTGCTGCGTCCATATGGTCACCAAGAGTTGGACATGACTGAAGGACTTAACAAAAACAACAAATAGATACACAGGTATTATATATATAGTAAATAAATAGTACATGTGTGTTCACATTTGAATGTCTAAAGCAAGTTAAAAAACCTGCTTCCAGGTCAGAATTCCCAGAAACACAGTTATTACACTGCATTCTGGGACGCTGAGCTGGGACATGCAAATATGCCCACAAATGCCTTGCTCTTCAATCCATAATCCATTTTAAACATGGCTTCCTTTAAGCTTATGCATGCTGTATTACACAGCTTTAATGCAAAGCCAAGATTGGATTTTACACAAGCTGAGAACCCTATCCACATATATATAGTAAAATACAGAAACCTTCCATATCCCTTTAAGGTAAAGAATAATTTTGAAAGTTGATTTTTCAATGCAATTCCCTTTAACGAAGCAGACAGACGGGATTAGTTGGAGGAACCTGCTGTGTCTCTCCTTTAATCCACATACGACTGCTGAGAACAAAGAGGATCGTATCTGACACATCTCTATCGCCTGGGTGCTACTTTCCCAGAGTAACCGTCCAATTTGATTAATGGCTTAAGATCAGTGCCAGAATATTCCTAATTAAATCCCGGCTCGCACAACTGAAACAACTTCATAGGAACAGTTAGCAGACGATTTGTGGTTTGGATGTGTGACCATTACTAATTGAAAGCTGGACCATAGAAGGGTCGGCAGATAGGCTGACTTAGAGCCATGTCATTATACTCTACCAAATACCAATGTAGTATGCTCCTTAATAACCATTGAGTTGGCTGTGCCATGTTATTATACTGTACCCGCATGCGCCGACCCGTCTCCAATCCAGCTGTAGGGTGCTCATTAATAACCATGGGGTTGGCTGTACTTAAAGAGAGAGAGTCAACAGGAGCGCTTGGGGACATCTCCAGATGGGTAGACTGGGTGGACTCTTTAAAGATAAGCTCTTCTTTCAGGAGATTGCTGGGGTCCATTTCAAAGGCTCGTCCTATAAATGTGCAAAGTCACTGGTTATATTAAACGCAACAAACCATTAAAGGGACTTTCATCCCAACAGGAAGTTTATTTCATTTTAAAGAGCATTAAAACTGGCTATACATTGTACTATCAGTTTTTCTTTAAATAATATATCTTTGTAATAATAAATCATTCCTGAAATAGTTTGAATTGTTTCTGCGGCTCCTGTATGCCAATGTGCGGCTCAGTGTGTTAATGTGCATCACAGAATGCTTGAAAAGGGTTTGATAAGACTGTGCAGGAAACCATGCATCAGAGGCTTATCAGAAATTAAATGCTATGATGTGTCATTAATAAAGATAAGAATCTTCATCAGAAAAACTGACTGCTCAAAATAGCAAACTTCAGTGTAAGTCTGTTCAACAGATGTAGGCGTCCAATAGGACTGAATAGAGATCTTATTATACACCTAGTAACACCCAGGAACCTTCCCTTTAAGTTTTTCACATAGCACCAGTCCCTTGTGACCACTTTCCGTGGCATATCAACAATTACACTGTAACAATTAGCCCATATTTAATTGCATTCATTAATCTAAATTAAAAAAATGCCTCACTGGCTGGTTGTGCTCAGCACTGGTACCCAAGAGATTGCACTCGGCTCTATGTGTAGCCATGCAGATAACAGCTTCCAGTGGTATGGTTGTTTAAGTCCCATGATGCATCTGGATCTGCTGATGGCCCTGGATTCTGATAATAAGCCTTGGCTGCTATCACTTGCAGATAATGCCTGGTGCCCAAGTAGTGAGTACATCACTTCAATAATACACCAATTTAAAGGGTCACTGTAACACCCTAATAACATGAGCAAAATGCTTTATCTGGAATTTAAATCCATATTCAGTAATTAGAAAAAAAACATTAAACTTCTTTATTTTTTTAAATTCTGGTTGTATCCACCCCCAAAAATGACAATGGCTTTGCCTAGTATATACAGAGCCTCGCAAAAGTATTCACCCCCTTTGACCTATTTTGTTACATTACAGCCTCAAGTTCAATGTTTTGTTAATGTGAATTTTATGTGATGGATCAGAACACAATAGTCTAAGTTGGTGAAGTGAAATGAGAAAAATATATGCATAAAACCATTTTTTAGAAATAGAAAACAGAAAATTGGCATGTGCGTATGTATTCACCCCCTTTGTTAGGAAGCCCATAAAAAGCTCTGGTGCAACCAATTACCTTCAGAAGTCACATAATTAGTGAGATAATGTCCACCTGTGTGCAATCTAAGTGTCACATGATCTGTCATTGCATATACACACCTTTTTTGAAAGGCCCCAGAGGCTGCAACACCTAAGCAAGAGGCACCACTAACAAAACACTGCCATGAAGACCAAGGAACTCTCTAAACAAGTAAGGGACAATGTTGTTGAGAAGTACAAGTCAGGGTTAGGTTATTAAACAATATCCAAATATTTGATGATCCCCAGGAGCACCATCAAATCTATCATAACCAAATGAAAAGAACATGGTGGTGGCAGCATCATGCTGTGGGGATGTTTTTCAGCAGCCGGGACTGGGAAACTGGTCAGAGTTGAGGGAAAGATGGATGGTGCTAAATACAGGGATATTCTTGAGCAAAACCTGTACCACTCTGTGAGTGATTTGAGGCTAGGACGGAGGATCGCCTTCCAGCAGGACAATGACCCCAAACACACTGCTAAAGCAACACTTGAGTGGTTTAAGGGGAAACATGTAAATGTGTTGGAATGGCCTAGTCAAAGCCCAGACCTCAATCCAATAGAAAATCTGTGGTCAGACTTAAAGATTGCTGATCACAAGCGCAAACCATCCAACTTGAAGGAGCTGGAGCAGTTTTGCAAGGAGGAATGGGCAAAATCCCAGTGGTAAGATGTGGCAAGCTCATAGAGACTTATCCAAAGCGACTTGGAGCTGTGATTGCCGCAAAAGGTGGCTCTACAAAGTATTGACATTAGGGGGGTAGTATATAATAATATACTACTAATAGTTATGCACATTTACTTTTTCTGTTATTTTGTCCTATTTGTTGTTTGCTTCACAGTAAAAAAAAAAAAACCTCTTCAAAGTTGTGGGCATATTCTGTAAATTACATGATGCAAATCCTCAAACAATCCATGTTAATTCCAGGTTGTGAGGCAACGAAACACGAAAAATGCCAAGGGGGGGTGAATACTTTTGCACGGCACTGTACCAACACAACCTTCATTGGCTGGAGACATGTTATATGAAAGTAGGGGCAGCCTACCCGTTTATACTTCTCTCCCATTAATGACCTTTTCAGGGTGGAGGCAAATGTTCAGTTGGATGCTGATACTCTAATCTTTGAAAATGTATTTCATTTTAGATACTGCTATTATAAATTATTTAATGGGAATGTTATTAATACTCAGTGTGTAATTAAAATAACTAATTAATCTTGATAGGTGACATCAAGGATCAATTACAATTGTTTTTTTATAATAAAATTGAATGAAAGTGTTAGATATTTGTAACCAACTGTAATTTTACATATATATATATATATATATATATATATATATATATATATAAATAAATAGTACATTTGTTCATATATTTGAATGTACAAAAATAAGTAAAGCACTATATATATATATATATATATATATATATATATATATACACACACACACATACTCATATATTCATGTCTGCACTAACTGGAGCCTTTGCTGTGAATATTACACCCCGGGTACTCACTACCCCGTGACAGGATGATGTGGTTGCTGAACTAATGAATACTTCCCAGGGCCTGGTAAAATGTGACTCTGGGGGTCTCTGACGCTCTCGCTGGTGTCTGACACTCACACTCTTTATCGCTAAGTTGTTCCCTGTAACCACCGGACATGTTTAATTCCAGCTCTGTATACACAGGAATATAAATAATGTAGGATATGGGATACAAACACCAGGATCTATCTACTTTAGAGATTCTCTGTCTCTGCTTCTCTCTCCCTCTCGTTCTCTCTCTCCCTCTGCTACACACTTTCTCTTCTTCATCTCTCTCTTTATCTCTGCTTCTCTCTCTCTCTGCTACAAACTCTCTCTTTTTCTCTCCTTCCTGTCTCTACTTACCCCTCTCCCTCTCTTTCTCTCTCTCTCCCTCTGCTACACACTCTCTCTTCTTCTTTCTCTCTATCTCTGCTTCTCTCTCTCTTCTCTCTCCCCCTCTCTCTCCCTCTGCTACACACTCTCTTCTGCTTCTCTCTCTCTTCTCTCCCTCTCGTTCTCTCTCTCCCTCTGCTACACACTCTCTCTCTTTATCTCTGCTTCTCTCTCTCTCTCCCTGCTACAAACTCTCTCATTTTCTCTGCTTCCTCTGTCTCTGCTTCCCCCTCTCCATCTCTTTCTCTCCCTCTGCTACACAGTCTCTCTTCTTCTTCTCTCTGCTTCTCTCTCTCTCTTCCTCTCGTTCTCTCTCTCCCTCTGCTACACACTCGCTCTTCTTCTCTCTTTCTTTCTCTGCTTCTCTCTTCTCTCTCCCTCTGGTTCTCTCTCTCCCTCTGCTACACACTCTCTCTTCTTCATCTATCTCTTTATCTCTGCTTTTCTCTCTCTCTCCCTGCTACAAACTCTCTCTTTTTCTCTCCTTCCTCTGTCTCTGCTTCCCCCTCTCCCTCTCTTTCTCTCTTCCTCTGCTACACACTCTCTCTTCTTCTTCTCTCTGCTTATCTCTCTCTCTTCCTCTCGTTCTCTCTCTCCCTCTGCTACACACTCGCTCTTCTTCTCTCTCTTTATCTCTTCTTCTCTCTCGCTACAAACTCTCTCTTTATCTCTACTTCCTCTGTCTCTGCTTCCCCCCTCTCTCTCCCTCTCTTTCTCTCTCTCTCTCCCTCTGCTACACACTCGCTCTTCTGCTTTTCTCTCTCTTCTCTCTCCCTCTGCTACACACTCTCTCTTCTCCTTCGCTCTCTTTATCTCTGCTTCTCTCTCTTCTCTCTCCATCTTTTTCTCTCTCTCCCTCTGCTACGCACTCTCTCTTCTTCTTCCTCTCTTTCTTTCTTTCTGCTTCTCTCACTTCTCTCCCTCTCGTTCTCTCTCTACCGCTGCTGCACACTCTCTCTTCTTCTTCTATCTCTTTATCTTTGCTTCTCTCTCTCTCTCCCTGCTACAAACACTCTCTTTTTCTCTCCTTCCTCTGTCTATGCTTCCCCCTCTCTCTTCTCTCTCCCTCTGCTACACACTCTCTCTTCTTCTTATCTCTCTTTATCTCTCTCTCTCTCCCTGCTACAAATGCTCTCTTTTTCTCCCCTTCCTCTGTCTCTGCTTCCCCTTCTCTCTCTTCTCTCTCCCTCTTTTTCTCTCTCTTCTCTCTGCTTATCTCTCTCTCTTCCTCTCGTTCTCTCTCTCCCTCTGCTACACACTCGCTCTTCTTCTCTCTCTTTATCTCTTCTTCTCTCTCGCTACAAACTCTCTCTTTATCTCTACTTCCTCTGTCTCTGCTTCACCCCTCTCTCTCCCTCTCTTTCTCTCTCTCTCTCCCTCTGCTACACACTCGCTCTTCTGCTTTTCTCTCTCTTCTCTCTCCCTCTGCTACACACTCTCTCTTCTCCTTCGCTCTCTTTATCTCTGCTTCTCTCTCTTCTCTCTCCATCTTTTTCTCTCTCTCCCTCTGCTACGCACTCTCTCTTCTTCTTCCTCTCTTTCTTTCTTTCTGCTTCTCTCACTTCTCTCCCTCTCGTTCTCTCTCTACCTCTGCTGCACACTCTCTCTTCTTCTTCTATCTCTTTATCTTTGCTTCTCTCTCTCCCTGATACAAACACACTCTTTTTCTCTCCTTCCTCTGTCTATGCTTCCCCCTCTCTCTTCTCTCTCCCTCTGCTACACACTCTCTCTTCCTCTTATCTCTCTTTATCTCTCTCTCTCTCTCCCTGCTACAAACGCTCTCTTTTTCTCCCCTTCTCTGTCTCTGCTTCCCCTTCTCTCTCTTCTCTCTCCCTCTTTTTCTCTCTCTTCCTCTGCTACACAATCTCTCATCTTCTTCTATCTCTTTCTCTCTGCTTCTCCCTCTCTTCTATCTCCCTCTCGTTCTCTCTCTCCCTCTGCTACACACTCTCTCTGCTTCTCTCTCTCTCCCTGCTACAAACTCTCTCTGTTTCTCTCCTTCCTCAGTCTCTGCTTCCCCCTCTCTCTCTTCTCTCTCCCTCTGCTACACACTCTCTCTTCTTCCTTTCTTTCTTTATCTCTGCTTCTCTCTCTCTCCCTGCTACAAACGCTCTCTTTTTCTCCCCTTCTCTGTCTCTGCTTCCCCTTCTCTCTCTTCTCTCTCCCTCTTTTTCTCTCTCTTCCTCTGCTACACAATCTCTCATCTTCTTCTATCTCTTTCTCTCTGCTTCTCCCTCTCTTCTATCTCCCTCTCGTTCTCTCTCTCCCTCTGCTACACACTCTCTCTGCTTCTCTCTCTCTCCCTGCTACAAACTCTCTCTGTTTCTCTCCTTCCTCAGTCTCTGCTTCCCCCTCTCTCTCTTCTCTCTCCCTCTGCTACACACTCTCTCTTCTTCCTTTCTTTCTTTATCTCTGCTTCTCTCTCTCCCTGCCACAAACGCTCTCTGTTTCTCTCCTACCTCTCTCTTTTCTCTCGCCCTCTCTCTCTTCTCTCTCCTTCTGCTACACACCCTCTCTTATTATCTCTCTCCCTCCTCTGCCTCTGCTTCAATCTCCCTCCCTTTCTCTCTGCGTCTGTCTCCCTCCCTCCTTCCGTCTCCCTATCTCTCCTTTCTCTCATTCCCTCTCTCTCTTTTTTCTCTATCCCCCTCTCTCTCTCACTCTTTCTTCTCTCTCCCTGCTACACATCCCTATCTCTTTGCCGCACAAGAAAATAAGACTTTATTGTCATGAGTACAAAGTACAAGTGGTGACAAAGCTGTGCTATATATTGTTTAAATAAACCATTTAAGAATATATAATACTAGCGACTTGCGCGTCACAAAATGACGGCAATAAGAGTGTAAGGCAGGTGATGGTGTTTGGTTGAGACATTAATTTTGTTGGTGTTCCAAGATCCTTCGGCGCTCATTGCGAGCCTTGCGCTGAACACCTTCGGCGCTCATTGCGAGGCTGTTGGTTGTTTGTGTGCTATGAGCAGCGTTGGCGGTCGTTTTTTGTATGCTAATGAAAGAATTAATAAATGAATAAATGAATATACTTTACCTATTTTTAAGTAATATATGCAGGAAGCATTGTGGTGAAGAGCTGACAATCTGTTTTGATGTTGCTGCAGCATCCATTGTCGGTTTTCACTGTTGTGGAGCTGGTGTGCAAGTGTCATGAATGTGTGCAGTGTGTAGTGTAAATAGGCTGCGTGCACTAGGAAAATCCGTTAGTGTAGCTGTGTACTTCCACATTGTGTAAGTTAGTGTTGTAAAATGGCGGCTAATGTGTGTGGTACTTGTTAATAATGTATCTTGGACCTCGTACGGATTTTTAGGAAAATCCGTAGGTGTTTCGTGGTGTTTTGCGTGTTTAGGGTCCTGTAGCCTCGTGTTCGTTTTTTCCGGCGGCCATTTTTTCTCTCGCTTAGGGGATTTTCGGGTATCTAAACTCTTGAATTTGTACTTAAATTGAGGTGTAACTTTACTTTCAGAGGTCCTGGGGTGCCCCCCCTTGCTGTGGGTAAGCTTTTTATGTGTTTGTTGTGTGTCTTTATTGTGTTTTTAATGTTTTCAAGTGCGCAGGTTTGGGGCGCTAAGGTCGCATTTCTGCGAGGACGTAATGTATTTTTTTCTAAGTCCCACGGCTCGTATTTGTGGATGCTAAGTCCATAAATTTTGCGGTGTAAGTCCCGTCGTAGGGATGAGCGCCTAGGGCGCTCATCAGCAGCGCAAGGCCGCAGCGTCAGCAACATTTTTATCCAACCCGCACTGCTGAAAACTATATATGTGATATATATATATATATATATATATATACTCTCTGTCTCTGTCACCATTACCTCTCTTCCTTACTACCTCTGCCTCTATCTTTGCTTCTCTCTCACTGCCTCTCTTTTCCTCCTACAGCCTTTCTATCTTTCTATATCTCCTTTTCTTTATTTCTACCTTCTCTCTCTCTCTATCGCTCTCTCTCTCTCTCTCTCTCTCTATATATATATATATATATATATATATATATACTCTCTACACCTATATCTCTGTCTCACTCATTGCATCTTTCACTTTATTTTCCCTCTCACTGCCTCTCTAGCTTTCTTTTCTTTCTCACATTGCCTCTTTCTCTGTGACTCTCTCTCTCCTTCAGCTCTTTTCTCTCTTTGTGGCTTGTTTGGCTCTCTTTTATTACCTCTCCTATTGCTGTTCTCTCTCACTACCTCTCTATCTCTCTTCCATTCTCTCTATCTGCCTCTCTCTCTTTGCTTATCTCCTACTGCCTCTCTCTATCATTGTCCTCTCACCACCTCTCCATCTCTCTTCCATTCTCTCAATCTGCCTCTCTCTCTTTGCTTATCTCCTACTGCCTCTCTCTATCATTGTCCTCTCACCACCTCTCCATCTCTCTTCCATTCTCTCAATCTGCCTCTCTCTATTTGCTTATCCCCTACTGCCTCTCTCTATCATTGTCCTCTCACCACCTCTCTTTCTCTCTTCCATTCTCTCCATCTGCCTCTCTCTCTCTTTGCTTATCTCCTACTGCCTCTCTCTATCATTGTCCTCTCACCACCTCTCTTTCTCTCTTCCATTCTCTCTATCTGCCTCTCTCTCTCTTTGCTTATCTCCTACTGCCTCTCTCTATCATTGTCCTCTCACCACGTCTCTTTCTCTCTTCCGTTCTCTCTATCTGCCTCTCTCTATTTGCTTATCCCCTACTGCCTCTCTCTATCATTGTCCTCTCACCACCTCTCCATCTCTCTTCCATTCTCTCTATCTGCCTCTCTCTATTTGCTTATCCCCTACTGCCTCTCTCTATCATTGTCCTCTCACCACCTCTCCATCTCTCTTCCATTCTCTCTATCTGCCTCTCTCTATTTGCTTATCCCCTACTGCCTCTCTCTATCATTGTCCTCTCACCACCTCTCCATCTCTCTTCCATTCTCTCCATCTGCCTCTCTCTCTCTTTTTACTTATCTCCTACTGCCTCTCTCTATCATTGTCCTCTCACCATCTCTCTATTTCTCTTCCATTCTTTCTGCCTCTCTCTCTCTCACACTATCTTTCCATCTCTCTGATTTCCTCTCTGCCTCTCTCACTGCCTCTCTCACTGCCTCTCTCGCTGCCTCTCTCCCTGCATGTCTCTCTTTCTCCCAGTAACATGTATATAAATCCCCTATGTCAGACCTCCCCACCCTGTATCTATTCCATATCTATAATTCCAGCCTCGTATATACAAGACGGTAAATAATTGATTTGATTTTGTGATATAAACACTGATCTATTTCTATATTCAGGTAATTTCCTCTCTCTACACAAACATATAAACCCCACCCCCCAAAGGGACAGTGGGCTCCTAAAGTGGTCTAAAGCGAGGCGGATGGAATGGTGTATTTATTGGGACTTACGGAAAGCTTAACCGGTTTCCAAGTCAACATAAACTCCCACTGTTATTACTCCCCGGTGGCCAAAGCTGTCAGAGAGACTTTTTTTTCCTTATAAATGGATCCAATTGTTGGCTTTTACTAGGCTAGACAGATAAAAGCGATTATGGAGCCCCCCTTGTGAACAGATGTACAAGAAAAATAGCTATATATATATATATACATACATACACATACATACAAATGTATATATATATATATATATATATATATATTTTTTTTTTTATCTAGATAGATAGAAAGATACTGCAATACTCATTGTCTACTTCACTCATTGATTATATATATATATATATATATATATATATATATATATATATATATACACATATATATATATATATACACACCTTTCCACTGTCTGCTTCATAACCTCAAATTAACCAGCCACATAGCTAGATTAGTGATATTATGTTTATTTTTATTTAATGTTCTATGATTTAAATGCCACCAGATACCCTGACGTAAACAGGCTGTTTGTGCAGCGCTGACTTGTCAGATAACACAGTGATAGATATTTGTTTACTCATTGGAGGATCTGGTGACATTTAGGATTCTGCAGGAAGCCAAGAAAAAGTTAATCACACACAAGAGATGGATAAAGCAGAGAGCGAGACAGACATCTTATTTATAGGCAGTCAGTTAGATAGCAGAGACTCAGAATGTAGATTCATCTGGAAAAGAAACTGTAGCAAAAGGCTGGGGCTCTGTCTGTCTCCTGCGCTCTTTCTATCTGAAGTTCTCTCTCTCTCTCTCTCTCTTTATCTACTATTCTCTCTCTCTCTTCCTATCTCTATCTGCCATTCTCTCTCCCTCTCTGCCTATCGCTATCTGACATTCTGTCTCCCTCTCTGCCTATCGCTATCTGACATTCTGTCTCCCTCTCTGCCTATCGCTATCTGACATTCTCTCTCCCTCTCTGCCTATAGCTATCTAACATTCTCTCTCCATCTCTGCCTATAGCTATCTAACATTCTCTCTGCCTATCATTATCTGCCATTCTCTCTCTATCTCTCTCTGCCTATCTCTGTCTGCCATTCTCTCTCCCTCTCTGCCTATCTCTATCTGCCATTCTCTCTCTATCTCTGTCTGCCATTCTCTCTCCCTCTCTGCCTATTGCTATCTGACATTCTCTCTATATCTCTGTCTGCCATTCTCTCTCCCTCTCTGCCTATTGCTATCTGACATTCTCTCTATATCTCTGTCTGCCATTCTCTCTCCCTCTCTACCTATCTCTATCTGTGATTCTCTGCCTATCGCTATGTGGCATTTTCTCTCCCTCTCTGCCTATCTCTATCTGCCATTCTCTCTCTATCTCTGTCTGCGATTCTCTCTCCCTCTCTACCTATCTCTATCTGTGATTCTCTCTGCCTATCTCTATCTGCCATTCTCTCTGCCTATCTCTGTCTGCCATTCTCTCTCCCTTTCTGCCTACCTCTACTTGTCATTCTCTCTCTATCTCTCTCTGCCTATCTCTGTCTGCCATTCTCTCTCCCTCTCTGCCTACCTCTATCTGCCATTCTCTATCTCTCTCTGCCTATCTCTGTCTGACATTCTCTCTCCCTCTCTGCCTACCTCTATCTGCCATTCTCTATCTCTCTCTGCCTATCTCTGTCTGCCATTCTCTCTCCCTCTCTGCCTACCTCTATCTGCCATTCTCTATCTCTCTCTGCCTATCTCTGTCTGCCATTCTCTCTCCCTCTCTGCCTACCTCTATCTGCCATTCTCTATCTCTCTCTGCCTATCTCTGTCTGACATTCTCTCTCCCTCTCTGCCTACCTCTATCTGCCATTCTCTCTCTATCTCTCTCTACCTGTCTCTGTCTGACATTCTCTCTCCCTCTCTGCCTATCTCTATCTGCCATTCTCTCTCCCCTCTCTGCCTACCTCTATTGCTATTCTCTCTCACTCTCTGTTGCTTTATCACCATTACTATCGCTACTTGATATTAATCTCAATACCTCTCTATTTGCCACTCTCTATTTACCTCTCTCTTCCTATATATATCTTCCAGTCTCTCTCTTCCTACCTTTTTCTATTTGATACACTCTCTTCCCCTCTCTCTTCCTATCACTATTTGTCAGTCTCTCTCTCCCTCCCTTTCTCTATTTGCCTTTCTCTCACCCTCTCTCTCTCTGTCTACCGTCCTATCTGTCGCATTATCTTTCTCGCTCCCTTTGTCTCTCTCTCGTCTTCATCCTGTCACATTTCTTATATGTAGTGTATATACCATTTACTTTAGCAATAACTGGAGCCTCTTTTTATCACATTAAATAACCAAATCTAATAAACACTTACGTGCTTTTCTCAATGTACCAGTATGTTGAACAAGCCATAATGTTGCAATGTTTTACCATGCGTACATACCACCATGATGCTCTCTCTGCCTTTCTCTGTCATTCTCTCCCCCTCTCTGCTTATCTCTATCTGATGTTCTCTTTCCCTCTTTGTGCATATCTCCATCTGACATTTTTTTCCTCTCTCTATCTGATATTCTCTCCCTCTCTCTCTGTCTGCCTTTCTATCCGTTTCTTTATTTCTTGCTCCCTTTATTCCCCTTCTCCTGCTTTCTCTCCATACTTCATCCTATCACATTTCAGCAGTAACTGGGGCCTCTTCTTTATCATGTTAAATAGTAAAATCTAATAATCTCTTACACGCGTTTCGCAATATAACAGCATGCTGAACAAGCCACAATGCCGCCATGTTTTACCATGCGCACATACCGCCATGATGCTTCTTCTGATTGTGTCGCCTGTTCTCTCGGTTTTGCTTCCTCCCTTTGGTTGGACCTCCTGGTGGTTGGTTATAAGGAAACACAAAGCTCTGGAATTCGTCTTGATCCTGTTTCAAGGCACTTGGCATGTGCCCAGCGGAGGATTCCTCAGCGGGCGTGAATATACCACCCCGATTCCTGGCCTTCCTGCCCACCCCTGACCTCCGGTGATGTCTCTCTTGAGGCTGATGGGGCCACAGATCCTGATCATGTCTATTTCCTTCCGATATTCTCTTGGGTTTGACTCTTGGCTCCAATGAGTTCACAAAACTTGAGTAATCAATAATGAAAACCAATATAAAGAGAAAAGATAGCAGCCGACTCAAAAATAAAGCCATCTGACTGACCTTGACCCTGTAACGACAGAGAGGAAGAAATGTTATGGGAATTGCATCAGTGGCAGAGCTACTGCTGGTGCAGCAGGTGCAAAGCACCAGGGCCCACAAAATCGAGAGCGCTCTGGAGAAAAGTAGGTATTTTAATTTATTAGGGTAGAGGGCAGATCATTTATTTTATAGAAGGGTTACCTGACAAATGTACATGCACTGGGACCCCCTATTACATCTTAAAGTATTGGAACAAATATAAGATTGGAAGATTGGCAGTGTAAGGATATCTCTCATTGCAAAAAATACTCTGTATTACTCATTAAAGTGGCACAGAAAAGGCTAAAATGTGGTATAATTTAAAAATATACATAATAACAAGTAGTTTATCACTTAAAAAATTGAATATTAGCAAGCTTTCTGATCCACCCACAAAGATATTTATATTTTCATACATCATTGTCATTAATTACTGATTATACCCTAAAGCATTGGATCCATTGTCTTGAATGCAATCACCCGCACATGCTCAGACCCAAATAACTTCACCCAAGACAATGCTATTAAGTGGCAATTTGCAGTGGCAGTCTTTCAAAAGATCTGAATAGATATATTATTTGAATGCATAGTTCCTTAAAATTCCTTTAAGGTGTCTAATCTTGCTAGGGACAATGGATAGATGTCTGTTTCCATTAAACAGTAAAAACATATTGGGTCCAGGTTATTCATAAAAACATCCTATAAATATGTCACTCTAGGGTCCTTTGATAGATACAGAGTAATATATATATCTATATTTATATATATATTTATAAATATATAAAATATGTTATTGATAATGCTAAAACAGAATATATTGTACAAAGCAAGGTTTCCACAGTTTCACCCACATTAGGGATTCTTCAGAAAGAAGAAGTCCTCGAGAAGGTGAAATACATAGATTGTTTTTACCATGTCTCCTTGGTAATGCTAATGCTTTACAACGCTACACCGACTGGAAGCACGGCGGGAACCAAATGCTGCAGCTACCAACTGGATGGACTAAAGAATTACCTGGCATAACTTTGCTTAATAGATTGACGATTGGCTTGGAACTGGCTGATCACCACTGAAAGACTCCCCCTGAAAGAGCTATGTTCTCTCAATGTTTCCTCACTGACATTACATGGGAAGCTGGTGTCTTTGGGATTGGCCCTAACTTTCCCCCTTTACACCTTCCTTAATATGTTTGTAGTCACTTGCTATTCCTCCCCCAACCTTTCCAGTCCCTGCTAATTCCATCACCAGGGACAATACATTTGAACAATGGACTGTGTATCTGGATAATAAGCTGCCTGATGGGATTATCTAGATGTGGACAGGAAATGCAAATAATATAAGCAAGCTAACTAGTTTAGAAGGGAACTTTGAATGTGTTGAAGCTTGTGATCTAATTACTAGCTCCCACTGTGATAAGATCTCCCACCCCAGATACAGAGAGCTGCCTGATTTTAAATCCAAACAGTATAACTGGGCTAACTAGTTTAGAAGGGAATTTTGCATGTGTTTAAGTTTGTGATGTAATTAACAGATCCCACTGTGATGGGATTAACTCCCACACCTCACATATTGGCCAGAGAGTTATTACAGGGGTTGATTTAGTTGAAATCCAAACAGTATAAGCTAACTAGTTCATAAGGGAACTTTGAATGTGTTTTAATTTGCAATGTAATTAGCAGCTCACCCTGTGATGGGATTAATGTCCACACCCCTCAGGTTGGACAAGTATGTACTGCAGAGGGCTGATTGAGTTTTTTTTACAACCTTAAATAGCGCAGTAAATATTTTTTTTTAAAAAGCCTTTTCCGTGTCCGCTTTACAATTAGAAGGGATTTGGTGACATGTTCAGCACAGATATATGTTGCTTTAATTGCAGACAGTAACAAGACACCCTAATTGCTCTCCGTGTTGTGACATGATCCAGGCTATGCTGTAATACAATCTTGATCACTTCCCTGTGCACTCTCATTGAGACAGATTGATTTGTAACCTGTCTCTTACACTCTCGTGTTTATGTCAATACAGTTTGTACCAAAACCCTCGGATTAAATTTTAATTATTAAACCTCTCTGTTTTACTGTATCTAATCTAATGGGAACAGAATCCTGACAGACAATGGGACGGCACACATGTATCACTGACAGATAATCAGTTAATTAATTGCATTCAATGTCTATGGGAAAGCTTTATTACAACTGGAATTTGTGTTCCCTTCTGATAATATAATACAGTGTGCAGTTATAATTATCCAAATCTATTTATGTCTGGTGAACGGTAATTATTCAATTATATTGTGTGCAATATGTTCATTTTGTTTTTGCCTTGTGCTTAACTTCTGTATAGCGCTACGGAATATGTTGGTGCGTTACAAATAAAGATATTAATAATAATAATAGAAATAATTCAGATTATTCTGGTATTATGCAATTCATGTTTCATTACAATTTTCCAAACAAAGTAACACACGTGTGTGTTTGTTTACCTGACTTGGATGTTACTAGTTATATAATATCCCTGTCTTTCTAATTGTTTTTATGTATTTTATTTTATTAAGAAGTGCTTAAAAGATTTGATTTTAATGACTAAAATCAACCAAATAGTCCCTGTATGGGTCTGCCCTCTGCATGAAGGCAGTGTACTTCGAAGTACAGAGATTTGCAGTGTCTCATAGTAATCAATTAGTGACCATCTCTCTGCAACGTGTTGCTGAGATGTGGTACCTGATAGGCTAGGACACTACACTGTACATGTAGCCCTACAGTGTCCATGTCTGCATACGCTGCATTGGGCAGACCCATACAGGGACTGTTTGTTTGATTTTAGGCAGAGCTTATAAGCATTTCTTAATAAAATAAAAGTACATAACAGTAAATAGATACACAGGGATATTGTATACCGAGAAACATCCAGGAACTTTCCATATCCCAGTCTTTTATTGTAGAACAATATATATTTTAAGTTGCTTTAGACTTTCAAATGTGAACACAGATGTACTTTTTATTTACTGTACTACTGTACGGTGGAGGGCTTCTATCGCTCTTTTGCCCACCATATTATAAATGATTGTTGTGGTGAACTACCTACTCATAATTTCCACAACACAGGCTGAGATCCCGCTCCATGCTGATGATAGCCAGTAAGCTTGAAACAGCTGTACATGGATTGGATACTCAGCCTGTGTTTATTCCAACCTTGGCTTTGCATTAAAGCTGTGTAATACAGCATGCATAAGCTTAAAGGAAGCCATGTTTGATAATGGCTACGGAATAAAGAGCGAGGCATTTGTGGGCACATTTGTGTGTCTCAGCTCAACTTCCCAGAATGCAGTGTAATAACTGTTTTTCTTGGAACTCTGAGCTGGAAGCAGGTTTTTTAAGGTGCTTTAAACTTTCAAATGTGAACACAGATGTACTTTTTATTTAATATATATATTTACACACACACATTTTTACACGCACATACATAAATATATATACACATTTTTACACACACACAACACCCCTGTTAAAATGTCAGGTTTCTGTGCTGTAAAAAAAATGAGACAAAGATAAATCATTTCAGAACTTTTTCCTCCTTTAATGTGACCTATCTTTTAGGTGGAGGAAAAAAAAAAAAAAAGAAAAATAATGTGGTTGCATAAGTCTGCACACCCTCTTATAACTGGGGATGTAGCTGTGTTCAGAATTAACTAATCACATTCCAAAAAGTGTTAAATAGGAGTCACCATACACCTGCCATCATTTAAAGTGCCTCTGATTAACCCCAAATAAAGTTCAGCTGCACTAGTTGGTCTTTGATGAAATTTTCTTAGTTGCATTCCACAGCAAAAGCCATGGTCCACAAAGAGCTTCCAATGCATCAGAGGATCTCATTGTTAAAAGGTATCAGTCAGGAGAAGGGTACAAAAGAATTTCCAAGGCATTAGATATACCATGGAACACAGTGAAGACAGTCATCATCAAGTGGAGAAAATATGGCACAACAGTGACATTACCAAGAACTGGAGCTCCCTCCAAAATTGATTAAAAGACGAGAAGAAAACTTTTCTGGAAGGCTACCAAGAGGCCTACAGCAACATTAAATGAGCTGCAGGAATATCTGGCAAGTACTGGCTGTGTGGTACATGTGACAACAATCTCCCGTATTCTTCATATGTCTGGGCTATGGGGTAGAGTGACAAGACAAAAGCCTTTTCTTACGAAGAAAAACATCCAAGCCAGGCTACATTTTGCAAAAACACATCTGAAGTTTCCCAAAAGCATGTGGGAAAAGGTGTTATGGTCTGATGAAACCAAGGTTGAACTTTTTGGCCATAATTCCAAAAGATATGTTTGGCACAAAAACAACACTGCACATCACCAAAAGAACACCATACCCACAGTGAAGCATGGTGGTGGCAGCATCATGCTTTGGGGCTGTTTTTCTTCAGCTGGAACTGGGGCCTTAGTTAAGATACAGGGAATTATGAACAGTTCCAAATACCAGTCAATATTGGCACAAAACCTTCAGGCTTCTGCTAGAAAGCTGAACATGAAGAGGAACTTCATCTTTTCAGCATGACATACATCCAAATCAACAAAGGAATGGCTTCACCAGAAGAAGATTAAAGTTTTGGAATGGCCCAGCCAGAGCCCAGACCTGAATCCGAAATCAGTGGGGTGATCTGAAGACGGCTGTGCACAGGAGATGCCCTCGCAATCTGACAGATTTGGAGTGTTTTCGCAAAGAAGAGTGGGCAAATCTTGCCAAGTCAAAATGTGCCATGCTGATAGACTCATACCCAAAAAGACTGAGTGCTGTAATAAAATCAAAAGGTGCTTCAACAAAGTATTAGTTTAAGGGTGTACATAATTATGCAACCATATTATTTTATTTTTATATATTTTTTTCCCTCTACCTAAAAGATTTCAGTTTGTTTTTCAATTGAGTTGTACAGTTTATAGGTCACATTAAAGGTGGAAAAAGTTCTGAAATGATTTATCTTTGTCTAATTTTTTCACAGAAACCTGACATTTTAACAGGGGTGTGTAGACTTTTTATATCCACTGTATCTATCTATCTATCTATCTATCTATCTATCTATCTATCTATCTATCTATCTATCTATCTATATATATATATATATACATAAATATATTTACACATATATATATAAATATAAGTGAGTCGGAGCCTACCGAGCCCATGACTATATTAGAAGGGGCGCGCTTATATATTTCAGGGCACAATCTGCTGAGATAAATTGCGCTCCAGATTCACATGCAAATTACAGTAATTAATCACTTTGATGTTTCCTTTTCATTTCCTTTTCTCCGATTTATTCCATCCCTGCTGCTCCAATTTTTGGAGATGGAGACACCCCCCCTCCCCCCCCCCCCTCAGTACTCTCCAAGGTACCAAGGATTGTGCCAAGGTGGCACAGCTGCTGCGGTCACTAGTTCTCTGCCCAGCTGGCACTAACATGCTGCATCTTGGCAACCAACCCACACATGGAATTGTTTCTATACATAGTAGCAGGTTTATCCAAGTACAAACCTCCTTAGTTACTGTAAATGTGCGCTAATGTGGGGCGTATTTAATGGCGGTATCAGATTACTATTAAATATAATAAAATGGATTAAACATGCTTGTACTGGAGCTGTCAATCAAAGTGACACTGAATTGTTACATTGTTACATTTATGTATAAATAGAACCTGACTTGATACTGTGTAACAATTGTATACAAATAAATACACACAGCCTTTGTTGTTTAACTATTATATTCAATTCCACTTTAAAGGCAGCAGACAAAGTAAATAAGCTTCATGTGTCAGGAAAACAACTGTAGTTTTGGAAAAACATCATATCTTTATGGAACAAACTAACAAAATTAGGAGCAATATAAGCATAAAAGCATATTTTAGAGAAAATGATACATTTGGAGATTGTGTCATGGTGACTTCCATCTTGAACTGTTTGCTGGCCTTGAGCCTGAGGGCTGTTCTACTAGCAGTGGCTTTGCTATTTAGTTATATTGTCCATGGATGACTTATTATGGCAGTATTTCAATAAAACTGAAAATAGATATGTCTGGATCCGTTATTACTCTCAGGTGCCTAGTTATGTTAGGAAACAAAAGCAAAATGTCTGCTGTCATTAAAGCAAAATTAATCATTAAGAATTAAATGCTGTAATCGTATATTTAAAAAAAAATATGACAATTCAGTGGCTCTTTAAAGGGCCACTGAAGCATCATATTAATAGTATACACCTAAAGAGCAATAGTGGTTAAAAATGTCCTTTTTAAAAACAAAACAAACAAACAAAAAAACACAGCAGCATTTTTTATAATGTAAAAAAATAATACTAATTTATATTAATGTATTAATTTTATATGCTGCGGTGGAATCTACCATTTTAGTTTGCAATGATCTACTTCCTGAGGTAGGAGGAGTCATTGGATACACAGAAAGTTCCTGGGAATTTGGTATTAGGTGTAATAGAATGCTCATTAGTTTATTAGGACACGTCCTACTGACACAGAAACTGCAAGAAGTAGGCTTAGTAAAAAAATGGAAGAATATCTTAAAAGCTTATCTGGATCAACAAATCCTTGTGTCTTCTTAAAGAGACACAATTGTTTTTTTCAAGCAATTAAAAGAGCATTAACATTAAAAAAGTTTTTTTTTTGCGTGAAACAAAGTGAAGTAAAACCTACTGAGACAGCAGCTGCAAGTATCAGGCTCAATAGAGAAATAAATAAATGAAAAATATAAATGTTGTGTTCATTTGCATTTTCTAAAAACGATTTGCATTTATGGATTTTTGTTATTTAATTTACCATATAGAAACACTTAAGCTCATTAGTGACTGCTCGGCCAATGAAAGGGATAATTATTTATATGGTATTAATTATTATTATATTATTATTATATTATTATATTCTTTCGATTATTATATTAATTTATTTTTTATAGTTTTTTATTATTCCCTACACCATATAGAAAAACTTTAACTTAATGGTGGCCGTTCGGCCAGTGAAAGGGATAATTATTTATATTAATTATTATTATTTTATTATCATATTATATTACTATTAGATTTGTATTAGTATTATATTATTATGATATTGTTAGTATATTATTATTAATATTAATATATCATATATTATAATATTTATGTATTTCTATAAATTTTTAATATTCAGTATACTATATAGAAAAACTTTAACTCATTACTGATTGCTCGGCCAGTGAAAGGGATAATAATTTATATTATATTATTATTATATTATTATTAAATATATATATATTTTTTATATTAATTATTTATTTATAGCTCATATAACTGGATAAAGCTCTCAGACATCTGAAAATTAATTAATAATCCCACCTTGGGGGGATTCCTGGATATTTATGGTGTTATTTTACACACGCACATACAGTATACTAATTATTATATGATTAAAATATTACTATTTTAATATATCATTACTCTATAATTATTTAATATTTTTATTATTAGTATTATATGAATTATTTAATTATATTTACCTCATATAACTTACTAAAGCTCTCAGACCTCCAGGAAAAAATAATAATCCCACCTCTCTGAATATTTATGGTGTTATTATGCACACACACATATATATATATAGATGAATAATCAGAGTATTGCAGCATAGATACCTTTTTTATTGGACAAACATATTCATAGGTTTCATAACAAACTTTCAAGAGCGTTCCTCTCTTTGTCGAGTCTTTGTTGAGTTTTGAAAATAAAAAAGGTATTACTATATACTGCAATACTCTGATTATTCATCTGGATTATTGGACATTCACAGCTACCTCACTCTTCATAACTATCAGCCTTATTAAATTGCGATTCAGTAAATTTAAAAGGGCTCTTTTTAAGCACATAGCATATTTTATTTACAGAAGTTTTTAGTTACTAAAAACTTTAGTAAAAATATTTTGCTGTGTGCTTATATAGAGCACTTTTACATTTGCTGAATCGCAATTTAAGAAGGCTGTAAATATATATATATATATATATATATATATATATATACATGGACATTATTATTATAGTAATTATATTAGTATAATATTATTTCATTATATTATTACCATATTATTATTTTAATCTATTGTTATTATTTTATTGTTATTACTAAATTATTATTTTATTCTATGACTCTATTAATTATTTAATTATATTTACTTCATATAGGCTCTCCGACATCTGGAACAAATAATCCTCCCACCTTGGGGGTCTGTGTCTCTGGATATTTATGGTGTTATTATCGGGCTCCTCATAAAGTCAGACATTGGAGCTTTGTCAGAGCCAGCGACTTCATAGTGAGTTTGAATTAAAGTCTCATTAAACATCAAAGATACATCACCCAGGACCCCGTAGGTTGGATTTACACTATTGTCATTTATTGGACTCAATATTAAAGGATTTGGGGAATAAAACCTGGAGCCGGAGTGTAAAAAAAAACAATTTTTTAATTTTATTTATTTTTTTCAAATTCCTTTTACCGCAGATTTTTCGGTTAAGACCCCCAGGCAACAGATGAAACACAGAGCTGTGTGGGGGATTATTTTTATCCTCTACATCACGCAGAGGTCATGGGGTTCTAACATCTAGAACATGGAGAAAAAAATAATAGTATCATTAGTTATTTTGTAATTAAAAAGTAATTACATTTTATATTTTTTTCAAATAAATATTTAGGGGATAATTAGGATTTTTTTTGTTTTTTAGAAATGTATTAACTAGGTGATTTAATTAAAGGGACATGTAAGGTCGCTGGATGTTACGAGATATATAATATCCATGTGTATCTACTTACTTTTAGGCTTTACTGTCTGAAATCAAACAAAGAGTCCCTGCATGGGTCTGCCCGCTGCAATGTATGCAGACACAGACTCTGTAGGGCCTGATATACAGTGTCTCATACTAACTAATCATTGAACATTCTGCTGTTGAAACATGGGCCCCGATAGGCTAGCACACTGCACTGCACATTCAGCCCTTCAGAGTCTGTGTCTGCATACACTGCATTGGGCAGACCCATACAGGGACTATTTGTTTGATTTTACGCAGTACAAACAGAGCTTATAAGCACTTCTTAATAAAATAAAGTGCATGTCAGTAAATAGATACACACAGATATTATATACCTAGGGTCTCATTCTAATTGGGTCGTAAAACTACGCCGCTATTCAATTAGGCGGCACCGCAAGTAGGTCCCTTTTATGGCCGATCACAAACCATGCTATCGGCAATAAGTGCTCAGCGCGAGGCTCGCAATGAGCGCAGAAGCATCTCGGAACACCAACAAAATTAATCTCTGAACCAAACACCATTACCTGCCTTCATTTTTTGACGGGCAAGTCGCTAGTGCAAATATAAATGACAGCAGTAACTTAAACGTGATATCAAGTATTGTATTGTGGCTACCCATATCACCCATTGTGTTCCCCATCATTTACAGTGCTTTACAGTGCTGTGTTGAATTTATACATGCATTTACAGTGCTCAGAGTTTGCGGCATTGAACCACGAGTCACGGTCTTGCGGCATTGAACCATCAGTCACAGTCTTGGAGGTCATTCAAGCCCGTAGGTCTTACGTACAAAACGTAGCACTTCATAAGCAAATAAAAAAGCCATCCTGTACTTTTACTAAAAGAGAAAGTGATGTTAGGTCTGAGGATTAATAGCACAATATTCTCAAACTTGCAAATCGGCATAAATAACCACTTTATTGCATGTTAAATTTCCGTCATGAAATCCTACGGGCTTCAACCTCCAAGTCCGGAGGTTGCATTCAAACGTCCTAGGGGCTTGGAGGTTGAAGCCCGTAGGACTTAATGACGAAAATTTAACAAATTGAATAGCTAAGTAGCTAAAGGCCTCCCCTTGTGGCTACTTATGCCAAAAAAGGAAGGATTAGAATGAGGCCCTTAATAAGTAGTTCTTGAAACTCCTCCTTTCTTCGTGTTCTCTCTCATGAAGCGTTCCATGTTTCACAGCCACACCCACAGTAGGAGGGGTTGTTGCATTTATACAAACACTACCGACTGTTTGCTGACAGCATTACACTGGTAGTGTGAAGACCCTCCCCTGTCAGTGTGGCTTGTGGATCACAGCTGTTAACCTTGGCACGTTTCATGAGAGAGAACAGGAAGAAAGAGGGGCTCCAGAATCTGAGAAATGGTTACTTATATGATAATTCTAATAAAGAGAATACAATTAATAAAGTCATATGGTTAAATATTTACATAAAGAAAAATAATTTTGACTATAGAGTCTCTTTACAGAATTACAGAGAACAAACTGCATAAATAGATTGCAAGCTCTTCAGAAAAGGGACCTCAAGTCTTTTTCCATATAATTTGTTTTAGTGGTGGGCTTTATAAATAACAATAATAATAATGATAACAATAATAATAATGTTTTACTTAAAGGGACACAAAATCATGGCCCTTTAAAAGTATCATTTGAATCTAGCATAATAACAGCACTATTAGCCAAAGTACCGTATATCAAGTTATAAATTATGAGTATTTTTGGCTAATTATATAAAATTATGAACTTTTACTGGTTCTTTGACTTCTCTCTTTTGGCCTCTAGGAGGCTGCCATGGTAGTCTCTCTTACACCAACCATCCTGGTCACCGTATGATGTGGACAGTCAGCAAGCTGTGTACCTCCATATTGCAGTTTAAAGTGCAGGTGTGGCCACATGGACAATAGGATGCTATGGGCCGTGCTGATTCGATTTAATGCAATTTGGAGATTGACAGCAGCCTGCCGGTCCACTTCACACAGGGATAAGAGGAGTGAGTGAGTCCAACATGGCAGCCACCTTGAGATGCGCAGAGGGAATTTTGAAAAAATAAATAGAAACAGCCTGGGAAGGGGAGGAGAGAGACAGCTTGGGAAAGGGAGGAGAGAGACAGCTTGGATAAAGGAGGAGAGAGGCAGCGTGCACAAGTGAGGAAAGAGATCACTAGGGAAATGGGGGAGAGAGACAGCCAGGGAAAGGGAGGTGAGAGACAGCCAGGGCAAGTGAGGAAAGAGACCACTAGGGAAATAGAGGAGAGAGACAGCAAGGGAAAGGGAGGAGAGAGACAGCTTGGATAAAGGGGGAGAGAGGCAGCCTGGGCAAGTGAGGAAAGAGACCACTAGGGAAATAGAGGAGAGAGACAGCCAGGGAAAGGGAGGAGAGAGACAGCTTGGATAAAGGAGGAGAGAGGCAGCCTGGGCAAGTGAGGAAAGAGATCCCTAGGGAAATGGGGGAGAGAGACAGCCAGGGAAAGGGAGGTGAGAGACAGCCAGGGCAAGTGAGGAAAGAGACCACTAGGGAAATAGAGGAGAGAGACAGCCAGGGAAAGGGAGGAGAGAGACAGCTTGGATAAAGGAGGAGAGAGGCAGCCTGGGCAAGTAAGGAAAGAGACCACTAGGGAAATAGAGGAGAGAGACAGCCAGGGAAAGGGAGGAGAGAGACAGCTTGGATAAAGGAGGAGAGAGGCAGCCTGGGCAAGTGAGGAAAGAGATCACTAGGGAAATGGGGGAGAGAGACAGCCAGGGAAAGGGAGGAGAGAGACAGCCAGGGCAAGTTAGGAAAGAGACCACTAGGGAAATAGAGGAGAGAGACAGCCAGGGAAAGGTAGGAGAGAGACACCTTGGATAAAGGAGGAGAGAGGCAGCCTGGGCAAGTGAGGAAAGAGACCACTAGAGAAATGGGGGAGAGAGACAGCCAGGGAAAAGGGAAGAGAGAGACAACCAGGGCAAGTGAGGAAAGAGACCACTAGGGAAATAGAGGAGAGAGACAGCCAGGGAAAGGGAGGAGAGAGACAGTTTGGATAAGGGAGCAGAGACAGCCAGGGCAAAGGGAGGAGAGAGACAGTCTGGACAAGTGAGGAAAGAGACCACTAGGGAAATGGAGTAGAGAGACAGCCAGGGAAAGGGAGGAAAGAGAAAGCCAGGGCAAGTGAGGAAAGAGACCACTAGGGAAATGGAGGAGAGTGACAGCCAGGGAAAGGGAGGAGAGAGACAGCTTGGATAAGGGAGGAGAGACAGCCAGGGCAAAGGGAGGAGAGAGAGACAGAGCAAAGGGAGGAGAGAGACAGCCAGGGAAAGTGAGGAGAGAGATAGCTTGGACAAGTGAGGAAAGAGACCACTAGGGAAATGGAGGAGAGAGACAGCCAGGGAAAGGGAGGAGAAAGAAAGCCAGGGCAAGGGAGGAGAGAGAGCCAGGGCAAAGGGAGGAGAGAGACAGCCAGGGCAAGTGAGGAAAGGGCAAGTGAGGAAAGAGGCCACTAGGGAAATGGAGGGGAGAGACAGCCAGGGAAAGGGAGGAGAGAGAAAGCCAGGGCAAGTGAGGAAAGAGACCACTAGGGAAATGGAGGAGAGTGACAGCCAGGGAAAGGGAGGAGAGAGACAGCTTGGATAAGGGAGGAGAGACAGCCAGGGCAAGTGAGGAAAGAGACCACTAGGGAAATAGAGGAGAGAGACAGCCAGGGAAAGGGAGGAGAGAGACAGCTTAGATAAAGGAGAAGAGAGGCAGCCTGGGCAATTGAGGAAAGAGATCACTAGGGAAATGGAGGAGGGAGACAGCCAGGGATAGGGAGGAGAGAGACAGCCTGGGCAAGTGAGGAAAGAGGCCACCAGGGAAATAGAGGAGGGAGACAGCCAGGGAAAGGGAGGAGAGAGACAGCCTGGGCAAGTGAGGAAAGAGGCCACCAGGGAAATGGAGGGGAGAGACAGCCAGGGAAAGGGAGGAGAGAGAAAGCCAGGGCAAGTGAGGAAAGAGACCACTAGGGAAATGGAGGAGAGTGACAGCCAGGGAAAGGGAGGAGAGAGACAGCTTGGATAAGGGAGGAGAGACAGCCAGGGCAAGTGAGGAAAGAGACCACTAGGGAAATAGAGGAGAGAGACAGCCAGGGAAAGGGAGGAGAGAGACAGCTTAGATAAAGGAGGAGAGAGGCAGCCTGGGCAATTGAGGAAAGAGATCACTAGGGAAATGGAGGAGGGAGACAGCCAGGGATAGGGAGGAGAGAGACAGCCTGGGCAAGTGAGGAAAGAGGCCACCAGGGAAATGGAGGAGGGAGACAGCCAGGGAAAGGGAGGAGAGAGATCACTATGGAAATGGAGGAGAGAGACAGCCAGGGCAAGCGAGGAAAGAGACCACTAGGGGAATGGAGGAGACAGCCAGGGCAAGCGAGGAAAGAGACCACTAGGGGAATGGAGGAGAGATACAGCCAGGGCAAGTGAGGAAAGAGACCACTAGGGAAATGAAGGAGGGAGACAGCCAGGGAAAGGGAGGAGAGAGAACGTCAGGGCGCGTGAGGAAAGAGACCACTAGGGAAATGGAGGAGAAAGACAGCCTGGGCAAGTGAGGAAAAAGACCTCTAGGGAAATGGAGGAGAGAGACAGCTTGGATAAGGGAGGAGAGACAGACAGGGCAAGTGAGTAAAGAGACCACTAGGGAAATGGAGGAGAGAGACAGCCAGGGCAAGTGAGGATAGAGACCACTAGGGAAATGAAGGAGGGAGACAGCCAGGGCATGTGAGGAAAGATCCCACTAGGGAAATGGAGGAGAAAGACAGCCAGGGCAAGTGAGGAAAGAGACCTCTAGGGAAATGGAGGAGAGAGACAGCCAGTGAAAGGAAGGAGAGAGACAGCTTGGATAAGGGAGGAGAGACAGCCAGGGCAAGTGAGTAAAGAGACCACTAGGGAAATGGAGGAGAGAGACAGCCAGGGCAAGCGAGGAAAGAGGCCACCAGGGAAATGGAGAAGGGAGACAGCCAGGGAAAGGGAGGAGAGAGATCACTATGGAAATGGAGGAAAGACACAGCAAGTGCAAGTGAGGAAAAAGACCACCAGGGAAGTGGAGAAGAGAGACAGCCATGGCAAGTGATGAGAGAGAGACAGGGCAAAGGGAGGAGAGAGACAGCCAGGGCAAGTGAGGAAAGAGACCACTAGGGAAATGGAGGAAAGAGACAGCCAGGGGAAGGTAGGAGAGAGACAGCTTGGATAAGGGACGAGAGACAGCCAGGGCAAGTGAGGAAAGAGACCACTTGGGAAATGGAGGAGAGAGACAGCCAGGGAAAGGGAGGAGTGAGACCACAAGGGAAATGGAGGCGAGAGACTGCCAGGGAAAGGGAGGAGAGAGATCACTTGGGAAATGGAGGAGAGAGACAACCAGTGCAAGTGCTGGCAAGAGACCACTAGTGAAATGGAGGAGAGAGACAGCTTGGATAAGGAAAGAGAGAGAGATAGACAGTGGAAGGGAGGAGAGAGACTACCTAGGAAAGGGAGTAGAGAGACAGCCTGGTAAAAGGAGGAGAGAGACAATCTGAGAAAAAGAGGAGAAAGAAAACCAGAGCAAGTGAGGAAAGAGACCACTAGGGAAAGCGAGTTAAGAAACATCCAGGTCAAGGGACGAGAGAGACAGCTAGGTAAAGAGAGGTGAGAGATATTCAGGGAAGAGTGAAAGCCTGGGCAAGGGAGAAGAAATGAGGGCAGATGATTGGAGGAGAGAGACAGCCATGGCAAGTGAAGAAAGAGACCCATAGGGAAAGGGGAAGAGAGAGAGACAAGCAGGGCAAAGGAGGAAAGAGACCGCTAGGTAAAGAGAGGAGAGAGATATCCAGGGAAAGGGAGGAGGGAGAGCCAGGGAAAGAGAGGAAACAGTCAGGACAAGGATGGAGAGAAACAGCTAGATAAAGAGAGGAGTGCAATATCCAGGGGAAGGGAAGAGATACAGCATGGAAAAGAGATGAGAGAGACAGTCAGGACAAGGGAGGAAAGGGACATTTAGTTCAAGGGAGAAGAGAGATAGGCAGGGCTAGGGATAATAGAGTCACATGGATCAATGGAGGTGTGAGACAGCCAGGGAAAGGGAGGAAAGAGACAGAGAGGTCAAGGGGGAAGAGAGAGAGCTAGGGAAAGGGAGGAGAGAAACAGATAGGACAATAGAGGAAAGGGACTTACAGGTCAAGAGAGAAGAGAGATATGCATGGCAAGGGAGGACAGAGGGGCAAGGAAAGACGGGCAGGTCAAAGGAGGAGAGAAAACCAGAGCAAGTGAGGAAAGAGACTGATAGGGAAACAGAGGAGAGACAGCCAGGGAAAAGGAGGAGAGAGACAGCCAGGGTAAAAGACAACTAAGTAAAGGGAGGAGAGAGATATCCAGTGAAAAGGAAAAAAGACAGAATGTGCAAGGGATGAGAGAGACAGACAGGACAAGGGAAGAAAGGGACAGTCAGAGAGAGAGACAGCCAGGGCAAAATAGGAGAAAGACAGGGAAATGGAAGAAAGAACAGCCAGGGCAAGGGAGGAGATAGACAGTTAAGTAATGTGAGAAAAGAGATAGCTAGGTAAAGAGAAGAGAGAGATATCCAGGGAAAAGGAAAAGAGACAAGGGAGGAGAGAGACAGACAGGACAAGGGAGGTCAGAGACAGATGTAACAAGGGAAGAGAGAGACAGACAGGACAAGGGAGGAGAGAGACAGACATGACAAGGGAAGAGAGAGACAGACTGGACAAGGCAGGAGAGGAACATGCAGGTCAAGAAAGAAAAGATATATGCAGGACAAGGAGGACGGATACACACATGGGGCAATGGAGGTGAGGGAGGAGAGAGATATCCAGGGTCTAGGGAAGAGAGAGACATATATAGGTCAAGGGAAGAGGGAGATAGCTAGGTCAAGGGAAGAGAGAGGCATATATAGGTCAAGGGAAGAGAGAGATAGCTAGGTAAAGGGACGAGAGAGACAGATAGGTTAAGGGAAGAGGGAGACAGCTAGGTAAAGGGAAGAGAGACAGCTAGGTAAAGGGAAGAGAGAGACAGCTAGGTCAAGGGAAGAGAGCGACATATATAGGTCAAGGGAAGAGAGAGATAGCTAGGTAAAGGGAAGAGAGAGACAGATAGGTTAAGGGAAGAGAGAGACAGCTAGGTAAAGGGAAGAGAGAGACAGCTAGGTCAAGGGAGGAGAGAGAGATATATAGGTCAAGGGAGGAGAGAGAGATATATAGGTCAAGGGAGGAGAGATATTTCCAGGGAAAGGGAAGAGAGAGATACATAGGTCAAGGTAAGAGAGAGACAGCATAGAAGAGAGTAGAGAGACTTGCAAGTACAAGAGAGGAGGAAACATAAAATCTTCTCTTTAAAGTGTCCAATATATAAACCCCTCATTCCTTACAATACTGTAGAATTACAAAACAACAAACTAAAATAATAAAATCAGTGTAAGAAAACACAATTAAAATACCTCATTACTACCATCCCAGCGCCATCCCCCGGGTACCTGGGTTATTAGCAGCCCAGAACTGATGTTATTTCCTAATAAATAGAAGGACGCAAAGTGTTCCTTATCCAAATCCAGGTCCCAGGGCATGAATTTAAATGTGTTTCAAATTCTAATTAACCATTAAATAAAAATATAGGCAGCTCTTGTGCCTGGGCCTGCATTCATTGTAATATTACTTAATTACAAGTATTTTTTGGAAATAATTAAATTTTCTAGTATGAATTTAAGAAAATATTGTTTATCCATTGTTTTTATATTACATTTTATATATATTATATAAATTTATATATATTATATAAATATGAACAATTTGAAGTTTAAAGAGGCTGCTTTTCTGTCACCTTAAAATCAAATTTAGTTTTTTTTAAAGAGCATTGGCTATAGCCGTTTTATTCAACAGTAAATCATTATGGAGATATTCAGCATTGCTGGTGCTACATTATTATGCAATTGAGCAAATCCTGGATACTAATTAGATACTATCTTGTGCTAATTAGTATCCTAGTCTCTGTGGTGGCAAATAGAATGTGCTCCAAGGTTAAATCCCATCTCCCACACTGATCAAGTCCATGTATGGGTATGTATGGGTATATGCAGGCCAGTGTATTGTCCTAGCCTATCAGGAACCACGTCTCAGCAGCATGTTGCTGAGAGATGGTCATTGATTGGTTAGTATAAGACACAGCACATGCAGCTCTGCAGAGGGCAGACCCATACTGGGACTATCTGTTTGATTTTAGGCTGTAAAAAACAAGCTAAAGTTTTGTTGTTTAGTCCTTTAGTCGCATCCGACTCTCAGTGACTATGGACCACAGGACGCCAGGTGCATCTCTCAGTCACTGCCCCTCTGAGCTCCATCAAGTTCATGTTCATTGCTTCTGTGACCTCCTCTATCCATCTTCACCTCTGTCGTCCCCTTCTTCTTGTGTCTTCAATCTTTCTCATCATCAGAGTCTTTTCTAGGGAATCCTGCCATCATGATATTGCCAAAATATTTGAGCTTCGGCCATATGATCATACCTTCTAGTGAACAGTTTGTCTTGATTTCCTGAAGTATTGATTTATTGGATCTTCTTGCAGTCCAAGGGACTTTAATCAGTCTTCTCCAATGCCACAATTCAAAGGTGTCAATTCTACGGCGCTCAGACTTCTTTATGTTCCAGCTCTCACATCCGTATATTACTACTGGCAATGGCATAGATCTAACTATGCAGACCTTTGCTGATAGTTTAATATCTTAATTTTTTACTATATTGTCCAAGTTTGCCATAGCTTTCCTCCCCCAAAGCAAACGTCTTTTAATTTCGTGACACAGTCACCATCTGCAGAGATCTTGGATCCAAGGGAAATAAAATCTGTCACTGTCTCTAATCTTTCCCCGTCTATTTGCCAGGAAGTGAGACTGCCGTTTGCCATGATCTTTGTCTTTTTAACATTGAGCAGCAGGCCAACTTCTGCACTCTCTTCTTTTACCCTCATCAATAGGTCATTTAGTTCCTCCTCACTTTCAGCGATCAAAGTAGTATCATCGGCGTATCTGAGGTTGTTGATATTCCCTGCAGCAATATTGATTTCGGCTTTGGATTTATCCAGTCCAGCCTTAAGCATGATGTATTCTGCATATAAGTTTTATAAATAAGGTGACAATATACAACCTTGTCGCACTCCTTTTCCGATCTTGAACCATTCTGTTGTCCCATGTTTAGTTCAGACCGTGGCTTCTTGGTCGACATACAGATTCTTTAGGAGGAGGATGAGATGATCTGGAGCTCCCATCTCTTTAAGGACTTGCCACATTTTGTTGTGATCCACATAGTCAAAGGCTTTAGAATAGTCTATGAGAAAGAAGTAAGTGGTTTTTGGAACTTTCTTGCTTTCTCTATTATTCAGCGGACATTGGCAATTTGATCTCTTGTGCCTCTCCCTCTGTGGAACCCGGCTTGCACATCTGGTAGTTCCTGGTCCATATATTGTTGGAGTCGAGCTTGTAGGATCTTAAGCATTACCTTGCTGGCATGTGAAATGAGTGCAATTGTTTGATAACTGGAGCACTCTTTGGCACTCCCTTTTTTGGGATTGGGATGTAGACTGACCTTTTCTAGTCTATTTACCATTGTTGAGTTTTCCAAATGTGTTGGCATAAGGCAAGTAACACTTTCACAGCCTCATCCTGTAGGATTTTGAATAGTTCAGCTGGGATTCCATCACCTCCTGCAGCCTTATTATCCTAGGGCCCATCTCACTTCACTCTCCAAGATGTCTGGCTCAAACTCATTGGACAAATTATTGAGGTCATCACTGCTGTTAAGATCCTTCCTGTACAAATCTTCAGTGTATTCCTGCCACCACTTCTTTATCTGATATTCTTCTGTTAAGTCCCTACCATTTTTGTCTTTTGTCACTCCCACTTTTGCATGAAAGGTGCCTTTTAGCTTCCCAATTTTCATGAAGAGATCTCTTGATCTTCCCATTCAGTTATCTTCTTCAATATCTTTACATCGCTCATTGTAGAATGTCTCCTTGTCTCTTCTTGCTATCCTCTCGAATTCTGCATTCAGTTTATTCAAATATTTTCCTAACTCCAATAAAGTAAATAACAGTAAATACACACGCAGGGATGCTATATACCTGGTAGCCAGCATTATTGGGAGCCAGTAAACAGAAATAAATGTGAAAATATGAACATAGACTGAATTTAAATGCAACGCGGCCCCTGATTGAGTTAAAGCTCACAATCTGTTACAGTGGGCCGTTGCTATGTGAATAAATAGCGTTTCCGTCCTCCTGTGGGGCCGCTCGCCCATCTGTCTTACACGTTATTTTTACACAAAACAGGCACAAAAAGAGACTAGGCATGCTCCATGTGCAGGAGCCTGCACGGAAGACAATAGACACTGTGCGTGCATTAATTAAAATTAATGATCTCTCATTAATAAAAATGAGAATCTCTGTTTGCAATTTATACATAAACTTAAAAGGAGCCATGTATAAAGTGGTTATGGATTTACAGAGTAAACGTGCATTGTGGTCTCATTTGCATGTCCCCATCCAGTTTTCCCAGAGTGCAGTGATGCTGTATTTCTGAGAATTTTTAGCAAGTAATGAGTTTATTAACTTATTTTTTAGACATGCAAATCAAATCACTAATGTACTATTCATTGTTTGTACTACTATATGTATATGTGTGTAAATTTACATATAATTAGAAAACATATATATATTTATATGTGTGTGTGTACACACATATATATATATATATATATATATATATATATATATATATACACAATAAATCCAGAATTTGTTTTAAATTCTAAGAAAACCGATTATTTATTATAGTCAGAAGGGTAACCAGTTCCCGTTTTAGAATCAGGATGCTTAAAATGCCTAGTACAAGGCTGAAGTCATTCCAGACTAACCCTGTAGCATGTATATTTCAATGCACTCCCAGACTATGGACGTAATTGTTTCACGCCCCGATCTAATAATACTCCACTGAAGTTCCCACTTAGCATGTGATTAAAGAAACAATGTTTATCAGAGGAAACTTAATCCACATTTGAATAATAAAAGAGACGGATGCCCCGTCAGCAGCAGATGATAAATTGCTGTTGTAATTAAGTGTACAGCTGAGATAGATTTTCTGATAACACATGGTCGGTGATTAACTAGATAATGGTCGCCGCCTGTTACAGAGTAATTACATTAGAAAGTGCGACAAATGCTTGTCTGTGACTAGCTCAGCACATTTACACCTTAAAGGGGCACGCAAATCATCAACACCGCTCAACATCAAATGGAGCACTGAAAATCAAGTGAAAAAACTTTTTTGAATTTGAAGATGTAAATCAGAAAATTAGCTGTATATGAAGGCAAAGGGATATGATATTGAATGATGGAAAATTCCAAAAGAAGTAAGAAAAAATGAAGAGGGAAATCAAGGAATAAGCAGTAAAACAAGGCAAAGGGATAAGAGATGAAATGATGGAAAATATCAAGAATTACAAGAAATAACAAAGGGGGCAATCAAGGAATGAGCAGTATAAGAAGGTGATGGGATAAGAGATGGAATAATGGAAAATACCAATAGGTGCAAGAAATAATGAATGGGAACTCAAAGAATAAGCAGTATAAAAAGTAGAACGGGTAAGAGATAGAATGATAGAAAATGCCATAGCAAGGCAAAGTGATAAGAGCTTGAATGATGGATGATATCAAGAAATAACAAAAGGGGAAATCAAGGAATGAGCAGTATAAGAAGGCAAAGGGATAAGAGATGGAATGATAGAAAATACCAGGAGAAACAAGAAATAACAATGGGGGAAATCAAGGAATGAACAGTAAAAGAAGATGAAGGGCCAAGAAATGGAATGATGGAAAACAACAAGTGATATGAAGAGTAAAACAATGGAATGAATAAAAGACAAAGAACATTAGTTGGAGTGAGAGGGAACATTAATGAGTAAGCAAAGTATTGAATAAGAAAACCAAGGGACAAGATATGGAATACAAAATAAGTCAAGGAAAATGGAATAGAATTAATGAATTCAAAGGACAGGGGATGGAATAAAATAGAAGACCAAGGAAAGAGATATACAAATAAAGAAATGGAATGAATAAGAAAACAAAGAGACAAGACTGGGAAGGGATGGAATGGATGAGAAAATGAAGGAATAAGCAAAAAACAAAACAAATAAGAAGACAAAGGAACATGATATCTAATGAAGGAGAAGACCAGGGAATAGAAGATCAAGGAACATAAGATGGAATGAGAAGCAATAATCAAGAGGTGCAATGAGAGGAGAGTAAATAATGGGATATAGAATGAATAAGAAGAGAAGGGCATGAGACTTTAAATGAAAAAGAAGATCAAGGAAAAAGAGATGGAATGATGAAGACCAAGCAACAAGTTATGGAATCAATTGGAAAGCTTTATACAAGAGAAGGTATGAAGGGAAGGCAAGGGACAAGAGATGGAATGAAGGGAAGGCCAGGGTGCATAATGGAATGAATGGGGAAGCCAAGGAAAAAGAGGTGTAATTGATCTGAAAGCCAATGGATGAAAATGGAATAAAGGGGGCCAATGAACAAAACATGGAATGAAGAGGTAAGCCAGGGAGTAAGCCATTAAATGAATAGAAAGGCCAATTTAAAAAAGTTGTAGAATGAGAGGGGAGGACCAAGGAACAAAAGACGGAATTAAGGGGGAGCAAAGGAGAAAGAGATTGAATGAAAGGGAAGGCAAAAGAACAAGGGCTGAAACAAAAAATGCATGTAAGGAACAAGAGATGGTATGAGGGGGGAAGACCAAGGAACGAGAAATAGAATGAAGGTGAAAGCTAAGAGAATGAATGTGAAGGACAAGGAACATAGGATAGAATGAAGAATGCATCTAAGGAACAAGAGATGAGATGAGCGGGGAGACCAAGGAAGAAGAGATGGATGAATGTGAAGGCCAAGAAACAGAAGACAGAATAAAAAAGTCACCAAAGGAACACAAGATAGAACAATGTCCCTTTAAAGAGATATTAACACATGGTGCGATCATAAGCAAGTCATAGCCCAGGGAGGCAGAAGGAGCTTAGGGAGGTTAATGCGTGGCTAAAAAAAGTGGTGCAGTGCAGAGGCTTTTGGGTTTTTAGAGCACTGGGCTGACTTCTCACTTGGGTACAATCTCTATAGCAGGGATGGATTGCACCTTAATGATGAGGGCGCTTTTGTGCTAGGGGATAGGATGGTAGAACGGCTGGGGGAGTTTTTAAAATTGTAGGTGGGGGGTAGGGACTATATAGAAGTATTGGGGTAAATAGGGTAGAGAGGGAAAGGGATGAATTAGTTACCCATGGGGGAGGAGAAGGGGGGGGGGGTTACAATAGAAAGTAGGGAGGTATTAATAGGGGCCTCAAATACAGTGGCAGGCACTTCACAACAGCAGAGCCATAGCAACATAAAGTGTATGATTGCTAATGCAAGAAGTTTGCCTGGGAAAATGGATGAGCTAGAAATATTAGCAGTACAAGAAAAATGGGGCTTAATAGGCATTACGGACACATTGTGGGATGAATCTCATGACTGGACTGTTAATCTGGATGGTTATAACCTATTTAGGAAAGATAGGGGAAATGGTAAAAGAGGAGGAGGGATCTGTCTTTATGTTAAGCCTGAATTTAAGCCTATAGTCAGAGAAGATATTTATGCTGGCACTAACGGCATCATTGAATCCTTGTGGGTTGAGCTAAATAGTGGAGGAGCTAATTCGAAAAGCATATTGGTGGGAGTATGCTATAAACCCCCAAATATAGCTTGTAACGGAACCCATCACTGTTTTACCCTGTTTTATGTTTATTTAATTATTATGGTTAAAATATGATCCTACTATATATATATTGGTTGATGTTCTACAGAATATATTGGCTCAGAATATTAGCCAGACTTTTGCAGACCTAGGCTAATAGATAATCCTGTTGCAGAGATTCAAGAGATAAGAAAGTTGTAAAGGATCCTTGCATTTTCCAAAGTGTTTTCATTCTCTGATAAGAATGATCTAATTAATGTCTGATTGTATCCAAGTTGCCAGGGAGGTGTGACTCACCTATTGTCCTATATGTGTATTGTATGGGGGATATGTGCAATGTCTGTGTGTTATGTGTAAAAACATACTTTTACTAACTTTTGAACCCCTGGTCTGATTCATGCCATTTTTGTATATGTTGTTCCCCGGGGTGAGAGATATTGAATGGTGCGGGACTTAAAGGTGTACCCCCTGTATTTGGGGTACATCCAGAATGTGGTTAAAATTGTGTCTGTTTTAATTGTGTTACCTGTTATCTGAGGGGAGGAGACGTGGGGGTTGAACCATGCAGATAATTGGCTGTTGTGATAATTATGTGGGTGTAGCCCTTCAGAGGGCAACATTGCATAAAAGGAGATTCCCTGTCATTAAAAGAGAGTTCTACTTGACCCTTCAAAACGTAGCATTGTCTCGTTCTTTGGGGGGGATTTATGGTACAGTTACTCTGCCACATTTTACAGCACT
The DNA here is from genome assembly GCA_027410445.1 of Discoglossus pictus. Lineage (NCBI taxonomy): Eukaryota > Metazoa > Chordata > Amphibia > Anura > Alytidae > Discoglossus > Discoglossus pictus. The sequence continues at coordinate 92,956,921 of CM050169.1, forward strand.
CCTGGATTATACAATGGGATATCGTGGAGGCGAATAAGCATTTCATTACTGCACAGCACCTTGCTTAAGAAAAGGACGTCTCCAACGGCTGGTACCCTCTCACTACCGGGGTAGCCGTTACATTGGTGGCAGTGGTGGGATGGTCCTTTTCATCCCCAACGCAAGTGCTGAATGGAATCCCAGTACGCTAAACTGAAAAGACCCACACTAAAGGATCTCTTGGAAACCAGAGGAAGGAGTGCCAACAACTGACCACGGAGAGAGCTGATAGCTGACCTACTGGAGCTGGACGAGATGGATCGATCCATGGAGGTCGTGGACCAACCTTCCCCTGTCAGCGAGGAGGAGGAAATTACAAACCTGGTTCAGCGGAGATTATCCATGTACCCAGCAACATCCGTGGAGCTAATAGATCAGCTGTTCCGGGAAGCGAGAACGGAGATCCAAAATAGGAGGGGGCACGAACTTGAACTGGCAAGAGCTAGACAACCCCTGGCACATACAGTTCATACTCCCCCACCCGCTGCTACAGTAAAGAAAATACCGTTCACTGCCTTCAAAGCGTTTGTGGAAAGTGAGGAAGAAATTGATGGATATTTGGCTGACTTCGAGAGGCAGTGCTCACTACACCAAATACCACCAGACCAATGGGTCACTATTTTGGCTGGAAAGCTATCAGGAAAAGCAAATGAGGCTATTCGGGCGCTTACTGAGGAAGATATTGCGCAGTATCGCCGGGTGAAGGCTGCACTGCTCACCAGATATGCCGTCACCCCAGAAACTTATCGCCGCCGCTTCAGGGAGTCTAAAAAGAAGGATGCAGACTCCCACATGGAATGGGCCAGCAACATACAAAGGGTGGCATCACATTGGGTGCGAGGGTGCAATGCCAACACAGGAGAGGAAGTACTACAGCTATTCCTGATGGAACATTTCTTCCAAGATCTGGCGGCAGACATACAGGATTGGGTGAGAGATCGTCGCCCTGCTAACTTAACCGAGGCAGCACGGCTAGCGGACGAATACGCAGAGTCCAGAAAGGTGAGCCAAGGGTCCACACGACCAACCTCTAGAGCAGAGCCACGCACCTCAATGCCCGCTGCACGCACAGAATTTCGGGCCCCAGTACCCCCACGGCCTCAGGGGTCTAACCACCAACCCCGGGATTCTTACAAAATGACGTGCCATCGCTGCAGCAACACAGGGCATATTGCCCGTTATTGCTCTTTGAGATCAGCCAATAACAAATGGAGGCGCACAACACCCCACACAGAGACCCCGCCATCACGTCCCTCTGCTGCTCACTGCCTGAAAATCAAAGGGAGCCCTGAGGAGTGTTTGGGAATCTTGTATGAGGCCAACCCCGTACAGGCTGCCTCCCCGGATAACCGCCAGCATCACCGCCAAGAGGTGCGTGTGAATGGACAGATAGCACAAGGCTTAAGAGACACTGGCGCTACCATCACTTTGGTGCAGAAACATCTCGTGAAACCAGAACATGTATCTAATCGTACCGTTGCTGTTCGTGTCGCAGGGGGGGCTGTTTTTCGCTTACCCACCGCCCGGGTACACTTGGATTGGGGAGTCGGGTCGGGAAAGACCACAGTAGGCATCATGGACAATTTACCTGCTGAGGTCGTGCTGGGCAACGACATTGGCCCTCTAGCCTCAGCCTTTTTACCCACGACTGCTGCTACTTGTCCCGTGACCACCCGCTCACAGACCCGTACCGAGGACGTTCCTACAACAGGTCGGGAGACCCAGGTAAGCCACAAGCAGACACTTAGCACTACCGCCACAGAGAGACCCATAGCGTGGGACACCCCCGAAGAGCTTGTGAGGGAAACTAGACAGGACCCCACCCTCCAAAAGTACAGAGCATTAGCCGACGATAGAGGGGATGAGCGGGAACGTTTTATATGGAAAGGGGTTTCTATGGGACAGAGATTGTGGCCCACCTTTTGGACACTGGGATCCTGGACTGTTGGAATGGGATCCTGGATTTTTTTGGGTGGGTGTGCAGGGGGAGAACAGTGGGCCCTGTACAATAGGGGCCCGACCACGAGCTGGGGGAGGAATGTACTCTGCAACTTGGGACGGTTTTGCTAAAGGACTTCAGTTCATTTGGAAGGCTGATGCTTTTCTGCTTCATTATTTAATTGTCTGAAACCAGTTTGTAAAATGTATTTTCCCTCTCCTTGAAATGTTTATTGCTGTGAATGCTGTATGAAGTGTGCATTTGTTTTGTTCTTGAAATGTGAGGAAATGTGAATTGCAGTAATGCTGATGGGTTGTCAAACTGTAGAAGTGACCAACAAATTGTTTTGTCCGGACATCCCCAGGCCGATCCGTTGGGATCAGACCGTGTATGCCAGCTTATGGTCACGGGGGAGGTGTGTAACGGAACCCATCACTGTTTTACCCTGTTTTATGTTTATTTAATTATTATGGTTAAAATATGATCCTACTATATATATATTGGTTGATGTTCTACAGAATATATTGGCTCAGAATATTAGCCAGACTTTTGCAGACCTAGGCTAATAGATAATCCTGTTGCAGAGATTCAAGAGATAAGAAAGTTGTAAAGGATCCTTGCATTTTCCAAAGTGTTTTCATTCTCTGATAAGAATGATCTAATTAATGTCTGATTGTATCCAAGTTGCCAGGGAGGTGTGACTCACCTATTGTCCTATATGTGTATTGTATGGGGGATATGTGCAATGTCTGTGTGTTATGTGTAAAAACATACTTTTACTAACTTTTGAACCCCTGGTCTGATTCATGCCATTTTTGTATATGTTGTTCCCCGGGGTGAGAGATATTGAATGGTGCGGGACTTAAAGGTGTACCCCTTGTATTTGGGGTACATCCAGAATGTGGTTAAAATTGTGTCTGTTTTAATTGTGTTACCTGTTATCTGAGGGGAGGAGACGTGGGGGTTGAACCATGCAGATAATTGGCTGTTGTGATAATTATGTGGGTGTAGCCCTTCAGAGGGCAACATTGCATAAAAGGAGATTCCCTGTCATTAAAAGAGAGTTCTACTTGACCCTTCAAAACGTAGCATTGTCTCGTTCTTTGGGGGGGATTTATGGTACAGTTACTCTGCCACATTTTACAGCACTCCTGGATTATACAATGGGATATCGTGGAGGCGAATAAGCATTTCATTACTGCACAGCACCTTGCTTAAGAAAAGGACGTCTCCAACGGCTGGTACCCTCTCACTACCGGGGTAGCCGTTACATAGCTGAAAGTGAGGAAATACAATTATTGTTACAGATTGGAAATGCAGCTAAGCATGGGCAAGTTCTAATAATGGGAGACTTTAATTACCCTGATATAAACTGGATAAACGAGACCAGCAGCTCAGCTAAGGGGAGCAGGTTCTTGAGTACACTCAGGGATCATTATCTGGCCCAGGTAATACAAGAACCTACTAGAAATGGGGCCATCTTGGATTTAGTCATCACAAGTAATATTGATATAATATCAAATGTAAAAATAGGGGAACCCTTGGGGAACAGTGATCACAACACAGTCTCATTTGAGATTGAATACAAAAAACAGAGTTGTAAGGGACCAACAAAAACTCTAAATTTTAAAAGGGCTAACTTTAATGGGCTACGGGCAGCAATACAACATATAGACTGGGACAAAGAACTTACAGGGAAGAATACTGAAAATAAATGGACAACATTCAAATCCTTACTAAATAAACATACTCATCAGCATGTACCATGTGGAAATAAAATGAATAGGAGTAAATCACATCCCATGTGGCTTAACAATGACTTAAAGATCATGATGAGGAAAAAGAAATATGCCTTTAAATTATACAAGAAGGAGGGAACAGAGGCAGCTTTATGTGACTATAAGGAAATCAACAAGTCTTGCAAAAGGGCTATTAGACTGGCTAAAATAGAAAATGAGAAGTCAGTTGCAATGGAAAGTAAGACTAACCCTAAAATATTTTTTAAATATATTAATTCGAAGAAGGCCAGGAAGGAATCGATAGGACCATTACAATGTGACACAGGCCATCTGATAATTAGTGACCAGGAAAAGTCAGATGAGCTAAATAGGTTCTTTTCGTCGGTTTACACAAGGGAGGTACCAGTGGTTGGGACACCGCAACATAATGGGGCTACACTACCTTTACTAAATAATTGGTTAACGCAGGAAGAAATACAAAAGAGGTTGGAGAAAATAAATGTTAATAAAGCCCCAGGTCCTGATGGAATACATCCAAGGGTACTAAGGGAGCTGGGGTCTGTAATAGCCAAACCATTATATCTAATCTTTCAAGACTCACTCACTACAGGGTCTCTACCAGATGACTGGAGAAAAGCAGAGGTGATACCTATATTTAAGAAGGGATCTAGAGCAAATCCGGGGAATTATAGACCAGTGAGCCTCACTTCTGTAGTTGGGAAGCTTTCAGAAGGGTTAATAAGGGACAGAATACAAGAATATGTCTATTTGAACAGGATCATAGGTAGCAGTCAACATGGATTAATGAAGGAAAGGTTGTGTCAGACCAATCTAATTAGTTTTTATGAGGAGGTTAGTAGGAACTTGGATCAGGGCAACTCAGTGGATGTAGTCTATTTAGATTTTTCAAAGGCATTTGATACAGTGCCACATGGAAGACTAGTGAGTAAACTAAGGGATACAGGAATTGCAGTAAATATCTGCTCATGGATCGAGAGCTGGCTAAAAGACAGGAAGCAAAGGGTTGTTGTAAATGGAACATACTCCGATTGGTCTAATTGGATAAGTGGGGTTCCTCAAGGTTCAGTATTAGGTCCTCTCCTTTTTAACATATTTATTAATGACGTTGAGGTAGGACTCGAATGTAGTGTCTCCATTTTTGCTGATGACACTAAGTTGTGCAAGGTAATAAAATCAGATAATGATGTACTTTCCCTACAAAAGGATTTGCATAAATAAGAGAAATGGGCGGCTAAATGGCAGATGAGATTTAATACAAATAAATGTAAGGTTATGCATTTGGGAAGGAACAATAGCCAAGCAATCTATAATCTTAATGGAGCAAATCTAGGGGTATCAGGGATTTGGGAGTACTAGTGGACAACCACCTAGGTAACAGCGCTCAAAGCCAAGCAGCGGCTGCAAAGGCAAATAAAATATTAGCATGTATTAGGAAGGGTATAGAAGCCAGGGAAGAAGATATAATTCTGCCACTATACAAATCTCTAGTACGCCCTCATTTGGAATATGGAGTACAATTTTGGGCACCACCTCATAAAAAATACATTTTAGAGCTGGAAAAAGTACAGAGAAGGGCTACAAAACTAATAAGGGGAATGGAGGGGCTAAGTTATGAAGAAAGACTAACAAAATTAAACTTATTTTCGCTAGAAAAAAGAGGCGTCTAAGAGGAAACATGATTACGTTATATAAATACATCCAGGGTCAATATAAGGCTTTGTCGAGTGAACTTTTTGTAGCAAGAGATTATCAACTGACAAGAGGACATCCGTTGAGGTTAGAGGAAAAAAGATTTCACCTTAAACAAAGAAAAGGGTTCTTCACAGTTAGGGTGGTTTAAACTGTGGAATTCTCTACCAAAGGAGGTGGTGACAGCGAATTCGATAGACAATTTCAAAAAGGGGTTAGATATATTTTTGAATAAAGAGGGCATTCAAGGCTATCCTAGATAACTAGCAAGGAATATTGATCCAGGGAGAAATTTGATCGCCAGTTTCTGGGGTCAGGAAGGAATTTTGCTTTTTTTTCCCCTAATGAGACAATTGGCAAAGTTTCAATGGGTTTTTTTTTTCTGTTTGCCTTCCTCTGGATCAATTAACAATTAACAATAATAATAAATAGTCCACATTAAAAAGATCAATAGAGATCTAAAAAGGTTGAACTTGATGGACTAACTCTTTATTCATCCTCCAATACTATACTATTAATAATTATTTAATCAATAATTTAATTAATAACTAATCCGCATATTGCAGATCAGAGGAGATCTTAACAGGTTGAACTTGATGGACTGAAAGTCTTTTTTCAACCTTAATTACTATGTAACTATGTAACTATGTAACTATATATGACTAGGACACCCTCCTGGGCAAATCATCTACCAACCCATAGAAGAAGAGAAGCAGATCTGCTGAAGTCTCAAACACTAAAGTTCAAATGCAAGTTTTAAAATATACTTGGGATGTATTTTCATCAAATACTGTCCTAACACCCTTTAAATAAAAGTAATCAGGTAGCAGACATAAAAAGCTAATTATGAGCGGACTGAATTACATTTTTTCCCATGAAAGAGGAATATCATAACCAATTTATAGTATCTTCTCCATTCAGCAATGTGCCAAATTATAGTGAATAGTCTGTATGCAACACAAACTAATTAAGGCAAAAGTGATAATTTATAATGTAATTATAATGCAGCGCAATCATTAAACAAGCAGGTAATGTGAAACCTGGAACCCACCAAACATAAACGTGTTGTCTTTAGCGCAGCTAAAAAGATTTTTATTAAACAAATAACTTCCACTCTGGTGAGGTGAGAATAAATTATTTCTGGATGAGAGAAAATGTGTAAAAGAAAAAGAAAAATCTACAAAAGACACCAAATTAAATATCCATAAATGGACATGGAATTCATCAAAACTCCTCTACATCATCAAACAAAGCAAATAAGTGACAATTATTTATTTATATATATATATATATATAAATAAATAAATAAATAAAGATTAAATATATATATATATATATATATATGTGCATATACAGTATAAATGTATATATGTATTTATATATATTTATATTATTATTAATAATAATATGTTTTATTTGTAATGCGCCAATATCAGGCGCCCCTCAATTTCAAGCCCTAAATTACCTGAAACCCGAAATTTTGGCTGCGGGTTAATTTTTTTCTAAACATTTAAACACATTCAATTGTGTGTAACTCGCAACTGCCGTCTCGCAGCCTCCACAAGCAAAACATGCACCCGTAAGCAGGATTTCATGGGTCATGATCATGTAATCTGACAATACTAGCGACTTGCCCGTCAAAAACGGGCAATAAAATTGTAAGCCAGGTAATGCTGTTTGCCACAGACATATAACAAGGAACGCAGTTCTTGCGAGCTCGCAAAGCAAGCTCGCAAATCGTGACGACAATTAGTTGTTTGACAACTATTATATGTGATTTAAGCAAGCCTGTAATTTACTTCTTAGGCACAACCAATAGTAAATCATGACATCCATAAAACATGGAAGTTAGCTTTAATCTATATTCGTAGGCTAAGCATTAAAAAACACAAATATGTAATGTTTGCCAAACGGGCTGCACTAAGGCAAACTTAAAATACATTAAAGCATCTGTTTAAGTCCATGTGGGTGGCATGATATGTATTAACCTCTTGATACCTGGGATTGATATAATATGGAAATAAAAGTTGAGACTCTTGTGCAATTAATTCTAATGACTTTCATTGCTTTCTCAGTATTTTAAAGTACAGTAGAGTGTGTTTATTTGCTGCTGCAGTTGTCAGAACTGGTGTCTAACCCCCTTGTGATTCCTATCTAGTACTCTAGTAATATTTTTTTGCACATTTTCGAGTTGCAGGGCAGATTTCATTTGCGAGCTGCTTAAACTTTTGTAATTGAATGCGGAATTTGCGTCTTTACCACTGGTAACTTTTGCGGGTTTGAAAAATCAATGAGGGAGATAGGACGGAGATTTGACCGGCCCGTAGTGATTTTGGGCAGGTAACTCGCAATTGGAATGCGAGTAGCTAAATGTAGCCAATTGAATATCTGTAACATTTCCGAGTTACTGTACGAGTTCAAGTAAATGCAATTTGGCCAGTTGAATAGCGCCCATATTCTCTAGTGCTACAGAGTAGATACAAGTAAAAAACAAAGAGATTTGAGTGGGACACAGACTATATACATATATACACACATATAAACACACACACATAGATAGACTGACAGACAGACCCAACTAAAGATTTTGCAACATATATACAATGCCCCATGACACGACCGTGAGCCACAGAAAGCAGCTGGTGGGCCCCCAATTGAACACTGACTAAGAAGACTCTTGTAATTTGTGGTCCCTTTAGAACCTGACAGCCTGTCTCTACAGTGGTGTAGCTGGACTTGTGATAAAACTCAGAGTTAAGTCAATAGTTTTTGTGTTATAAAAGCTAACACTGCATCATTTACAAGTAATTATTAAACAGTGAAAAAGGTTTCAAATAAAAAAAAATTGATGATACAGATAACTATCCATTAGCTCAGAGGATTCAATTGATAAAATATAACAAAACTATTTTCAAATGTTATATTCTTATTGTGATTTTTCCTCCATAGGGAAGCACTGAATACATGCTCCAAATACCAGTTCTCACCCAACCATGGAGAGATAATGGTGACAAAGCATCCTGGGATGTGACTGGTGATTGGCTGAGCATCAAACATGATAAAGGATAATTGGAAGGCATAATTTATTCAGTGGTTTACTGTGGGACTGCTTCAGAGTAAGTTCAAAATATCAATAGATTGATACATAGATTAATATCTAGAGAGATGGATTAATAAAGATAGATAGATAGATACAGTAGATAGAAAGATAGATAGATAGATACTTTTTTCATTTAAAGACACAGTCCTCTTTTGTTGTATGTGCTGACAGTAAGTACATACAGTACTGCGCTCTATGATAAAGTATAAGTATCATTGTCTGATTAAAAATAAATATATATCTGTTTCCCACAAGACATAAATAAATCAGAAGTTATATGTAAAGGTGGCCCAATCTGGGCAGAGAAGTCTATTACCTCCATTAGTTATTTATAACTAGTTTTTGCCCGTGGCGCTATGCCTTTAATCTGGGTCTCAGCGAGAGATCTCAAGACGCTGGTTTTTATTCCAGATACCTCATTGTCTTTTTCAGGATCAAGAGACTAAAAAATTGAGTCTTCAGCAGCAGCCAAGTAACTGAGCGATGCCAGATAACTAAGCTGTGCTGTGGACATTGTATTATGTTGTATTAATTAAAGCAATCATGGGGGGGGGGGGGGGGCTGAGAGCAGGGGGGGGGGGGGGGACATGTAATTACATACACAAGGCCTGCTGAAGATTAATAAAAAATCATCAAAAGTCATTTTAATATGTGATCTCATAAGGGGGCGATAATAAGAATATTGTGCTGGGTGATGTGATGCTAAATTATTCTACAAGGACTTTGTAAGCAGTGCTGAGGTGTAAGGTCAGCACAACAGCTGAGATAAGCAAATTGGGAGGTCTCTGAGGATTCTGGGGGATCTGGAGGATGGGAAGGAATTAATGTTATCCACCAACTCAGGATGCATGTGATTGGGTTTTTGTGTATATATATATATATATTTATATATTTATTTATATGTATTTATATATATATTTATTTATTTATATATATATTTATTTATATATATTTATTTATATATATATATATATATATATATATATATATATATACATATACATATACAGGAATACAATCCACATACACATAGAGAGTTCGGAGATAACATTAATGATATATATATAACTAAATGATATATATATATAACTAAATATATATATATCAGATATATATATATATATATATATATATATATATATACACACAACATGCAAGTACAATAGAACATAAGCAAAGTAGATAAAGAAACATGTAACAGAACTAGCTAAATAGTTAAGTGTACAAGGTTAACGTCCATTTTTGCCAGTAAAGAGAATTAAATGACATCATAAAGTAGTGTAAGGTACAGTAATTATTAATATTATTTAATTGATTAATTAATACTGCAAGCAGCACCTCTATGCATAGAGGAGTAATACGATTTGAGGGAAGCAGCCCAACCCCTCTATACAAGAGAGAGAGGTGAATGATACAGGGTGGAGGAGATTGAATAAAAGAATGAATAGAAAAGAAGTGAGATAGTGAAGTGAATGGGAAATATATAGACTGGGGATAGAGATTAGACATCCTGAAGGAAGCAAATAAGAATATTATTGAGACATAAGTATTGGACAAAGATACAGAGTTAAATAAAGAGATGGAACAAGGCAAAGTGACATGATAAGGGAAATGATAATTGTATTAAAGAATTAAATAGAGAAAGAGACTGCAATAAGTGTAGACTTGTGTGCTAACTAACCCAGAGATGCAGGGGACATGCAGCCGGACACTTACCTGTCTGCAGCTCCTCTGAAATCTGCTTCAGCAGCCAAGGGAAGAGAGTGAGAGTGAGAAAGGAGGGAGAGAGGGGTGGGCGGGGGAGGAGGAGACAGGATGGAGAGAGGAGAGGGGACTAGGGAGGACCCGAATGGGAGCAGGTACAATGAGGACAGGGAGGGGACAGAGGAGGGAGATAAGTTGGGCCAGGCAAGTTGGGTTTAATGGCTTTTACCAGGATGGATAAATAGATAATATACATTTAGATAGATAGATACATAGATAGATAGATAGATAGATAGATAGATAGATAGATAGATAGATAAGTACATAGATAGATATACACCCCTTCTGGATTGCTACCTTATCGTGGTAAAGGGGCTTGTGTACCTCTGTGAAGCTGTAATCTATAGGGTCATCCAAAATGTGAAGATCATAGCAGTGAGGTCACACATATCGCTGTCCGCTGGCGAAAGTACTCACAACCCACTCTAGTGTCTTTGCCAAGAAAACCTTGAGGATGAGCAAAACCAGATACAACATTTGCCTGATATGCTGTGGTCCATAGGGTCACAGAGAGTGGGAAATGACTGAACGACTAATCAACATAATTATAATATATATATCTAAGGATATATTTTCTACTCAGTCATGAAAATCTACCTGGCTCTGGTTCCTTAATATTGTATATTGTTTACACCCCCATATATAGATATGTATATGTATGAGTGCACGAAAACACCAATATGTACAATATATGGAAGAAGTCATGCTGAGAGCTGAAATATTATATATGCTGTATATATATATTATTCAGTTATACATATACACACATAATTGTGTATTGTAAAGCCCATCAAGCTATGTGCATCTATGGAGGTTTGCTAATAACTTATTTCTATTTATTCTTAATTGTATCATTGTGGATTGTGATCTGTGCTCATCATATTGTATGTATGAGGCTGCCTTGTGTGGGATACATGTGTGTGAAACACTACAAAGACATTACAGACAGGTAGACCCCAGCCCACTGCTCGCTCCCAGGCTCAAGCTCGCTCCCGAGGCAGCCCCTCTATGAAAAGAAGATCAGAGACATTGGAAACAAAGAAAAGAGAAGCAGCTGCTGCAAAGAAAAGATCTGGATTCAGCATTTCAGTGAGCAAGGAACCCAGCAGTATCAGTCTGCCAGTGGAGGTGCTACTGCTGGTGTAGTAGGTGCAAAGCACCAGGGCCCACAGCATCCAAATGCTGACCCTCATCCATGTAAATACTAATGCAGACCCAGACTTATTCAAAAACACTGACTCACAGGAGAACCCACACAAGTACTAATCTACCCCCAGACTGACCAACATCCAAACGTCTACAAATACTGATCTACCCCTAGACTTGTCCAAATACTGACCCATCCTCTAACCTTTAATAAATACTGATCCACCCCCAGACCTGTCCAAATACTGACCCACCCTTTAACCATTACAAATACTGATCCACACCCAGACCTGTGCAAATATTTATTGGTGCCCAGATCTCTATAAATGCTGATCCACCTCCAGACCTGTCCAAATACTGACCCACCCTTTAACTTTTAGAAATACTGATCCACCCCCAGACTTGTGCAAATACTTATCAGCACCCAGAAATTTACAAAAGCTGATCCACTCCCAGACCTGTCCAAATACTGATCCAGATCCATACAAATACTTAATCTGGTAAACACCCATACACATATCAATAGAAACCAAGACCTCTCTAAATAGTGATCCAAAGTATGATCAATCCAAAAACTGACCATCAAACATATAAATACCACTACAGATCCAGACAAAAAATTATCCACAACCAGACCTGTTAATATACTTAACCACAGTCAGGCTTATCCAAATACTGATCCAACCTCAGACAAATCCAAATACCGATCCACACACAGACCTCTTAAAATACTTATTCACAGTCAGGCTTATCAAAATACTGATCCAACCCCAGACAAATCCAAATACTGATCCACAACCAGACCTGTTAATATACTTATTCACAGCCAGGCTTATTCAAATACTGATCCACCCCAGATCTGTCAAAATACTGATCCACACCCAGACTTGTCTAAATACTGATTTGCAGTAGGGCTTATCCAAATAGAGATCTACCCCAGACATGTCCAAATACTTATTCATAGCCAGGCTTATCCAAATACTGATCTACACCAATACATCTCCAAATACTGTTCCACTCCCAGAAATATCCAAATACTGATCCACCACAGACCTGTCAAAATACTGATCCATGCTCAGACCTCTCCAAATACTGATCCAACTCAGACCAGTCCAAATTATTTTCCACAGTCAGTCTTATTTAAATACTAATCCAACCCTATACCTGTCCAAATACTTCTCCACAGCCAGGCTGATCCAAATACTGATCCACCCAAAGACTCATCCAAATGAAGTTTCAAAACTAGAACTAACAAAATACTCATCTGTAGCTAGAATTGTTTAATTCAATAATTGCTCCAGTCCCATGCAGTTGCTTATTAAGACTCAGCACTATTGAGATAATGTTCCAAATCCTCATCCAGACCTATCCACATATTGATCCACTCCTAACCCAATCCAAATGAGCATTCAAATGCATTCCAATATTAATCCTTCCCTAAGCCCTGAAATGTTGATTAACACACCCATCCAAATATTGATCCACACCAATAATGGCCAGTGCAAAAACACAATGACATCCTCAGAGGTCATGGGGTCAGTACATCTGCCATAACATCTGGACAGTGACCTCTAGACCTGGGATTAGCCCCTGGGATTCCCAAAACAAGATAGCACACATAGGGAATTGGCACCCCTAGGCTAATATCACTGCCAATTATCTTCTATATTATAAGCCACAGGGAGATGATTTATTCAGTTTAATCCCACATCAAAGTGAATCTTCTTCCATATACTTTATATTGTTTCTTGCCAAAATCTATGTATCTAGGGAATTAAGCAGCAACCTAAAATTGATTGTTTCTATATTGTCTCTTAAATATATTGTTTCAGCTCATTTATTATTTAACATTTTATTACAACTACTAAAAATCAACATCTCACTATAAAACACATCTGCAATATAACATTTTTCGTTTTATTTTTATTTGTAAACATGTATTATTTATGAATAAAAATAAATGTATCATTTTAAATTACAGACTTTACATCACTTCTTACATATATAGTGCATGGAACATGTACTGTTGCAAGAATGCACAAAATAACACAAATACAATAAAAGTATAAATAAATCTCAAAAAATATTGCAAGACCCCTTTGTTTGTTTTAGGCAGTAGTGGAGATAATGAATAGAGGGCCATATATATATATATATATATATATATATATATATATATATATATATATATATATATATATACAAACAGTGCCTTGCAAAAGTATTCACCCCCTTTTCATTTTTTTTGTTTTGTTGCCTCACAACCTAGAATTAACATGGATTGTTTGAGGATTTGAATCATTTAATTTACAGAACATGCCCACAACTTTGAAGATGCTTTTTTTTAATTTATTTTTTATTGTGAAGCAATCAACAAATAGTACAAAAGAACCGAAAAAAGTCAATGTGCATAACTATTCACCCGCCTAAAGTCAATACTTTGTAGAGTCACCTTTTGCGGCAATCACAGCTCCAAGTCGCTTTGGATAAGTCTCTATGAGCTTGCCATATCTTACCACTGGGATTTTTACCCATTCCTTCTAGCAAAACTGCTCCAGCTCCTTCAAGTTGGATGGCTTGCGCCTGTAAGCCGCAGTCTTTAAGTCTGACCACAGATTTTCTATTGCATTGAGGTCTGGGCTTTGACTAGGTAATTCCAACACATTTACATGTTTCCCCTTAAACCACTGAAGTGTTGCTTTAGCAGTGTGTTTGGGGTCATTGAACCTCCGTCCTAGCCTCAAATCGCGCACAGAGTGGTACAGGTTTTGCTCAAGAATATCCCTGTATTTAGCACCATCCATCTTTCCCTCAACTCTGACCAGTTTCCCAGTCCCGGCAGCTGAAAAACATCCCACAGCATGATGCTGCCACCACCATGTTTCACTGTGGGGATGGTGTTCTTTGGGTGATGTGATGTGTTGGGTTTACGCCAGATATAGTGTTTTCTTTGATGGCCGAAAAGTTAAATTTTAGTCTCGTCAGACCAGAGCACCTTCCTCCATACATTTTGGGAGACTCTCACATGACTTTTCACAAACTCAAAACATGCCATTTTGTTTTTTTGCTGAAAGTAATGGCTTTTTTCTGGCCACTCTGCCATAAAGCCCAACTCTATGGAGCGTACAGCTTATTGTTGTCCTATGAACTCTGCAGCTCCTTAGGGTTACCTTAGGTCTGTGTGCTGCCTCTCTGATTAATGCCCTCCTTGCCCAGTCTGTGAGTTTTGGTGGGTGGCCGTCTCTTGGCAGAGTTGCTGTTGTGCCATGTTCTTTCCATTTGGTTATGATAGATTTGATGGTGCTCCTGGGGATCATCAAAGATTTGAATATTTTTTTATAACCTAACCCTGACTTTTACTTCTCAACAACATTGTCCCTTAGTTGTTTGGAGAGTTCCTTGGTCTTCATGGTAGTTTGGTTAGTGATGCCTCTTGATTAGGTGTTGCAGCCTCTGGAGCCACAAAAAGGCGTATATATGTAATGACATATCATGTGACACTTAGATTGCACACAGGTGGACATCATTTCACTGATTATGTGACTTCTGAAGGTAATTGGCTGCACCAGAGCTTGTTATGGGCTACATAACAAAGAGGGCCAATTTTCTGTTTTCTATTTCTAAAAAATAGTTTTATGTATGGTATATTTTTCTCATTTCACTTCACCAATTTAGACTATTGTGTTCTGATCCATCACATTCAGATTAACAAAGCATTGAACTTAAGGCTGTAATGTAACAAAATAGGTAAAAAGTCAAGGGGGGTGAATACTTTGGCAAGGCACTGTATATATATTCATCAACTTATTTGTAAACATTCAAATGGAATCACTAATGTACTATTCCTTATTTGTACTACTGTACTTTTTACGGTGGAGGGCTTCTATCACTCTTAGCCCACCATATGTGAAACAATTGCTGTATAGAACTACTCTCTACAACGATTACCATACAAACCAGGCACTCACACCATACTGAGGATCGGCAGTAACCGTGAAATAGCACTGTATGTGGTTAAGTGACCTGGTTTGTGAAAAATCCATCCGTTGCTATGTCTAAAACTGTGAAATACAGTAAGCATATGCGTAAAAGGAGCCATGTTTAAAATGGTTTCGATTGACAGAATGATGGTGCATTGTGTGGCCTCATTTGCATGCCCCGCCCAGTTTTCCCAGACTGCAGTGCATATACTGTATTTCTGAGAAATTTGATCAGGAAATAAGAGCAAGAGAAGCGCTCCACCGTTGAACAACTTATTATGCATTTTTAGAATTGCAGATGGGCTTACATATGTATTATTTGTTTCTGTACAGTGGAGGGCTTCTCTTGCGCTCACCATACACTAAATGGTTGTTGTAAAAAACTCAGTCACACTAAATCCATTGCACAAATCAAAACCAACCTTGCACTGATGATAGCCATTAAGCTTGAAACAGACAAGTATTTGAGGGGGTTTATGATTTGTGCAAAATCCAATCCTTTGCTTTAAAGCTGTAGTACAGCAGGCATATGCATTTGTGGGAGCTATGTATAAAAATAGAATTTTGGATTTAAGAACAAGAATGCATTGTCTGCTCATTTGCATGTCCCCGCCCAGTGGCTCAGAATGTAGTACAATAACTGTATTTCTGGTAATCCTGAGAGGGTAATACTTATTTTTAGACTTACAGATGTGCTTACAAATGTATTATTTGTCTCTCTCTACCTCGCTCTCTCTCTCTCTATATATATATATATATATATATATATATATATATATATATATATATACTGTATATGCAGTGTAATAACTGGTTTTCTCGGAACTCTGAGCTGGAAGCAGGTTTTTTTTAACTTGCTTTAGACATTCAAGTGTGAACACAGATGTACTTTTTATTTACTGTACTACTGTACGGTGGAGGGCTTCTATCGCTCTTTTGCCCACCATATTATAAATGATTGTTGTGGTGAACTACCTACTCATAATTTCCACAACGCAGGCAGAGATGACGCTCCATGCTGATGATAGCCAGTAAGCTAGAAACAGCTTTACATGGATTGGATACTCAGCCTGTGTTTATTTCAACCTTGGCTTTGCATTAAAGCTGTGTAATAATACAGCATGCATAAGCTTAAAGGAAGCCATGTTTGATGATGGCTACGGAATGAAGAGTGAGGCATTTGTGGCCATATTTGTGTGTCCCAGCTCAACTTCCCAGAATGCAGTGTAATAACTGTTTTTCTCGGAACTCTGAGCTGGAAGCAGGTTTTTTTTAACTTGCTTTAGACATTCAAGTGTGAACACAGATGTACTTTTTATTTACTATATCTATATATATATATATATATATATATATATATATATATATATATATTCACCACAACAGTCATTTAATATATGGTGGGCAAAAGAGCGATAGAAGCCCTCCACTGTACAGTAAATAAATAGTACATTTGTGTTCACATTTGAATGTCTAAAACAAGTTAAAAAAACAGTTTCATGCCCAAAATTCTGAGAAATACAGTTATTACACTTTAGCAGGGACATGCAAATATGCCCACAAATGCTTTGCTCTTTCAATCCATAACCATATCAAATATGGGCAAACGTGGGCTAAAGAGCGATAGAAGCCCTCCACCATATATTAAATATCCACTACACAAGCTAAGGACCCGGGTCCCACGCTGATGATAGGTAGTAACCTTGAAATGGCTGTAAGTGGGTGGAATTCCTGGCTTGTGTATAATCCAACCCTAGCTTTGTTCAAAGCTGTTTGATACAGCGGGCATATGCTTAAGGGAAGCTATGTTTGATATAGTTATGTATTGAAAGAGCAAAACATTTGTGGGCACATTTGCATTACCCTGCCAAAGTTCCCGGAGTGCAGTGTAATAACTGTATTTCTCGGAATTCTGAGCTGGAAACAAGGTTTTTAACTTTTTTTAGACATTAAAATGTGAGCACAAATGTATATATATATAATTGAAGAGTGAAACAGCTGTGGATGTCCAGTAATTATTAATCTATATATATAGATTAATAGTGAATATTGCAGTATTTTATGATACCTTTAGTATTGGACAAAAGTCTTATTTATAGTGACGAGCTTTCGAGAGGTTCAACCTCTCTTTATCAAGTCTGAAGCAATACTAACATGAGATGGGACCCTCAGTGGAGACAGCATTATGTACATACATATAGGGGGAATAAACACAACATAGTAAAGGAAATATATATATATATATATATATATATATATATATATATATATATATATATATACACAGTTGCAAGCAAAAGTATGTGAACCCTTTGGAATGATATGGATTTCTGCACAAATTGGTAATAAAATGTGATCTGATCTTCATCTAAGTCACAACAATAGACAATCACACTCTGCTTAAACTAATACCATGCAAAGAATTAAATGTTACCATGTTGTTATTGAACACACCATGTAAACATTCACAGTGCAGGTGGAAACAGTATGTGAACCCCTAGACTAATTAGTTACATAGGGCCTCATTCTATTATCGGCCGTAAAACGGTCACAAAGCTGCGATTCCTTGCGGCCGTCTTACGGCCCAGTGTAGAGCTACCTTTACCTTGCAATTCAATTATACGGCGCCGCAAGGATATCCCCTTACGGCCGGCCGCATATCATGCAAACGGCCGGAAGCTTTTTCCCAGCGCCCGTAAATCTTGTTTTCCGGCCGCAAAGTCCGAAAACTGTAAATGCAAATATAAAATCGAGAATGCACTGTAAAGCTCCGTAAATGCTAGGCATCATAATGGGGGACATGAGGATTAATAGCAACACCCTCTCAAGCTTCCACATCAGCCCAAATCCGATATATTATTTACGGATTACTTCACGTCCCGTAGTTCCGCGGGCTCGTCCTTGTTAAAACCCGTACGGGTTCGGAGATGGAGGGCCGCAAACTAAGCATTGTACAAGCCAATATATATTCAATCCAGCACTGCAAAGCACTGTAAATGATGGGGAACATAAAGGGGGGGCATGAGGATTAATAACCAAACATTCTCAAGCTTGCACATCGCCAAATTGTACTTTGATTTTAAAATCCGTACAAGTCCCACGGACTTCAATGATCAAGCCCGTAGCTCCGTATTCAAGCCCGTGCGGGCTGTCCTCCAAGCCCGCAGCTCGTTTTGAAAGGCCGTACGTGCTTGGAGGTTGAAGGTATCCATTTTGTTACGGTTTTTGCAGTCTGCATGGTTTAAGCCTGTAACCCTAAAATGGAGGCCCAAGCATTACAGCCTCCAAATTAACAATAGTTCAAATTAGTTTAATATTCCTCATATGTTTGATTGGTCAACACACATACAGGTTCCATTGTAGCCTCTAAAACAGCCCTATAATAGAATATGTCACCCCAACATTGGCGCGCACAGCAAATGTGTTTTGACAACATGTAGCTGACATGAGCGGCCCCACATCATTGCGCAGTTGTAATATTTTTGACTAGTGTGCGTCGATGAAAGGGCGCAAGTGATATGACCTAATGCCATAAACCCTTCTAACCCTTGTAGCCGCAGCCTAATCCTAACCCTTACACCCCACAGCCTAATCCTAATCATTAGATCCGCTAGCCTCCTGTCAGGCCTGCTGTTGTTGATGCGCGCATGTGTCGGTGCGCAGATGACAGCGCACATTCGATGTACGCTATATGGTTGATCAACGATAGAATACACATCTCGCTCATCACATCTACATTAGAGAATACAAATAGTGGCCAAATCAGACCGCCACTTGGCATATATCAAGTACCAGGGGAATATTTCAATAAATGTGGTTAAGTTCTTCAGTTGTGTCCGACTCTCTGTCACCCTATGGACTGCAGCACATTCAGCTAGGTCTCTGCCTGTGCTGTTCTCCAAAGTTTTAAGGCCAAAGAGATTGGAGTGGGTTGTCAGTTCCTCCTCTAGTGGATTGGGATTTGTCTGATCTTTCTGCTATGACCTGCCCACCTACAGTAGCTCACAGCTTCATTCAGGTACACCAGCTGCTTCACCACCACCACCACCACTTAGCAACCCTCACCCATGTAAATTGATAAATAGCAGAACAGTTTGGAAGTTCACCAAATGGGAATAACTAGACACCTGGCACATGGCTCCCACCAGGATGGGCGTAGCAGAGATTATGCCTGATGGCGGTGAGTTTGCTGTCGATCCCAGAGCTTGCGGCCTTTCCTGATGGGTCAAAGTAGATATGTGTGGTGTATGTTCCCCTGGTCCCCTTCAGCATTGCTAAGTGGTGTGAAGGGGCTTGTGTACCTGAATGAAGCTGGGAGCTATAACATGTAGGGCCACTGTAGGTGGGCCCATCATAGCAGAGAGATCAGACAAGGTCCAATCCACTTGAGAAGGAACTGACAAACCACACCAGTATATTTAGCATGCAAACCGTGGTTAACAGCACAGGCAGAGACCTAGCTGAATGTGCTGCAGCTCATAGGGTCACAGAGAGTCAGACACAACTGAAGAACTGAACAACATACATTACAATGTTTCCCTGCTACTTGATATATGACATGTGGCGGTGTAATTTGCTAAATAATAGTGTTACCAAATGTAGATGTGATGAGCGAGATGTATATGCAATTAGATAGAGATTTAAGGGATCACAATAGAGCTCATGTGCGTGGCAAAGGGTTCATATGACCTGACTCATGTTTTACTCTTGCTATTGAATTGGGTAGTGTGGCTTCAATCATATTATGCATGTTGCAGCAAGGTTTGTCATATTGGCATGTGCATGACCATTACAACATATGATAACCACATGCTGCAACCGGAACCAGAAATCTCTCCATTTAACTGAAGAAACCACACGGGCGGTGCCAGGCAGCGGTGGTCTTGGTGGTGGCGGACACATGGGAGGCCAGGCTGCTCTTGACTGGGGGATTGGGAGATCCCCGTTGATGTTGGGGAGGGGACCATCGCCTGTCTGAGCAGCCTGACCTGAAGGTGTTCGGTGGTCATGTGGTGCCTCCTCACCTCCCTGGACAGCCTGGCCAGGCTGTGGGTCATATGTGACCGGAGGGCAGAGATGCTGGCATCAATCCTCTGCATGGTGGCCTCGATCCGCTGGGAGCTTTCCAGCTGCTCCTTCATGACGGCCAGCATCTCCACCAGCACAGCCTGGCTCTGCAGCGACGACACCGCTGGGTGGGCCTGGTGAGATGTAGTTGGGAGGTCCACAGCTGGAGCCTGGGGAGACAATGCGCCCGGTGGTGACCAGGCCAGCACACTTTGTGGGGAAGGAGGTGCTGTCCCTTGTGCGTGGGAGGGCCCCAGAGCAAGTCTTTCGAGGATGGGCATAGTCCCAGGGCTTGTGACAGTTGAGCTGGCGAGCTCAATGACCAGCCCATCCTCTGACCCAGGGCCCTCCGATCTTCCTTCCTCCTCCCCCTGTGCTGGAAGATCCTGGTATGGGGCCGATGGCCCCGCCTCCTCTGCCTGGTCACAGGACCCAGAGATCCTCCTGGATGCTGAGAGATAAAGAAGAAAGGTACATGTCATTAGTATCAAGACCCACTCTCTGGCTGGGGTCTGTTGATCGGATTTGGGTGACTCTGGACTTTTGGATTACAGGAACATCATGTCTCAGCCCTTGGTTTAGACTGAGCAATATTGACAGTAAGTCTGACGAATCTTACTGCAAGCATATGTCCCTGGGTAAATAATACATCTGCACACAAAGTCTTGATGAAAATTATGAACCACCTTTTATTTTGGAACCACATATTTAAAACATTTCACACACACACAGTGGAGGGAGTGGCTACTCTTAGTCAAACCCTCATTCCCCTCTGGCCATTCTCACAGAAGTAATTTGTGGGAACTTATTAGTCTCCTCCCCCAGGGCCTTCCCCAGGCGTGGCTACTAGTTCATTTTGGTCTGGACCTCAGACTGGAAACATCCTGTATTGGCTCTTGAACTATGCCCCTGGGCTGGTGGTTGGGAAACCCCATACTATACTATTGTCCTGCGGTGCCTGGCAGTCTGGCAAATCTATTTGGTCTGCTATCTTCTTTGTTTACACTGAAGACCATATGGCCAACTCCTGACTGAGAGTTTATACAATGGGGGAGGGTTGACTAATTAAAACATAGCTATCACTCCACAATACAATATACAATATAATACTAACATATTATCCCCCATAACACAATATACAGATGGAGGCGATTGGTATATAACAGTGCCTCCTGGTAGGCACAACTAGTGGCCAACTTGAGTTATGACAACTGCCCCCCCAAGTGTAGCCTGAGAACATCAAGGGTCCATGATTTTCTCAGCTACGCTGATACTCATAGCTCCAGTTGGCGTGATAATCCATCTGCATTTTGATGGAGTTTACCCCTACGATGCTGTATTTGAAAATTGAATGTCTGTAGTGCCAGGCTCCATCTTAGCAAACGTCCATTTTCTCCGGCTACCTTAGACAGCCAGCACAAGGGGTTATGGTCGGTGGTCACAGTGAATGGTCGTCCATATAAATAATGTTGAAGTTTGCGCAAAGCCCAAACTACGGCCAAACATTCCTTTTCCACAGTAGCATAGGCCGTTTCACGCTGCAACAATTTCCTGCTCAAATACGCAACAGGATGCTCCACTCCTTGATCATCTGTCTGGCTTAGCACAGCCCCTATGCCATACATGGAGGCATCTGTCTGGACCACAAAGGGTCGGTTATAGTCCGGGGCAGCCAATACTGGGGAACAAGTCAGAGCTTCCTTGAGGCTCTGGAAGGCAGTTTGACACGCAGGAGTCCATGTCACTTCCCTGGGCAATTTCTTTTTGGTCAAATCGGTCAGTGGCTTGGCTGTAGTGCTGAAATCAGGAATGAACTTGCGGTAATACCCAGTGATGCCCAAGAAAGCTAGTACCTGCTTTTTAGTCTTAGGGATAGGCCAAGCTGCAATACCCTCTACTTTGGCTGGTTCTGGCCTTAACTTCCCACTACCTACCCAGTGACCCAAGTACTGCACCTCTGCCTTTGCCCACTGGCACTTATCTGGTCTTATGGTCAACTTGGCTTGCTTAATAGCCTGCATAATTCTAGCAATATGTTCTATATGCTCCTCCCAGGTCTGACTAAAGATGGCTATATCGTCCAAGTAAGCCTGAGCATACTCCTGGTGCCCATGTAACAATTTGTCTACCAGTCGCTGGAAGGTAGAAGGGGCATTTTTCATCCCAAAAGGCATTACCTTAAATTGGTATAGTCCAAAGGGGGTGACAAATGCGGACTTCTCCCTAGCTGACTCTTCCAACGGGATCTGCCAATATCCCTTGGAGAGATCCAGCGTGGTTAAATACTTGGCAGTACCTAATCGGTCCAACAACTCGTCCATGCGTGGAACAGGGTAGGCATCCGTTTTTGTTTTATCATTCAGCCTACGATAATCCACGCAGAAGCGAGTTGTGCCATCTTTTTTGGGTACCAATACGACAGGAGATGCCCATGGACTAATGGATTCTTCAATAACCCCTAGTTGTAACATCTTGCGTAATTCTGCTTGTATGCTTGCCCTAACAGCTTCAGGGACTCGGTATGGGTGTTGTTTTAATGGGCCACATTCCCCTGTCACCACTACATGAGCTGCTAGGGGGGTACACCCAGGGTCAGTGGTAAATAAGGGTTTAAAGGGTTTTAGTTTGCCTAAAAGCTGCTCCTGCTGCTCTGTGCTTAGGTTTTT
Source organism: Discoglossus pictus (assembly GCA_027410445.1). NCBI lineage: Eukaryota > Metazoa > Chordata > Amphibia > Anura > Alytidae > Discoglossus > Discoglossus pictus. The sequence goes on from CM050169.1 coordinate 92,980,071, forward strand.
GGCCTGGTGAAGGCCATCTTCTAGCGTTTTCTGCTCTGCCTTTTGCAACATGTCTGGTATCTGCCCTTCCTCTGGGTCATCCTCTGTGGCCCTGCAAATGGCTAACATATGAGCTGCTCGCTTTACATATGCTTTTAAGCGATTAATGTGGGCCACCCTGGTAACCACTCTCTCTGGATCTACCATAACCACATATGACTTGTTGCCCAGTTTTTTGCTAATTGTATAAGGTCCCTTCCACAAAAACTGTAACTTATCCTGGGGCTGAGGTTCCAACATGAGCACCTCCATCCCCTCCTCCAGTTCCCTGTCACTGGTTCCTGCCTTGTAGTATCTCCTATCTCTCTCTTGCGCTTTACGCATATTGCTCCTCACAATTCCAGCCAACCTAGCCATATTTTCCCTGAAAGCTAATACATAGGTAGCCACTGGTACAGGGTGGTGACTATACTCCCCTTCCCACGTCTCCCTGATCACGCTCAAGGGTCCTCTCACCGGCCTACCATATAGAAGTTCAAAAGGGGAATATCCTGTAGATTCCTGAGGTACCTCTCGGTAGGCAAAGAGCAGACAAGGCAAAAATCGTTCCCAGTCTGGCTCCTGATCAGTAAAAGTACGGATCATGTGTTTGAGTGTCCCATTGAAGCGCTCACAGAGGCCATTGGTTTGGGGATGGTAGGGGGAAGCTGTAATGTGTCTTATGCCACACATGGACCATAACTGTTCGGTCACTTTGGCCATAAATTGGGGCCCTCGGTCAGACAAAATTTCCTGAGGAAACCCTGTCCTTGTAAAGATAGTCATTAATGCCCCTGCCACCTTAGGAGCTGAGATACTGGATAAAACCACCGCCTCAGGATACCTGGTGGCATAATCTACCATGGTGAGAATAAATTTCTTGCCGGTCTTGCTAACCCTAGCTAGTGGCCCAACAATGTCTATGGCTACCCTTTGAAATGGTATCTCCATCACAGGGAGTGACTGTAGGGGAGCTCTGCTATTTTTTTTAAACGGCTGGGTCCTTTGGCACGCATCACAGGATCGACAGTACTCTTTTACATCCTGATTTAATCCTGGCCAAAAAAATACCTCCACTACCCTACACAGAGTTTTCTTCTGCCCCAAATGCCCTCCCAGAGGAATCTCATGGGCTATTTGTAATACCTTGCCTCTATACTGTTGTGGGACCACTAACTGCTTTCGTGGTTCCCTTTCTACCTCATCCTTCCCAGGCACCTTGATTCTGTACAACAACCCCTGTTCCCATACAAAACTGTCTAGATCATCTACTGATTTGCCCCGGGCGGCCCTGTCCCTTACCCCTGCTAAAGTTTCATCTTCCTGCAATGCTATTCTAAGTTCTTCCCCCTTTGCCCAGCCTAAGGTCAATGTCGTAGCCAGCAAGTCACTTACCCTGGGTTCTGGGTATTCCGTCTTGTCCTGGTTCATCCTGCATCCGTTGGCTCTGGTTTGAGCTCTTGTTAAGGGCTGTACATACTGGCTCACCATGTGACCCAAATCGTTCCCTAGCAAAACATCCGCAGGCAGGTTATCCATAACTCCTACCTCTGTAGATTTACTTCCAGTGCCCCAGTCCAATTGAATGCGAGCCATGGGAATGGGAAATTGTTTTCCCCCAGCAACCATAACCCACATTTGCCTCTGTATGCAGTCTGAGGTGCGCACCCATTTAGGTAGAACTACAGTGACTGCGGATCCTGAGTCACGGTAACCCACAGCCCTGTGACCCCACACCCAGACTGGTTGTCTGTGCTGTTCCCCGGAGTCCTTCTGTGCTCTCCTCACCGTGTGGATCCCATGGCACCATCCCTCTGCTTCTGGCTCCCAGGGAGCTGCGTTGGGAGGTCCTGCTCCAGCATCCCATTCCCCCAGGTAATTCACTGCAGGCTGTCCTCTCTGATGCCTCTGAAGCTGAGGACAATCTCTTGCTATGTGGCCCTGCTGGTTGCACTTGAAGCACTCTCTATTGGGAAATCTGGGCTCTGGGTGTGCTCTGGGAACAGGTCCTGACTTGATACCCCGCTTTCCATATGCGTTCTGGGGCTGCGCCCAGGGCACATGGCTAGGCGCATTGCGTGCAAGAGGGGCCTGTCGTGTTGTAGGGGTTACGGCATATCTGCCTAGTAACACTGTACATAAATGGTTGTAATCCATGGCCAGATGTGGAGGAAGGGCCCGACAGGCTGCGCTGGCCTTTCCAGTCAACTTAGTCAATAGTAACTTGGCCCATTCTTCAGGAGGTATGTCCTGTACCTTACATTGTTGCTCAAACTCTTGGATAAATCCGTCAATGCTGTCTTTATCATCCTGGAACTGTTTAAAATTCTGATATGCCAGTTTGACTCTTACTGGCATCTCTGCAGGGTTGACCCCAAGCCTTTGCTGAGCTTGGACACTCACCCCTGTACGTTCTTCCTGTATTTGCTGCTTTATTAGGTTCAGTCCTTTAATTGCCTCTTCCAGCGTTATCTCACCGGGGCAAAACTCCCTGGCTTCACTGAACCTGCGTCTTGCCTCCTTTAGGATATCATCTGGCTGTCCTTCTTCCTGCTGAGATCTTGGGGTCCTTGGCAGTGTGCTTATCCCCTCACCCAACTCCTCTTGTTCCAGCTGTTCTGCATCATACCTTCTCAAGGCTGCTATCACATCTGCTGGTTGGTCCCTTTTCTTCCGGGGAATTCCTTTTAGTTTCTGCGCCTTTCTCAGTTCTGCTGAGGACATGTCCTCATACTGCTGTTCCATCCTCAGTCCTTTCCTCTAGAGTCTCCAACCGCTGCCACCAGTTATCAAGACCCACTCTCTGGCTGGGGTCTGTTGATCGGATTTGGGTGACTCTGGACTTTTGGATTACAGGAACATCATGTCTCAGCCCTTGGTTTAGACTGAGCAATATTGACAGTAAGTCTGACGAATCTTACTGCAAGCATATGTCCCTGGGTAAATAATACATCTGCACACAAAGTCTTGATGAAAATTATGAACCACCTTTTATTTTGGAACCACATATTTAAAACATTTCACACACACACAGTGGAGGGAGTGGCTACTCTTAGTCAAACCCTCATTCCCCTCTGGCCATTCTCACAGAAGTAATTTGTGGGAACTTATTAGTCTCCTCCCCCAGGGCCTTCCCCAGGCGTGGCTACTAGTTCATTTTGGTCTGGACCTCAGACTGGAAACATCCTGTATTGGCTCTTGAACTATGCCCCTGGGCTGGTGGTTGGGAAACCCCATACTATACTATTGTCCTGCGGTGCCTGGCAGTCTGGCAAATCTATTTGGTCTGCTATCTTCTTTGTTTACACTGAAGACCATATGGCCAACTCCTGACTGAGAGTTTATACAATGGGGGAGGGTTGACTAATTAAAACATAGCTATCACTCCACAATACAATATACAATATAATACTAACATATTATCCCCCATAACACAATATACAGATGGAGGCGATTGGTATATAACAGTGCCTCCTGGTAGGCACAACTAGTGGCCAACTTGAGTTATGACAATTAGTATGTTGATTAGCGCATTGATATGTGTTCATTTTTAATTATCTGACATCTAGCCTTGAATATGGATGATTCTCCTCTTTGCAACTCTGATTAGCTATCTTATACTAGCTGTTATCTATTCTTAGGTTTCTGTTCTTGATGGTTCTCGGCTCACAACGCTATCTGTATTACGGCTGCTGTCTGTAACTGCATAGGCTGAACGGGCACACCAATACATGGACTCTCTATTACAGGGGTGTCCAAACTCTTTCCTGGATTGGAAATATCCTTTCTGTGCACTGGTGAGTCAATCAGGATGACTGAAGAAGCGATTGACTCACCTGTGCGCAGCAGGGTTATCAAATCCAGGCATGTGTGTGGCCCACCAGGACCTAGTTTGGACACACCTGCTCTATTGCTTGATTACTGTTGTGTTGACCAGGAATGACAGTGATTTGTCAGCTTCATGAATTTAATGATGCATCCATCTATCCCTTGTTATTTCATGGAGCTGACATGTCAGTGTCATGTGCATGTGTAGTGTGTGTGATGCACATGTGGTGGCATGTTGCTGTATGTCATATTCACCTGCCATGGAGGCTGGGTCCTGCTGCTCTACCGGGCCTGATGCTCCAGCTGCGTCGGAGGGTGCAAGCATGGCCCTTGCAATCCCCTCATGTGCAAGGTACTTGACCCTCAGCCCATCGGCCTCCTGCGCCATCTTCTTTCTCACCACGGCCCTGATGTCGTCAAACCGGTGCTTAATGGACCGCAGACTCCGTCCACGGCCCGCCACACCATTGACCAGATCGACCACCTGCTGCCAAGCATTAGCCCTGGGCCCAGCCTTGACTTCCCTACCCCCCGAGGTGATGACGGGGCGGGCACGGATGGCCTCCAGGAGGACCATGTTCTCCTCCCGGCTATAATTGTGGGCCCTGGACCTGCCGCCAGCCTTTTGCTCTCCAGACTGTGGATGAGGACCCTCTCCACTCTACTCCTCCCTCCTCTCCTCCCTCCTCCTCCTTCCTCCTCTTACTCTCCTCTCCCTCCTCTCCTCCCTCCTTCCTCTACTCTCCTCCCTCCTTCCTCTACTCTCCTCCCTCCTTTCTCTACTCTCCTCCCTCATCCCTCCTCCTCTCATCCCTCCTTCTCCTCCTCTCCTCCCTCCTTCTCCTCCTCTCCTCCCTCCTCCTCTCCTCCCTCCTTCCTCCTCCTCTCCCTTCCTCCTCCTCCTCTCCTCCCTCCTCCTCCTTTCCTCCCTCCTCCTCCTCTCCTCCCTCCTCCTCCTCTCCTCCCTCCTCCTCCTCTCCTCCCTCCTCCTCTACTACCTCCCCCTCCTCAACTAGTACCTCCTCCTCACTCCTCCCCTCCTCTTCCCCACCTCCACGCCCCAGGACTCCCTGCCACTCCTCTCCCTTCTGCTCCTCTCCCTCCATCACCACCTGAAAAGAAAAGAAAGACAGCAGTGGGAGGGGTGTACAGCACCTCTCACTCTGGACCTGAGTGGCGCTGATGAAACACGCTAGATCAATACTTTCCTAAACAATGTGGAAGGGTCAGTTACAGTTTGCATATATACAAGGCATGCGGCTATGTCTGAGGCCAATAATATCCTATCTGCATTATACTCTGCACATATTCCTGGGAGTGGTACCTATCCTGAAGCCATCTTCTGTACCAGAGGTAGTAGGAACTACATGGTCCTGCTGGGCTAGGCTGAAAATAAGTTCTTGTCAAGCCCCATTGAAGAAGCAGTTTGGAACACCTATGTGTATTGCAAATATGTGTAGAAATCTCAATCAAACTCAATCAAACTCAATCAAACTCAAACTCAATCAAACTCAAACTCAATCAAACTCAATCAAACTCAAACTCAATCAAACTCAATCAATCTCTCTCTCTCAATCTCTCTCAATCTCTCTCTCTCTCTCAATCTCTCTCTCTCTCTCTCTTAATCTCTCTCTCTCTCTCTCTCTATATATATATATATATATATATATATATATATATAGAGAGAGAGAGAGATTGAGAGAGATTGAGAGAGAGAGAGATTGAGAGAGATTGAGAGAGATTGAGAGAGAGAGAGAGATATTGAGAGAGAGAGAGAGAGATATTCAGATATAATACGAAACATAAAAAACTAAATAACTTACCTCCCTCCACCAAACTCCTCTCCCCACACAAAAAAACTCTCCAAACCTATAGGCCAACACCAAAAAAAAAAACAATTGTACTTCTCGCCAGTGTATTCATTAAATATGGAAATTGGCAAAACATACAAATAAAAGACAGCTTGATAGGATGAAAAGCATGTACAATGCAACTTACCTCCCTCCAAACCCCTAAGGGCCGGATCCAAACTCCAAAACACTACAAACACCTTTAAACAAGCAAAAAACACAATTGTACTTCTCGCCAGTGTATTCATTAAATATAGAAATTGGCAAAACATACAAATAAAAGACAGCTTGATAGGATGAAAAGCATGTACAATGCAACTTACCTCCCTCCAAACTCATACGGGCCGGATCAAAACTCAAAAACACTCCAAACACCTATAAACAAGCAAAAAACACAATTGTACTTCTCGCCAGTGTATTCATTAAATATAGAAATTGGCTAAACATACAAATAAAAGACAGCTTGATAGGATGAAAAGCATGTACAATGCAACTTACCTCACTCCAAACTCCTAAGGGCCGGATCAAAACTCCAAAACACTCCAAACACCTATAAACAAGCAAAAAACACAATTGTACTTCTTTACATCGGCATCCGTAAATGTCGTAACGGATTCCCGTAAAAAGAACTTAAAACGCGACTTGATAATAAAGCAACTTACCTCCTCTCAACCAACAAGCTCCGGGAACCGCGTGCTACTTCGTCCGAAATCGCAACACAGTCGAGGCGTGGGCGCGTGTCATTCCTATTTATTCACTCCCACTGTCAATCAAATGGTCTATCCCGTAAGTGATTGGCTGTGCGACCTGTGGCGCGATGTGTGATTCCGCTATTGGATGGTTCGTGCCGGGCGCGGCTAGTCCGTCCCCCTTCCAGCTTGCGTACGCGCCTAAACGTCACATTCTGAATTTATGGCCGCATCCGTTGAAGTCCACACGATGCACTTACAGCATTGTAATGAAAGCGGGCTGAAAGGGCCCTAAAAGTATAAAGGAAGCAATAAAAGGCATTCAAATTACTGTAAAAACAATCCCCAATGATCAAATATGTTAATAAAATATATCTTTTTATTGTCATGTACATCCTCAATATGGCGGCCATATTAACCCTTTAGCACTCAGAAAGGCTAGAATGTGTCCCCTAAACATATCAACATTATCTGATTTACATCTCTTTTATCACATCTACTTTTTTTAACACAAATATTGGCTATCTTTCAACGCCACATTACATAGATCATGTAGCATGGGCCCAAATTCAAATGTGGGCCAGAATATTAGGGGTTACTAATTAAAATGGCTAAACCAATCCATAATCAGGGAACTTCATAACATGATGAAGCTTAGATACACCAGTGAGCTTTTCCATTTGTGAAATCCACCCGGATAATCACATCTGGGGTAATTAGCAAGCTATATAACCACATCATCATCCATGAATTAGCAAGTCTGAACCATCATGGATAGCAGCAACCTGAGTGCGGTGTATATGTATGTGAGTAGAGCGCAGCGTCGTAGGAATAGATATTTGTTTCGAATGTCGCAGAGTGGAAACCGGGCTGTCAGGCATGCGACTGAGGAGTGGCTGAGGCGTGACAGAGAGGGGCGGCTGGGAGTGAATGTGGGTGAGCGTGCTGATGCAATCCATGGTGGTCCGGAACCAAGCCAGGCAAGTGGCTCATCACAGGATATGCCTAGGGTCATGGTGGGGGGTCAGTTAGGGGAGAGAGCTCCAGTGGCACAGGGACAGGGGGATATGAGGCCACCTGCAGACAGGGAGGAGGACCTTGATGTGGGTGATCAGCTGAGGGGGGGCCAGATGAGAGTCCCCTAGAGGGTGTGGCACATGAAGTGGGGGCTCCTGCACAGCCAGACCCACAGGTGGGTGAGCAGGCCCAGGAGCCTGCCAGGAGGATTCGTGCACCCAGGGTGTACAGGGAGAGAGTCACATTAGAGGGGTTAACTGATGTGGAAGTGTATGAGCGTTTTAGGCTAACCCGTGCCAGCCTGGAGGAGCTCTATGCGGTCCTGAGGGAGGACATGGAGCCTTCCTCACGGACCAATAGAGCCATCCCAGGCATGACACAGATGTTAGCCGCCATACACATACACATAGCATAGTAGGAGGAATGTCTCAGGCAAGCCTTTCAAGGTGCCTGAGCACATTCCTCCATGCTATCGTTCCGAAAGCTGCCAGATACATCAGTTTTCCCCACACTGGGGAAGAGATCTTGAAGGTGAAAGCAGATTTCTTTCGAATGGGAGGTATCCCCAATGTGCTCGGTGCTATAGATTGTACACATGTAGCATTGATACCTCCTAGAGAGCAAGAAGCGCTGTTCCGAAATCGCAAACACTATCATTCCATCAATGTCCAGGTTGTTTGTGATGCAGACATGCGCATACAAAATGTGGTTGCAGGCTTCCCGGGAAGTACTCATGATGCCCATATCCTGCGTCAGTCATCCACCCATCTTTATTTTGAGTCTGGACAAGCTCCACCTGGGTGGCTACTGGGTGAGTACCCATAAAGGATCCCCTAACATATACATCATGTTCCACTGTAATGCTATTCCATTGTTGCGTGAAAAATGCGCAACGACGCATGCGCCAACAGACAAAATAGAGTCCCTCAATAGCGCGCACAACATCTGCGCGCAGGAGTTGAGATAAGGATTTAAGGGTGGACTTAGGGGTTTTAGGGTTAGGGGTCTTTGGGCTAAGGCTTTGGATTATGAGTGTTAGTGTTAGGCATGGGGTCTCAGTGGTTCGGGTTAGAGGGTTTTGGCCCATTAGTCAATAGATTCTACAACTTGCGCTCTTTGATGGACGCACATTTTGGCACACAATTTCCAACAGTGCGCTACTGTCGCCGGCTTCTGGCAGCGCCGTATTGTCCGCGCTCATTTGCCGTGCGCCATAAAGAAGGTGTGCCGACTGAGCCATTGCATCGTAGCTTGTTGCTGTGCCTAACCCGATGTGACGTGGTCATAGGAGTATGAAGTTCCAACCCAGAGATGCCTAAACTAACGTCACATTAATCATTGTGTATATTTACAGATGCTTTAACGAGCAGCACAACCTCACATTCATATCTATATCTCCCATTTTTGTTTCCTTCAGGTGATGCAGGATATAGGTGTTTGCCGTGGTTGTTGACCCCTGTGAACAATCCACGCACAGAGGGGGAGGAGAGGTACAATGCGGCCCATGCCAGAACCCGGAATGTAATAGAGCGCACCTTTGGCCTCCTGAAGATGCGCTTCAGATGTTTACATTCCACTGGCGGGGCGCTACAGTATAAACCAGTGAAGGTTTGTCACATCATCATAGCCTGCTGTTGTCTGCACAATGTAGCAGTACAGGCAAACTGTCTGGGTAACATTGATGATGCTCCGCTTGAACCGGCGGAGCGTCCAGTACCTCCCCCTGGTGAGGATAACGTTCAGGGATCACAACTACGTGCCCACGTCATTCGGGAGTACTTCCCATGTAAGTCTGAAACTAATAACAACCAACTATAATGTACCTTGATTATGGTTACTAATACATCTCTTTTCTCCTTCCCCATTGTCTTCCAGAATATCCAACAGTCCACAGTAGAGGATAGCTTTGTGATGTAACATATGTCTCGTGACGCATTCTTCATACTGGATCAAATACATCCTGCTCTGATATCCGTTAATGGTAATTATGCGCACATTCCCATACACATCATATATATTGATATCTGCCAACCTCAAGAAGCTAAGCTAAATGGATGGTCTGATGTATTCCACAATGTCAATGGATATAGGCCTCACAATCGTATTTGAAAACATCTTCACAGAACAGTAATGTTCCGGAGGTCAATGCAATTCCTAGCAATCAGGATATATGAACATACCAGCATATTGTAAACCATAATAAATGTACCTCATGGGATGCAAAGAGGGGATCTCTCCAGTTCTTTGTCAGCGAATGCTGGTAAAAGCATTCTCAGTCAGATAACAGGAATAGTCTCAAGGATGTGTTAACTAGGAATCATTGTGCAATATATCATATGGATTGTGTGACTCATCTCATCATATTGCCATTACAGAACTGTTGCCGTGTGTCAACACATTGTTTACCCACACAGACATGGGAAACGACCTGTACAGCAACAGAACATCAGCTAAATCAATGTCGTCTACATTGTGAGTATTTGCGGGAAACATGTGCATGTATGCATGAGAGGAAATGACTAATAACTCCATTAATGTAGGCCAAACTTTCTTTTCCCCAAGACATCCCCTATGTATTGCTGAAGCGGTCCGAAATGTTTATCGGACCATGCAGACGTGTCCTGGGGGAACAGATCTCTTCGTTGAATACTCCACTTGATCTATCCAAGGTAGAGAACCACATGTGGATGTCCGAACATGTATCAATGTGTGATAGTTGGGATCTTCCTTTTCTATTACAGGCTGCACTGGTCTCTCTGTCTCTCTCTCTCTCTCTGTCTGTCTGTCTGTCTCTCTCCTCATCCCACCCACCCCTGTTTACCCTTAATTTATTGAGTCACACAAGTCTTCGACACATGACCAATTAGCAACTTCTGCTAACTATCCCAATTAACCCTTTACACTATGTTTTCTCTTGTCTTCTTCCTCACATCCCCTGCCTTTTCCTCAGACTCTTCTTTACTTCTCCCCTTTTTGTCTCCAACATTTTCATTTCAACTCTCATGCCCACCTCTCTCCTTTTATTCGCCCATCAGCTAATCTTACTCAAGCTGGGGTTAAACTATGTGTCTCCTGACTGTCCCATCTGCAGATTACATTATCTGTCCACATGGGGCAGATACCTTATTACATAATAGTGCATCGCACTTTACATCTGATCCCTTTCCTTTCTCTTTCTACTTGACACAACCTCCTTCCTATGTATCTCTCACTTACTTATTAACCTTGCTATTCCTTATCTACTCTTCCCCATGTCCATTACCTTTAGCTTGGAAGTGGTGATTTTCGAATCTTGTGGGGGCCTTTGGGAACAAATCAGTTATCAACAGACTTTACGCTCAAAACAGGGCCCTCCATTTTCTTGCGTTGGCAATATTACATACTGTATATTTTCGTGTTCTTCTCCCCTGTACAGCGCCACGGAATATGTTTGCACAATACAAATAAATGAGAATTAGACTAATCCTAATATTCCCACATCAGGACAAATTAGTCTGGGCCATCATTATCATCGGACAGATGGTTAGCTTGTACGAGATCCCAATGCATAACATGTGTGCCGACATACCTACATCTGTTGGTGGCTGCTCATATGGCATATGTAAGGTTTCCACTAATATATTATTTGTGTGTTTGTATTCCAGATCCCGGTCAGAACAAGGCATGACGATAAACATCCTGACATTCCATGGCCATGTCAATGTCCTCATGTATGTGCATGTGTCCGTTTCATTGCTTTGTTGGATCCAGTTTGATATCTGATGACCTTGACTGAATAGCTGATATGTGTCACAAGACAATTTCAATATACAATGCAGATGTGATGTGACATCTGTCAGCTGATGTTCCTGGTATATCCACAGCATGTGTATGCTCATATAGTCTATCTAGATTCATATGTACCTATTGGTTTAGACATTCTATCCTCTCCTCTACTTGGACTGTTGTGAAGCCTGCAGCACCAACCCTTCCAGATCTTTTCTTCAGTGCTGATGTGACCCTCCCTGTGCATATGGGGAAGAGTAAATCCAGGCTTGGGAATTAACAGTTAAGGAGGTTACGTTAATCTTCAGTTATGCATATGCAACAACAGTGAGTATAGATGCTCAATCAGAGAACAAACTATCCTTGATATTGCCTGGTTTGTTGTGAGTTCTCTGCAATAAGTAACATCTGACTGATATGTTCCTGGTCAGGTCACCATCTTTTTGACCAAGGTTATCTATGTGCTGCTTATTGTTGCGTGAGAACTGACATTATGGGCTCATAGCATTCACTGATTGAGCACTTATACTTCTGATGTGGCATCAGAGTGTCCGTTTAACACACAAGCATACATTTTGCTCTCCCCATATGTATAATGTATATCACCTTATTCTGGATTATTATGGTCTTTCCTTATTGACTATATATGTCGTAACAATAATGAGATATATTATATTGCCTAATGTTGGTTGATACACTGTACATCCCATGATCATCTATATCAATGTAATTTTCCCTGCCTGCATTCTGCTCTCATATCCCAATTTCCCTGTGTTACTTGGATTTTGTATCCTACCCCCCTCCACCATGATCCTTTGCATACCTGTGTTGATTAGTCAACCTGAGGCTTTGTGGCAAGCTTGCTTTGTTAATTTCTGTAAATAGTAAATATGATTTATCCGAGATGTTGTTTGTGTCTGCCTCGTCAATGTTGATACCATAGCATTTCCGTAACATCAATGAAAGGACCTTCAGACTCCACATCTGTGCTCGGCACCATCAGTTAGGGGTGTCAATAGAATTCTCACAGTGTGTTTGCATTACTGATTTCAACCATGAGGGAAGGTTGGTATTAACAATCTATATGACACAGAAACAGACAAATGAGACAGGTGTCCGTAAGTGGCTCACATCCTAATAGTGAACATACAGGGCCTCATTCAATTGCGATTTGGCCAATTGAATAGGGCTCACACTAAGCACAGAACATATATTGTTTCCAAAAAATTTTAGTTAGTGAAAACCTTGCTTTTGGATAGATGTTTACTAACTAAAACATTTTTCCAAGAATATATGTGATGTGCTTATTTCGAGCCCTATTCAATTGGCCAAATTGCAATTGAATGAGGGCCACAGTATCTAACAGAAGTGAGTACACCCGTCACATTGTTGTTAATATTTTAGTATATCTTTTCATGTGACAACACTGAAGAAATGACACTCTGCTACAATTTAAAGTAAGTTTGCTGACCCATCAATAACTCAATACACAGCCATTAATGTCTAAACCATTGGCAACAAAAGTGAGTACACCCCTAATTTGAAATGTCCAAATTGACACTAAATGTCAATTATGTGTGGCCACCATTATTTGCCAGAACTGCCTTAACCCTCATGGCCAGGGAGTTCACCCGAGCTTCCCAGGTTGCCACTGGAGTCCTCTTCCACTCCTTAATGATACATCAGAGCTGGTTGATGCTAGAGACCTTGCACTCCCCCACCATCAGTTTGAGGATGCCCCACAGATGCTCAATATGGTTTAGGTCTGGCGACAAGCTTGGCCAGTCCATCACCTTTACCTTCTTTAGCAAGGCAGTGTCGTCTTGGCGGTGTGTTTAGGGTCGTTATGTTATGTTGCCCTGCGGCCCAGTCTCCCAAGGGAGGGGATCATGTTCTGCTTCAGTATGTCACAGTACATGTTTGCATTCATGGTTCCCTCAATGAACTGTAGCTCCCCAGTGCCGGAGATAAATGGATAAGTCACAACGAACACAAAAACATTGATATGAGATGAACCCATCATTTTGCACCTAAACAGTGATGCAGAGAGAGGGGAGGCAGCATCTGACATCATTAGGTAAATGCATATAGGGGGAATCCAAACAACATATTATCTAAAACATATATAGACATGCATATATGTTTGGTCTGGGCCTGCATGCATGCTGCCAGCACTGAGGAGATACAGTTCTTTTAGGGAACCCATGAATGCCAACATGTACTGTGACATACTGAGAAAGAGCATGATCCCTCCCTTCGGAGAACGGGCAGCAGGGCATTATTCCAACATGATAACGACCCCAAACACACCTCCAAGCCGACCACTGCCTGGCTAAAGAAGCTGAAGGTCAAAAGTTGATGAACTGGCCCAGTAGGTCACCAGACCTAAACCCTATTGAGCATCTGTGGAGGCATCCTCAAATGGAAGGTGGGGAGTGTAACGGAACCCATCACTGTTTTACCCTATTTTATGGTTATGGTTAAAATATGATCATACTGTTATACTGTATGTATGTTGGTTTATGCTTTGCAGAATATTAGCCCAGACTATTGCAGATCTTGGCATAATATATAATCCTAGTATAGAGACTCCTCATAGGATAAGGAAGTCTATTGTATAAAGTGTTTTCATTATCAGACATAACAAAGAAGGATGATCTAAGCAATGTCTGATTGTATCAAAGTAGCCAGGTAGCCTCCGGGAGGTGTGACCCACCTATTGTCCCTCTATGTGTATTGTGTGGCCAACTATGGGGGATGTGTGTATTGCCTGTGGGAAGAGATGTGTATATATATATATATATATTTCTGCACAACAAAATAAAGTCAGTATTCATTTGACTCCCAATTGAGTGTCGTTCAATATGGGAGGTTGGGATTGGTGAGACTGTAGTGCTTCTTGGATATTGTACCGTATACCAGCGGAGATATTGGAGTGCGTGTTCAAACTCTGTTACAGGGAGTGCAAGGTCTCTAACATCCACCAGCTCCATGATATCATCATGAAGGAGTGGAAGAGGACTCCAGTGGCAACTTGTGAAACTCTGGGGAACTCCATCCCCATGAGGGTTAAGTCAGTGCAGGAAAATAATGGTGGCCCCACAAAATATCGACAATTTCACTTAGGGGTGGACTCACTTTTGATATTTACCCTGAATTAATCTCTCCATGTGTCAGAAACACGAATATCATGCATCACCGTTACTGGAATCAAACTTAGGAATATTACCTCCACCCTCAGCTGCACTAGTGGCTGTTACCCCAACCCTACATTAACACAGGGCTGGTATATTGAAGGAAGATGTATGTACTAATCCAATAACGTTGGTGTGTAGCATTCATGTGGTGTTTACCAATCATGGTACAGTACAAATGAAAACAAACAATGATAATGTGAGCAATACATAATCTTTAATCTTATGCTTGCAAATGATAGAAAAAAAAAAGAAAACTGGAGGCTTAAATTCCGTCGATTGGAACCTAAAGAGATAAGAACAAGACATCAATTAGAACAATATACGCATTGACTGCAACACCTCAACGTCAATAGATCTTGGACATCAATTGCTTCTATATGCAACATGAACATGTTCTCACCTATTTCCGCTTTCGCTTGTGTGTTTCCTGGCTCTCCTGGCCTTTGGCAACCGTTGCCCTAGGCCGGCCACGACCTCGTCAAACGGTTGGCGGCTCTTCCGGCCTGGATGCTGGGGACAAGGTCTGGGAGGTTGAAGGGGTAGCCCGGTCTTGGGGATGGCCTTCTCGGGCCATTTCGGCCCTTCGGGCATACTCCTCCATCACAAGGTTATGCCTCCTCACCTCTTCGAACATCCTGTCATTGTGACGTCTCATCTCCAGCATGAACTGTTGATTTTGCTCACGCTCATGTTGGAGATGAGCCAGGAAATCATGGCACTGGGCCGCTGACAGCGCCGGACTAACTGGGGGGGACCCAGACCACTGTGTCCTCTGGGTGGAGGCACGGCTGGGTGGAGTGTCCTGCCTGACCGGAGTAGCCAGAGTCGCCTGCTGGGCCTGCAGGGCCGGAGTGGCCAGAGTCGCCTGCTGGGCCTGCGGGCCGGAGTGGCCAGAGTCGCCTGCTGGGCCTGCAGGGCCGGAGTGGCCAGAGTCACCTGCTGGGCCGGAGTGGCCAGAGTCGCCTGCTGGGCCTGCGGGGCCAGAGTGGCCTGCTGGGCCTGCGGGGCCGGAGTGGCCAGAGTCACCTGTTGGACCTGCGGGGCCAGAGTGGTCAGAGTCACCTGCTGGGCCTGCGGGGCCGTAGTGGCCAGAGTCACCTGCGGGGCCGGAGTGGCCAGAGTCGCCTGCTGGGCCGGAGTGGCCAGAGTCGCCTGCTGGGCCTGCGGGGCCACATGCCCTACCGGGGGCCCATGCTCCAGGGCACCATTCCTTGGGGATCCATACTGTGGGCCCAACTGGGATGGGACCACATTGGGTGGCCCCCCATTTGTCCAGCCCACATTGGCTGGGAGCAAGGCGGTGCCATTATCCTGGCTGGAGGGGCCATTGCTGGAGCCAATTGGTGGCATCTTGTGGATGGCCCAGGTGGACTTTCGTATGACGGTCCTGCTGCAGGTGGTGTTGCTGCAGGTGGTCCTGCATCTTCGCATGGTGCAGGAACCTGAGGAGGCAGGGGACGCCTGGCTGGTACTGAAATGAGGCAAGATTTGGATTTGAGTATTGTTGTTTCCATATCTCTGAGATCAGAGTGACTTGTAATTGGCTGTGAATGTTTGACGAAAATCAAAATTGATCTGCATCATTAGTATTGTGGATCCTGGCTGGGATCTTTCCTGTTATGTGACAGCGACTGCTGGCAGCAGCAGTTGGACCAAGGGGCTGATAGATGGCGCTGCCGCTGTTATATACATCATTTTCACCTTACACAGAAGCCCAAAAGCACTAGCCCTCACACTAATCCGAACCCCTTACCTTAACACCACCATAACCCACTAAATATGCATGATTATATAATCTCCAGGAAAATGCTGTGACATGTAGAGGCTGCTCACTGCTGCTACCAGCAGTCACGTCAGATAACAGGAAAGGGCCCATGGCTCATATGACTATATGTAATGCTGGTGCGGTGTGCCAACTGCAGTTAATTAGGACACGTGCTAATCTGAATCTGTTGGCCAGTGTGTGAGACAGACCAATCTGTGACCAATCCTCAGCAATGTGAGTTAACATGTTAATGTAACATGGTCCAGATTATGCTGTTACACGACACAAACTTGCAGTCCATCAGAGTCTGTATCCGCATATGCTGCAGTGTGCACATCCATACATGTAGTTTCATGGGGATGTACCAGCTAGACCGGACCTATCCTGTTGTATGTGCGCATCTCTGGAAGTGCACCGCCAACGACTCTAGCTACGCCAGCCCAGCAGGCCAGGTAAGTGGTTATGGGTTTCGGGTTCTGGCTACAGTTAGGGGGTATGGGTTAGAGTTAGAAAGTGGGGTTTAGGGGGTTAGGGTTAGAGGGTTAGGGGCTTTGGGTGTTCCAAATATTTTTGACGGCTACATGGGGACGCAAGCGCAGCCGCATCCCTATAGTTGGCGGCGGCACTCTTCCAGCACATACTGAAATGCCCACATAAAACAGGATACATCCGCTATACCTAGTTTCAAAATGTACATGAATTCTAAGCAGTAGGAGTGTTAAGCCAAACAGCTATGGATGGGCCAGTTTAACATGGAGTAGAGTGTGACAGGGGAACTCATGACAATAAACAAACAATTGCAATGGAGTTGGCATGTATGCTTTATATGAACTGGGAACCAACAGCAAACATAACAGTAACATCAATAGATTTGCAAAACGGTATCATAATCAGTTGTGGGAGGAGGTATTGGACATATATTTCATTGCTAACAATTCTGACGAGTATATTTCTTTACACTGGATTTACATGATTTTTGCGGCCTCATATATCTGTAGTCACAACCAGATATCTTACAGTGCAATTCAACGTCAGTTATCTATCTGTGTGGGGTACATGTGCGTACATATGAGGGTGTTAAGGTGTACATGGTACTCACATTGCAGGCTTTGTGACCGCCCCGTGTGCCAGGCCAAGGAGGCCCACGACTGACGCTGGCTGGATCATGTCGCGGACTGTGGCCTCCCAACCGAGGTATGTGAAGGTTTCTGGCGGCCCACCACCGGTTCCACGTGCCGCATTGGCCTCATTCGCCATCTTCTTTTTGATTTCAATGCAGCAGTCTTGGTAACGGTGCTGGACAGACTGCCAGGTACAATTCGCATACCCCAGCGAGGAGACCTCAGCCACGATCGCCTTCCAGGCATCTGTCCTTTGCCTGGACCTCACTTCGCTCCCACCGGTTAGGATGGAGTGGTGGGCTTGAACTCCTCTAACCAGTGTTTCGATTTCCTGGATGGTGAAATTTGCTGCTCTTTTGCGTGCAGCAGCTGGCTGGCCAGCCTGTGGCTGGGGGGCCTGCTCTCCATGACCTTCACTGCCTTCTCCCTCCATCTCTCCTCCTCTCTCTCTCTCTTTTGCTCTCACAAAACCTCCAACTACAAGACCTGTGTGTCCACTTGCACAGCATACAACACTGTCACAGATTTACGAATTTCCCTCCCTTTTAAACTATTTGTGCCCTTGTCATTTTCCTATTGGTTAATTGATTTCAGGTTTGATTTCAGGATTACGGGCTTGAGACTTGGCCGTAGCTTCTTAGTGAAGCACGTGCGGGTCTGGCGGATGATTGCCCTCCAAGCCCGTAGCTCGTTATTTAAACCCGTGCGGGCTTGCATGATAGATGAAGTTAAATATCTTTATTTGCGGATTTGAGAGTAGGGGAATGTTGAGCTATTAATTCTAAAACCAAACATCACTTTCACTTTTAATAAAAGTACAGGATGGCTTTTCTATGCTACGACTTGTAAGTTAGCCCTTTACGACCCGTAGGTCTATTTTACCCATTTACGGACTTGACGGAGGCTAATCCCGCAGCCTTTGCAGGTCTGAGGTGCTCCAAGCCCTCGGGACTTTGTCCACGGATATTTGACAAGAATTAAAAAATACAAAAATTACGGATTTGAGTGTAGGGGAATGTTGTGCTATTTTTGCTAACACCTACAATCACTTTATAGTCTCCTCAGAGTGCAGGATGGCTTTATTATGTGCTTATTTGTGTGCCTGCGGGACCTTTTTGGTGCAAGTAAGCTGCAGCTCGGTTTTAGCCTTGCAGAGAGGTTTCCCGTAGCAATTGAATAGCAACCGGGGTTTCTTGCGGCCGAAACTCTTGCGGCCGTTTAAGATCAAAGGCTTTCCTCCGGCGCGAGCGGCCGCAAGGGATAGCAAGGCGGTCCTTTCGGCCCCGCATCTCCTACGGCCTTTAATAGAATGAGGCCCTAAGTATTTATTTAAGGTTGAAAAAAGACTTTCAGTCCATCAAGTTCAACCTTTTAAGATCTCTTCTGATCTGCAATATGAGGATTAACTATTAATTCATTAGTTGTTAATAAATTATTAATCAATTATTTAATTATTTAAGCAAGACTTAGCCAATTGTCTCAAAAGGGAAATGTAAAAAATTAGGAACAATACAGTCTCTCTAATTATCCATGATAACCCTGAATTCCCTTTTTAATTAGAAATAAATCTAGTCCCCTTTTAAAGTTATCTATCGAATTCGCTGTCACCACCAACTCTGGTAGAGAATTCCACAGATTAACCACCCTTACTGTGAAGAACCCTTTTCTTTCTTTAAGGTGGAATCTTTTTACTTCTAACCTCAAGGGATGTCCTCTTGTCAGTTGAAAACCTCTTGGCACAAAAAGCTCCCCTGACAAATCTTTATACTGACCCTGGATGTATTTATATAAGGTAATCATATCTCCTCTTAGACGCCTTTTTTCAAGAGAAAATAAGTTTAATTTGGTTAGTCTTTCTTCATAACTTAGCCCCTCCATTCCCCTTATTAGTTTTGTTGCCCTTCTCTGTACCTTTTCCAGCTCTAAAATGTCCTTTTTATGAAGTGGTGCCCAAAATTGTACTCCATATTCCAAATGAGGGCGTACTAGAGATTTGTATAGTGGCAGAATTATATTTGCTTCCCTGGCTTCTATACCCTTCTTAATACATGCTAATATTTTATTGGCCTTTGCAGCTGCTGCTTGGCTTTGAGCACTGTTACCTAGGTGGTTGTCCACAAGCACTCCCAAATCCCTTTCAATATCTGATACACCTAGATTTGCTCCATTAAGATTATAAATTGCATGGCTATTTTTCCTTCCCAGATGCATAACCTTACATTTATTCCTATTAAATCTCATCTGCCATTTAGATGCCCAATCCTCAATTTTATGTAAATCCCTTTGGAGGGAAAGCACATCATTATCTGATTTAATTACCTTGCACAACTTTGTGTCATCAGCTAAAATGGAGACCCCACACTCCAATCCTACCTCTAAGTCATTAATAAATATGTTAAAAAGGAGAGGACCTAATACTGAACCCTGAGGAACCCCACTTACCACATTAGTCCAATCGGAGTATGTTCCATTTACAACAACCCTTTGCTTCCTGTCTTTTAGCCAGCTCTCAATCCATGAGCAGATATTTACTGCAATTCCTATATCCCTTAGTTTGCCCAATAGTCTCCCATGTGGCACTGTATCAAAAGCCTTTGCAAAATCCAAAAAGACTACATCCACTGAGTTGCCTTGATCCAGGTTCCTACTAACCTCCTCATAGAAACTAATTAGATTGGTTTGACGTGACCTATCCCTCATAAATCCATGTTGACTCCTACTTATAATCCTGTTCAAATAGACATATTCTTGTATATTATCCCTTATTAACCCTTCTAAAAGCTTCCCCGCTACAAAAGTGAGGCTCACTGGTCTATAATTCCCCGGATTTGCTCTTGCTCCCTTCTTAAATATAGGTATCACATCAGCTTTTCTCCAGTCATCTGGTAGAGACCCTGTGTTGAGTGAATCTTGAAAAATTAAATATAATGGTTTGGCTATTACAGAACCCAGTTCCCTTGGTACCCTTGTTCATATAGCTTCCTTCCTGGCCTTCTTCCCATTAATATACTTAAAAAATATTTTAGGGTTAGTCTTACTCTCTTTTGCAATACATTTTTCATTTTCTATTTTAGCCAGTCTAATCGCGCTTTTGCAAGCCTTGTTGATTTCCTTGTATTCCCGTAAAGCAGTCTCTGTCCCCTCTTGTTTGTATAATTTAAATGCCTGTTTTTTACTCTGTATCTTGATCTTTAAATCATTGTTAAGCCACATTGGATGGGATTTACTCCTTTTACTTTTTTTATCCCACACGGTATATGCCGATGTGTATGTATATTTAGTAAGGATTTAAATGTTGTCCATTTATGTTCAGTGTTTTTACCTATCAGTTCTCTGTCCCAGTCTATACTTTGTATTGCTGCCCTTAGACCGTTAAAATCTGCCCTTTTAAAATTAAGAGTTTTTGTTGGCCCCTTAAAATGTGTTTTTTTTAATTCAATCTCAAATGAGACTGTGTTGTGATCACTGTTTTCCAAAGGTTGCCCTATTTCAACATTTGATACTATATCAATATTATTTGTGATGAGTAAATCTAAGATAGCTTCATTTCTAGTAGGCTCCTGTATAACCTGGGCCAGATAATGATCCCTGAGTGTACTCAAGAACCTGCTCCCCTTAGCTGAACTGCTGGTCTCATTTATCCAGTTTTTTTCAGGGTAATCAAAATCTCCCATTATTAGAACTTGCCTGTGCTTTGCTGCATTTCCAATCTGTAACAATAATTGTATTTCCTCACTTTCAGCTATATTTGGGGGTTTATAGCATACTCCTACTAATATTCTTTTGGAATTTGCTGCTCCGCTATTTAACTCTACCCACAAACATTCAACTTTATCACTAGGTCCACCATAAATATCTTCTCTGACTATAGCCTTAAATTCAGGCTTAACATACAGACAAATCCCTCCTCCTCGTTTACCATTGCCTCTATCTTTCCTAAATAGGTTATAACCATCCAGATTAACAGTCCAGTCATGAGATTCATCCCACCACGTTTCGGTAATGCCTATTAAATCCCATTTTTTATTAATTGCTAATAATTCTAACTCTCCCATTTTTCCTGGCAAGCTTCTGGCATTAGCAAGCATACACCTTATGTTATGAGTCTGTAGTTCTGAAGTTCCTGCCACTGTACTTGAATTACTTAGTACTACCTCCCTATTGACTATACTACCCCTCCCCCCATCTCCTCCCCTATGAGTTGTTAATTCATCCCTTATACCCTCTACACTTTCTACCCCATTACTTATATCTAGTCCCTCCCCCCCACCTACTAGTTTAAAAACTCCTCCAGCCTTTCTACCATCCTATACCCTAGTACAAAAGCTCCCTCATCATTAAGGTGCAATCCATCCCTACTGTAGAGATTGTACCGAAGTGAGAAGTCAGCCCAGTGCTCTAAAAAGCCAAACCCCTCCTTAGTGCACCACATCTTTAGCCACGCATTAACCTCCCTAATCTCCTTCTGCCTCCCTGGGCTAGCATGTGGCACTGGTAGTATCTCAGAAAATACTACCTTGGAGGTCATTGCCTTCAGCTTATTACCTAGTTCTCTAAAATCATTCTTTAGGACACTCCATCTTCCACTAACTTTGTCATTGGTACCAATATGTACCAAGACCGCCGGTTCATTACCAGCCCCTCCCAATAATTTGTCTACCCGATCCACAACATGACGAACCCGAGCACCCGGGAGACAGCAAACTGTTCGATTGCTGGGATCTGGGTGACAAATCACTCTGTCTACCTTCCTAATAATAGAGTCCCCTACAACCAAAACCTGTCTGTTGTTCTGCCTATTCTGCCCTCCCTCTCCTCCAGTAGAGCTGTTCGCCCGGCTGTTAGAGGGAACAGCTCTATCTGGCATTGCCATTCCTGAATGGACATCCCCAACAGTTTCACCCAATCCGGCAAATCTGTTGGTGTTTGCCAACTCAGAACTGGCCTGCCTCCTCCTGTTCCCCCTGCTTCCCCTTGTAACTGTAACCCAGCTGCCTCCCTGGACATCCTCACTAGCCCCAGCTCCACCCTCCATGCTAGGCCCAGCTAAACTGTGCTCAGTGAGCACCAACCCCCTTTCCAGTGGAGCAATATCACTAAGTGCTGCAATTCTCCTCTCCAGATCTCCAATTTGAGCTTCCAGAGAGGCAACATGCTCACACCTCTCACAGAGGTATGGACCCTGGATCATCTGTTCCAGTATTGCATACATATGACAGGATGTACACTGAATAAGGTTGCCACTGGACTGACTCATAATTATTATTATGGTCTACAAAATTTCAGTGGGAAAAATAAAGAATATAAAATAATATATTTATATAAAGTTTTCCTCCTTTGCACTATAAATCTGCCCTCCCTTTTCTTTGAAGTCCCTCCTTTTATTTAAACTCCTAGGCTTTTACTAGAATTGCACTTGATACTGAAAATGTTCGCAAGCTCACAAGTACCCCTTCTCCTGTTTATATTAACTTCTGCCTTCTCACCTGGGCACAATTAGTGCACTCTGCAATTTATCAGCCTTTACTTGTAAGGTAAATCCACTTGTAAACAGGCCCCAAACCAGCTCACAAACCTTTTTCCCTAGTTTAACAGTCAATCCACACCCCTCTCGCCTGGGCACAATTAGTGCACTCTGCAATTTATCAGCCTTTACTTGTAAGGTAAATCCACTTGTAAACAGGCCCCAAACCAAATCACAAACCTTTTATACAAGTTAAACAGTTAAGCCACCCCCCTCCCACCTGGGCACAATTAGTGCACTCTGCAGTTTATCAGCCTTTACTTGTAAGGTAAATCCACTTGTAAACAGGCCCCAAACCAGCTCACAAACCTTTTATACAAGTTTAACAGTCAAACCACACCCCTCTCACCTGGGCACAATTAGTGCACTCTGCAGTATATCAGCCTTTACTTGTAAGGTAAATCCACTTGTAAACCAATGACATCTCCAAAAGCAAATTGGAGTGAGGTGTCAGCCAACTGGAGTCCAATCAATGAGATGAGATTGGAGGTGTTGGTTACAGCTGCCCTGTCCTATAAAAAACACACACCAGTTCTGGGTTTGCTTTTCACAAGAAGCATTGCCTGATGTAAATGATGCCTCACACAAAAGAGCTCTCAGAAGACCTACGATTAAGAATTGTTGACTTGCATAGAGCTGGAAAGGGTTATAAAAGTATTTCCAAAAGCCTTGCTGTTCATCAGTCCACGGTAAGACAAATTGTCTATAAATGGAGAAAGTTCAGCACTGCTGCTACTCTCCCTAGGAGTGGCCGTCCTGTAAAGATGACTGCAAGAGCACAGCGCAGACTGCTCAATGAGGTGAAGAAGACTCCTAGAGTGTCAGCTAAAGACTTACAAAAGTCTCTGGCATATGCTAACATCCCTGTTAGCGAATCTACGATATGTAAAACACTAAACAAGAATGGATTTCATGGGAGGGTACCACAGAGGAAGCCACTGCTATCCAAGCAAAACATTGCTGCACGTTTACAGTTTGCACAAGAGCACCTGGATGTTCTGGCAAAATATTCTGTGGACAGATGAAACTAAAGTTGAGTTGTTTGGAAGAAACACACAACACTATGTGTGGAGAAAAAGAGGCACAGCACACCAACATCAAAACCTCATCCCAACTGTGAAGTACGGTGGTGGGGGCATCATGGTTTGGGGCTGCTTTGCTGCGTCAGGGCCTGGACGGATTGCTATCATCGAAGGAAAAATGAATTCCCAAGTTTATGAAGACATTTTGCAGGAGAACTTAAGGCCATCTGTCCACCAGCTGAAGCTCAACAGAAGATGGGTGTTACAACAGGACAACGACCCAAAGCATAGAAGTAAATCAACAACAGAATGGGTTAAACAGAAGAAAATACGCCTTCTGAAGTGGCCCAGTCAGAGTCCTGACCTCAACCCGATTGAGATGTTGTGGCATGACCTCAAGAAAGCGATTCACACCAGACATCCCAAGAATATTGCTGAACTGAAACAGTTCTGTAAAAAGAAATGGTCAAGAATTACTACTGACCGTTGTGCACATCTGATCTGCAACTACAGGAAACGTTTAGTTGTAGTTATTGCTGCCAAAGGAGGTTCAACCAGTTATTAAATCCAAGGGTTCACATACTTTTTCCACCTGCACTGTGAATGTTTATATGGTGTGTTGAATAAAAACATGGCAACATTTAATACTTTGTGTGTTATTTGTTTAAGCAGACTGTGATTGTCTATTGTTGTGACTTAGATGAAGATCAGATCACATTTTTTGACCAATTGGTGCAGAAATCCATATCATTCCAAAGGGTTCACATACTTTTGCTTGCAACTGTATATATATATATATATATATATATATATATATATATATATATATATACATACTATATACATATATACATCAATATATACATGAAAAAACAGAGCACTGTAGTACACAGTGATATGTTTCATGTACATCTCACTCAGTGTGATAAACCTGTTATTGTAAAATAAGAAAAAATCACATGAAATTGCGATAATGTGTTAGAAAACCCAAGTCCATATTAAGTCCTGTATTTTTAGTGTTGAAGAATGTGATCATCTTTATTTTAAATGCTAAAATTGTAACTAAACCTTGTAACAAAAGTGACAGTAAGCTATGTCAACACAGCCACACATGACAACAAGACTTATAACATCAAAGGATGGTATACATGCATATCCTCCAATGTGGTTTATATAATACAACTAGCGACTTGCCTGTCAAAAATGACGGGGCAATACAATTTGAAGCCATGGCAATGCTGTTTGACACACAATGTAAAGCTTTTGCTCCTCTGAGAACCTTTGGCGCTCATTGCGAGTCTCTCCCCTCATGTCCTTCAAGTTTTGTGCTTTGCAACGATCATCTTCGGCGCTCATCGCAAAGACACATATATAAGTACAGTGTTAAATATACAATTTTTTGAGTGCACTGTAAATTAGAAAATGTTTTCAGGTCTCAGAGCATAATAAAGTGATTTAAATATGTAACTGCTTTGAGAGTCCTATCGCTGGCAGGCAATGAGCAGTAATCCAGATATATAAGTTCAGTGTAAAATGTAAAAAAATTGTTAGTGTTGTAAAATGGCGGCGATTGTCTATGTGTTACGCAACTCGCGAGCATTTTCCGTCCTTTCTAATAGTGTATTTTGTACCTCGTACATTCCTGGGTAACAGTGGTACGCGGCTGGCCGTGTTTTGCGCGGTTCGGGGTTGTGTAGCCACGTTTTAATTTTTTTTCTCGCTTAGCCGAAACTCAGCAAATTTGCCTTAAATTCATGTGCAACAACACTCCCAGACGTCCTGGCTGTCCCCCTGTGCTGTGTGTTTTCTTTTTTATTTGTGTTTTTTTTTTTTTCCGAGGTTTGACCGTTAACTTCGTATTTTTCAGACCTCTTAATTTTTTTTTCTAAGTTCCGCGTCTGGCGTTTTCTCAACTGCTTGTAGCCTAAGGCAATCCTGCATTTCCTAACTGCTTGGAGGCTAAGTCCCACGTTTTTCAATGGCTCACAGGAGCGCCTTCAGCGCTAATTTCTGCCTAAGTCCTGTGTGTTTCAATGAGTCAACTGCTCGCCTCGCTACGAGCTCGGAAGACTTCTGTGCTTCAACGGCTCGCCTCGCTACGCGAGGCTCGCAAATGTGACAAGAGAAACCAGCCAAAAAATGCACTTAAAGATGAATTTACACAGGAATTCAGTAAGAAAGCTCAATGAAGACAGTTATTGTAGCCCAGTGGGACACAATTTTAGCTAGAATGATCACTCCATCCAAAACATAAAAGTCAAAATACTCAGAGGAAAACTTAAAAACACCCAAGAGTGGAAAGCACTTGAAATAAAGATGATCACATTCTTCAACACAAAAAATAAAGGATTGATTATGGACTTTTAATATGGGTTTTCTAACACATTATCAGAATTTCATGTATTTTTTTTCTTCTTATACCATAACAGACTTAGCACTCTTAGTGAGGTGTTTGCCCAACAGGAAAGATATCACTGTGGACTGGACTACAGTGCTCTCTTTTTTCATGTATATATTGATGCATATGTGTATATAGTATGTGTATTCAGTGCTATGGAATAAGTTGGAGCGTTATAAATAAATGATAATATTATATATGTTTCCTTTACTATGTTGTGTTTATTCCCCTATATGTATATACCTGATGATGTCAGATGCTGTCTCCACTCTCAAAAATAGTTGCATAGTAAATGGAAAAGGTCTCATTAGTACAAACGCTCTCCTTTTAGAGAATACATATAGAAAGTTGAGGGTTGTATCATAGCGATGTTACACACATGTTACACCCCCTGAATAATTATGGGGTGATTTTCTCCAAAATTGGATGTATGTTTGTTCCAATGTAAAATATTGCTGCATCCTAGCAGGATAAGTCTCATCCAAAGATGCAGCCAGGGTGGTACCCCAGAAGGACCCTACATTGTGGCCAAATTGCTCAGGCTGCAATGACTGTTTGTTGTGTGAACCACTTAGCAGCCATTGCAAAGCTTTATGAAGTTTCTAGCTGTATATATATATATATATATGACGACATACGGCTTCTATTGGGCTTGATAAGAACCTAGTTCAAACCTACCCAGTATGACCGTCTGGTTCTTTGTATATCCCATATTCCAGGAACAGAACCAACCAAGCTTATAGTAGAGCCACCCTGCAAATGTTACCGACTGTAACAGAGTCCAATGCGATCCAGCAGCAATCACATATATAGTTGTGAGCATGCGAGTTGTTGCTAACGATTGCGGGCCTCGCGAAGCGAGGGCAGTGGGCGAAGGCGCTCCATGCCAGCAACCGAGACCCTCGCAAACTTTACGTCGCAACGCAAACAACACGACACACCAATTACGACCCTCGCAAACTTTTCCTCGCAACGCAAACAACATACGACACACGTTAACACACATTACGACCTCGCAACACTCGGACGCAACTTGCGAACATTACAAAATTCAAAACACAATACATACACACAGCACATACATAAAAAACTTACCTACAGCAACAGGGAGCATCCAGGACCTCAAAAAACCAACTTACACCTTGATTTCACTCAAAATAAAAATTTGATAAGCAACAGAAAAAATGTCCGCCGAGCAAAACGAAAACGAGGTTACACACGCAAACACCATACGAGACACGTTAGCACACATTACGAGCTCGCAAAAATCAGATGCAACACGCGAACATAAAAACATTTAAAACACAATAAATACACACAACACACACATAAAAAGCTTACCTACAGCAAGAGGAACCATCCAGCACCTCAAAAAAGCAAGTTACACCTTCATTACAATAAAAATAACAGAGTTTAGACACTAAGAAAATCGCTAAGCGAGAGAAAAAATGGCCGACGAACAAAATGAAAACGAGGCTACAGCACTCTAAACACGGAAAACACCACTACACACTCGCAAAACACTACAAGAAACTCGCAAAACACCACTAAGCACCTACGGATAATCCGCGAAGATGCATACCACAGATTACCCGCCATTTTACGCCAATGCGGAAGTACACCACTACGCTAACGGTTTCGTCTCGCGCACGCACAGTATTACACTTCACACATTCACCACGCTTACACAGCAGCTCCACACCACTAATGCTGCAGCAACATCAAAACACATTGCCAGCTCTTCAACACAATGCTTTAAAATAGGTAAAGTATATTCATTTATTAATGTATTATATATTTCATTATTACACACCAAACAGCATTAGCTCACTTACAATTTCATTGCCGTCATTTTTTGACGGGCAATTCGCAAGTCACATATAATAGTTGTCAAACTATGAAATGTTGTAAAGCGAGCTTGCAAGAACTGCATCCCTTGCAAAGCGAGGGGCCGCATTTGCGGAAGGTGACTTTGAAACAACACCACCCCTACGGCGCCCCAAACCACCCCACACAACCGTTAACTAGCAGCACTTAGTCCTCTCCTTCCCCTCCTCCTCTACCTCCCCTGTGTCTCGCAAAACACTGCACTAACACCCCAAACCTGAGCAAACACAAAAACACTAAAAACACACTAATAAACCCAATAATGACAAAAAAACTCTCACCCACAGCACGGGGGGACAGCCAGGACATGTTGAAGTGAGGTTACACGAAAATTTAACCCCAAATTCCACCATTTCGGCACTCGAAAAACGGCTCAATCCAGACCCCCATAAACCCTTAATTAACCCTTGAAGGGATCCGAGATAAGCTTGGAAACCCACATTAAACCCACATTAACACTCGCAGTGGGGGGGGCCCGATCGCATTCGATCGGGAACCCACGCTGCAAGGAAAATTCAAAATTCCCGCCTTACGGGTCCTTAAAGGACCTGTAATTAAAAAAAATAACCCTATCACACATGGGGCTCTATACAGAGCCCCATCAACCCCTAAAATACCCTGTCACTCATGGGGGTCAATCCAAACCCCCATAAATCCTTAATTAACCCTTTCACTCATGGGGATCAATACAGACCCGCATAAGCTCTTAATTAACCCTGTCACTCATGGGGATCAATACAGACCCCCATAAGCCCATCATTAACCCTGTCACTCATGGGGGTCAATACAGACCCCCATAAGCACTTCATTAACCCCCTCACTCATGGGGTCAATACAGACACCCATAAACCCCTAATTAACCCTGTCACTAATGGGGGTCAATACAGACCCCCATAATACATTAATTAACCCTGTCACTCATGAGGGTCAATACAGATCCCCATAAACCCATAGATAGTTAGGATTCATTGTAAATTATATAGTATTTATTGTATGTTAGATAGGGTTATGTATTTTAGATATGTTAGGATTTATTGTATATTAAGTCACAAAAAAGGACTTTACTAAGTGCATTAAAGCACAAAAATTAATAATAATAATTTAACAGTATTCCTTTAATTAGACAGACCAGACGCAAAAATAAGAAAAAATTTAAATTAAAAATAATACTTGTGTACTACACCCCTATCAGAGCAAACAATATTATTCTGATCTAATCCTGCACATCTGTGTACCTAGAAATAGTGACCAGTTATTGCTAATTTCTAGTTGGGACGTTCATGATATAGGAAAGAAAGGTTTACACAAATTAACTGTATTAACCTATAATAATTATGAACCACCTAATACATGAAGAGAGACAAAATGTCTCCAGGCAGGTAGAAAAAATATATGTATAAAAAATGAAATTACGAGGGGAATTATGTATAAAAGCAATCCTCATCTATGCACATGCAAATCATCGGATATGCTTTGAGTAACACAATTAATAAAAATGCATATAAATGCTATTAAAAAAATGTACAATCGGCGCATGCAGACGTGTTTTGGTGAGCTCCGTGCAAAGCTCCGAATTGGGCTTGCCAAACTGCCCTAGAGAGGACTCTGGACCCCTTTGGGAGATCAGAGGTTCCACCGGAGGCTGTCCCTATCCCCCC
Source organism: Discoglossus pictus (assembly GCA_027410445.1). NCBI lineage: Eukaryota > Metazoa > Chordata > Amphibia > Anura > Alytidae > Discoglossus > Discoglossus pictus. Next base: position 93,009,810 of record CM050169.1, read on the forward strand.
CGGGACTGATTTCGGGCGGCACAGCAGCACAGGAGGCCTTCGTTTTGGGGGCAATACCTGAGGCCATAGGAGACCTTCGGGTAACCTCTCCCAGTGCCTGGGAAGGAGCTAATGCAGACCCTGGTGGCGGCAGGATCCGGCCGGGGTCCCAGGGAGATCCCTCTGGCCAGCGGTGAGGAGGAACGGAGACAGGACAGAAAGCCTGCGAAATGCGGCTGCCATCTTGAAGGGCACCCGACGCGACCGGAAGGTAGGGCAGATCTTCCCTGGAGGGGTGTTGATCCCGGGGGGGGGGGGGGCAGGAGAGCCACAGATACCCCTAATTGTGGGGGCAGAGCACCCAGAGCCCCTGGATGGGGGTGTAGAGAGCAAGAGGGGAACAAGGAGCAGAGCACATCCTAGTGAAAGGTTGTGACAGCCATAGTGCAAAAGTAAAGAAAAAACGGTGTGGTGTAAGAGGGAAGCTGTGAACACACTCCCTAGCTTACCAAGGACATAACACCCAGTTTATTGTTACACCCCCACAAAACCTTGAGACCTGAGGAAAGTTGGAGTGAATCTGCACCTCCACAGGCAGATATATGGACTGTGTTAATTTGTTACAACATTAGCACGTACGCTGCCACCCTGTGGACTTTTGCAATACTGCGGATCATTACTGGCTTCACACGAATAACATAAGATTGGAAGCTTCCCTGACATTCATTACTGCTCACGACTCGCACTGACCTATTCTACAGCTCTCCTAACATGCCCCTATCAGCAAAAATAGACAGGCTACCCGAAGAGGGTACAACTCTCTGATTCACTCCTCTACCAAGGAACTACTCACCGCTTGAACTGATTTCCAAAGGCTCCCTCAGAGCCCCAGTTGGGGTCTACACTTATATCATGGAATAAAGAGCCGAATGGGGATCTAACCTGGCAACACAGCCATCAGCTGCCTTAACTAAACTCTATGAACTGGACAAACTCTACTAACTGTATCAGCGGACTACCACACAGAACACTTGGTGCACAGCCCTTCCCTATATTATATCTAACTGATCCCGCAACAGATTCTCTGCTGACTTCCTCAGCCCGTCCTCCAAAATGCCGAAACCCAAAAGAACAACTTCTGTGAAGGGCATACGGGAGCACTTCACGCCTAAAACTGCCCGATGCTCCCCCTCTGCGGAATCCGCATCAGAACACTCAGATTACTCAGACAGGGAAGAGAACCCTAACATTCCTAGCCAATACTTGGACCTATCGACCAGGTCAGTGGTTACAATTGAGCGGCTTCTGGCAAAAGCTATTGAACCTCTGAGATAAGACCTGAAGGAACTGGGGCAACGTACCCAACTATTGGAGGAAACAACGGATCGGATAGCCGAAGCACAAGAAAGAGATCCTCTATTGCTCAAAACACTATCCACATCTCTAACCTCACAGATAAGATAGAGGAACTGGAAAATCGGTCCTGCCGACACAACGTCCGCATCCGAGGCATCCCAAGAGCTATACAAGACCTGTCCGGCTACCTGAGGGATACAATCCTGACAATCCTGCCTAATCAGCCTGAAAATGTATGGGAGATTGAGCGTGCCCATAGAGCCTTGGGACGCACGAGAAGCCTGGATGCACCCAAGGATGTTATTGTCAGATTTTTAAGGCAGCATGCCAGGGACCTTCTACTATCAGCAACCAGGAAGCTGCACACCATCAAGGGACCGGACGATTCCACCCTGCAGTTCTACGCGGACCTGTGTCCGGACACCCTACATAAGCGTAGACTTATGAAACCGGCTATTGCTATACTCCTTCAGCACAGGATCCAGTACCGCTGGAATTTTCCGTTTGCTCTATCTTTCACCTTCCAAGGCAAGACTTATACCACCCGCTTCCTGGAGGACTGCTTAACTGTTTTACAGCGACTGCACCTATGCCCGGAGTCCACAATAGAAGCAAACCAAGAGCAACCTGCTCCGCCTATCTCTAAGAGGCAGCAGACCCCAAAGCCAGCACAATTTCATGGTAAACAAGTTCCTATCCTGGAGGGGCCCAGCAACTTTCGGGACAATGCAGGCGACCTACAAGACAAACGCTTGGTATACACTGCAGATTCTGGCCTCTCTGTCACTTCGAAGCCGGGCCCACGACCTGATAGGCCCCCTACCTAGCTGGACTTTGACAACATTTTGCTGATTGCCTGATGTTCACTTCTTGTTATTTAAAGTTCTGCTATAATGTTACTAGAATACTTTTAACTATTACCATTTAGAATAACTATAGTTTGCCAGGTTATTTCCCCGCATTATGTGGATTTGATTTCTCTTTTTTCTCTAGAGAAAGAGACAGAAGTTTTATGTGTAAACGATTGTTTTATGCTTATTCTACTTGATTTTTGTAATTACAGTACGAGGATTAGACTTACTGTAAACCTGCTGTTTTACTACCCTTTTCCTCCTTTTTTTTTCTTTTTAATTTTTTAAATTCTTTTTATTTCTTCTCTCCCTCTCTTTAAGTCTCAAATCTACCTACCTCTCTGATATTAAACTACCTTTCTCCCTTCTCATTGATCTCAGCCCTCTTAATAAAAGGAAGACTCTTTTGCCGCCAACAGCATATTTTCTGGGACTTCTGTTCGCTCTCCGGGCTCCTCCACTCCTTGCTACTCACAAGCTCAACTACCAGGTAAGGTCGCACACATCTAGGACTTCACACCCAACTTCCAATGGCTACCTCTAAATACACCCTAATAACCCACAATGTGAAGGGCTTTAATTCCCCCTTTAAAAGGAGGAAAGCCTTTGCATTCTACAAAAAACACACTCCCTCTGTCATTTTTCTGCAGGAGACCCACTTCTCCCTCGACAACAAACCAACATTTTTACATAAGGATTACCCCACCTACTATCTGGCCTCTCTCCCCACCAAGAGAGCTGGCTGTGCAATTTTATTGCATAAAACCTTCCCTTTCCAGGTAGAGACCACTCGGGTAGATGAGGACGGCAATTATGTTATGGTAATCGGGACTATAAGAGGGGAAAGAATAACGCTAGTCTCCCTATACTCCCTATACTCTCCTACGAACTCTCCCTACACTAAAACTAGAGACTCAGGACTTGGGGAAACTAATAATTGGGGGGGACCTAAACCTGACCTTAGACCCGACCCTAGATAGATCTGGAAAACGGACCAACAGACTACCCAACAAAACCAATCAGATTAAATCCCTACTAAACTGACTGGGGCTAGTCGATGCCTGGAGGGGAAAGCACCCAGACAGGAGAGAATATACATTCTACTCCTCGACTCACCTGACATACTCTAGGATTGACACTCTTCTTCTCACTTCCTCACTGTACGACTCTACCATAGACTCTGAGATTGTCCCCTGCCCCTGGTCAGACCATTCCCTGGTACTTCTTGAGCTAGATCTGGGCCCTAACCCACGGCTCCCCTATACCTGGGCACTGAACAAATTCCTACTGTCTAACCCGAGCAGTATGGAATCTATATCCAAAGACATACAGTTGTTTTTCGAGACTAATGTCTCCCCCGAAACTGGGGCCGGCTGGCTCTGGGCTGCCCACAAGGCTTTTATTAGAGGAACTTGCATTAAACTGTCCTCTACACACAAGAAACTCCTTAGGCAAAAGGAGACAGATCTTACAAGCTCATTAAAGAGGTTAGAAGAGATAAACCAACAGCCCTCTCTTAAGGGACGCAAGCTAATCGACCAAACTAGGCTAGAGCTGGACGCCATATTGTCCCACCGCACTGAACGAGCAATGAGAAAAATGAAGCACCTATATTACTGGAAGGCAAACAAACCTGACTCCCTTTCAGCTAAAAGGCTAAATAATAAATTCTCCCAACCCAGAACCACCCAAATTAGGCTACCTGGCGGCCAAATCTCCTATAGCCCCAATGACATTCAAAAAACGTTTCAAAATTATTACCAAGAAATATATTCCTCACAATCCTACTGTAGCGGATCAGACATAGACTCCTTTCTAAATTTATGCGACCTGCCCAAAATACCGGACTATCAACTGGACAATTTGAACTTAGAAATAACCCAGGAGGAAGTTAAATTTACCATCCAGAACCTTAAGCTGGGCAAATCCCCAGGGCCGGATGGTTTCACTAATTTGTATTATAAAAAATTCGAACCCCTTCTTACCCCCCACCTGACATCTCTCTTTAACGCCATATTAAATGGAGAGTCTATGCCCCCTGAGCTAAACCGGGCTGATCTAATAGTTTTCCCAAAAGACGGCAGGGACCCTCTAGAGGTTAAAAATTAAGGCCCCATCTCCCTAATCAATGGGGATGTCAAAATCTTGGCTAAAATTATGTCCACCCACATCTCAAAATTCCTACCAGACTTAATCCACAAGGACCAAACTGGGTTTGTCCCCTTTAGAGAGGCCGGGGATAATGTCAGGAGGGTCCTGAATGCCCAGTTCTTAGCTCAGAAGTCTAATATACCAGCCTGCCTTTTAGCTCTAGACAGAGAAAGCTTTCGACACGGTAGAATGGCCATACTTATATAAGATACTAGGGACGCTTTATCAATCTACTTAGGAGATACTATGACTCCCCAGCAGCCAACCTAAAACTCCCAGGGGACCACAAAGCCAACATCCAAATCCGAAGAGGAACTAGGCAAGGGTGCCCACTCTCCCCATTGCTATTTGCTCTTGCCATAGAACCCCTTGCGCAAGCGATCAGAACCAACCCTGTCATCCAGGGGGTACAAGTAGGCCTCCAGCATTTCAAATGCTCTCTCTTTGCGGATGACATGCTTTGAACCCTGACCAATCCCCTCTCATCTATACCAGCACTCATGTCCACTATAAAGGACTTTAGCAGAATCTCGGGTCTTAAGCTGAACGTAGAGAAGACTGAGGCGCTGGGGATGGGATTGCCGCAAAGTGAGATTGAAACCCTTAAAGCTAATCATAAGTTTCTTTGGCCCGCACAGTCTATAAAATACTTAGGAGTAAGACCTACTTCCAAGTTCAAGGATCTGTACAGGGTAAACTCCCCCCCAAATCTCTAACATTGGATATGCAGAAATGGATGAGCTTTAAAATCTCATGGACAGGCCGCATTGCGGCTATAAAAATGAATATCTTACCTAAACAATTGTATTTATTTAGATCCCTTCCCATCCCACCTTCCCTTAAAGACCTAGAAAAATTCCAGAATAGTATTTCCTGGTTCATATGGGAGAATAAACGGCCCCGTATTCCCAGGCAGGTGATTTTTCGTTCCAAGAATAGAGGTGGCCTCGCGACTCCAAACTTGAGACTTTATCTTAAGGCCGCTCAATTAGCCCCCCTACCTAGAACACACTCTACAACACACCATCCATCCTGGGTCTTCATGGAAAATTACCAAATGTTCCCACATAGTTGGGATAAGCTGATTTGGATCCCCATAGAATCTGCCCCCTTCACAACTCATCAAAACCCTATGATCTTCTTAACGCTTCAGTCCTGGAGATGGGCGAACTCTAGACATCGACTTAGCTCGGAATTATCACCTCTTCTGTCAGTTATGTCCTTTCCACAAATTTTAGCAGACTCAAGCTCCATGTCTAAATTCTGGTGGACTTCCAGACACCTTGACCGCATAGGAAATTGGTTTGCCAACGACAAACTACTGACCTATGACCAATTTTGCACGACCCATGACTTGCCAGCTACGGAACTCTACAATTACTTAAAAATTAGAAGTTGGGTTACCAAGATGGTTAAGGATCCCGGGCCCCCTAGAGCCTCCTGGCTAACCGTTATCTGTAAAAATCTCCCACTTACCAAAGGCACTTTGAGCTCTCTGTACAACACCTTCCTTAGCTCCACTAGTAGCCAGAAACCCAAGTTCCTGTTACATTGGGAAAAGGACCTGGGGGCAGAATGGGACTGGGACAAATGGACTGAATCTTGCTCCAATCTTTCAAAAGGATCACTCAATTCGGCCTTATTAGAAACATCAATCAAAGTTTTCCACAGGGCCTATTGCACCCCCGATAAAATGAAGAAGTTTAAGCCACAAGAGAGCAATAAATGTTTTAGGGGATGCCAGCTTGTGGGGGATCATATTCATGTATGGTGGTCCTGCCCACGTGCCCAGAATCTCTGGAAACAATTGACCCGATTAGCCTCCACAATTTTTCAAAAAGAAGTCTCACCTTTGATAGAATCCTGCTTACTGTGGGTTCATATTAAAAACTTGTCTCAATCCCAGAACAGGCTATTCCAATTAATGGCGTTAGCTTCAAAGACACACATAGCCAGTAGATGGAAAGCCATGACTCTAAACTTTCAGGAGGTGACTAGGAAGATCAACTACTTACTTCTTAACGAGAGATTAACCCATATTGTCTTGGATAGGATGCCCCAATTCCAGACAGTCTGGGACCATTGGATAACATCCTCCTTTAGTGTGCCCCTAATATAACGCCTGCAATTAACTGAAGCGATATTGAGGAAAAGACTGGAGTGGGGGAGCCCTGGAGACCCTTCAGAAGCACTAGATGGCAAGTATTACCCGAGGTAAGGTGAAGTAACCAGCCGCGGATTGCCCCGGGTCTGTCTAGAGGTGCTCATGACTACTTATTTTGATATAGTACACAACAGCCTAGTAAAGATAGATAGGTACTAACTAATATATCGTATGCTCTTATCAACTTTGTACTCTTGAATTTACTTGGTTTATTATGCCTTATGTTGCTCTTAAAGTTGTAATATCAGTTTAGACACACGAAAATGTACTCACTAAAAATGAAAAAATAAGAAGGTTTAGTCAGTTAACTGTCGCAAAATGATAACACTGTGAATATATAACTCGATAAAACTGACATATATGACTGTTAATAATGTTTTATTTTCGTATGGAATTTGTAAACCTTCTAATAAAAGAATATAAATTAAATAAAATGTACAATCACAGTATACACTGGGTATGGATATTAAGGAATTCCTTAAAAGGATTCCTAGGTATATTCTTAATGGATTTGAATATAATAAAGTATACAAAATGCAATGACTTTAAATGGTGAAAGAAGAAAATGGGGGTTATGCAACTCCCCTCTTACCTACAGAACCTCGCACAAGGTACCAAATAGGTGTTTGTGCCTTTATTATCCACCTGTCAATTGCATTGTCAAATAATCCAAAATATGTGTATAGAGCTGATTTGAAAATCAACTTAGAGGGATATCTTTAAGGCTTCCAAATAAGCCAAAATTCCATCCCAGTGACTGTAATTTCATTTGCCAACCGGTTTCACCATAGCATGGCTTCCTCAGGGCATAATTTTTATCTTATTGGCCTGGCATTATTTATAGGAAGAGATTTGGCCCCATTTCGCGGGTTTTTTTCTTTAATTTTACTTCCTGTCAGTATATAATTGGTTTGTCGATATCATGTGTCCAAGAACAAGAGCACTGTGGGTAATGAGGTGTATAGGAGAGATTAGTCTTCTATTGGCTTGCGTTTAGATGCGTTTCAACGTGGAACGCATAGCCAACATAAGCATAGTGTTGTTTGAACGCTAAATACGTTCTGATGTGTTCCAGCGTGAAACGCTAGGCCTAAAATGGCTGCCGCTTACACAACATCCGGTTATAAACCGGATATTGCGTTAGTCGCATTTCAAGCTGGAACGCAAGCTAGAAAATGACAACGTTTTAAGTATACAGCCAGATTTCGTTAGCCTGCTGTCCTGCCTCCAAATTTCGCAGTAAAAACTTGTATAGGAAAAGAGGAAAGGTTATCTCCCTCACTGATATATTCCTTAATGGACACATATATATATGCTACACTAAGGAAGCAGGGCATTTTAGGCCTATTGTTTCACGCTGGAACGCAGCAGAACGTATTTAGCATTATGTTGGCTATGAGTTCCATGTTGAAACGCATATGAACGCAAGCCAACAGTGCTCCTGTTCTGGGACACATGATATCGACAAACCAATTATATACTGGCAGGAAGTAAAATTAAAGGAAAAAACCCGCAAAATGTGGCCAAATCTCTTCCTATAAATAATGCCAGGCCAATAAGATAAAAATTATGCCCTGAGGAAGCCATGCTATGCTGAAACCGGTTGGCAAATGAAATTACAGTCACTAGGATGGAATTTTGGCTTATTTGGAAGCCTTAAAGATATACCTCTAAGTTGATTTTCAAATCAGCTCTATATACATATTTTGGATTATTTGACAATGCCATTGACAGGTGGATAATGAAGCCAGTAAACCTATTAAGGCACAAACACCTATTCGGTACCTTGTGCGAGGTGCTGTAGGTAAGAGGGGAGTTGCACAACCCCCATTTTCTTCTTTCACCATTTAAAGTAATTGCGTTTTGTATACTTTATTATATTCAAATCCATTAAGAATATACCTAGGAATTCTTTTAAGGAATTACTTAATATCCATACCCAGTGTATACTGTGATTGTACATTTTTTTAATTGCATTTATATGCATTTTTATTAATTGTGTTACTAAAAGCATATCCGATGATTTGCATGTGCATAGATGAGGTTTGCTTTTATACATAATTCCCCTCGTAATTTCATTTTTTATACATATATTTTTTCTACCTGCCTGGAGATATTTTGTCTCTCTTCATGTATTAGGTGGTTCATAATTATTATAGGTTAATACAGTTAATTCGTGTAAACCTTTCTTTCCTATATCAACTAGAAATTAGCAATAACTGGTCACTATTTCTAGGTACACAGATGTGCAGGATTAGATCAGAATAATATTGTTTGCTCTGATAGGGGTGTAGTACTATTTTTAATTTAATTTTTATTTTATTTTCGTGGTCTGTATAATTAAAGGAATACTGATAAATTATTATTATTAATTTTTGTGCTTTAATGCACTTAGTAAAGTCCTTTTTTGTGACTTAAGAATCAGAAAACTTTGGCTTAATCCAAAAACGTTATTGTGTGTCCCAGGACAGGAGTATAGTTACATTTATCCTATGGCTGCCCAGTTTGCAATTTTTTGGGATTTTGATAAATTACAGCAAGAAGCTGAGTTAATATATAGCACACCACAATTAGTAAATGAATGTATGAACACAAACATACATTCAATATTTAAATAATCCTTAAAACTTCTCAAAAAACTAATTAGAACAGTTTGGGAGGTGTCGAGCTTGAAAAAACTATGTAAAACATAAGTTAGTACCTAGGGGCCTAAGAATTAAATTGATCCCACCAGGACACCTCCTAGATCCTCCATTCATTGAAAAGTGGTTAAAAATAGTTGACCAATGTTCTCTGGACCTTATGGGCCTAATTCTAGATTCTGAAGAAAAAAATATCTTGGATATTAATATCAAAGTTGTCCAAAACAAAGAGGAAGCTATTAAATGCAAAGATCAACCAGGATTTGATTCATTGAATGACAAGCTCCAGAATCAGATTGCAAGATTCAAAAGAGAACTCTCTCTGCGAAAGCATAACAAATTTATAAGAGACAAGACTGACTTTGAAGCTGTGAAAGCCTATAAAATCTGTCATGTGAAAACCCAAGAGCAGACTGATGTGAGCTCTTCTGATTACTCTGATGCAGAGAATTCTCAAGGCACCCACAAAAACACCCAACAATTAACACTGAGGTGGACCCGGCTGAATATTCAACCCAAACGCGCTCTATGACAACAAGAAATGATCTTGATTTTTTAGGGAGGGGGCGAGGCCAAAGGTATCAAGGCCAGAGGAATCAGGGTCAAAGACATCAAGACCGGCAACAAAGCAGAGGAAATCAAGGACAAAGAAACCAGACCCCAAGAGGGCGTCCAAGATCGAGCAAACCGCAAAAAAACTCTTCGTGCCAGTATCTCCATCGGATTGTTTTGAGAATGTAAAAGATCTAAATCTCTTTATAAGAAAATTGGCCATTACAAAAGAATATTATGAAAAAGAACGGAAACAAATGGAAGGTTTAGGACTCTCAATGGAGGACTCTGCTGCTCTAAAGGACTTGATGTCACTATTAAACACAAATGAAATGGAAAAATCGGAAAAATCGGTTGCTCAAGACCCATTTTTAAAGACTTATTGCAAGAACAAGAGTAGATACACTCCGGAAATTAAAAACTTTAATTATCTTGAAGTTTTTACAAGCATGGTGTCTAAGGATTTTAAAAAATGGGAAATGAGCAATAAAAAACATTTCCAAGCACATAATTTGTCTAGAGAAGAATTTAAGGCACTAACAGAATTAAAGGCTAAAGATGTCGAGATTAAATCTGCTGACAAAGGTGGAAATCTGGTCAAAATGGAAAAGTCTGAATATAAAGAAATGTGTCTACGACTATTAAGAGACTCTAATACATACAAAACCATAACTAGAGATCCCTCTCTTGAATATGCCACAGAATTATATGCCATCTTAACAGAAGCAAAAGATAAGGGGCTAATCAGCAAGATAAATTTTGACTATTTATATCCTGAAGAACCGAGAATAGCCGTTTTTTACAGCCTACGAAAAATTCATAAAAATAAACTGCCGATACCAGGACGTCCAATAATATCAGGAAATGGATGTCTAACAGAAAGAATAAGTCAATTAGTGGACCATAACTTGAAAACCTTTGTTGAAACGCTGCCAGCATACTTAAAAGATACTACGGATTTAATAAAAAACCTTGATAATGTACAAATTGCACCACATGCAATCCTTGTATCAGTAGATGTGGAACAATTATACTCTAGTATTCCGCATGAAAAAGGCATTATGGCGGTTAAACATTTCTTAGAAACAGAGAGTAAAGAAAAAGAGGAGTGGAATAGCTTTCTACTCTGTCTCTTGACCTTTACATTAACTCATAATTATTTTTTGTTCATGAATAGCTGGTTCATTCAACAACGAGTAACAGCTATGGGAACAAGTTGCGCTCCTAACTACGCAAATCTTTATTTAGGTTTTTGGGAACAAACAGTAGTATTCATTGAAGCTATGGAGCAATTCACTGTGAGATATTAATATGGTAACTCTATATTGATGATATAATAATTATTTGGACGGGCACTGAAAGACTGCTTCAAGAATTTATACAAACACTTAACATCAATAGCCTAAACTTACAATTCACATATGAATATAATGAAAACAAACTTAACTTTTTGGATCTTAAAATCATTAAGGACCAAACTGGTGATATAAGTACTACCATTTTCAGAAAACCCACTGCAACAAATATGTTATTAAACTGGACCAGCCAGCATCCTGAACCTCTGAAAAGGGGTATCCCAGTTGGGCAATACTTGAGAAATTGTACTACTTTAGCCGAATTTAAATTACAAGTTGACAACCTGAAAAAACGTTTCCGGGATAGAGGCTATCCTAATCGGGTTCTTAAAAGGGCATACCAAAAAGCTGTTAAAGCCCAGAGAACAGAGCTTCTATATAAACCAGTTCAACAAAAAGAAGAAGAACTGGTGAGATGCATAATGAAATTTGGAAGTGATCATGTGAAAATAAAGTAAATTCTAAATACGGTAAATACTGGTATCTACTTTTTGAAGATCCAATAATTAAGAAATTTGTATCTCCACAAGCATCTGTAACATATAGACGAGGAAACACTATTGGAGATCATCTTGTACATAGTCAATTTTCTGAAAATCAAACCAAAGAAACATGGCTCAATTGAAAAGGTCTAAAGAAATGTAAAAAATGCAAAGCATGTCAATATATTCAACAGGAACAGGAATTTATACATCCCCAAACTGGCCACAAATATCCCCTAAAGGAGTCTTATGATTGTTCTTTATCATACATGGTATACGTAATATCCTGCTTGTATCCTAAATTATATGTTGGAAAAACTGAAAGACCTCTGCGGCGATCAATTCTAGAACATATATCTTCAATTCGTAATGAATTATACACGCCAGTGGCAAGACACATGATGAGATACCATTCAAATTGTCCACAAAATATAGGATTCCACGTAGTCGATATGATCTCCAAAACTAAGGGCCTCATTCTATTAACGGCCGTAGGAGATGCTTGGCCGCAAGGACCGGCCGCAGGTTATTGGCCTATTCTATTCCCTTGCGGCCGAGGGCTCCGGCAGGCTTGCGGCCGGCGCCCTGTTATCCCTTGCGGCCGCACGCGCAGCAGGAAAGCCTTTGATCTTACACGGCCGCAAGAGTTTCGGCCGCAAGAAAGCCACGGTTGCTATTCAATTGCTACGGGAACCCTCTCGGCAAGGCTAAAACCGAGCCGCAGCTTACTTGCACCAAAAAGGTCCCGCAAGCACACAATTAAGCACATAATAAAGCCATCCTGCACTCTTATGAGACGATAAAGTGATTGGAGGTGTTAGCATTCATAGCACAACATTCCCCTACACTCAAATCTGAAAATCATTTTTATTTTAATTCATGTCAAAAATCCGTGGACAAAGTCCCGAGGGCTTGGAGCACCTCAGACCCGCCAAGGCTGCGGGACGGAAAATAACCCGTAAATGATATATCGGATTTGGGCGATGTGCAAGCTTGAGAGAGTGTTGTTAATAATCCTCATGTCCCGCATTATGATGCCTAGCATTTACAGAGCTTTACAGTGCCATCTTGAATTTACATTTGCATTTACAGTTGTCTGACTTTGCGGCCGGAAAAACAGATCTATGGGCGCTGGGAAAACGCTTGCGGCCCCTAGCGCTACGGAACCTATTGACACTCTTCAAATGCAGTATTATTATTATTATCTTTTGTTTGTATAATAATAAACATATGAATTCATAATATATATATATAGAACATTGAAAAGTGAAGCAGACGTGAATATCCAGTAATCTAGTAATTTAGTAATTATTAATCTATATATATATATAGATTAATAATGAGTTTTGCAATATAATTTGATACCTTTTCTATTGAACAAATGTCTTATTTATAATGACAAGCTTTCGAGAGGTTTAACCTCTTTATTAAGTCTCAAGCAATACTACATGAGATGGAACCCTCAGTTTGAATAATAACAGCAGATGCAGATAGAGTGGAAACAGCATCTGACATCATCAGGTAAATGCATATATGGGGAATAAACACAACATAGCAAAGGAAACATATATACACATATTATATACACATATACATCAATATATACATGAAAAAGCAGAGCACTGAAGTCCACAGTGATATCTTTTTTGGATGGTATGTGGTCACTAGAGGTATACGTGAAGTAGTTTCTTTTGTTTTGTAGTTTAATAGGTGTTCTCGGGTATTTTGATGGCAGTGGTTATTTTTTGGGTAATAATGTGGGGTTTGTATCCTTTTTGTTTGAAAGATTCAGACAGTGTTTTTACATTTTTATCACGGTCTCCAGTGTTTGAGCAAATCCGATGGTATCTAATAGCTTGATTATGGATGATGGCTTGTTTGGTGTGGGAGGGATGGAAACTGGAGCTGTGTAGGTAATTACATCTGTCTGTAGGTTTCCTATATATAGATGAGTGGAGAGTGCCATTGGTGATGGATATAGTAGTGTCTAGAAAGTTTACCTGTTCTGTGGAGAAATCCATTTTAAGTTTTATAGATGAATAGAAGGTGTTGAATGAATTATGGAAGTCTCTGAGTTTGCTTTCTCCTTCTGTCCATATGATGAACAGATCATCTATGTAACGGTAGTATTTGTATGGTTTGTAAATGGATAAAGATAAGAATGTTTTTTCTAGATTGGCCATAAATAGATTTGCGTATTGTGGAGCCATCATCTTGGTTAAAAGTAAAATAGTTGTGGGTAAGGATATATTCTATTAGTTTAACAATAATATCAGGGCCATATTTATTGTTTTGCTTGTTTGTTGAAAGAAACTTAAAGCATGCCAACCGTGCCATCTTTGTGGGGGATATTACTGTAAAGACTCTACATCTATGGTAACAAGTAGTGTGTTATCAGGTAGGTCTTTAATCTGAGTTTGTTGAGAAAGTCAGTGGTGTCTTGTATATAGCTACTGGTGTTACTAACTAATGGTTTAAGGGTGTTTTCAACAAATCTAGATATAGAACATAAATAGCTGTTTTGTAGTATTTTCATACAAATGAGATTATCTCCATAACTAGCATGACACATATTTATATATTCAGCCTATTGTGTATTGTGTGCTCACCAGGCTCAGGAAAGATCAGCACTAGGACCCAGCGGAGGGCGGCGGTGACGTCATCAGCAGAGCGACAGGAATTGTTGTAGGGACAGAGGAGCACAGACTGGAGAGCAGGTAACCAGGGAGACGGAGAAAGGGAATGGGGGGCTTTGTGTGTAGGTGTGATAGAAAATAACAGGATAGTATGTGAGCGTAAGGCTTATATATACACGTGTTTGTCCACCCCTGTGTATATATATCTACAGTATGTCCACATCAGTGTATATGTGTGTGTCCACCCCTGTGTATATATATCTACAGTATGTCCACATCAGTGTATATGTGTGTGTCCACCCCTGTGTATATATATCTATGTCCACATCAGTGTATATGTGTGTGTCCACCCCTGTGTATATATATCTATGTCCACATCAGTGTATATGTGTGTGTCCACCCCTGTGTATATATATCTATGTCCACATCAGTGTATATGTGTGGGTCAACCCCTGTGTATATATATCTATGTCCACATCAGTGTATATATCTATAGTATGTCCACATCAGTGTATATGTGTGTGTCCACCCCTGTGTATATATATCTATGTCCACATCAGTGTATATGCGTGTGTCCACCCCTGTGTATATATATCTATGTCCACATCAGTGTATATGTGTGTGTGTGTGTCCGCCCCTGTATTTATCTATGTTCACATCAGTGTATATATGTGTGTGTGTGTCCACCCCTGTATTTATCTATGTCCACATTAGTGTATGTGTGTGTCCACCCCTGTATATATCTATCTATGTCCACCTCCGTGTATGTGTGTGTGTCCACCCCTGTATATATCTATGTCACCTCCGTGTATATGTGTGTGTCCACCCCTGTATATATCTATGTCACCTCCGTGTATATGTGTGTGTCCACCCCTGTATTTATCTGTCTATGTCCACATCAGTGTATGTGTGTCCACCCTTGTATATATCTATGTCCACATGTGTATATATGGGTGTGTGTGTGTCTACACACACACACACATACATACAAACACACACTGCCTACTTTTTGATGTCAGCAGCGTGAAGCCAATGGCATACTGCACATGTCTCTTGGTGGCTATAAAAGGCGACATGTAGGCAATCACTCAATGTTCTATTGATGTATTGAAACTTATTCTGCAAACATATCAACCATCGCTGTCATGGGTAATACGTGCAGGTTTATCCGATTTTGAAAAGTAAATGATAATTGGCTGTCTGGCCAAGGGTGGCAGTATTTCTGAAACCGAGCAGCTCTGGTTAAAGTGTACCGTGACTGGACAAATGGCACAGTTGCGAATAAAAGTCATTGAAACAGAGGAGCACCACGTGCCATTGATGTCAAAGGTGAATTCAGGCTGTTAAGGTATATGAGGGCCAACCGACACACTACAGTTGAGCAAATCTCTGTCCAAACAAACCAGGAGGCTACCAGACATGTATATAAAATGACAGTACAGGGAACCCTGTTGTGTATGGGGCTCCGAAGCAAACATGCTGATATGGGGTCATAGTCAGAAACGTTTTCAGTTTGCACAACTGTTTGTTAAGGGTAGCCTTCTCCTCTGATGGGTCAGGTTTTCTTCTCCGTCGACTGGACGGACGTTGGCATGTAAGGCGCGAAACCTCAGAGAAGGATGAAGACTTCCAAGTACTTCCTTCTCAAATTCCCAGGACTTGAACCCCATCAAGCACCTATAGGACCACCTCGATCACCATGTTCACCGTATGGATCCTCCTCCAAGCACTCTTCAGAGTCGGATGCACTGCAGTCTGCATGGCTCCAGATACCCTTGCCAACCTTCCAGCATCTTATTGACTACCTACCAATAAGTAGCTAGACTGTATGTGTGTGTGTGTGTATATATATATATACGTGTCCAGTAATCTACATGAATAATCAGAGTATTGCAATATATAGTGATACCTTTTTTATTGGACAAACATATTCATAGTTGTATTTTTATATATATATATATATATATATATATATATATATAATTATACATAATTATACTGTGTAAATAATTGTATCTTCCTAATCTAATTGTCTATGTCTTTTTAGGCTCATAATGAGTTTTCGGAAGTAATTATTTGTCATCAAATGTAACAATGACCACTCTAACACGTCAAGACCTAAACTTTGGACAAGGTAAGAGCTCTTCTGTCTGTTTAAAGGACCACAGTATACTTTATTATATATGTATGTGTGTATGTATGTGTATATATATATATATATATATATATATATATATATATATATAAAACCTCAAATATATAGTTGTCAGTGTTGACCGCGAGGGGAGCATTTGAGGCACCCGGGACTTAAGCTCCCCGTGCAACTGCGAGCTTCGCAGGACTTAGGCTGCGATGAGTGCCGAGGGAGCTCATTACAGGGCTTGCGATGAGTATCACAGATGCTCATCGCGAGGCTTGTTGGGACTTAGGCGCAACTGCGAGGCGAGCATTTGAGGCACGCGGAACTTAGGCTGCAATGGGCGTCCCAGGTGCTCATCGCGAGGCCCGTTGGACTTAGCAGTTGAGGCACGCAGGTCTTACGACCAGTACCACTTAGGACCGAAACCCGTACATGCACTGTGCACCTCGCCAAATTGCTACTTTTATGCCAAACCACGGAGCTCCAAAGACCTGAAAATAACAACAAATATGCCTATGAGGGAGGTTGCAAGTTAATTTGAGGCATATTTGCTGTTTTTCACAATCGAAAACTGCCTATGCGAGAGAAAAAAAAATGTCTGCCCAAAAAAACGCAACACGACGAAAACGAAGCCGAAGGACGTAAATCAGCCCGTAGGACATAAAAACATGCTCTAAGCAGTATCACTTAATGCAAGCCACTAACATTTACCACAAGGTAGTAACACAACCCAAGACAGTAACACTCAAGCGCGACGCCTATAAAGTACACAGGGTGAGACGCTTACAATGAGCGCCGAAGGTGATCATTGCAAAGCAGGAAAGTCGTGGCTCGCAATGAGTGCCGAAAGTGCTCAGAGGACCCATAGCCTTGCATTGTGTGGCAAACAGCATTGCCAGGCTTAAAATTTTACTCCCGTCATTTTTGATGGCCAATTCCCTAGTGTGTGAGTGTATATGTGTATATATATGTATATATATATATATATATATATATATATATATTGAGTCTGACTAAGAGCATAGAAAAACTCACATGGCTAATGTTATAATGTATAACTACAATCAGGTCCATAAATATTGGGACATCAACATAATTCTAATCTTTTTGGCTCTATACACCACCACAATGGATTTGAAATGAAACTAACAAGATGTGCTTTAACTGCAGACTTTCAGCTTTAATTTGAGGGTATTTACATCCAAATCAGGTGAACGGTGTAGGATTTACAACAGTTTGTATATGTGCCTCCCACTTTTTAAGGGACCAAAAGTAATGGGACAATTTGCTGCTCAGCTGTTTCATGGCCAGGTGTGTGTTATTCCCTCATTATCCCATTTACAAAGAGCAGATAAAAGGTCCAGAGTTCATTTCAAGTGTGCTACTTGCATTTGTTGCTGTTAACTCTCAATATGGGATCCAAAGAGCTGTTTCTATCAGTGAAGCAAGCCATCATTAGGCTGAAAAAACAAAACAAACCCATCAGAGAGATAGCAAAAACATTAGGTGTGGCCAAATCAACTGTTTGGAACATCCGTAAAAAGAAAGAACGCACCAGTGAGCTCAGCAACACCAAAAGACCCGGAAGACCACGGAAAACAACTGTGGTGGATGACCGAAGAATTATTTCCCTGGTGAAGAAAACACCCTTCACAACAGTTGGCCAGATCAAGAACACTCTCCAGGAGGTAGGTGTATGTGTGTCAACAGTCAAGAGAAGACTTCACCAGAGTAAATACAGAGGGTTCACCACAAGATGTAAACCATTGGTGAGCCTCAAAAACAGGAAGGCCAGATTAGAGTTTTCCAAACAACACCTAAAAAAACCTTCACAGTTCTGGAACAACATCCTATGGACAGATGAGAATAAGATCAACTTATACCAGAGTGATGGGAAGAGAAGAGTATGGAGACGGAAAGGAACTGCTCATGATCCAAAGCGTACCACCTCATCAGTGAAGCATGGTGGTGGTAGTGTCATGGCGTGGGCATGTATGGCTGCCAATGGGACTGGTTCTCTTGTATTTATTGATGATGTAACTGCTGACAAAAGCAGCAGGATGAATTCTGAAGTGTTTCGGGCAATATTATCTGCTCATATTCAGCCAAATGCTTCAGAACTCATCGGCCGGCGCTTCACAGTGCAGATGGACAATGACCCGAAGCATACTGCAAAAGCAACCAAAGAGTTTTTTAAGTGAAAGAAGTGGAATGTTATGCAATGGCCAAGTCAATCACCTGATCTGAATCCGATTGAGCATGCATTTAATTTGCTGAAGACATAATTGAAGTGAAAATTCCCCAAGAACAAGCAGGGACTGAAGACAGTTGCAATAGAGGTCTGGCAGAGCATCACCAGGGATGGAACCCAGCGTCTGGTGATGTCTATGCGTTCGAGACTTCAGGCTGTAATTGACTGCAAAGGATTTGCAACCAAGTATTAAAAAGTGAAAGTTTGTTTTATGACTGTTAATCTGTCCCATTACTTTTAGTCCCTTAAAAAGTGTGGGGCACATATACAAACTATTGTAATTCCTACACCGTTCACCTGATTTGGATGTAAATACCCTCAAATTAAAGCTGAAAGTCTGCAGTTAAAGAACATTTTGTTAGTTTCATTTCAAATCCATTGTGGTGGTGTATAGAGCCAAAAAGATTATACTTGTGTCGATGTCCCAATATTTATGGACCTGACTGTATATGTGTGTATGTATGCACGCACACACACTATATTTTTGGGTTCCAATTTGAATGTCTAAAGGGGAGTTAAAACATATTTCCTGATAAGAATTACATTAAATAGTTACTGCACTGTACTCTGGGAAAATGGGTGGGGGCATGCAAATGAGCCCACAATGCATTTTCACTCTTAAAACCAGATACCTTTGTACATGTCTCCTTTTAGGCATATGCTTGCTGTATTACACAGCTTTATATCATATTTTGGATTGGCAAACCTACCCAGCTGTTCTGATCTTAAATGGATCTTGTCAGTGTAAGGCTGGTTCGTAACTCTTGCTATAGATTTGTGGGAAGGAATAAATATTGACAAAACAAACACAGAGATTGATATAAATTGTGGATATGCACTGTATGTTTCTTATCTATAGTAACTATTGCTTTATCTCCTCTGACAGTCGTCGCTGATATCCTGTGTGAGTTCCTGGAGGTGGCTGTTCATCTTATACTCTATGTCAGAGAAGTTTACCCTATTGGAATTTTCCAGAAGAGAAAGAAATACAATGTACCCGTACAGGTAGATGTGTTTTTAAGCTTTTTATAGTATCATCCATATATTTTCTATTATACAAGAATACTTTTGAGTATGGACACCAACAGGTCACAATATAAGGATCTATTGGCTTGGTATAATATGGGCCAATAATTGTACAATTTACTTGAGCATAAGTCAAGAGATTATTAATTCCTGATATCTTCTTCAGCCCTTGCTGTAATACATTGGTTCTCAATAGCTAAGGACCAGTGCCAATCCCTGAGACCTCGTCCATCCACAGGGATGAAGGGAGCCTAACAGTTTGTCATAGATAGATTAAACGTGGTCCCTGATAGGCACACTACAAATCCAGCCCTACAGAGTCTGTGTCTGAATACGCTGCAGTGGTCAGGTCCATACAGGGACTATTTGTTTGAATTTAGGCATATATAATTTTTAGCATGTAAAAACAGAGCTTATAAGCACTTCTCAACAAAATAAAGTACATAAAAGAAAATAGATACGCAGGGATATTATATTCTAGTAAAATCAGGAACCTTCCATATCCTTTTAATAAATTGCCTCAGCAGCTGATGGTCAGTTAAAGCAATTACCACCTGAAACAGTGATTGGTTAGAAGTTCCTTCTAACTTGTGAAAGTATTTTTTAATAGATATATTTATTTTTTGCAAAATAATATGTAGGTTACCTATGCTTTTAATAAACATTCATTGACCTGTTTAATCCTGACCTTTATCATGAAATCTTAATTCTTACATTCCAATTGCTCAGCTTCTGGTTACACCATTGAATGCATTAGCAGTATTAACTTGTTTATGTGCTGTTTGTTTATAGATGTCCTGTCATCCTGAATTGAATCGCTACATTCAGGACACCCTGCATTGTGTTAAACCACTCATTGAGAAGGTGAGAACTAGTTATCTTGGAGTCTAAGGCGTATGTTTACTTATTTATTAGCAATGGGTGGGAGGAGAGAAATGGTGGATTGGTTATATCACTGAGATTTTACGGTTTTACTCTACCGTGGCACACAAACCCAGACAGATATATATATATATATATATATATATATATATATATATATATATATATTGATCTACATTAAAAGACTGGTATATGGAAAGTTCCTGGATGTTTCTCTGTATATAATATCCCTGTGTATCTATTTACTTTTATTTTATTAAGAAATGCTTTATAGGTGTATAGGTGTGCCCACTGCAGCATACAGCGTATGCAGACACAGACTCTGTAGGGCTGGATGTGCAGTGTACTAACCTATTAGCAGCTTCCTCCCTTTTGTAACGCTCTAGTTCCAGGCATTCACCCCTAGCATCAAGTCTATTAACTGCAGTATTTTCTTTCTTTATGCCAAGGAACATTTTGAAGTGTGAAATGAGGTGCCCTTCACCGGGAAGCACCCCTAGTTGTCCTAAAGAGAAATCTGGCCATGATTATCTTTACACGTATAGTGAGATACAGCTCTCTAATCATACTTGTTATTATTCTGTGTAATTGCAGAATGACGTAGAGAAGGTGGTGGTAGTAATCCTGGACAAGGAACATCATCCTGTAGAGAGATTTGTCTTTGAAATTGCTCAGCCTCCTCTGCTCTCCATCAGGTAACTAACTGTGTTCTCCTCAAACATTGCCCAGTGTTACAGGTTTCTTGTAGTAACTCCATGGTGAACTCTTTGCAGTTCAGATTCTCTCCTCTCCCACGTGGAGCAGCTACTCCGAGCGTTCATACTGAAGATCAGTGTCTGTGATGCTGTGCTAGACAACAACCCTCCAGGTACTCCTCACAAGCCTTTTATTTTGTAGCATTTATATCAGCTTTGTGATAATGTTTTCTTCCTAGTTAAAAATGTGCGCTAAGATATATTCAGAAGGGAAATCATGTATATTTAATATAAAAATATTTTACTTTACTATTGGTTAACATCCATACATGCCTTGCAGGCTGCACATTTACTTTGCTGGTTCATACAAGGGAAGCTGCTACAAGAAATATGGAAAAGATTCAGGTTATAAAGGTCAGTTCAGAACCTACCAGATATGTGAAGGTATACTAATGGTTTTTCATTGTGTGTATATATATATCACCCCCTTTCTGGATGTTTCTTCAGGACTTTCCCTGGATTCTGGCCGATGAACAAGATGTCCATATGCAGGAACCTCGGCTCATACCTCTTAAGACAATGACCTCTGATATTTTGAAGGTAAGGAAGATTGTTCTATCATCTTTTGGTACCAAAACTGTGTAGACGTAGTGATAATAAATGTATGGAATTTTCCTGGATTATGAATGTATCTGATAGAGGAGAATCAGAGTATGACATTTTATTTTTTTTTGCATGAAAAAATACCAAAATAAATATTAAAACACTTTCCCTGAAGTTTTAAAAATTTCTTTGGTTGATTTTGAGAAGGAACGACCCTGAAAATCCAAGCAAAATTAGCATAAAATTCATAATTACTTTTGGCCAATTGGAGGCAGCTACAACAGTGTATCTGGATTTTTTCTAACTGGCTGAGCCGAGATGCTGGCACAACTCTGCATAGCTCATTGGCTAGGACGTTGCTACATAGGTTCCTCAGGGCTGGAGCTCACGCAAGAAACGTCAAATGTACTTTGAATTACAAACATACCAAATTGCTCCATAAAATGATTTGATATGAGCCCAATGAGATAGACTTACATATAGGGCATCCACAAACTGGCAGACCATTTTTAACAAGTCATTCCTTTATAGTGAAGCATAGAAAAAAAAATTTTTGGAGCAAGAAAAAAAATAAATAAATGCTGTAACAAAAATATGCATGGGTAAATGTAAATTGTATAAGCGTTGTAATAACTTATTATTATACTATGTTTTTTTATCTGAAAGTTTTCAAAAATTCACACAAAAATCAAATCAATGTCCAGATAGGATTTGAGAACTGTTTTTATTTAAGCTCAAAAGTGACGAGACGCAGGGGATGGGGGAGGGGGAAGAGACGCAGGGGGGGGGGAAGAGACGCAGGGGGGGGGGGGGGGGAAGAGACGCAGGGGGGGGGAAGAGACGCAGGGGGGGGGGGGAAGAGACGCAGGGGGGGGGGGGAAGAGACGCAGGGGGGGGGGGAAGAGACGCAGGGGGGGGGGAAGAGACGCAGGGGGGGGGGGAAGAGACGCAGGGGGGGGGGGGAAGAGACGCAGGGGGGGGGGGGGAAGAGACGCAGGGGGGGGGGGAAGAGAGGCAGGGGGGGGGGGGAAGAGAGGCAGGGGATGGGGGGGGGGGAAGAGGCAGGGGATGGGGGGGGGAAGAGGCAGGGGATGGGGGGGGAAGAGAGGCATGGGGGGGGGGGGGGAAGAGAGGCGGGGGGGGGGGGGAAGAGAGGCAGGGGGGGGGGGGAAGAGAGGCAGGGGGGGGGGGAAGAGAGGCAGGGGGGGGGGGGGAAGAGAGGCAGGGGATGGGGGGGGGGGGAAGAGGCAGGGGATGGGGGGGGAAGAGGCAGGGGATGGGGGGGGAAGAGAGGCATGGGGGGGGGGGGGAAGAGAGGCAGGGGATGGGGGGGGGGGAAAGAGAGGCAGGGGATGGGGGGGGGGGAAGAGAGGCAGGGGATGGGGGGGGGGGGAAGAGAGGCAGGGGATGGGGGGGGGGAAGAGAGGCAGGGGATGGGGGGGGGGAAGAGAGGCAGGGGATGGGGGGGGGGAAGAGAGGCAGGGGATGGGGGGGGGGAAGAGAGGCAGGGGATGGGGGGGGGAAGAGAGGCAGGGGATGGGGGGGGGGAAGAGAGGCAGGGGATGGGGGGGGGAAGAGAGGCAGGGGATGGGGGGGGGGAAGAGAGGCAGGGGATGGGGGGGGGGAAGAGAGGCAGGGGATGGGGGGGAGAGAGGGGAAGAGAGGCAGGGGGGGGGAGAGACGCAGGTGGGGGGGGAGAGACGCAGGGGAGGGGGGGGGAGAGACGCAGGGGAGGGGGGGGGAGAGACGCAGGGGAGGGGGGGGGGAGAGACGCAGGGGAGGGGGGGGGAGAGACGCAGGGGAGGGGGGGGGAAGAGACGCAGGGGGGGGGGGGAAGAGACGCAGGGGAGGGGGGGGGGAAGAGACGCAGGGGAGGGGGGGGGGAAGAGACGCAGGGGAGGGGGGGGAAGAGACGCAGGGGAGGGGGGGGAAGAGACGCAGGGGAGGGGGGGGAGAGACGCAGGGGAGGGGGGGGGAAGAGGCAGGGGAGGGGGGGGGGAAGAGGCAGGGGATGGGGGGGGGAAGAGACGCAGGGGAGGGGGGGGGGAAGAGACGCAGGGGAGGGGGGGGGAAGAGACGCAGGGGAGGGGGGGGGAAGAGACGCAGGGGAGGGGGGGGGAAGAGACGCAGGGGAGGGGGGGGGAAGAGACGCAGGGGAGGGGGGGGGGAAGAGACGCAGGGCAGGGTAATGAGAAGGGGGTGAGAAACAGACGCAGGGGAGTGAGAAACAGACGCAGGGGAGTGAGAAACAGACGCAGGGGAGTGAGAAACAGACGCAGGGGAGTGAGAAACAGACGCAGGGGAGTGAGAAGGGGGGGGGGAGGAACAGACGCAGGGGAGTGAGAAGGGGAGGGGAGGAACAGACGCAGGGGAGTGAGAAACAGACGCAGGGGAGTGAGAAACAGACGCAGGGGAGTGAGAAACAGACGCAGGGGAGTGAGAAACAGACGCAGGGGAGTGAGAAACAGACGCAGGGGAGTGAGAAACAGACGCAGGGGAGTGAGAAACAGACGCAGGGGAGTGAGAAACAGACGCAGGGGAGTGAGAAACAGACGCAGGGGAGTGAGAAACAGACGCAGGGGAGTGAGAAACAGACGCAGGGGAGTGAGAAACAGACGCAAGGGAGTGAGAAACAGACGCAGGAGAGTGAGAAACAGACGCAGGGGAGTGAGAAACAGACGCAGGGGAGTGAGAAACAGACGCAGGGGAGTGAGAAACAGACGCAGGGGAGTGAGAAACAGACGCCGGGGAGTGAGAAAACAGACGCAGGGGAGTGAGAAGGGGGGGGGAACAGACGCAGGGGAGTGAGAAGGGGGGGGGGGGGAACAGCCGCAGGGGAGTGAGGAACAGCCGCAGGGGAGTGAGAAGGGGGGGGAGGAACAGCCGCAGGGGAGTGAGAAGGGAGGGGGGGAGGAACAGACGCAGGGAGGAAATAGATGAGGGAGAGACTTGCAATGAGGCCAGTAAAGTAGAGGGGCAAACAGCAATGCCAGGCTTCACTTTTTATTGCCATCATTTTTGACGGGCAAGTCGCTAGTAAAAGTAATTTTAAACAAATTAATCCCCAGCACTGATCTCAGTGGCACTTCACTGATAACCATCCCTTCCCTTTATTGTGACTTTGTCTCCTATAAACTAAACTGTGTTTGATTTTAGTCCCATGTTATTAAAGGGACATGGAAGTTTCTAGGTATATAATATTCCTGGGTATCTATTTACTTTTCTGTACTTTATTTTATTAAGAAGTGCTTATAAGCTCTATTTTTATTGTCTGAAATCAAACACATAGTCCCTGCATGGATCTGCCCTCTGCATCATGTGAAGACACAGACAACTCTACTGTACTTGCTATGCAGTCAAATACTAACCAATCAGTGGTCATCTCTTAACATTCTGCAACATGCTGCTGAACCGTGGTCCCTGATAGGCAAGGACACTACACTACACTACAGAGCCTTCTGCAGTGAGCAGACCCATACAGGGACTATTTTAAAAGCTAGGTAGTAAAAACAAGAGTTTATAAGCACTCAATAAATAT
Organism: Discoglossus pictus; assembly: GCA_027410445.1. Taxonomy (NCBI): domain Eukaryota; kingdom Metazoa; phylum Chordata; class Amphibia; order Anura; family Alytidae; genus Discoglossus; species Discoglossus pictus. The sequence goes on from CM050169.1 coordinate 93,035,113, forward strand.
AAAGTAAATAGATACACAGGGATATTATATACCTAGTAACACTCACAATCCTTCCTTATCCCTATACGTATAATTGAGTTTATGCTGCTCAAATAATTGCTTTGCGTTGTTATTACAGATGCAGCTCTATGTAGAAGAGAGAGCCCAGAAGAGCACTGGATAGCGCCATCTAGTGGGTACCAAAGGAGTTTCCCTTGTGTGAGGTTTTGCATTCATGGTGTCAGCAGTGCGTCCGGTCATTTGCTGAGAATATGGGGGGGGGGGGGGGGGGCGGGATATTCACAATTACAGCTGATGCTGTAAGAGACTTTGTAACAAATACATGTTCATATCCTAATTTTCATTTTGCAGAAATGAAAAGAACAAAATAAATATATAAATACAAGTGGTTGTAAGTATTCGATAACTGATCTTGAAATTTAAATAAGAAGTCCTCACTTTCTTAATCGCTTGATGTAAGTCATTAATTATTCCTCACAGTAGGCGTGAGGAAAATACCCAGTTGGATAAATAATAAGTCAGTGAGATACTTAAAGTTTTTCCGGCTCTTTAAGAATAACCTAAAACAACTTGGTTTTGGGGTGACAGAGACCCTTTAAGTGGGTTATCCCATTGCTCTGTCATTGAGTACTATTTTGAAGGGGCTTTAAAGTTTTAGCACAAGTGAATACAGATCATATCTGCATCTACTGTTCCTTTTACAAAGACAAAATGTCTGTCACAATTAAAGCAAAAGTTCTTTCATTTTTTTTCTATCTATCTATCTATCTATCTACATACCAGATGGGCAAGCTCTTCTAAATAATCACCTCCTTCTGTAGGGCAAATTAATTATTCACATGACATAGTCATTAGGAGAGAGAGATAGGACTTTGTGCTTAGACTAGACCTAACTTTCAAGCTCATTTATTTAACACCTCCACACACAAAATTCTTAATAACAACCACTTGTGTTTATAAAAGTGTAAATTTTATTTTTGCCAAAAATGTTTGCTGTGCTACTTTTTAATCCATCTTTTTTTGGTTTATGCTACCATTTGGTGTATTTTTTTTATTATGAGACCACATTTGAGGCACTGACCACAATGAACCGATGGACCCTTGGTATTTCTCTAATAGTTCAACATTTCCAAGAGCTGCTTATCTTCTTGTTAATGGGGCTATATTGTGGACATAGGACTAAGTATATATATTCAACTTCACAAACCCTCCTGTTACATAGTAACTTACCTGAAAAATACTTTTAGTCCTATCAAGTTTTTAGATCAACAAGCGTTTGCTGTGTTGGCAGCCTAGGAGTGATTATTTAGCCTCCTATCTACTAATCAGAATGTTATAAAAAACCCTGTGTCTCAGCCAAATGCCACCTCTCCTTGATGACCTGAACAGGGTGGAGGCAATCAGATGCACCGGAGGCAGATACTCTGATCTTAGAATTAATTTAAAGAGATATGGAAGGTTCCTGTCTTTTACCAGATCTAGAATATAGCTGCGTATCTATTTACTTTTATGTACTTTATTTTATTAAGTGTTTATAACCTCTGCCTAAAATTAAACAAATAGTCCCTGTGTGTGTATGCACACTGCAGCGTATGAAGACAGAGACTCTGTAGGGCTTTATGTGCAGTGTAGTGTCCTAGACTATCACGGACTATGTCTCAACAGCAGAGTGTTCCTGAGAGATGGTCGCTGATTAGATGATAGTTTGAGACTGCACACCCAGTACTACAGAGTCTGTCTTCATGAGCCTCAGAGGGTACCCAAATAAAAGGGGCTATTTATTTGCTTTTAGGCAGTAAAAACAGACCTTATTAGTACTTCTTAATAAAATAAAGTATATAAAAGTTAATAGATATACAGGGATATTAGTGACCCTTTAATATGTGCCAATGCTAGTGTCACAATCTACTATTTGGTTGAACTTGAAAATGTCACTAGACAAATCCTGCTCAGTGGATCATAGGTTCGTGGTGTCCCTGTTAACAGGATATGGACCTGGACACCTTTCACCAAGAGCACCAACATTAGGACAGGATACCAGGATCTGTAGCAGTTACCGCCTTTAACTTAGCATCCCAGGCAGAATGACACAAACACAGCTGTTATGTGTATCCAAATAGAACAGCACTTTGTTCGTCAAGGTGCAGAATATTTAACCATCACCTTCCCCCACCCACCTGAGCCCCCTCTCAGCTAATTACTTATCAGACCCATCCCTCCCATCTTACACATACATGCTTTCATATATGTGCATACTCACCGATTCCAGCTGTCTCTGGCCTGGTGGGGGAGGTTATCTTGCTATTGTGGCTGGTCCACTTTTATGAATCCTGATGCCAAAAATATGGTGTCTGGCAGTATATTTTACTTTGATCCCACCTGGGCGACTCAGGGAGTGCGGTTTGCTATGACCTGTTTTTTTACAATTTGTTCAATATGTTTAGGATTCATTACCTGCTCTGCTTAAGTCAGTGGGGGTAGTTGACAAGGGGTGTTAGTAATTCTTGTTGTCAAGACACCTGGGGAGTTTATGCAGTTCGGCGTCAAGATGGCATCTGGCTGACCACATACAAATATGGAGAGTGGATTACAGTACATGAATAACAGCCCATACATTTTAACTAGGAAACCATGACAGTAACTATATGTACACAATGTCAAACTGTCCATCCAGTTGTGACAGATAGAAACTAAGAACATTCGACAAAGCAGCCCAGAAAGCAATATTTTAAATAATTTTATTGTATTTGTTTATCGGTTTATCAATAAAGCATTTAATGCCTGTTACTTTGTATCATTAAGTTTAAAGCAGATAAATTGTTTTATGGGAAAGGTTTCACCCACTCAAGTCCTCTGGTTCTAAGGTCACACAGCTGTTGGTCACTCTAACGCCATACCAGCCCGCCCAGAACTGTGTGTCTTGGCCGCCATGTTGGAAATATATATACCGCACTCCTGGTCCATAGTTACTGAAGGTGTGTGTCATCTGAAGAAAACAACATGGAGTTTAGTATTTCCGTTGCCCTATACAAGACTGTGAAGGCATATTGTCCAGATCCTGAAATTCAAAATGTAAATCCATGTTGCTGAGAGATGGTCACTGATTGGTTAGTATGAGACACTGCTCAGTCTATACTAAAGTCTGTTTCTTCATGAGCTACGGAGGGCATGACTGAAGAAGTGATAGCCTTGCCTGTACATGGCAGGGATATCCTCAAATTCTGTCCAGGTCTGAACTCGCCTACCCCTGATTGTTTGTGGTATTCCTACCTGTTGCCATTTTGCATCACTCCACTGTTCCATGATGACTGGCTCTGGACAGTATTCTTGTAGCGTTTCCTTAGTGCTCGACAGAAGCCGGACCAGCACCTCGTACTGGGACCCGCAGTCCCTTCTAGGGGCGAACCTACAGAGACAATGGAGGAGATGCCATCAATAAGCACCAGTGAAATAATGACCATCACATAGTATTATCCTTTATTTGTAACATGTCGACATATTTTGTAGAGCTATACAGGGATTAAAAGGGACAACAACAATTTGGACAACATAACTGTAAAGCTCTCCTAAAACCAGGTTGACATTTTTTTAAATATATGCATTTTCACTGAGAAATCAAATCAAATCTGTGCTTACATGTGTAAGAGACTACCCACAGCCTGCTAAATTACTGCAACCAATCAGGTTGCTGAGGTGTCCCCCATTCAAGTCAATGGTAAGGTTTTTGTCAGACTGCTTAAAATTCTAGTTTAAAGAGAACAGTTCATCTAAAATTTGAACTAAGCAGACCAGGAAATGGGGGGGGGGGGGGGGGGGGGGGTATTGCATGCAGTAATCTAAGCAAATTAAACATTTAACAATTATCACATCTATATGTGCAGGCATGGAATACTGGTACTCATCTTGAATAGGAAAGCTATAGGTTAACTGGTCGGTGTAGTGTAACTTGAGTCCAGGGGATGCTGCGCTATCAATCATAGCCTTCCCCCATAAAGCCTCCCACAGCGCTCAGACTCAGCCCTGTGTTAAATACTCATGCAACAGTCATTGGGCAGAATAGGCTGTATTGAATCAGAGATTTAAAAACAGATTTAGTAACAGTTATTAGTGTAATTAATAGATAAATAATTTTAACATACAATCTTGTGCTCTCACACCATGAAGATCACTTACAGTGAGGTAAATGGCCCTTTAAGTACAGCATAACCAATCACTACTCACCAGTCCTTCACTACAATATCTGGCTGGATGACGTCCATCAAGTGGTCTCTGTATCCTAATTTATGGAGCTTAATAACCTGGGATTTCTTGCATGATCTAAAAGAGACAGACCCCACACACAAATATCTAGTAATCTATGATATAAAGCAGCATTTATTGAATTTAGGCATCCGCAAGGCTCACTACCCCTCTGTTTTCTGTAACATCAGGACAGATAAGTAATTTTAACTGTATTACCGTATATAAATCAGTTTTATTCAAATGGTTTTCAGTAATCTATTAGATGATGTAGAGCAGCTTTAATAATTCATATGCCCCTTTAAGCCAATTATTTGTATTCAAAAGTATGGTAATACATCACAACTTTATTAATGTACATGTACTTCCTACCACACTGCATCATGTAATAAATCAACATTGACTTTATCAAGTCTATATACTACAGAACATTAGTTTTTATACAAATATCAGTACTGCATTAAACATCCTGCCTGTTGAGGACAGGTTTGGAAAACACCAAAATAAAAGTGTTTGTTCATTCTTGGTTAGGAGTCTCGGATACTCCAACTTGTGCAAAAGAAAATACGGATTTCAGGTAAAGATGGGAAGGGGAGCTGTTACCCGTAAGATGTGACAAAGTATTTTTGAACTTGTTCCTCAGGAAACTCTGAGCCATGAGCCCCCGGCATCTCCTCCACCTTCCAGTGATTTCCTCCGTTCTTCTCTATGTTCCAATACTGGAGACCCTCTAAAGATGTTGGAGATAGAAGATTAGATAAAGGAGACTATCAATATGCGGAATATGTTGGCGCGTTATAAATAAAGGATAATAATAATAATATCTAATCTATTTATCTCAGTCTCATATGTCCCCGCCCAGTTTCCCATAGTGCAGTGCAATAACTGTATTTCTTAGAATTCTGAGCAGGAAATACATTTTTGTAACTTAGTTTTAGACGTTAAACTGAACACAAATGTACTATTTTTTATGGCTTCTCTCACCATATGCTAAATGATATCTCGCTCTCATAACGGCATGAAGAGTGCCAAAAACGATGAGTAACAAACAAACTTTTCCCATAAGGAAGAATGTAAATTAAAATAATCCGTTTCTGAACTCTAGAAATCTCACATTTTACTTTTAATTTATAGTGTTGTTTTTTGATACACCTTAAAACTAAACACAGGCTAGTCTCTGGTTCATGTAGTGCACGGGCTAGTCTCGGGTTCATATAAGCACGGGCTAGTCTCGGGTTCTTGTAAGCACAGGCTAGTCTCGGGTTCTTGTAAGCACAGGCTAGTCTCGGGTTCTTTTAATGCACAGGGTAGTCTCAAGTTCATATAAGCACAGGCTAGTCTCGGGTTCTTGTAAGCACAACCTAGTCTTTCGTTCTATACCACTGTACTGTAACTTCCTGGAGAGACAGGATGCTAGGCAGCGTCTTTACTCATACAGGAAGAGCTACAAGGGCAGAGCGAGCGCTAAGTGCCGAAGCAATTTTTCCTCATCAAAATGCATTGAATACCAAATTAAATTACTTTTGAAGCAGACAATTGTATAATTTCAATGGGAAAACTGCACCTAAGAATAAATCTGCACAGATTCTATTAACCCCCCCCCCCCCCCCCCCCCCCCCAATTTAAACAGTGATTGTACTTCAGTTGGATACCATTTTACCCAGAAGTTTACTCCATCCATAATCTGAAAATGAAAATACTCAAAAGGGAAATTGTAATCATACCTAGAAGTAGAAAACATTGAAAATGAAGATGATCACATTCCCCAGCATCAAGGGTACAGGACTTAACATGGACTTCGGTTTTCTGGCACATCATCAACATGTCTTGTGAATCCACCTTAAATTGTTCTTCTAACTTATGAATATGTACTGGTTTATGGCTTTGTTAATGATTTTACCATATAGGGCACATATAGAAATATAAAATTGTCTGACAATATATCAATTAAAGTCTAGTTAAGGTGACAACCCCTAACTGACCAACTTAACCGAAAATCCCAGGAAATGGGTGGTATATTTACCTAAGGCACATGTATTTTTCAGTAGATTCCTCCGCTTGCTAGAAAGATAATAAAACATTTTCCAGTCTTTGGGGCTCTTCTTGCAGGATTTAGAGATATATCCCATTCGTTGACATTTCGTTTTCCATAGAGTCGGGGAATCGATAATCTCTTTCCAGAGAGTACAGACCCGTCGACATCGATGGATCAAGTCCAGGGCAGGGACTAGAGACAGAACCTCCAGCAGGGCATCCTCAGGAAGGTTGTTAATGCTGGGCATCCCACACTCAATGCCAGCTCTTAATGGGACAAACACAATATAAGATAAGTCAAGCTTTGGTGGTACAATGAAAATAAAAATAAATAAATACAATTTTCCAATTTTTTTTCCATTTTATCTAAATTTCAGACAAAAAGGGAGTTGCCTTTTTCTTCAAGTTGATTCCTATACATGCTTTGGCTATAGTAAGGATTTGGACTAGGTATATCATAATATACAGAGACATATTCATCCAAAACCAGATGGAAAAAATATAGAAATAAAGAACTGGAAATGGAATGGCACATTGAGTTAGCTAAATAGAGAAAACCTCTTGGCCTACTCCTCCCAGTCTTGGAACCACTGGTTCCGCAGACCTGCTTGCCGAAATTTTCCCTTGCCTTGCTCAATAAATATGAAGTGTGTGAGAGTGAAGAAATAAATGTAAACCCAAAATATGGATCATTTATAAATTATTGATCATAGAACAAATAAGAAAAACAAAGCAATGAATTATGTAATAACGGTTAAAAATGTATGGGTTTTGTCTTGTTTTTAGTTATGTATGTAAATGTCTCCCTGGTAAAAATTGGTATGTCAATAATTCAAGGGGGAGTTTGTTTTTTCTTTTGTAATGCAATGTATATATACCTGAAACACCAATAAAAATAAATGTATATATATATATATATATATATATATATATATATATAAGGTAAGTAAGAGGTGCTCATCAGAGAACGAACCAACCATAGGTTAGTTCTATAGCCATGATAAGCCACTCTGAGAGCAACCTCTTTTAGCTCACTTGTGCCCTTTACAGGGAGAAATATCCTGTAGTATATCAGTCTGGTCCCACTCACTAGAGTGATCCAGCCCCCAAATACAAGGCAATTCTACCCTAAACAGGAGAAACAGCAAAACCCCAGACGCGTTTCAGCCTTTATGGGCCTCGTCAGAGAGGTGCAGCTGATCTCCCTAAGGCACAGTGAGCATATATATATATACATATACACAATTCAAATACCAGAAGTCTTTGCTGGATTGAGCTTTTTCTTCCCACACGAACATTAGATTAAAGGAACACTTAATTCAGCACAATTTGGACCACATCACATTTGGATCTCAATAATGCATTTTGAAATACTGTTTGAATGTTTTAAATACCTGCACTTTTCTCTTAGAAATATATCAATAGTCAACACTCAAAACAAGAGTGTATGACAAGAGTGTATGTAGCGCTGATAACACTGTTCTAATAGACACAAATCATATTTTATATTGAATAATGGATGATAAACACCAATATAAAAATAAGACTCAATTCCTATATCACCTGTAAGGCATCTACAGTAATAAAAATGATAAAGTACCTTATTATATGAAAGAGGTCCAATGACTACTGATAATTCAAAAATCAAAGTTCCAAATGAGTCCAACTGTATCTCTTGGAGAAAATAAGTATGCCCAGATATGATCAGTAGTGTATATATGAGTATATCTTCAGACGATCCAATCAGGGATTTTCACCTGCAGATCCAGGAAAATCTGCAGATTTTTAAATATAAACACTGTCCACTGGTGTAGTCTCAATGTATATAAAACAAGAACGGAAGGGGGCAAAGAAGCACAAAAAGAGTCTGGAAAAAAGTACTATATAAAAGTACAAACAAAATAAAATACAATAAAAAGTATTACAATTTTAAGTGGGGTTCTAACAAAAAATCCCTCTCCGAGTCTGAGAGTTTTAATACTTTTTATTGTATTTTATTTTGTTTGTACTTATATAGTACTCTTTTCCAATATTGCGCACTCTAGGAACCTAGCTATTTTTGCATGGTGAGAGCTGCTGTATCTGTATTATCAGCGCTTTGGGCTTTTTTATATGTATACGCCATAGTAGTGATTAAGTACTCATATTTCTATGTGCTACACTATTAGGGCTTTTCAGCTCTTTAAGTGTAGGTTACTAATAGAAGTGGGGTTCTAACAAAAACCCTCTCGGAGTCCATATCACTCAGGATCAAGCCCTCTACAAGGATTGCTATAGTATAGCTGAAAACCCCTTGTGATTATTGGAAGACCCCTAGTGTCCTGCTGCACGTATTGTGATGGAAATGGACTGGGTTCGTGTATTTTGGGTCTATTACCTAAATGCTATGTACATACCTCATATATATTGAGGATTTTACACGTGAGTGTGGTTACTACTCTTTACTTATTTTGCTTCAATAAACTGTACTGACTTGCACTCTCAGGACTTTTTTGCACTTCTTTGCCCCCTTCCCTTCTTGGTTTTTATCATTTCTCTTAGAAATCATATAAAATAAAATCTATGTTTACATGTATAACAGACTGCACAGATGCTGTTGCATTACTGTAACCAATCAACCAAATAGATAATTTTAATATACAATATTGTGCTCTTTCACAACTTGAAGAGCACTTACAGGGAGGAAAATTACCCTTTAATTTATTTGGAACCAAAATTCCCACCCTGTCTGCCCATTCGATCTAGTAATTAAAATCCATTATAAACACACATTTATATAGATATTTGCATTTATATATTATGAACATTCCTGTATATATATATATATATATATATATATATATATATATATATATATATATATACACACATACATACATATACACACACATACATACCTACATACAGTGCCTTGCAAAAGTATTCACCCCCCTTGACTTTTTACCTATTTTGTTACATTACAGCCTTAAGTTCAATGTTTTGTTAATCTGAATTTTATGTGATGGATCAGAACACAATAGTCTAAGTTGGTAAAGTGAAATAAGAAAAATATATACATAAAACTATTTTTTAGAAATAGAAAACAGAAAATTGGCATGTGCGTATGTATTATTGTACTCTGGTGCAACCAATTACCTTCAGAAGTCACATAATTCGTGAAATGATGTCCACCAGTGTGCAATCTAAGTGTCACATGATCTGTCATTACATATACACACCTTTTTTGAAAGGCCCCAGAGGCTGCAACACCTAAGCAAGAGGCACCACTAACCAAACACTGCCATGAAGACCAAGGAACTCTCCAAACAAGTAAGGGACAATGTTGTTGAGAAGTACAAGTCAGGGTTAGGTTATAAAAAAATATCCAAATCTTTGATGATCCCCAGGAGCACCAACAAATATATCATAACCAAATGGAAAGAACATGGCACAACAGCAAACCTGCCAATAGACGGCTGCCCACCAAAATTCACAGACCGGGCAAGGAGGGCATTAATCAGAGAGGCAGCACAGAGACATAAGGTAACCCTGGAGGAGCTGCAGAGTTCCACAGCAGAGACTGGAGTATCTGTACATAGGACGACAATAAGCCGTACGCTCCATAGAGTTGGGCTTTATGGCAGAGTGGCCAGAAGAAAGACATTACTTTCAGCAAAAAACAAAATGGCACGTTTTGAGTTTGCTAAAAGGCATGTGGAAGACTCCCAAAATATATGATGGAAGGTGCTCTGGTCTGATGACACTAAAATTTAACTTTTCGGCCAAAGAAAACGATATGTCTGGCGTAAACCCAACACATCACATAATCCAAAAAGCACCATCCCCACAGTGAAACATGGTGGTGGAAGCATCATGCTGTGGGGATGTTTTTCAGCAGCCGGGACTGGGAAACTGGTCAGAGTTGAGGTAAAGATGGATGGTGCTAAATACAGAGATATTCTTTAGCAAAACCTGTACCACTCTGTGCTTGATTTGATGCTAGGATGGAGGTTCACCTTCCAGCAGGACAATGACCCCAAACACACTGGTAAAGCAACACTTGAGTGGTTTAAGGGGAAACATGTAAATGTGTTGGAATGGCCTAGTCACAGCCCAGACCTCAATCCAATAGAAAATCGGTGGTCAGACTTAAAGATTGCTGTTCACAAGCGCAAACCATCCAACTTTAAGGAGCTGGAGCAGTTTTGCAAGGAGGAATGGGCAAAAATCCCAGTGGTAAGATGTGGCAAGCTCATAGAGACTTATCCAAAGCGGCTTGGAGTTGTGATTGCCGCAAAAGGTGGCTCTACTAAGTATTGACTTTAGGGGGGTGAATAGTTATGCACATTGACTTTTTCTGTTATTTTGTCCTATTTGTTGTTTGCTTCACAATAAAAAAAAACAAAAAAAAAAACCTCTTCAAAGTTGTGGGCATGTTCTGTAAATTAAATTATGCAAATCCTCAAACAATCCATGTTAATTCCAGATTGTGAAGCAACAAAACACAAATAATGCCAAGAGGGGTGAGTACTTTTGCAAGGCACTATGTTTATGTGTAATATTTATATATATATATTGTTGCTAACGCTGCGCCGAAGGTGCTCCTTGCCAGCAACTGCGGACCTTGCAACATTTACGGACTTACGACACACAAATACGAGACGCAGGACTTAGAAAAAAAAACATTACGACCTCGCAAAATTACGCCTTAAACGGCCGACCCGCACGAACCTCAAAACATTCAAAACACAATAAATACACACAACAAACACATAAAAAGCTTACCCACAGCAAGAGGGGGCACCTAGGACCTCTGCAAGTGAAGTTACACCTCCATTTAAGTCCAAATTCTAGAGTTTAGACACCCGAGAGAAAAAATGGCCACCGAAAAAACAAAACAAACGAGGCTTCAAGACCCTAAACACGCAAAACACCACCAAACACATACGGATTTTCCAAAAAAGAGGTCCAAGAACAAGGACGCTAAATCACCAACAGCGCGTACCACACATTAGGCGCCATTTTACAACACTAACTTACATAATGCGGAAGTAGACAGCTACCCTAACAGATTTTCCTCGCACACGCACACTATTTACACTACACACATTGCTCACACAGCAGCTCCACAGCACTCAAAACACACATTGTATGCTGCAGCAACATGAAAACAGATTGTCAGCTCTTCAGCATAATGCTTCCTGCATTTATTACTTCCAAATAGGTAAAGTATATTCATTTATTAATGTACTATTTAGTTCATTAACATACACCAAACAGCATTTTTGACGGGCAATATTCTAGTATATATACAGTATAAATATACCGTATTTATCGGCGTATAACACACACTTTTTCTCCCTGAAAATAGGGGGCAAATGATAGGTGCGTGTTATACGCCGATATTTCCTCCCCCCTCCTCATTCTAAGCCCCCCTCTGTATTCTAACCCCCCCTCATTCTAAACCCCTCTCCTCAACCTAAACCCCCCCTCCTCAACCTAAACCCCCCCTCCTCAACCTAAACCCCCCCCCTCCTCAACCTAAACCCCCCCCCCCCTCCTCAACCTAAACCCCCCTAAATACCTCCCCCTCACTTACCTGCTTCTGCTCCGGCCTCCGCTCCGCTCTTTGACCCGGCGCGCATCTGACGTCACATACGCGCCACGTCATTAGCATATACTGGGTGCCTGCACGAGCGAGGGACAAGGCGAGCGAGGGAAGGAGCGAGGGTAAGGCACAATCGAGGGAAGGAATGAGGGTAAGGGGCGGCCGAGGGAAAGCGCGAGGGACGGAGGGAGAGAAAGGGCGGGCGAGGGAAAGCGCGAGGGACGGAGGGAGAGAAAGGACGAGCGAGGGAAAGGGCGAGCGAGGGAAAGGGCGAGCGAGGGAAAAGGGCGAGCGAGGGGAAAGGGCGAGCGAGGGAAAAGGGTAAATGAAGGAAGGAGCGAGGGATAGCGCAAAACAAGTGAAGGAGCGAGGGAAGGAGTTTATAAGCACTTTTTAATAAAATAAAGTCCATAGAAGTTATATATCTAGTATAATCCAGGAACCTCCCATGTCTTTTTAAAAAGGGACTCTGTGACGCTAAAATATTTTTTTGAGTTATTCTTAAAAGATCAGGAAAGACTGGCTGTATGTTGTGCAATTCATTTTTCTCTAAAGTAAATCAATCCTGGGGATATTCACATTGTGATTTCTCTATTTATATGCTAATGAGCAGCTCATGGAAATTAATTAGCTGCGTTGATATGCTCATTAGGACTGCAGTCTGCTTGTCTGTTTCTGTAGTGGCCAAAATAAAGACCACCAATGTTATCAGGTATTTAGACCCCTCTCTACCTTTTTCAAGTTCTCTGAGCCACTAGTAAAATGTATAGACCATTTTAATGCTCTTTAAAATTAAATCAACTTCCTCTTGGGGTGACTGGGAGGGAGTTTGAAAAAGTGAAACTAAAATCATTCTGCAGGTTTGTGCTGTGGGAAATAATGTACTGCTTTATTGTTCCTTCCTAATGCTCTTCCCTAATTCTCACGGCAAATAAACTGCTACAAGACCATTTACAATGTATAATGCTGTGGAGCATCACAAACAAGAGAATATAGAATAAAAAAACGCAAATGATTTAAACGATTCAGACATTTCCTATTTTATGCTACCACACCTGCACAGCACTGGAAGCCTCCTGTTGTCACGTGCGCTCGAGTTCTGCGTCCCAATGTACTCCCTAAGCCCCTAACCCCCTACACCCCTTGCTGGCCCTAACGGTCTACAGCAGTTAGGGGGCCAAACCCTAAACCTAACCCAAAGTCCCTAACCCCCTATACCCCTTGCCGGCCCTTACCCTCTACACCCCTTGCCGGCCCTAACCCTAACCCCCCCCCCCCTACACCCCTTGCCGGGCCTAACGCTAATCATATCCCCCTACACCACTTCCCACCCTAACCCTAAATCTAACCCTAAGCCCCTACACCCCTTGGCGGCCCTAACCTCCTAACCCTCTTAGCCTAACCCTAACCCCCTAAAACTAAGTCCCTAAGCCCCTAACCCTAACCCTTCTTCCCGACCCTAACCGTAACCCTATAAACCTAACCCAAAAAACCCTAACCTATTACCGGCAACAAGGAGAAAGTTTCATCTGCGCAGGGCAGTGCAGCCCTAATGATTCTAAAAAGATTTACTTTAGAGAATCCTTGTAATATATTTTAGTTCTAATGTTCCACTCCACAGTCTATCAGCAAGTGGGTTTAAATATAGATATCAGCAGTTTAAGTGCATGCAATTCATGGCACATCTCACACACACACATATATATATATATATATATATATATATATATATATATATATATATATACACACACACTTTTAAGATATGTAAACAAGCAATGCAACATGCAAATACCATAATGCAACACAATAACCAGCAAAGAGGATATATACAAGATACATATATTCTAGGAATGATACAATGTTGCAACCGGCTAGATACTAAAGCATTTCCTTTTACCCCTGTATCTGGTTTCCCATTGCAGAGTACCATGAGATGTCTGTTGTTGTTCCTCACTGTCCAACCCCACCCCACTCAAACCTGCTTTATGACAGGCTTACAGTCTTGGGTGAGATCCAGGCTTCCCAGGGTAGCTAGGCCTCTCCGTCCAGACTCTCCTCACTTCTGGGTGTGCTCCTGACTCACCATGCAGTTGCTAAGCTTTTCCTGTGTCGATGACAGTCCGCCTACACTAATAAAGCAGCCAGTAAATACTCACTTCCACTATATAAGTTCAGGGGGGGCTTAGGGGGGAACTTTCGCTTTCATTTCCTGCTATTTCTGATCCATAAAGGGTTATTAGAAAAAGAGAATTTAGTGTTTGGTAAACCCATTTTTTTATTTTATAGGACTTACACTATTGATAAAAAATCTAAAATAAAGTCAGAGGAGCTCAATCCAAGAACTATTTATAAAAAAAGCTTAAAAATAAATACAAAAAAATCTTGATGAAGTTAATCAGGATATTGGTGAACAACATCACACGAAGTATCTATCTGTATCTGGCTATATCTAACTATCTGTATCTATCTATCTATATATCTATCATCTTTTTAGGATTTCTATTAATTTCACTTCCTATTTTTTTTCTAAAAAAAATGATTTTTCTAAAATGAGATAAAGTATTTTGTAAAGCTGAAATAAAATTCACTTTGGCATTTTTCTTTATTTTAATAAGGATGCAGGCTGTAATTCTATTAATGTGAACAGATTTTAAAAAAATCTCAACAATCCTCTGAATTTAATGAAAATATTGGTAAAAATATATTAAAATATAAAGTATTAGATCTATCCTGTTATTTTGTCAGGACAGGTGCGTGGCTGCAGTGCAGCCTCCAACCGCTAGATGGTGCTGCCCAATATTTTGCGGCGCTGCCGATATGTGAGAGAAGTCCTAAGCTTATAATGTTAGCCTAACCCTCACCCTAAAAGTTTACTTAACCCTTGACTCTATGATATGACACCGGAATATCTATCTATCTATCAATCTAGAGCCAGTGAATAGTTCGTTTTTTAATACTGGTACTGAGAAATCATTTTACTTTAACTTCTTTTTTTTCCCCCTGAAAGTTGTAAGCAAATTTAATTTAATTTGTGTAATCTGGCGCCTCACGACCCTGAATAAACCCCACTTGGTCTGGGTGAATTAAGCTTGGCAGACCCTCAGAGAGCCTATTTGCTATAATTTTTTTAGTAGGGTTTGGTATCACCGTTAGATGGGCCTGTAGCTCTTGCATTGAGATGGGTCCTTACCTTCCTTAGGTATTTTTTATCACTTAGCTTCCAAAAAGTCTGCTCTTATATGCTTACCGGACAGGAAATTATTAAAGAGCAGTTGGAGATGAGGTGCCAGCGTATCTATAAATTGCTTATAATAGAAATTTGTGAACCCATCCGGGCCATGTGATTTAGTCTCTCTTATAGCTCTCTTACCTTCATCTAATGATATCGGGATGTCTAGCAAATCAGATTGCACTTTCTCAAGTTTCGGAAGACTAATGGAGGACAGAAAATTATCAATTTGGGTCATATGATCTATTGTGCGCGAGCTAACAGGTGCTAAATACAAATCAGCATAACATTTTTCAAATGCCTTTGTAATATCATTCGGCTTATAGATGATCTTGTCATTCTCCACATTTAATTTGGCAATAAAAGAGTCTGCCCTTTGCTGGTTGAGCTTTTTGGCTAGCATAGTGTCTGGCTTATTCGAATCCGTGAAAAAGTGAGACTGAGTCCTTTGCATCACAGTTACAACCTTCCTATGGAGAATCACCTGCAATTGCTGCTTAAGTGTATATATTTCTGCTTGGGTCCAAGGCGGTCTCCTAGAAGGGTGAATAGCTTGAAGGGCTAAGATTTTACTGTTTAATGTGTTAATTTGGGTGCTTTATGTGCAGCCCGTACTCCAGCGTGATCCACCTCACCCCCACTATTCAAATCAAAATATTCTACTATAGCGCCGCATATTTTGTCCTTCGTGACTACATCATCGAGCAGGGCCGGGTTTAGCGCCCAGGAGGGAGAGCGCCCCTTGGGTAGTAGATCATTCAAGGAGATTTCAGTTATATCGTGGTCAGACCATGCAATAGGTCGGATTTCTGCGTTCAGCAAATTCGGGGCTAAGTGTTGCTGAATAAAAACATTATCCATAAGGGAGTGTAAGTCATGCCTAGCTCAGTAGTGAGTATACTCCCTATCAGTAGGATGAACCATTCTCCACGCATCAAGCATTCCATAATGGTTAAGTAGGAGTTTGAGGGATTTTGTGGCGGGTGGGGTTACCATTGTGGAAGTAGAACTCAATCTGTCTTTTGCTTGGTCTAAAATGGAGTTCATATCCCCCCCCCCTCCAGAATCCATGCAGATTGCTACCAGTCAGCCATAAGCTCTGACACTCTATGAAAAAATGCTGATTGCCCAGCATTTGCAGCATATACATTTAACAGTGAAAGTTTATGTTCATTAATTGTACCCTGTACTAGAATAAATCTCCCCTCCAGATCTCTATGTGTTGGAAGTTCAGCCTTTTGTGTATCAGATTTGACACACCTCTATTTTTTCTGGAGCAGTAGAGTGATATGTTTGCGTGAAATGTTTCCCCCAATACCTTGGGATAGCATTCTTCCTAAAATGCGTTTCCTGAATCATGACAATGTCTAACCCCATATGACAACCCCTTGCTTCACCGGCTCATTTAACCCCTGAACATTATGAGATGCTATGTGTAAAGCCATTATCACCACCTACACTGATCGCCCATCAGAAAATAGGAGCTCTGATAGGTATATTATGACCTAAGGACTGCACTCCACTGGGAACTATTGGCTCCCAGAACTCCACACAGGACAAGAGATAAGCAGAGCAGGGAAAGAGTGGAGAAAGAAGAGGGAGAAGAACCAGGAAGAAGTCGGAAAGAAATGTAGAAAACATTAAAAACAATGTCCAATAACAATCACATACTTTTGCAGTGCAATATATCAGTCTAACAGTATGTAAATAGATAATTACTCAAATATATATGTATTTTTTAAGTATAATAAAAATACAAACAATGTCCAATTTGAACTAAATTGAGGAGAGCAAAGAGCTGTCCTCCTAAAACCTATGGTGAGGAACCAGGTATCTTTTCAATAAGATACACAGGTGCCTCACCAAACAAATAAAAAATAAATAAATATTAAGAAAAATATACAAAATTAAACTCCTATGGGGCACTTCTTAAAAAAACAAAACATTAATACTTAAGTGACTAAATCAATGTCTAATAAGTGGAAAAATTCCTTAATGAACCACGAGGTAGAACTGAATTCGGCACACAGAACTAAAATATTGCTACCATTTAGCTAAACTTAAATCAAAAACTATGCATTTACATGTAAGGTTACTTAGTCCTCTCTCTGACATATAGCAACATCCTGAAGCAATATCTGCATTTGAGAGCAACTTCTCTCGAATTCTCCACATACAAAAGTATAGAAAGTTTTTACAGACTTAGGATCTCTGTTGCGGCTTGAAGTGTCGGAAAGGTCTAGTATCAGGGCGTTGGGCAATGCCCAACTGATCTGGTAACTGAATGTTCCAGGACGTAAGCAACGCCATGACCTCCTCCATGTCAAAAACTGGATATGTTCTCCCGTCACTCAGAATGTTCAACTTGAAGGGAAATCCCCAAGTATATCTCCACCCTGGGCTAAAACGATCTCCAACAGAGGCTTGAATAGTTTGCGTTTATATAAGGTGGTCGGGGATAGATCAGCATAAATGCTAGGTTGGCCACCTGCAATCTCTGGAATGCCGGGTCTTGCTGCCTTCATGAAATGCTCCTTGGTTGTGTAATAGTGGAATTTCGCAATCACATCCCTAGGTCTTTCTCCAGAGGCAGGACGTCCCGCCAGCGCTCTATGAATGCCATTTAGTCTTAAGGCGTTTGGTAGCAAAGGTTCATCATATACCGTATTGATCCGAATATAAGCCGCACCTGCATATAAGCCACACCCGTAAAGTTCAAGGGGAAAAAATAGAAAAAAAGATAGTACTCAAATATAAGCCGCACCCGTAAAATTGGAGAGAAAAAGACTCTCAAAGTGATCAGCCATTGCAAGAAACAGGCTTTCTAATTAGCACTGTAGCTTTTGTTAGAATCACTAAAACCGTAAATTGCTATTCAATACCGCAGTCTAAAGCTTGAAAATCGGCACCCTTAACTCTCAATCGTGCAAATTTTGAGTTCGCGAATAAAAGCCACACACGTAACAAGCAAAGTTCGCAAATCGGCAATGATTTTTTTTACGGTCGCGAATATAAGCCGCACGCGTAACTCGCAAGCTCAAAAATCGGAAAAAAGGTGCGGCTTATATTCGGACCAATAAGGTATAACAGTATATATATATATATATATATATATATATATATATATATATATATACATGAAAAACGTAAAAATTAAATACAGGATCTCTAGAGGAAACGTCAACAAGATCTTATATACAGTAGTTTGGGAGATCTGTGATTGTTTCTGATAAATTTTGGATTATGACATTTTAACGGCGGAATCGATTTTCTAGATCTTTTTGCGCATATTGAAGTTGCCGTTGTTCAACTCTCAAAGCCGACACTTCATCCTCTAGTTTGGTATGCGCCTCCAATAGGTTATCATATTTTGCCTCCAGCTCAGCACCTTGGAATCAACAGCTTTTATTTCTCCAATGAGTTTGGTGGCCACTTTCTTGATTTCCCCTGTAATTTCCATTCTAAATGAAGAAATCAGATCTTTTAAATCTTGTATATCCGCCTTTGTGCTGGGTGCTGTAGGCTCCATAGTAGATGTTGATAAACTTTCAGGTGTCACAGTAGGTTGTCGGGGAGACTGGGCGCCTGTTTTTGTTGTACAAAAGTCCTGTATAGACTTAGCAGCCCTTTTTTTATGGGCTTTAAACATGAGATTTAGCTGTTTTCTTCAGGTAAGTCACTTTGCTCTAGATTGTGCCACCATAACTTGGGTATGGGGTGCACTTACATAGTGGGCATAATCCTATCTTCTTGCATCAAAAAATAAAGCAGGTTCTGTTTTCAATCAGACAATATCTGCCTTTTTGTAAAAAGTATGTTTGTTTTAACTGTTTGAGAAACGATAAGGCACCCTGCTGTGCAGGTAAAAGTCCTGTACAAATAAATACCAGACAGGTTTTGAGCTTGCCTTTGCTATTTCTTTTCAGGCTGCAATTGTTTTGTAGGTCCACAAGATGGCGATATAGCACCTCTTCCTTGCTAAAAGTCTGAGTTTGCAGATTTTTAATTTGTCCACAAGATGACGCCACTTATGCAGGTTTCATGAAACTACAGCTGCAAGGTTGTTATGGTTAATTCTCTGTTTATATCACTCTGATCGTGCCACTCCTGCCTCTGCAGATGGTCCCCCTGCCAGTTCTCCCAGAAGCACACAAGAAATAAAAATGATTCACTTTAGGGGTGCTTGTGTTATGGCAGCTCCAGTAATAATATGTCCACATAGGAATACAACATAGTGACTGATCTATGAGTTTGCAAGTCTTGTTTTGCCAAAAGTCTCTATGTTCAATAGTTTAATAACCTCTCAATAGCCTTCAAGCGCCTGTCATTTTTGGGGTTTGGAATCACTGCACTCCTTCTTGGACCTTTATACTATTTAGCTCTTGTGGGTTGTAGTGTGGGTTAAAAAAAAACGAACTACATCACACTTGCAAAATATCCGTGTTTGTTTTCACAGCCCAAGCATTGAATATTAGCAGAGTACTTTATGGACTGGCCAGGTCAGAATAGCAACATCACTGTGGGTCTAGGAGGGAGTACAACTGGTTTACTAAGTGTATTACATGTTGTTTACTCACCTCCTAGCCCTTGGATCTGTCTCCAGGATGGTCAAATATCTAAATATCAGGACACCTCCTGCTTGTTGAGATATTTCCTCTGTCTCAGTGCTCAGGCAGTCATGTAGAGCTGAGAAATAACTTCTGGAGTTATCCACCATTACAGGGTGTGTTCTCCCAGGGCAATGTGCCTTCTAGTCTGGAAAACAGTCTCCAAGATGGGAAACTGGGTACTGATTTTCTGTGAAAATGCTTAGAAGTAGCAGGCACCTATAAATAATATAATTTAGAGCAAGTTTTGTGATATTTTCAGGATTTTTCAAGCTTTTTAATCCTTGTTTATAGGAGCTGAGCTGTCTTGCTGCTGCACTCTTCAGTTGCTGGCACCTCCCCCCGTCTATTCATTTTTGAGATAAAGATTTTTTTATTTTTTATTATTTACATGTTTCATATTGAGCTACTGTTGGGTAACTTGCAAAACAAATAACACAATAAAACTCATTTGAATGGTTATTTCCTTTTTTAAACAATTTTGAAGAACTGAATAAAAATGGAATATATACAAAAAATCCCCCAAATACCCACATTTTCAAGAAGGAGCTAACAGCAAAGGAACTAACAACATTTTCACACATTCCTTATGTTTCATGAATCATCGTCTTATCCTTGATGGGCCCATTATATTATATCCTTGTATTATAATAAAATGTGGATAATCACAAAAATTACAAATACCTCAGGTTGGCCCCTACCCCGTGGTCTATGAATAAAGAAACTATTTCAGGCTTCGGTACCAAGAGATCCTTCCCCAGCCCTCTCTGTTCACCCCCAGCCCTCCCTGCATCTCCGCGTAGCCCTCTCCCCAACTCCCCCTAGCCTTTCCCTGTATATCCTCAACCTTCCCCTGTACATTGCCTAGTCCTCCCTGTACTCCCTAAGTCCATTTGTACACCCCTCAGCCCTCCTTATACATCCCCCAGCCCTCCCTGCATGTCAGCCTAGCCCTCCCCTGTACTACCCCCAGCCCTCCCCTGTATATCCCAACCTTCCCATGTACATTGCCCAGCCCTCCCTGTACTCCCTCAGTCCCTTTGTACATACCCCAGCCCACCCTGCATCTCTCCCAGCACTCTCCTATATACCCCAGCCATTCCTGCACAACCCAGCACTCCCTATATCTGCCCGCCATCTTCTGTACATCCCTCAGCCCTGTACAACCCCAGCCATTCCCTAAACATTCCTCAGCCCTCCATGTACACACCCCAGCCCACAATGCATCTTCACCAGCCCTCTCCTATACTGCCCCAGCCCTCCCTGCATCTCCCCGAACCGTCCCCTGTACATCCCCCCAGCCCTCCCTGCATCTCCTCCTAGCACCCCCATGTACTACCCACAGCCCTCCCCTGTATATGCCCAGCCCTCCCCTGTATATTCACAACCTTCCCCAGTACATTGCCCAGTCCCTTTGTACATACCCCAGCCATACTCCCTCAGTACCTTTGTACATACCCCAGTACACCTTGCATCTCCCTCAGCCCTCTCGTGTACACCCCAGCCCTCCCTGTACTCCCCCAGTCCCTCTGTACATATCTAAGCCCTCCTTGTACACCCCAGCCCTCCCTGCATTTCACCGGTACATCTCCCAGCCCTCCCTGCATCTCTCCCAGCCATCTCCTGTACATCCCAGAACACCCCTGTACACCCCCCATCCCTCTCCTGCATATCCCCCAGCCCTCACTGTTCTCCCTCAGTTCCTTTGTGCATCATTCAGCCCTCTGCTATACACCCCAGCCCTCCCTGCACACCCCAGCCCTCCTTGCATCTCCCCCAGGCCTCCCCTGTACATCCCACCAGCCCTCCCTGCATCTCTGTCTAGCCCTCCCCTGTACACCTGCAGCCCTCCTGTACTCCCTCAGTCACACTGTACATACCCCAGTCCACCCTGCATCTCCCCCAGCCCTTTCTGCGCATTCCCCCAACTCTCCCTGCATCTCCCCAGCCCTGTCCTGTACAGCCCAAGCGCTACTCTGTTCATCCCCCAGCCCTCCCCTGTATATCCCAAAGCCCCTTGTGCATCTAGGTGCATCCCTAAGCCCTCATTGTACACCCCCCTGGCCACCCTTTTTGCAACTGGAATTTACATCTTGCAAGTAAAGTGTGATTATTTGCTGAGTGCACTAATTGTGTCCAGGTGACAGGGGTGTGGTTTGACTGTTAAAAAACGTGCATAACAATTTGTGAGTTATCTGGGCAGTTTGCAACTGGAATTTACTTCTTGCAAGTAAAGTGTAATTATTTGCTGAGTGCACTAATTGTGTCCAGGTTAGTAGGCAGAAGTTAATATGAACAGGAGAAAGGGCGGACTTATGAGCTTGCGAACACTTCTCATATAAATGCAGTTCTAGCAAAAGGGTAGGAGTCTAAATAAAAGGAGGGGTTTGCAGTTCTAGTAAAAGTGTAGGAGTTTAAATGAAAGGGAGCTCAAAGAAAAGGGGGGGGGGGGGGGTAGAGTAATAGTGCAAAAGAGGGAATATATATTTTTTTATAAGGCTTTATACAAATATATTAATTTGTTATTATTGTTTGCTCATTTTCCCCCACCAAAATTTTGTAGACAATAATTATGAGTCAGTCCAGCGGCAACCTCACTCAGTGCGCATCCTGTCACATGTATGAACTACTGGAACAGATGATCCAGGGTCCATACCTCTGTAAGAGGTGTGAGCATGTTGCCTCTCTGGAAACTCAAATTGGAGAACTGGAGTGCAGAATTGCAACACTTACTGATATTCCACTGGAAAGGGAGCTGGTGATCACTGAGCACAGTTTAGCTAGGCCTGGCATGAAGGGTGGAGATGGGGCTAGTGAGAATGTCCAGGGAGGTAGCTGGGTTACAGTTACAAGGGGAAGCAGAGGATCAGGAGGAGACAGAACAGTTCTGAGTTGGCACACACCAACAGATTTGCCAGATTCAGTGAAACTGTTGGGGATGTCCATTCAGGAATGGCAATACCAGATAGAGCTGTTCACTCTAACAGCTGGGAGAACAGTTCTACTGGAAGAGTAGGAGGGCAGCATAGGCAGAGCAAGAGAAAGGTTTTGGTGGTAGGTGACTCTATTATTAGGAAATGAGCCAGCGGTCTTGGTACATATTGGTACCAATGACAAAGTTGGTGGAAAATGGAGTATCCTAAAGAATGATTTTAGAGAACTAGTGAAAAAGCTTAAAGCAAGGACCTCCAAGGTAGTATTTTCTGAGATACTACCTGTGCCACGTGCTAGCCCAGGCAGACAGAAGGAGCTTAGGGAGGTTAATGAGTGGCTAAAAATGTGGTGCACTAAGGATGGGTTTGGGTTTTTAGAGCACTGGGCTGACTTCTCACTTGGGTACAATCTCGATAGCAGGGATGGATTGCACCTTAGTGATGAGGGAGCTTTTGTGCTAGGGGATGGGATGGTAGAAAGGCTGGAGGAGTTTTTAAACTAGTAGGTGGGGGGAGGGACAAGATAAATATAATGGGATAGGAAGTGTAGAGGGGATCGGGGGTGAATTAACTACTCATGGGGGAGGAGATGGGGAGGGTTAGTATAGTGAATAGGGAGGTATTACTAAGTAACTCAAGTATAGTGGCAGGCACCTCAGAACTACAGACTAATAACATAAGGTGTATGCTTGCTAATACCAGAAGCTTGCCAGGAAAAATGGGAGTGTTAGAATTATTGGCAATTAATGAAAAATGGGATTTAATAGGCATTACCGAAACATGGGGTGATGAATCTCATGACTTGACCGGTAATCTGGATGTTTATAACCTATTTAGGAAAGATAGGGGCAATGGTAAAAGGGGAGCAGGGATTTGTCTGTATGTTAAGCCTGAATTTAAGCCTAAAGTCAGAGAAGATATTTATGCTGGAACTATCGGTATTATTGAATGTTTGTGGGTAGAGTTAAATAGCAGAGCAGCAAATTCCAAATGAAATATTAGTTGGAGTATGCTATAAACCCCCAAATATAACTGAAAGTGAGGAAATACAATTATTGTTACAGATTGGAAATGCAGCTAAGCATGATCAAGTTCTAATAATGGACGATTTTAATTATCCTGAAATAAACTGGATAAATGAGACCAGCAGTTCAGCTAAGGTTCTTGAGTACACTCAGGGATCATTATCTGGCCCAGGTTATACAAGTACCTACTAGAAATTAAGCTATCTTGAATTTAGTTATCACAAATAATATTGATATAGTATCAAATGTTGAAATAGGGCAACCTATGGGAAACCATGATCACAACACAGTCTCATTTGAGATTGAATTAAAAAAAAAAAAACTGTAAAGGGCCAACAAATACTCTTAATTTTAAAAGGGCAGATTTTAATGGTCTAAGGGCAGCAATACAAAGTATAGACTGGGACAGAGAACTGGCAGGCAAAAACACTGAACATAAATGGACAACATTTAAATACTTACTAAATATACATACTTATCACCATATACCATGTGGGAATAAAAGTAGAAGGAGTAAATCACAACAGTGTGGCTTAACAATGATTTAAAGATCTGCTCGAATTGCTGCAATTAACATGAGTATAATTCCGAAAATTACTTACTGCTTAAGATCAATACCTGGTAGAATATCAAACAACTACCTGAAAACCATCCAGGATATCCTGGTTAAATTTATATATGGAGGGGAAAAAAGCAGAATCATGAAAAGCTTAGTAAGTAAGAAATTTGAAAAAGGAGGCTTAAATGCCCCCAGCATAAAGGATATATATCATAAAATCGTTGTTGCTCAATTTATAAGCTGGAACACCCTCCATGTGAGACCTAGATGGTTGGACCTGGAAGAGGCTCTCATAAAGGAAACCTCTGTAAAGAACCTACTATGGTTCCCGCATTATAATAAAAATTTACTTAGCAAATTACCAAAAAACTTAAAGGCTCTAGTAAAATTCTGGTATAAATATAAAGAGAGAATGCAAATAGCTAATTTTCCATCTTTAGCTACTCCTATCGAGCTTGTTTATCCAAGGGACCCTTCCTCAACTCTACAACTTTTGCACAGTAGAGGTATCACTTTAGTCTCAGAATTATACAAAAATAATAACTTATTGACTTATTTAGAGCTACAGAAGAAATACAATCTTTAAAAACTTTCATGGTTAAACTATGAAAGCTTAAAACAAGTCTTAACTACCTGGGGTTTTAAAATGATAGGAATGAAATCGCCAACTAAAATAGAAGAATTAATTATAAAGAGAATAAATCTACACATTATTTCAAACTGTAATAAGATCTTAAGTGAGATTACTCCATTTATCAAAAGTAAGGGAATTAAAGGTTGGGAATTAGATCTAAATATAGTCCTACAAGAAGGTGACTGGAGGGCAATTTTAGAGTTAATTAAGAAATCAGCTTTAAATTCAGCTTATCTGGAACTTTTTTTAAAATTTTTACACAGATGGCACTTAACCCCGGTTAGAATGTCTAAATTCAATTCAAATGGGGAAGCTCTATGCTGGAAACAGTGTGGTTCTCTAGGAGATGATGCCCATGCTTGGTGGGAGTGCAAAAAGATATCTGATATGTGGGAGGAAATTTGCCAAATTCTATCTAGAGTAATAGACAAAGACATTCCTTGCACCCCACAATTGGTCATCCTCCATAAAGACTTGGAGCTTTTTCCCCCAACGGAAAGACACTTGATTTCGCATGTCCTTTTGGGGGCCAAATGGTTGATAGTAAAACACTGGAATACTCCGGTTATTCTCACAATAAGGGAGATAATCAACGTCATCTGCCTCAATAGGGACTTAACTATTAATTCTAATAGTTTGTTTTCTTTCAAAAGTTGTAACACTATTAATTGGTCTAAATGGGACAACTACATCAAACATATAACTACTTAGTCAGAGATAGGGGATAAAGTCCCTTTTTCTTACCCCCTCTTTGGTCGCGCCTTTTCAATGTTTTACTCAGCCTCTATGCATCGTGCATCTTTATCTTGTTTTTTCTGCCTCTAAACTAGAGTGAATGTGTGTATGTATGTTACATTGTACATTACTGACTCTACAACATTATTAAGAAATTTGTTTTTATGTATAGAAAACTGAAATGTACAATTTACTGTTTTTTTTTTTTTTTTGTATGTTTTGTTTGTCTTTTTGGAGATGTAATTATATTTGTTAATAAAAATAAAAAACAACAACAAAAAAACAAAAAAAAAAACAACAAAAAACCCCCAATGATTTAAAGATCAAGAGACAGAGTAAAAAACAAGCATTTAAATTATACAAACAAGAAGGGACGGCGACTGCTTTACGTGAGTACAAGGAAAATAACAATTCTTGCAAAAGGGCTATTAGACTGGCTAAAATAGAAAATTAAAAATTTGTTGCAAAAGAGAATAAGACTAACCCTAAATAAATGTTTAAATATATTAATGGGAAGAAAACCAGGAAGAAAGCTAAAGGAGCATTACAATGTGAAACAGGCCGTCTGACAATTAGTGACCAGGAAAAGGCAGGTGAGCCTGTGGCGGCTGGTGAACTTTCAAGTTGGAGGGGTGCCAGAGCCAAACTTGGCCCCGCCCCTTACATAGATCCCACCCATTTTTAACCTCCTCCCCATGATGTCCTATTGACCTTTATATGCCCACACAATGACCTTACACTTGCCCCACCCATTGAAATAGACCCCACCTACTGATTTTTAATACTGCTCAAAAATTCTAGAATCTTGGGATTCAGGCAAATAATAACATTTCTCTTCTGCATGAATGCAATGACACTCACCAACAGTTAACTAGCCTTCTCAGGGTGTCTTCTAGTGTATTAGTTAAAAACAGCAGCTACAGAGTGTTTGGACCTGGGGGTGATTTAAAACAAGCAAACAAATCAGAGAGTGCAAGACTCCAACCGTACTTAAAAACCCTTAGGAAACCAAGCAAGACTATCTAGGCCCCAACCATACCATAATATATATTATGTCAAGCGGGACTATATAGGCCACAACCAGGCCTTAAAAAAAACACATTACACCAATCGGGACTTTATAGGCCTAAACCGTACCTAAAAAACACATAAAATACCAAGCGGGATCATATAGGCCCCAACGGACCTTAAAAATCTTAAAATACCACGGAACCATGTAGGCCAAACGGACCTAAAAAAAGCCATGTTTGATAATGGCTATGGAATGAAGAGCGAGGCATTACTGGGCACATTTGTGTGTCCCAGCTCAGCTTCCCAGAATGCAGTGTAATAACTGTTTCTCTCGGAACTCTGAGCTGGAAGCAGTTTTTTTTTAACTTGTTTTAGACATTTCAATGTGAACTCAGATGTACTTTTTATTTACTGTACTACTGTACGGTGGAGGGCTTCTATCGCTCTTTTTCCCACCATATTATAAATGATTGTTGTGGTGAACTACCTACTCTACCTACAGGCTGAGATCCCGCTCCATGCTGATGATTGTAATAACTGTTCTTCTCTGAACGCTGAGCTGGAAGCAGGTTTTTTAACTTGCTTTAGACGTTTAAATGTGAACACAGATGTACTTTTTATTTACTATATATATATATATATATATACTAGTGACTTGCCCGTCAAAAATGACGGCAATAAAATTTGAAGCCTGGCAATGGTATTTGCCCCCCTTTGCGAGCCTCTCCCCCTCTACTTTACTGGCCTCGAGATGAGCGCCTTTGGTGCTCATCACTGGCGTCGCAATGAGCGCCTTTGGCACTCATCACATGCCTCACAATTAGCGCCTGTGTCTCTTCCCAATCTGTCTCTCGCCCCTCCTCCCTCCCCTGTGTCTCTTCCCCGTGTCTCTCCCCTGTATCCCCCCTCCTCTGTATCTCTTCCCCCCTCCTCTCCCTCCCCTGTGTATCTTTCCCCCCTCCTCAACCTCCCCTGTGTCTCTCTCCCCCCCTTCTCCCTCCACTGTGTCTCTCTCCCCCCCTCCTCCCTCCACTGTGTCTCTCTTCCCCTTCCTCTCTCCCCTGTGTCTCTCTTCCCCCTCCTCCCTCCCCTGTGCCTCCTCTCCCCTCCTCTCTCACCTCTCTCCATTTCAAAGAAAGAAGAGGGTTCTTCCCAGTAAGGGTGGTTAATCTGGGGAATTCTCTACCAGAGGAGGTGGTGACAGCGGATTCGATAAATAACTTTAAATTAAATTTTAATAAAAAATGGAATTCAGGGTTATCATGGATAATTAGAGAGACAGTATTGATCCAATTTTTTTACATTTCCCTTTGAGACAATTGGCTAAGTCTCGCTTGTGTTTTTTTTTTTTTTTCTATTTTCCTTCCTCTGGACTAATTAATAATAATTAAAAAAAAAAAAACATTAAATAATTGATTAATAATTAATTAACAACTAATGAATTAATAGTTAATCCTCATATTGCAGATCAGAGGAGATCTTAAAAGGTTGAACTTGATGGACTGAAAGCATTTTTTCAACCTTAAATACTATGGGCCTCATTCTATTAGAGGCCGCAGCCGTTGCTGGGCCGCAAGGACCGGCCGCAAGCTATTCGGCTATTCTATTCCCTTACGGCCGGGGGCTCCGGCAGGCTTGCGGCCGGTGCCTTGCTATCTCTTGCGGCCGCTCGCGCCAGAGGAAAGCCTTTGATCTAAAACGGCCACAAGAGTTTCGGCCGTAAGAAATTCCTATTTGCAATTCAATTGCTCCGGGAAACCTCTCTGCAAGGCTAAAAACTAACCGCAGCTTACTTGCAGGAAAGAGGTCTCGCTAGCACCAATTAAGCACATAAAATAGCCCAAATAAAGCCATCCTGCACTTTGAGAAGACTATAAAGGGATTTTAGGTGTTAGAAAAAATAGCACATAATTATCCTGTACTCAAATCCGTAAAATATTTTATTTTTAATATCCGTAAAATATCCATGTAAAAAGTCCAGAGTGCTTGGAGCACTTCAGACCCGCCCACGCCGCAGCCGGAAAATAAACAGTTAATTTGAACTCGGGTTTGGGCTGATGTGCAAGCTTGAGAGTGGGTTCCTTTTAATCCTCATGTCCCTCAATATGATCCCCATTTACAGAGCTGTACAGTGCAGTCTTGAATTTATTTTTGCGTTTTTATATTTCTCAGCTTACGGCCGGTTCCAAGATATGCGGCCGGCCGTAAGAGGAGATCCTTGCGGGGCCGTATAATAGAATCGCGAGTTAACAGAACCCCCGCAAGGAATCGCAGCCTTACGGCCGATTTACGGCCCCTAATAGAATGAGGCCCCATGTAACTATGTAACTATGTAACCTGTGTCTCTCTTCTCCCCTCCCTCCCCCGTGTCTCTCTTCCCGCCTCTCCTGTATCTTTTCCCCCCTCCTCTCCCTCCCCTGTTTCTCTCTTCCCCCTCCTCTCCCTCTCCTTTGTCTGTCTTCTCCACAGCTGTCCTTCCTATGTGTCTCACCCACTCCTCCCTCACCTTATGCTGCAGCCACCTTCCGTGCGCGTCCCCGCTCCTGCGTGCGCGAGTGTGCCCGGCATGCTGTGCGTGCATACGACTGCCCCCGCAAACCCTCGCCACCCCCAGCCACTGGAACTAAGGGGGGGGGGGGGGCTGCGAGCCCTGCGATGTATTGGCGGGGTCTGATGTGGTGCGATGAGCGCCTATGGCGCTCATCGCGAGCATCAGTGGGGCAAGGGGAGACGTCAAACTGCAAATTGTCAGTTGCGGTCCTCGCTTTGGCTGCAAAGCATGACGACAACTAACAATTTGACAACTATTATATGTGATACTGTATATACACACATATATACATATATATGCAACAAAAAATATATATATGTACATATATATATATATATATATATATATATATACAGTGGATATAAAAAGTCTACACACCCCTGTTAAAATGTCAGGTTTCTGTGCTGTAAAAAAATTAGACAAAGATAAATCATTTCAGAACTTTTTCCAACTTTAATGTGACCTATAAACTGTACAACTCAATTGAAAATCAAACTATATATATTAGACATAATATATATATATATATATATCACATATATAGTTATGAGCGTACGGCCCGTTGCTCACGCTTGCGAATTGAGCAGCCACCTCCTCCCCACAATGCTCCGCGCAGGGCCGCCCAGTCCCCGGTTCGGGTTCACCCCCCGCACAGCAAAGCGAGGGCCGCTGCTCGCGCAGCGAGCCGCAGCCCTCAGTTGTTGGAATGGAGCAGCCACCTCCTCCCCACAATGCCTCCTCTCCTTTTCTTTCTCCTTATCCTTCCCTTTCCCTTTTTTCCCACTTTCAATGACTACCTGCTCCTCTTTTAATATTGTTATTTCTTTACTTCCCTATATCCACCTTCCCACTTCCTCCAATCTCCCTATTCTACTCCATGTGAGCATTTTTCTTTTTTATCTACCGTTTCCCTTCCAGCTAATAGTTCAGACCTGGACAAACCTACAATAATACCTTCGGTTATTACAAGCAAGATGGAATAAACCATAAGGAGGGGAGGGAGAGCAGAGGGGAAATATATACAATTAACAACATTATACAGTGTTAAAACCATATTCATATATACACTCAAGATCATTACTATTCCAAAGTGCAATGTGCAATAAGCAATACAAAATGTATCTAAGTCTCACTTTCTTCTATTGCAACACCCTTTATAGTGCATAAAAAAGAAGCATAAATAACGAAAATTAAATTATACCCATTAGATGTCACTTTTCACCATAATCCTTCCTCTACTCTCCCTCCCTTTCCCCTCAACTTCCCCTCCATATTACAATTTTCCATAAGTTACTACCCGTGTTCATAAATTTGTGCAATATTACAGTTTTGTTAGATATATATAATCTCTACCATGTATAAAGTGCATCAATCTTCAAAATATTCTACCAAGGTAAATACCCATTAAAGTAGCCAACAAACTAACTCTACATATTTATTTATAGCTTAATTTCCCAAAGTGCATCCTCCTTTACAGTGCAAAATACGTGCAAAGCTAATATATGTTATAAGATAATCCTTCCATAAACATAATTACTCTCTTAAAAGAAGAGGAAGAATTAAAAAAAAAAAAAAAAAAATGTTTAAACAACAGTATATAAAGGTAGTAGAAGAGGAAGGTAGACAAATACGTGAGTATAGATCGACAATAACAGCATATCCCCTCTTTCCTTTTATCCTCCTTTTTTTTATTATTTTTGTTGCCATTCTGACCTCAGTAATATATCCTTTCGGATTATATTTATCTGATTGTCCATCTTTATATTCCATGACTTTAAAAGTTCCTCTCCATTTTTAGCTGAACTGACTTCATGCCAGCTTAGATCTTTCTTTACCATAAGGTCTACCAAGCTTATCCATCTATAGATCAACTTTTCTTGTCTTAAATGCTCTGTAATAACTGAGAACTCCTTTCTTTTAATTAAGGCAGCAGCAGAAATATCTAGAAAGATTTTTATTTTCTCATGTGGTGCCTTTTTATATTTCTCTTGAAAATTGGCTTTCATAATTAGGTCTCTCGTGGATAACTTGTGAAACTTAACAATCACATCTCTTGGCAGCTTATTTTTCAAATGCATTGGAATAGGGATTCTGTAAAATGAGACCGTAATTGATTCATCAATTCCCCTAATCCGGAGATTCTTTCTTCTGATTTTATCATCAATATTACAGATTCTATTATCTAGAATAATCATTTTCTCTTCTAGTTCCTGGTTCTGCTTCTGAAGGTAGTTGTTATCTGCAGCAATTTTATCGATTTTGGCCTCCAAATCTGATGTTCTAATGTTTAAAACAATAATTTATTTTGCATTGTCCAGTATTTGATTTTTTATATCTGCAATAAAAGATGTTTGGAACTCCTGTAGTAATATCTTAATTTTTCCCACTGTAAGTGTTTCTTCTTCTTGTATATTTGATTCTTTACTAGTATTGCTTTTGTTCAAACTCCCTATACTCTGACTGAGATTTTGTTCTGTGTCAGGGGATATGGGAAGAGGGATCACCTGCGGTTTTTCTTGAATTTTTGGAGTAAAAAAAGTATTAGGTTTTTGTTGGAGTCCTTTTTTTCCTTTATTTTTTATTTTACCCGGCATTGCTGATTTATTAAATATATTCCCTCTTTTCTTTCTTCTTGTCTTTCCTTCTTTTTATAATTATCTTTTAACCAACTTTCCAACCTCAGTTTCAACAGATTATTGGGAGTAATTCAAACCCAGAGCTTTCAAGCAGTTTGTCAAAGTTTAGAGCACTATTCGAAGCAATGCATATTATTTAGGCCAAAATAATGATATTAAGCGGAGTCTGTTATGTAACTTAAGACCACTCAGCTTATACCACAGAGATCATCTTCTTGCTTACTTTACTTCGTTTGTACATGGGCCTTCCAGTTACATTATAGGATCAAATTATATTTCAGTCCATATGCAATATCTTTTATATGTGATACTGTATATACACACATATATACATATATATGCAACAAAAAAAATAATATATGTATATATATATATATATAAATATATATATATATATATATATATATATATATATATATATACAGTGGATATAAAAAGTCTACACACCCCTGTTAAAATGTCAGGTTTCTGTGCTGTAAAAAAATGAGACAAAGATAAATCATTTCAGAACTTTTTCCACCTTTAATGTGACCTATAAACTGTACAACTCAATTGAAAAACAAGCTATATACATTAGACATAATATATATATATATATATATATATATATATATATATATATATATATATAGAATATATGTATATTATATATTTATTAATTGGTACATACATATTTATTTATTAATTTAATATATGTTCTTATACACACATATATATAACTGTTTTTCTTGGAACTCTGAGCTGGAAGCAGGTTTTTTTTAACTTGCTTTAGACATTCAAATGTGAACACAGATGTACTTTTTATTTACTGTACTACTGTACGGTGGAGGGCTTCTATCGCTCTTTTGCCCACCATATTATAAATGATTGTTGTGGTGAACTACCTACTCATAATTTCCACAACACAGGCTGAGATCCCGCTCCATGCTGATGATAGCCAGTAAGTTTGAAACAGCTGTACATGGATTGGATACTCAGCCTGTGTCTATTCCAACCTTGGCTTTGCATTAAAGCTGTGTAATACAGCATGCATAAGCTTAAAGGAAGCCATGTTTGATAATGGCTACGGAATGAAGAGCGAGGCATTTGTGGCCACATTTGTGTGTCCCAGCTCAACTTCCCAGAATGCAGTGTAATAACTGTTTTTCTCGGAACTCTAAGCTGGAAGCAGGTTTTTTTAACTTGCTTTTTAACTTGTGAACGCAGATGTACTTTTTATTTACTGTACTATACATATATATATATATATATATATATATATATATATGAATTATTAGCATATATTTGCATTTATTTTTAATCTGTACTATTATTCATTATACATATTACAGTGCTAATTATGTGTTATACATGTTACAGGCTCACTAACATTTTTTTCCCTTGACTAAATTCTATTCTCATTTTTAAAGACTCTGATTGGTTGAAATCAATGTCAATCAGAATTTCAGCCAATCAGAGTCTTCACGGGCAGGAGGGGGTAGCAGGGCCTAGATGGGGCAGTGTAGGGCAGGAGAGAGTAGATGAGGGCATCAGAGGGCAGGAGGGGGTATATGGGGGCATCAAAGAGCAGGAGGGGGTAGCGGGGCCAGGATGGGGTCATCAGAGGGCAGGAGGAGGTAGATATTTTAGTTATTCCCGGAAAGGGCTTCACTGCCAATCGATTAAAAGCGATTACGCTACAAGAAGAACGTCACTACGTCACTAACGTAGTCACGCAAACCAGGAAGTCGGTGAAATAAGGAGAAAGCGCTCCATACAATAGGAATGCCCTAAAAGGCAGAGATTACAAACTATAAACGCCCTAAAAGGCAGAGACTACATACTATAAAAAGCCCTGCGAAAACAGAATGGCTTCACACACTCTAAGAGCCTTGAAAAAGATAGTGCTGTAACTATAGAAACCGGTTGGCATTTTTTTCTTTATTTATTTACGGCAGAAGAAACATCTACTTTTTCTCCCCTCCTTCTTTTTTTGGAGTATATTGGTATGTACTGGATTTGAAAGGTAAGAGTTTGGTGAGTAGGAATTATTCCTTCTATGAATTAGCTGGTGCATCTAGCGCTATGCAATGGTGGACTGTTCCCCATCCTTCTAACTCTTACCATATTTTTTTATCAGTACAAAGGAGATGTTAACTGCCTGTATTTTATCTATTATATATATATATATAGAGTGTATATAACCCCTTTTTTTTTTTTTTTTCCTTAAAGTTATTCTCCCTTCTTTTTGATATAGTCCTATGATTGTCTAAACAGAATTATGAGGACTCGACATTAAAGATATACAGGAACACATGTAATGCTTAGCTTTACTTATCTTGTAGTCCTTTTATATTCATAATACTAATGATTTTTTCATAGAGATATATCTTTACTGTTACCCTAGTTTTACTAACTAATATTTTTTTGTTTTGTTACTTTATTATCTAATACCATCTTCTTTCCACCACTCTCGTCATCTCCTCTCATTTCCACATTCAGGACTTCTCATGCTGCCCCTATTCCCTGGAACTCCTTGATTCGCTCCACCAGACTATCTCCATGCCTCACAACCTTCAATACCTCGAAAATAACATACCTGTTTAAAGAAGCTTATCACCCTAACATGCCCCTTAGTTCTCTAACCCTCTTGTACCACACCCAAAACCTTTAGATTGTAAGTCTGTGAGTTTCAATCCTGCAAGGTGCTTTAGGGAAAGCGCTATGGACACCGGATTCCAAGCTCAAAGACAGGGCCATCCACTCTTTGCAATGTGTGAATCTTGAACTTGTCATTGCCTGTAACTTAACTTATGTATAGCACTACGGAATATGTTGGCGCGTTACAAATAAAAATAATAATAATAATAATATTAATAATGGGGGCATCAGAGGGCAGGAGGGGTTATTCGGGGGCAGGAGAGGGAAGCGGGGCCTAGATGGGGGCAGTGTAGGGCAGGAGGGGGTAGATGGGGCAGGAGGGGGTAGCGGGGCCTTGATGGGGGCAGTGTAGTGCAGGAGAGGGTAGATGGGGGCATCAGAGGGCAAGAGGAGGCATGAGGAGTAGATGGAGGCAATGTAGGGCATTAGAGGGCAGGAGGGGGTAGATGGGGGCAGTAGTGGGGGGGGGCTGAGTTTATTAACACTGGGGGGCTTGGGTAGTGTAGTGTTGTGCAAACTTACTTTGAGGTTGGGTAGATCCGGGTCCAGCCAGGGAGGATCTGTCAGGGAGGATCAGCCAGGGAGGATCTGTCAGGGAGGGTCTGTCAGGCAAATAAGTTGGAGCAGAGTAGGAAGGGTTTGTAATCATGGGCTTTTTATAGCCTTCCTAATTTCTTATCTAACAATAAGACTCCATAGGCTTGTGGGCGCTCAGAGGGAATGGTCAGAGGGGATGTTCTTAGCAACCAGGCAGCCTACAGCACTGATTGGTTGAAGCTGCAAGCTGTCAGTCAGGAATATTGATACATTTAATTGAATACTGCATTTGTACACATTGATGTAGAGCTTTAGAGCTGAACACACACACTGTAATATAGCACAACTAGGGAGAGACGTGACTCGGCAAGGGGGAAGCCACACAAAGGGTTAATTTAAAGTGATAGATTCATATTTTTAACACAATCATATGAAAGAAGACATGAAAGCTGATATACAGATATAATTAAATTGTATTATCTATATAAATTTAAAATATAATGTTAAAGTGATTGATAATTTTTTTGGGGGTGCCTGCCCCTTTGCCCTTATGCACCAGCTGCCCCTGAGATGAGCTACTGTAAATTGGTTATTTTCTTCGGTATACACAAGGGAGGTACCAGTGGTTGGGACGCTGCAACATAATGGGGCTACACTACTTTCACCAAATAATTGGTTAACGCAGGAAGAAATACAAAAGATTGAAAAAAATAAATGTTAATAAAGTCCTGGGTCCTGATGGAATACATACAAGGGTACTGAGGGAACTGGGTTCTGTAATAGCAAAACCACTATATCTAATTTTTCAAGACTCACTAACCATAGGGTCTCTACCAGATGACTGGAGAAAAGCTGATGTGATACCGATATTCAAGAAGCAAATCCGGGGAATTATATACCTGTAAGCCTCACTTCTGTAGTGGGAAAGCTTTTAGAAGGGTTAATAAGAGATAATATCCAAGAATATGTCTATTCGAACAGGATTATAAGTAGGAGTTAACATGGATTTATGAGGGATAGGTCATGTCAAACAAATCTAATTAGTTTCTATGAGGAGGTTAGTAGGAACCTGGATCAAGGCAACTCAGTGGATGTAGTCTTTTTGGATTTTGCAAAGGCTTTTGATACAGTGGCACATGGGAGACTATTGTGTAAACTAAGAGATACAGGAATTGCAGTAAATATCTGCTCATGGATCGAAAGCTGGCTAAAAGACAGGAAGCAAAGGGTTGTTTTAAATGGAACATACTCCGATTAGACTATTGTGGTAAGTGGGGTTCCTCAGGGCTCAGTATTAGGTCCTCTCCTTTTTAACATATTTATTAATGCCAGAGGTGGGACTGGAAAGTAGTGTCTCCATTTTTGCTGATCACACAAAGTTGTGCAAGGTAATTCAATCAGATAATTATGTGCCTTACCTCCAAAGGGATTTACATAAAATAGAGGAATGGGCATCTAAATGGCAGATGAGATTTAAT
The DNA here is from genome assembly GCA_027410445.1 of Discoglossus pictus. Classification (NCBI taxonomy): domain Eukaryota; kingdom Metazoa; phylum Chordata; class Amphibia; order Anura; family Alytidae; genus Discoglossus; species Discoglossus pictus. Next base: position 93,071,551 of record CM050169.1, read on the forward strand.
ATGAATAAATGTAATTTTAATCATCTGTCAAGGAAAAATAGCCATGAAATGTATAATCTTAAAGGAGCAAATATAGGGGTATCAGATATTGAAAGGGATTTGGGAGTACTCGTGGACAACCACTGAGGTAACAGTGCTCAACGCCAAGCAGCAGCTGCAAAGGCAAATAAAATATTAGCATGTATTAGAAGCCAGGGAACAAGTACGCCCTCATTTTGAATATGGAGTACAATTTTGGGCACCACTTCATAAAAAGGACATTTTAGAGCTGGAAAAGGTACAGAGGAGGGAAAAAAAACTAATACGGGGAATGGAGGGGCTAAGTTTTGAAGAAAGACTAACCAAATTAAACTTATTTTCTCTAGAAAAAAGGCATTTAAGAGGAGATATGATTACCTTAAATAAATACATCCAGGTTCAGTATAAAGATTTGTGCCAAGAGGTTTTCAACTGACAAAAGGACATCCCTTAAGGTTAGAAGTAAAAAGAATCCACCTTATAGAAAGAAAAGGGTTCTTCACAGTAAGGGTGGTTAATCTGTGGAATTCTCTACCAAAGGAGGTGGCGACAGCGGATTCGATAGATAACTTTAAAAGGATATTGGATTAATTTCTAATTAAAAAGGGCATTCATGGTGATCCTGGATAATTAGAGAGAGAGTAGTGATCCAGGGAGAAATCCGATGGCCAGTATCTGGGGTCAGGAAGGAATAAAAAAAAATCCCTTTGACACGATTAGCTAAATTTCACTTTTTGCCTTCCTCTGGATCAATTAATTAACAACTAATGTGCATATTGCAGATCAGAGGAGATCTTAAAAGGTTGAAGTTGATGGACTAAAAGTCTTTTTTTCAACCTCAATTACTATGTAACTATGTAACCCTACATTTCCCCCAGCCCTCTTCTGTACACCGGCAGCCCTTCCGTGTACATCCCCCAGCCCTCCCTGTACTCCCCCAGTCCCTCTGTACATCCGTAAGCCTTCCATGTACACCCCAGCCCTCCCTGCACTTTTCTCAGCTCTCCCCTGTATGTCTCCCGGCCCTCCCTGCATCTCCCCTAGCCCTCCCCTGTAAATCCCCCAGCCCTCCCCTGTAAATCCCCCAGCCCTCCACTGTACATTATCCAGCCCTCCCCTGTATAGCCCTCCCTGTATCTTTCCCATCCCTTCCCTGTATCTCCCTGAGATCTCCCATGCAACTATATTAATTTATTATTCAGTTAATTCATTAATTAGTATTTAAAAAAAAAGAGAGAGGAGCTAAAGGACACACGAGGAGAAGCTCGCCATGAGCGCCAAAGGCGCTTATTGCGAGCCATGCGATGAGCGCCAAAGGTCCTTAGAGTATAAAAAGCTTAACATTGTGTGCCAAATAGCATTACCATAGCTTCAAATTTTATTGACCGACATTTTTGGACGGGCAAGTCGCTAGTAAAATAATAATTATGCATTTTTTATAATTTGGCTAGATTCATATTTTAAAGGCCTAGTACTTTACCACTACAGTGACAGATCAAAACAATCATTTATAAGACTACTGTAGTATGAGAAACTTCACATGCTTTTGAAGCATGTAATAGACATTGGGGGGGCTTCTTAATTTATTAGAGCAAATAATTATGTTTGTGGAAATTAGATCTAATCACCTTAGCGACGATCTGACCACCCACATTTATTGTTCACTTGTTTTATTAACCACTACAGGTACCTATCTTGTATATAGAAGTTGATAGGGGTGGCATACATTTGTTTTGCTCTAGGGGCCTCCAATCACTTGCCTTGATTATCAGGTGAGGAGATACAGTCCTAAATATTCACTTTTAAGGGGAATTCAGTTATTCAACTATTTATTTAATAAATAATAAAACATACCATAATTTCAAAGATGATCCCCTGACATGTTTCATACCTCAGTACAGCGCTTCATCAGAGGGTCATGCCCATGTAATTGTATAATGTTGTATGAAAATATCCCCCCAAGCTCTTTAATAAAGGGAAAGAGCATCCAAAATTGCATTTACATTGTACTAGCAGTTTCTCTATACAGTAAATCATTTCTCTAATATTTAGAATTGGTTTTGCAGCTCAGTATGTTAATGTGCGGCTCCAAGTTCTTGATAAGGGTGGATGAGGGGTCTAACTGCCAGATAACATTGGGATCACTACAGACATAGACTAAATACTGCAACGACAACATGGAATTTCCCAGGACTGGTTTACATTAAAAACAAATGGATAACACAGCATATAGCCAGTATTTCACACTCTTTAAGAATAACCTAAAAAAAAACAAGTTGTGTGGTGACAGAGTCCCTTTAAAGGATCCACTGCGTCCTCTTTTGCACATGCTCAGACTGCAGCGGGCCTGGGCCTCGCCCTTGCAGATGCACCAACTGCAGGATGATGTAAGGAGGAGGCTGCTGAGCATCTGCCAAAACATGATCCTAGATAAAGAGTAAGTACAAGCTCACATTACACTTGATGCAAGATCCGCTGTGTGCTGGGTCCGGACTGATCTCCGAGTCGGGTCGGTATTTTAACCTCTTAATAGGATAATCCTTTTTTATTTTACAGGTGAGAAATATGATGTGTAATATAGATACTGCATTTAAAATAGCACAACTTTGGATTGAATCAGTTTATTGTGCACTAAGCAGGGAGCTTGCAATCTAAAATGCTGTTTATTTTGTTATTTAGGAGTCCAGGACAAGTGGTGTCACAATAAATTATCATTTGCACAGATTTTACTAGAATACATTTTAACAAAGTTCCTCATTAACCCGTTAAAGCAGACCACTACCATTAATCATAGATATAAACTGTTGGGACCTTCTCATCCCCCTCTGAGGAGAAGTAGATAAGAGAACAACACAGGTCCTTGGTCCATGTGGCACCAACTTATGAAGAGCTATTAATATACATTTTTACTTTTGTGATGATATATATATATATATATATAAATTAATTATGGACACATGGCTATCATGTGGAGCAGTCAGAATCCAGTTAGAAGCTGTAAAAAATGTTTTACTTCAAGAAAGCATTGGGGGCTATTGATTACTTTTGTGAGTGGCCCATCCTGGAAGTGGAGCCCCATGGCTGACAGGAGTAAGACTTCTCCATTACTTGAACTATTCTACAGAAAACTGTTTCTTGAATTATTAAATTACATCACCAATGTAAAAAAAAGTCACTCTGTAGAGTAACACAGGAGCTGTGAGGAAAGAAACACCTTAGTGAATATAGCTCCATAATAATACAGACCATGTAATACACATTTCCGCCACCAGATGGTACTCTGTCCTTAATTATTTTGTAATATACTGCTACATAGGCATGCAAGATTTAAAAGGGCCAGAGTATGCCCTTTTACTAGCCACTGCTGTAACCCGCCTCACCTCTCTCATTGCCTTGAACACAAGGAAGGAAGTGGCAGATTTTACCTTTAGTCTGTCTAGAACATGTTATCGCAGTTAAATTTTTTACACTTCCTTTCAGTAGTATGGAAAAAAACAAATGATTAGTTCAAAGACAATACAATTCTATATATATATATTATAAATAAGATGTTTGTCCAATACAAAAGGTATCAAATTATATTGCAATACTCATTATTAATCTATATATATATATATGGATTAATAATTACTAAATTACTATATATATGTAGTATATATTTAGTAAAGATGATTAGTTCAAGAAAAAAAATTATTTACAGTGAGATGCTTTCAGAGGAAAATAATACTGTGCATTATATAGAAAGCACCAAAACATCTCAGTTCTGCTGTGTTTACATGTTTGTAAGACTATAAAAACATAGAAAATAAACAATATCATTCCCAACATGAGGTGTGATTGAGCTGTGTGTCCAGCAGTTTGACTGTCAGTCAGTGGGTATGTAATGGTGGTAAATAAGTGAGTTTCTATGTAGTGGTGGTCAATGGATGAGGGAGTTGATATGTAGTAGTGGTCAATGTGTGAGTGGGTTTTTAGTGGTGGTAAATGGGTGAGTGGTTATAGAGAGAACATGTGGCAGTGAGTGAGTATGTAATGGTGGTAAATGGGTGAGTGGTTATAGAGAGAACATGTGGCAGTGAGTGAGTATGTAATGGTGGTAAATGGGTGAGTGGTTATAGAGAGAACATGTGGCAGTGAGTGAGTATGTAATGGTGGTAAATGAGTGAGTGGTTATAGAGAGAGCATATGGCAGTGAGTGGGTATGTAGTGGTGGTAAATGGGTGCATGGGTATGTAATGGTGTTCAATGTGTGAGTGTATCTTTTTTGGCGGTAAGTGGGTGAATGGGTATGTAGTAGTGGTCAGTGGGTGATTGGATATGTAGTGGTGGTTATGAAGTGACATTCTGCTGTCATTGTCCAAGTTGAAAGTGAATAAATGACTGGATCCACTCAATGTATGTCTAATGGTATGGATGGAAGGATCTTGGGTTAGTATTTGCTGCACTGAACTTTTTAATGAGTCATTATTTTCATAAGTAGTTTCAGATAATGGAAGAATTGGTAGAAAAACAGTATTAGGGAACATGCAAGTAACTTCAGACCAGTGAGTCTGACACCAGTAGATTGCAAATTAATGGAAACCATTTTGAAAGAAAAATAATTGAATATTTAAAATGTAGTTACTTACAACATTATTGGCAGCTTATGCATTGAGATCATGTCAGACTAATCTAACTGTAATTGATTTTTTAATTATGTATTAAAAGTGATAGACCAGGATGGAGCAGTAGTTGTATCTTATTGAGATTTTAGTAAAGTATTTGACATTTGTCCCATACAATAAAGTGAAGGATGGCACCTAAGGGTGTTTTAGTGTATAGGATGTTGGCTAAAGGATAAGAGAGCAAATTTATCTTGAAACAGAGAAACCCCAGATATCTGAATAAGTCATTATATTCAGGAGTAGTTCCAGATAATTGAATATATACTATCAAGTTATTTACAACATCATAGGCATCTGTATTATTTAATATATTTATTATTGATGTTACTAATAGGCTTCAGTCGAACGTTTTATAGACGACACACAAATTGATAACTAAACAGGACATTTCAAGAAGTGTAAATGAAATGTGTAATGATTTAATAAAACTAGAGCAATGGCCAAGTAAGTAGAATCTAAAATTGAAAGCTGCTAAATACAAAAACACAAATCTAGAATAAATACTTAATTCAATAGTTTTTACCTTAATTAAAGGGTAAGTTCCACTGATACACAAGATAATATATAATATTTATCCATTATGACTGAGCTCTATTAAGATACTATAAACCACAACCTACATGTTCATCAATAAAAGACCCCACATCTTATGTAGTTTACATAAATTTGTTGACGTCAATAATATGTGTGTGTTTTAGAAGGTACTGGTTGGTTCAATGGAATCCTTCCCTGAGGTTGTTCTGGCCCGAATCCTGGCTGAAATACCTGCCGAGGACTTGATCCTTGTTTGCCGACTGGTTTGTAATCATTGGAAGGTCATCGTGGACGGGGCAGATGTTTGGAAAATTAAATGCCAGCATGAAGGCTTCATTGATGAAGAAAGAGAGACTGATCCGGACAATTGGAAGAATTTCTACTTCTTGATCAAGAGGAGAAAAAATCTCATCAAGAATCACAGTGGGGAAGGTAAAAACCAAACTTCTGAAGCAAAATAAAATGTACTAATTCCAAAACCTCTGAAAAATGTTAACATTTAAAGGGAATGGGTATGTCTTTTTGAAGACTAAGGGAAAACCTTTTAGAAGTTTAAAAAAACAGCTATTGATGTTAGAGGCTTGGTTAGTTTGAGGTTTGAATCCCTACCTGATCTACTGTATAATAAATGAGGCTGCACCAACTAAGTTGTGCATGGCTATTTACACTTCTAGTTAGCCTTCAAATATATTATCATCTCCACATTCTAAATATTTTTATTGAGTTCACAAGATATGATAAAAAGGTAACCGTTATAAACTGAGTCTAAGACCTTTGCAGTGTATTGGCACAGTCACTCAAGTATTCGCCATACATTTTAAATATATCACATTTTCCATTACTTGCAAAGCATTGTAGAACATCACTTCTCCTCACCCTGTCGTAGTGACCCAGTGAGCTGCTGACTCACCCCAGGCCCATTTGTTTGAGTGACTAAGCCTCCAAACTTGCTCTCCAATTTTTTATCATTACATGAATAGATTTTGAAATACAAAAATAAGTCAAATTGAATCTTTCCCACATGATTTTGATGCCTAAATCTTACAATGCAAACCATTTTTGGTGAATTCCATATCCCTTTAAAAGTGGTGTGATGTTTTTAAACAAAGTGGAAAATTGACTGAAGGGCCATAGTAGTCCTTTGTTGATGCAAAGTTTTGAATGAGCTAGAAACACACCGTGCTGTAGTCTTTGTAAGCAAAATGTCCTACGTGATGTTTTTTTGTTTTTGTTCTCTCTTCATAGAATTACCAAAAGTTGTAAATAACAGAAGAAATTGGGTGCTAAAGCAAAAACATAACAGCAAGATATTGGGACCTTACATTCAATGCTGTAGACCAGGGCTTCTCAACAGTTGGTTCTAGGACTGATACCGGTCTTTGAGAACTGCTGATCCCCAAAAACAAAGGGGGGGGGGGGGGGGATTAGAGCCTAATATTTTAAACATACCCCCACCATTAGTCACAGTTATTGTGGAACTTGTCTGTTGTTACATACATTTTTTAAACCATTCAAAATGGTAGTAGTGTGTAATATGTATCATCATATGTTCCGGATCTCTAAGCTGTTATCCATGAACACTAGAAGGTAACCAGTCAGTCCCTAGACCAAAAAGGTTGAGATCTACCACATGGAGAGAGAAAAGGCATTACAAACATTTCTGAAGTTGGACAAAGCCTAATAACTAAAATAATATTTTTTTCAGTTGATCTGGAGTTCTGGCAAGATCTGCAGTGTGGTGGAGATGGCTGGAAAGTTGAGGACCTTCCAGGAGACAATGGACGAGATTTTCCTATTGAAGGAGTCAGGAAATACTTTTCTACATCTTTTGAGTAAGTTACGTCTGTACAACAAAATATTTTTTATATTCTTATGGTTCTGCAATGTCGAGAGCAGTATTTAGTGACAAAATGCAGGATATTTGGTAATACAACATGGATGTACAGTCAATTCAGAAGATTGATTGATCTAGTAACTATCTATGTTTACCCATCTCTCATTCACCTTTGTCCTTATTCAAGATTTACATCATTTACACTTGAGCCTTAGAATTTCACATGGGAACACCCAACAATGGATATTAATATGGAAGGAGTCTCTAAAATAGAGACCTACCTTTAGGTACAGTATGTATAACCCAATCCAACCTGCTTAAAATAAATAACAATAGATCTTTCTGATTGCAGGTGGTGCAGTAAAGCTCAACTAATCGATCTTCTTAAAGAAGGTTACTGGGAGGAATTAATGGATACAGATCAACCTAATATCATAGTGGGTGATTGGTAAGTGGGCAGATCCATTATACTGTATATGTTGATAAGATATGGTTTTCAGAAACTGAATAAAAGTATACAGATATTTAATTTATTATTTAGCGTTCTTGGTCCTTGACCCTTTGAGAAATATTTGAAGATACTTGAGTTTCAGGTTTCACACTATCCAAAGATTTCATTGGTAATCTATACAACTTTTTTTTTATTAGCCTTAAAATGAAAAACTCTTGTGGCTGAAAGAATAACTGAATTATATAAAAACTCTTATAAAATAGTGAAATAGGCATCAAATGATTTTCACTCTGTTTGTTGAGGTAGAGCAGAATTAATAATTTCCATGTCAATTCATTGTTCCTGTAACCTTCTAAGTGGCAAATTATACATTAAAAAGTTCCTTTGCAGTGGGAAATTAAATTATAAGAACCAAAAGGCCCATCTAGTCTGTCTTTTGGCTTAGTCCAGGCATTCTTGAATTAATTTACTGTATTTGACCCTATCACTTCTACTGGAAGGTTGTCCCACTCAGCAGTAAAGTATTACTTTCAAGCATTAACCCTAAATCTTTTCCAATCAGTGCTAAATTAAATGAAAGATTAGGGGGTTAACAATGTTTTGGTCTCAAAAGTAGACCCCACGAGCACTGGAAGGTTATCAGCTTATCCCCCAAATCAAAAGTTGTGACGGAACAAAACCAGCAAGGCCAGCCATGAAGAACTATAATTAGTTAGGCTACTATCCTGCAGCTCAGAAACTTTACAACACTTGGGCCATTCAAGTTCTGGCAGAGCATCACCAGAAAAGGTTTCCCAAAAGAGTAGAACCAGTTTCCCAAGAATTGGACACAGCTCTCACACTTATTTTCAATAGATGGAGATAAGCATAAACAGAGTATACACAAACTTCATGAACAGAAAATACACAAACTTCATAATGCGAGAATACACAAACAGAGAATAAATAAACGTCATATTCAGGAAATTAATAAACTTCATAATCAGAGAATACACAAACGGAGAATAAATACATTTCATAATCAGAAAATAAATTAACTTCGTAATCGGAGAATAAATAAACGTCCCAAGAGAATACGTAAATGTCATAATAATACACCACTTGGAAGTTAATATTAACTAAGTGCATTGTGTTCAAAGTTTGACCTTGTTGGTTTATACATTGGGGTGTCTTGGTGACTCTCTCCAGGAGGTCTGCAATACCTTAATCAGTCTATTGTTTCAGGGGAGGATGATAGTTTCTGTTGTCTCCCCAGGGAAGTTCTTGTGCAAACATCCAAAATCAGTCTTTCTTGTAATACAGCCCAATAAAAAAAGTATAGTGATACCTTGAACTTGTTTGGGTTAGTGAACATTATTTAAATCCACCACATGATTAGAATACCTGCTCTGATTTCAGGTATGCAGCACGGTCGGATGCAGGATGTCTCTATGAGCTCTGCGTGCAGCTTCTCTCTGACAACCATGATGTGATAACAGAATATAAAAGTGACATCATCACCATCCCTCAATTCAGTGATGCCAACTGGAACTCGGTGAGCATAGACAGTCACCCTCAAAGGGACACCTAATGATAGAAACAATGTGACAGAACTGTCCCAACTTTATTTTGTTTGCATGTTGCTGTATAGCACAGTATTGTAGGTAAACCGAAGTGGACTAAAGTACTCATACAAAAATGGTTAATTTGTCTATTTAATATCTAATTACCAATAAAATCAATAATTAGAAAAAAATAAAATAAAACCTACATTTAAACGTTAGTGTTACAGACTTCATCAGATTTGATTACCTCCACCCTTATCAGGTGTTTCCACAGGGGGCTATAATTTATTTCTGTGCTTTATAAAATGTGCTGGCATCTGACTTTTATATAAACCAGACCATGTAATTTCTGCTCTCTGTCCCATGCCAGATCAGTCATACATTCTCAGGATATGGCCCTGGAGTGCGTTACATCAAATTCCAACATGGCGGACAAGACTCTGCTTACTGGAAGGGGTGGTTTGGAGTACGAGTGACCAACAGCTATGTAGCAATTGAACCATAGCAAATACACTATACTGAGCTAACAAGCCTTTATTGCCAAGCATGATAAAGCTTCTGTGATGCTGCTGGATGGAGAGCACCAACTGTAGGTTCAGTCATGATACTGAGGACTGGACGAACTTAATTGTATTTCTACCGACCTCTGCAAATATTGGCCAAGTTGTTTCTGGCTTTCATTCCCTACAATAGTCATGGATAGAGTTGGCTTAGAGGTAGAGCTTCTATTATGAAAGGCTGTGAGCTAAAATCCCACCAGTTCCATTTTTTTTGTTGTATTAAATAATCACATATATAGTTGTGGATGTTCGGATCCCTTAGATGTTGGGCACGCAAATGTTGCGCTTTGCTCATGTGCGCCGCTCATTGCCGGGCTCTCTTCCTCCTCCCGCACAGCCTCCCGCACCTCCTCCCTTCTTCCCCCTTATCCTCCTCCTTCTCCCCTTCTCCTCCTCCTCCCTTTCCCCCTCTCCAATTACCTCCCTATCTCCTTTCCCCTCTCTCCTCTCTTCTTACTCTGATCCGATGAGCTCCTGCTGCTGTTCTCTCCCCAGCAGCGCATCTTCTTGCTGTGACTGGAACCAACATATGCTAATGACGTGACGTCACATGCGCCTCACATCATTAGCATATGCCGGTCCGGTCAGAGGCAGAAGACGCGCTGCAGGGGAGGGAACATCAGCCGGAGCTCATCGTATCAGAGTAAGAAGAGAGGAGAAAGGGAATAGGGAGTTAAGTGGCGAGGGCGAAAGGGAAGAGGAGGCTAAGGGGGAAAGGAAGAAGGAAGGAGGTAGGAGGATAAGGGGGAAGGTGGAGTAGGATGATAAGAAGGGATGGAGGGAGGGGAAAGGGGAAATGGTGGAGGAGGAGGATAAGGGTGGAGGAGGATAAGGGGGGAGGAAGAAGGAGGATAATGAAGGGAGGAGGAGGGGAAGGAGGGTGGTGGAGGGGAAAGACACAGGGGAGGGAGAGAGGGGGAAGAGACACAGGGGAGGGTGGAGGATGGAAGAGACACGGGAGAGAGAGACACGGGAGGGAGATGGGGAAGAGACACAGAGGAGGTGGTAAAAGACACAGGGTTGGGGGGTAGACAGGGGGAAGACACACAGAGAAGGGGAAGAGACACAGAGGAGGAGGGGAAACTCAGGGGAGGGAGCGGGGGGAAGAGACACAGGGGAGGGAGAGACACACACATATAGGAGGGAGAGGGACACACACATGGGGGAGGGAGAGGGATACACACAGAGGAGGGAGAGGGACAGACACATGGGAGGGAGAGGGGAGGAAAGACACATGGGAGGGAGAGGGGAGGAAAGACACATGTAAGGGAGAGGGGGGAAGAGACACAGGGGAGGGAGAGGGGGAAGAGACACAGCGGAGGGAGAGAGGGGGAAAGAGACACAGGGTAGGGAGAGGAAGTAGGGGGGGAGAGGCTTATGATGGGCGCCAAAGGTGCTCATGGTGAGGCAGGCAGGTTACAGTGGGGGAGAGCCTCTCATTGTGTGGCAAATAGCATTGCAAGGCTTCAAATTGTATTGCAGTCATTTTTGATGGGCAAGTCGAAATAGACAAGGGGAGAGACTCCCAGTCAGTGCCAAAGGCGCTCAGCAAGGGGCTTGCGATGGGCGCCGAAGGTGCTCACATTGGGTGGCAAACAGCATTGCCAGGCTTAAAATGTTATTCCCGTCATTTTTGACGGGCAAGAAGCTATTAAGTTATATTTTATTTAATTTAGTTTGAACAGTATAAGGGCAAATGCTTGAAATGTGCTGGACCTATAATTTTATGTTGTCTATTCCCTATTAGCTTCAAGGCTGGAAGAGCAAGTCCAAGTTTTCAAGATGTTCCACTGATTGACCCAATGTGATACTGATCCTTAAGAACTGAATTTGCTAACTGTTTCTGAATTGTCAACATAAAAGCTGTTTGCTTAAAATAAAATCAGTACATTTGAAGTGTCCATGATGTCTTTTACTTTAGACTAAGAACCCAAGATTTGTAAACTTTGTCACTGAAACAGAATGTATCAGTAGATCGATGGACACAATATTTAGATTTTTTGCTAAAAATAGACACGATAAAAAACCTTATAACACCATAAAATACTTGTTAATTAAAGAAAATATATCAAAAATATATCAAAAACAAAATAATTATATTGCACATTGGAATATTTCTGATCTACAAGAGGAGACTTGGAATGCAAAGGAAGCTTCCATCTGCTACAATGGAAATGTGGCAGCTAATAATGAGCCTCATTCAATTGCAAGCTCGTAATTACCTGTAACCTGACATTTTGGCTGTGGGTTACATTTTTTTAGATACATTTAGATGTATTCAATTGTCTTCAACCCATAATTATATGCTCACAGCCCCAACACGCAAACCATGAACCCGTAAGAAGCATTTCAGGACATGATCAATTAAGCAAGCCTGTAAGTTATAATTTAGACAGAGTCAATAGTAAATGAGACCGCCATCATGACGTCAGTAAAACGTGGAGTTTAAACTACAATCAATTAGTGTTTAGACGTCGGATTTGTAATCGGACTCCCAATCCAGAAATGTGGAAATCAATAAAAATAAATAAACCATCTGTTCTAGTCCATGTGGGTGGGCTGATATGTATTAACTCCTTGATTCCTGTGATCGATATAACACAAAAAAAACATACAAATAATAATTATTATTATATATTTTTTTTATTTTTTTTTTATTGTTAAAAAAGAGAATACATTTAAACAAATCCAGTGTAGTAAATATACTTCAGTGTAAATGATAACAGTAAAAGATAACACAATTACGTTTCTATAAAAGAAATCTTTTTACTGTATCTTTTATCTTTTTATATTTTGTGAGACTTATTTAACTCTCCAATTTACTTTCGTATAGTTTTAAAATACTAAAATATTAATATAATAACATCAGTTCAAAGGAGAACAATTGCTGTCCTCTTTTTTTTTTATTTATTGCGAGCCGGATTGTATCCTAAGATTGGATACAGAGACGGTTTACCTGATTAATGTATGGAGCAATTAGCGCATAAAAAATATTCGGGGGGGGGGGGGGAGTAACAATAAAACTTAACATTAATGGTGTTTCTGTACACTCTATTACGATAATTGTGTGGATCCTTCTTCTTGGTCCGCTTTGTATAAGAGAATTTAGATTTTTGTCCCAGGTTGTTTGGAGTAGGTAAGTTGCACAGATGGAGCATGGCTTCACCTTCCTTCGAGTATGAATTGTGTGATATCTCCCTTCTTTTGATATAATAAGTCTAAATGGAAAACCCCAAGTATATTTGTATCCATGCTTTGTAATCACCTCTAAAAATGGTTTCAGGAGTTTTATTTTGTATAAGGTAGTGGGTGACAGGTCCGAGAAGATAGCTGGTTGACCTCCTTCAATTACAGGAACACCATATCTTGCTGACGATCACATCCCTTAGTCTCTCATTGGAGGATTGTGGCGCTCTTAGGACGCTATGAATCCTATCCAAGTTCATCTTGTCTTAGACCTGGTAAGAGCTTGGAACATAAATCTGTCATGTATAGAGGTAGGTCATGTACTGACTCCAATAAATTACGTATATCAATGTTTGGCATTCAAGATCTATTTTCTTGATCCTCTTGTATGATTTTAGATTGTTTTTGTTCTTTTTTAAGCTCAAACAGTTAATTTTCCATTTCTATATGTGACTTAAGAAGGTTAATATATTTGTCTTCAAATTTGAAATCTCTGGTATTCAATGCATTTATTTCTGCTTTTAATTGCACAGAAACCCTTTGTATCCCAGCTGTAATTTCTAATCTAAAAAAAAAAATTCATTATTTTAAGTCTTGAATATCCTCTTTAGTGCTGGGTGCGAAAGTCTCTGTTCCACTGTTTGGTGATTGTTTATCTGAAGTAGCAAGGTGTTGGGAAGAATGCACTGTTTGTTTTATAGAACAATAATCTTGGATCTTTTTTTTGAAGAACATCTCTCCAGAGACTCCAGCCATCTTGCCTGCTTTATTCGTTTCAGTTTGGTATTACTGGAGATGTTATAATTGCAGTTGGTCACTAGATGGCAGTAGAGTACATAGAGAGGTTGTAAACAAAGAGCTTAACTCTTACGGTGCTGTCTTTTTTTCAACAAGAACAACAATTATTTAATCTTCAAAGCATTGACAAATACGATGTTGGGTCTTCTCTTGATCAAAATCCACAATTATACAGTTTATTGTATGTACAATCTTCAAATTGTTACATAGCATAAATCTCCTGCAGTAATCTAGATTAGTACTGTATAGGTTTTTCACTAACCTTAAAGGGATATCTAAGTGAGCTGGATTATTACACCTCTGATTCTCCTCCATCAGATGCATTCATAATCCAGGAAATGTAGATATCCATTTAAGTAAGATGTTGATCAGTGTTTCAGAGTCTCCTTTGTTCTGGTTCAGCAGCAAATCTCAGGGGGAAAATTTGCCAAACTTCATTTTTAAAGCCAACTGGGTCCTCCTGTGTGCAATCCTAGTCATATATATCGATTTGGAGATAGATACGTCACTTTATATGTGAATTTATAGGGTTTTTCAGCAGAGCTCATAGAACACACATCCTCTCTCCTTGAATTTTAGCTCTGTCCCCAAATAATTATTTTTTTATTGCTGATTTGCAAGCTTGAGGCTGTTGTGCAATTGATTCTAATGCCTTTCACCACTTTCCCTGCATTTTTAAGTACAGTATTGTGTGTTTATTTGCTGCAGCAGTGTTATGAACAGGTGTTTAACCCACTTGCGAGTCCTATCCAGTACTCATAGAAATAATTGGCAATTATCATTTTTCAATTATTCAAAATAAATAAAAAAGTTGACTGCAGTGATCCTTTATTTTAGATGTTATATTTACTACATAAATCATGGTAAATTAAAAATGGTCTTTGTCAGTGACATTAATTTATAAGGCATATACACAGATGCTGGGGGAATAAAGCATTGTGTATGATTTATTTATTTATACATTATCATTTTATTTATTCATTCATTTATTCCATTTTAAATACTGAAATAATAGCATTCAATTTAATTTTACAACAATATCCCTAGGTGGTGTTCTATTGTCTTTACGTCGCAAAATAGGACGGTACTATACAAAAATAGTCCTTGGCTAGGTAAAATTTCTTGGCCAGTGCGACCTAGATATGAAAACAAATGTAGACAAATTCACAAAAGAGAAAAATATTTTTATGATTTTACTCACAGGACTCGCTATGTGACAACTAAGATGTAACTTTTATTGAATTTCATAAAAAATAGAACATTATCTAAAAAAAGTTCCATCACTGTAAAGTGCTCAGAGCAAAGGATCCAGAAAAAACTTTCCCTTCTCTGAAGAGGCATTTTTTGCGAAACTTCACGGTCTTTTCAGGATTTTTTAGGCATATTGATTTATTAACTTATCTAGGACTTTGGGAATTGTACTATTTTTGAGCAGGGGTGCCCATATTCCACAAATTTCCCTAGTATTAATATTTAAAATAGTATTTTTAAGCCCCTATTTTTGACGGTGACAAAGATGATCCAGATGTTTATCACATGATAGAGGCGGAGCTAGAGAATGTAAGGCGCTGGTGCAAAAAATATTTTAGGGTGGGCTGTAAAAATTTGTTTATGCTTGATTTCTTCTCAATCTCTAAAGTTTCAATAATCATTATTATAAATTGTTTCATAGATAAATAGTGAGCGAATTGGTGAATACGTTTAGTGAGATCAAGAATCTAGGGAGAGCTCCAAGCAAAATGCTAGAAGCTGTTATAGTTAATATACCAAAGGTAAACTCTGAAATACCAGAATGTAAAAACTTTAGACCCATTTCTCTACTGAATAATGATATAAAAATCTACTCAAAAATACTAGTCTCAGAGACTTAATAAAATAATTAATTTGTTAGTTGAAATTGATCAAAAGGGTTTTATAGTAGAGAGACAGGGAACCTCAAATATCAGAAGATTACTAAATTTGATCGCTTATCTTAATAAGAAGGGCACTCCAGCAGTGTTTGTTTCACTGGACGCAGAGAAGGCCTTCGACAGGGTCGGATGGAGATACATGGAGTTAACGCTGGAGAAATTTGGTTTGGAAAATGTTGGTCTTAAAGCCATTGGAGCACTCTATGGATCTCCATCCGCCTCTGTCAGGGGCCTAGGATTTCTCTCAGAGAGATTTTCTATTTCAAATGGTAACCCGGCAGGGCTGCCTGCTCTCCCCAGTCCTATTCGCTCTATTGATTGAGGCATTGGTTCAAGCACTTAGAAGCTCAGAAAATATTAAGGGCATTAAGATAGGATCAAGTATACATAAAACATCTTTGTTTGCAGATGACATGGTGATATCAGTGGAGAACCCGCTTAGCTCTCTTGGATCGCCCCATAAAGTGATTGAAGAATCACTCAATATATCTAATTACAAAATTAATATTTTGAAATCTGAAGCTTTGCCTATCAACTTATCTCTAGCCGAAATAAATAGTCTGAAAGAAAAATATCATTATAATTGGCAGAATAAGATTCAGCACCTGGGTATCGATATATATGTCAACTTAAAACAAGTTATTGTGCAGAACTTTGAACAACTATTCATAAGGATAAAAAACACATTTCATGATTGGGGAAATAACATCATGTCATGGTTTGGGCAAATAGAGGCGGTAAAGTGTGTATTCTGCCAAAAATCCTGTATTTGTTACGTAGCTTCCCGATATGGGTCCCAGCATATATTATTAACAAATTCCAGATCTTAATTGATAAATACATTCATAACTATAAAAGAATTAGGATAAAGAAAGTATATATGTTATGTGACTTTGAACGGGGAAGGGTTGCATACCCGATGATTAAAAATTATCAACAAGCTATACAAATGTCTCAACTAATATTATGGACACAGCCATCTGATTTATTTAACTGCACTCACATTGAGAACTTTGAATTGGAATCTGGGGATCTAAATGTTTTATTTTTTGAAACAGAAGGGGAGTTAAAAGATAGAAAAACGCGAGTATGTTCTACATTAAAAAAACAAGTGTTACAAGATTATTAAGAAACAATATCAACTTGAGAAATCTTTCAATTGGAGGTTATGGGAAAATGATCTAGGTTACTCTTGGCCTATTGAAGAATGACACTCAGCCTTTTCTCTAATGACCAGATTCATTAAGAATGCTATGTATAGGGAAATTCAGTTTAAAATCATTAATAGATGATATATAACGCCACTGAAACTGGGACAGTTAAATAAATCAGACGAACAAAAATACTGTTGGAGAGGTTGTGGGCAGATTGGCAAACACCTCCATATGTGGTGGAGTTGTCCTCTCATACAGATTTTTTGGCTTGAAAGTTTTAAACATCTATCTAAGAAAACTTTTATTGAATTTCATAAAAAATAGAACATTATCTAAAAAAAGTTCCATCACTGTAAAGTGCTCAGAGCAAAGGATCCAGAAAAAACTTTCCCTTCTCTGAAGAGGCATTTTTTGCGAAACTTCACGGTCTTTTCAGGATTTTTTAGGCATATTGATTTATTAACTTATCTAGGACTTTGGGAATTGTACTATTTTTGAGCAGGGGTGCCCATATTCCACAAATTTCCCTAGTATTAATATTTAAAATAGTATTTTTAAGCCCCTATTTTTGACGGTGACAAAGATGATCCAGATGTTTATCACATGATAGAGGCGGAGCTAGAGAATGTAAGGCGCTGGTGCAAAAAATATTTTAGGGTGGGCTGTAAAAATTTGTTTATGCTTGATTTCTTCTCAATCTCTAAAGGAGCACATGATTGATAGAATCCACAGAGTATCGGTTTCCCCAAGTATTGAGAGAGAAGTACCAAGGGACGTAATCGTTAAACTTCATTACTTCTCTTATAAGGAAGCATTACTGAGAAAGTCCTTTGAGTTAAAATCCTTTAATCCTCCCTATGACAACGTGCAGATCTGTCCAGGGAAATGTTACATAAAAGAAAAGAGTTTGAAGATATCACAAAAGATATGAGTAAGGAATCTTATATATAGATGGGGATTTCCAACAAAATTACTGATCTTAAAAGAAGGCAAAAAAAATTCCCATTAGTACACGACTTGAAGGGGAAAAAATCATAAAAATTCTGGGTGTATCATAGCGAGGATTGGTATTAGACTTGTAAGGGGAAAAATGGAAAAGAGGGAAAAAAGGAAGGAAAAGATTTGGATGTCTAAATTCAGCACTTTTTTACTTGAATTATAAATTGCACTTTGTTATACTTTGCACTTTAACACAATTATTTAACACTATAGATGGAATTTATCATGTTTTATTCAGCAACATTATAATGAAAGTTACGAATTTGAGATAAAAGGTTTTTCTAGCCACACTGTATTTTTGAGGTGTTTTATAGTCATTTTAGTAATAATACTTAATTAATTGAAAATTAATTAAAATTTTTATTAGCCCCTAAAGCTTAAAGGGAAGAAATTATTTATTTATGGTATTAATTAATGTAGAATACACTAATAATTGGGTGCTGCTGTGGGTTTGAAAGGGGGCATCTGCTAATATATGTGGTTTTTTTATACACTTTTTCTTTAAACTTAATTTAATTTATAGTCACTTTAGTAAAATTAAAATTGTATGCTCGAATAAAGCATCTTATATAACCATTCTATAGGATAAATAACCTCAAGCAAAGGCAAAATTATTAAGAAACACATTATTAATATTACACATAATTTTTCTTTTCTATTTGATTAGCAAAATAAATAAATAAAAAATAAGCACATAGCACTTTAATATATTAGAGCAAGTGTAGGAAAATATAATGCATTAATAATTTCATTTCCAAGCCACTCCTTTTAAGGAGGAGATATGGGGAATTGAAGACTTTTTTGGGGGGGGGGGGGGGTGCTAGCTAGTCATATAAGAATTATCTTAGTTTATGAATGAGGACATATGGTAAATGAATGGTAAAGAGAAGAAAAAAAAAGGATTAAAGTAGGTTAGGGGAAGGAGAAGAAAAAAGATTAATTTTGTCTGTTGAATTCTCGCCGCCATGTTCACATTGGACCTTTTTTTTCTAAGTTCGCACCCGAAGAGCTACGTATGTCGACTAATTTTTTGAAGTTGTACATGCCGGGCAAGGAGGGTAGTTTTGTGTTTTTCTAAGTATGTTTTTGTACGTGTCCAGCGTGGGGAGAGATGGGGGGAATCGAGAGGGGGGCAACTTTGTATGGCATTCAGACCCTGATTAAGGGATGGATTCGCTTAAATTGATTAGCAAAAATACCCAGGGTCTGAATGCACCAGGGAAAAGACATGCTTTTTTTAAGATGTTTAAATCTGAAGAAGTGGATATTATATGTCTCCAGGAGACTCATTGGGCTAGGGATAAAGCACCTTTAATTAATGACATGCATTATGTGTGTGGTGGATCTTCCATGTATAGCAGGAAAACTAGGAGAGCAGCAATTTTTTTTGTTGTAAAAAATTTAACCTAAAAGAAGAATTTCTTGAACTAGACAGTGAAGGTAGATTCATACTTTGGTCAGGTTGGATCAATAGCATAAAACATACAATATTGAACATATACTGTACGCGCCCAATAAAGAACAAGTGACATTTTTAAGATTGACGTTAAAGTAGTTGAGGAAATACTTTTCTGGTTTTCTTACTGTTTGTGGCGACTTTAATATGTGTCTGAATCCGGTGTAAGATAAGTAACTTCCCAAAGATGCTAATATCAATCCTGCTCTTACTCGAAAAGCTAAACAGTTTTATGAACTAATTTGTAGTTATAATCTTTTAGATACATGGAGGTCCTTACACCCGGGAGAAAGGGACTACACACATTACTCGCATAGATATGCTTCATATGCTAGGTTGGACTATGTTTTCTCTAATGAATTAAGCTTTAAGTACCTAGATATTGCAGACATGAAACCGACTGTAAGATCGTACCATGGTATGGTATAGATCAGATGGAAAGGAGATCTCAGAGGTAAGAAATATTACCCATGGAAATTCCGTCCCTATATTCTTAAAGTAGAATATTCTAAGAAACAACATTACAAAATAAATCCACCAATTCTTTGAAGGGAATAGAGAATCAGTTGTCTCTAGTGTAACCTTGTGGCGGGCTCATAAGGCTTATATTAGAGGGATCTTGATAAAAGCAAAATCACAATTGTTCAAAGATAGAGGGAGAACTCTGAGGGAGATGTATATAGACTTGGCTAAATTGGATAGAAAACATAAGTGCAGTCTTGATAGAAATATTCTTAAGGTCCATTTAGTCTTCAATTAAAAAAATAGAGCAAAAAAAAGCAGATGAAGCAACAGAGATCTTATTTTCTGGAAAACAAAGCGGGTAAAGATTTAGCATATAAAACTATATCAAGAAACGTAAATAAACTCCTGGATAAAATTTAGTATGGGGATAACATCATCTCAAATCCAGAGAAAATAGTACAATTTTTCAATGAGTATTATTCTGCATTATATAATTTAGAAACCAATAAGGAAGATAGGGAGACCCAGGATTAAAAGATTAGAAGCTTCTTAGCAAAAATGAATCTTCCTAAACTATCCATAAGCGATTTAAAATTGTTAAATAGGGAAATTAAAGAAGAGGAAGTAGAGAGGGTATTGGAAATCTGAAGATTGATTTATCACCAGGACCTGACGGTTTCAATAATCATTATTATAAATTGTTTCATAGATAAATAGTGAGCGAATTGGTGAATACGTTTAGTGAGATCAAGAATCTAGGGAGAGCTCCAAGCAAAATGCTAGAAGCTGTTATAGTTAATATACCAAAGGTAAACTCTGAAATACCAGAATGTAAAAACTTTAGACCCATTTCTCTACTGAATAATGATATAAAAATCTACTCAAAAATACTAGTCTCAGAGACTTAATAAAATAATTAATTTGTTAGTTGAAATTGATCAAAAGGGTTTTATAGTAGAGAGACAGGGAACCTCAAATATCAGAAGATTACTAAATTTGATCGCTTATCTTAATAAGAAGGGCACTCCAGCAGTGTTTGTTTCACTGGACGCAGAGAAGGCCTTCGACAGGGTCGGATGGAGATACATGGAGTTAACGCTGGAGAAATTTGGTTTGGAAAATGTTGGTCTTAAAGCCATTGGAGCACTCTATGGATCTCCATCCGCCTCTGTCAGGGGCCTAGGATTTCTCTCAGAGAGATTTTCTATTTCAAATGGTAACCCGGCAGGGCTGCCTGCTCTCCCCAGTCCTATTCGCTCTATTGATTGAGGCATTGGTTCAAGCACTTAGAAGCTCAGAAAATATTAAGGGCATTAAGATAGGATCAAGTATACATAAAACATCTTTGTTTGCAGATGACATGGTGATATCAGTGGAGAAGCCGCTTAGCTCTTTTGGATCGCCCCATAAAGTGATTGAAGAATCACTCAATATATCTAATTACAAAATTAATATTTTGAAATCTGAAGCTTTGCCTATCAACTTATCTCTAGCCGAAATAAATAGTCTGAAAGAAAAATATCATTATAATTGGCAGAATAAGATTCAGCACCTGGGTATCGATATATATGTCAACTTAAAACAAGTTATTGTGCAGAACTTTGAACAACTATTCATAAGGATAAAAAACACATTTCATGATTGGGGAAATAACATCATGTCATGGTTTGGGCAAATAGAGGCGGTAAAGTGTGTATTCTGCCAAAAATCCTGTATTTGTTACGTAGCTTCCCGATAAGGGTCCCAGCATATATTATTAACAAATTCCAGATCTTAATTGATAAATACATTCATAACTATAAAATAATTAGGATAAAGAAAGTATATATGTTATGTGACTTTGAACGGGGAAGGGTTGCATACCCGATGATTAAAAATTATCAACAAGCTATACAAATGTCTCAACTAATATTATGGACACAGCCATCTGATTTATTTAACTGGACTCACATTGAGAACTTTGAATTGGAATCTGGGGATCTAAATGTTTTATTTTTTGAAACAGAAGGGGAGTTAAAAGATAGAAAAACGCGAGTATGTTCTACATTAAAAAAACAAGTGTTACAAGATTATTAAGAAACAATATCAACTTGAGAAACCTTTCAATTGGAGGTTATGGGAAAATGATCTAGGTTACTCTTGGCCTATTGAAGAATGACACTCAGCCTTTTCTCTAATGACCAGATTCATTAAGAATGCTATGTATAGGGAAATTCAGTTTAAAATCATTAATAGATGATATATAACTCCACTGAAACTGGGACAGTTAAATAAATCAGACGAACAAAAATACTGTTGGAGAGGTTGTGGGCAGATTGGCAAACACCTCCATATGTGGTGGAGTTGTCCTCTCATACAGATTTTTTGGCTTGAAAGTTTTAAACATCTATCTAAGATATGTGAAACTGTAATAATTCCGGCACCAGAAATAGTCATTTTGCATTTTTTCCCTGAAAGTCTTCCGGTGACAGTTAAAGGAATGGCTCTGCTTTTCCTTATGGTTTCAAATACACTTGTAGCTTTTAAATGGAAAAATAATTTGGTCGGAACTTAGCGAAAGACTGGAGTATGTTTATCTCCTAGAATGCGGACTCAGCAATACAGGGTTAGGTCCAAAAATTCCAGCCAAATGGGCCCTATGGGAAAAATATTTTTTCAATAAGTAAAGTTTAAATTTAATAAGACGTCTTATCCATAGCCAGATGTATTTATTTATTTTTGAATATGACTCTGTGTGGGCCTCTCCTCTCTCTTCCCTGCCTTGTCCTCTTCTCATGCTGGAGGTTTATGTTTTGATTATGTTGTGATTTTGTCCTGAATTTGTTTTTTTGTGGTCTCTATGTGTCTCTTATGCTTTTTTTGATCTCTTTGCTAAGATAGATTTGTATAATATTCCTGTCTCTGATCTTGTAACTTTTGTATTTTGAAATATTTTTTTTTAAAATGTGTTTATGCTGTGCCCCCCCGTACTAATTCCTTCAGTGCCCCTCCCCAAGACCTCTTCAAATAACAGCACCCCTACCCTCCCCAAGACCATTTCTCATTGATGCTCCCTGCCACAAGACCCCTCTCCAGGGGAGCATGGCAGGTTGGACTAGGAGGGGGGAAGTAAATAATGAAATACAAAAACAAATTACATAGCTCTAGGCCTCCTCCACAGCAGGACCCTGGTGCACAGCAGAACCTGCACCACTGGGGGCAACCATATACAGATATTTTCATCTTTTGTGCATTTGTCTGCTAATGTTTTTATATGCCAGCAATAATCATTTTTCACATTTAATGTTTCCCCCCCAAACATTTCAGTCTTGTTATACTGAATACACAGATATTGGTGTTTTCTCTCTCAAGTTGCCTGTGCTGACTCCACACTTTTCAGACTCTCCTCCTTATTTTCTCCTTATCATATCTCCAGCAACTTAACCATCTCACCTTGCCTCCTCTCCCCCCTTCTTTACTCCCCTTCTTTGCTCCCACAAGCTCCTCTCCTTCCTCCAGTCAGTATATCCGCCATCTTCAAAGCATATACGTTTCTGAAAGTCCCACTCTCAACTCCTATCACTCTTGCTGCTTATTTAGATGGCTGTAGTAGATATATATCCTAACCCTAGCCCCTCCTGCATTCCCATCTTTTATCAGCTATGCTCAACTCTGAGGACAGCAAACCCCCATAACTTAATACCCATCACCTGTCACAAACCTTCCACTTTGCCCTTCTGTTGCTGACCCACGTGTGTCCAAATAAAGTGAAGAAAATCAGGGGCCTCTGGGTTTTGGTACCATGACTGGGTTTTGGAGTAGAATGTCGGTTTGTGGAAATGTTTTTCTTCTACACTCTAGTTCTCCCAACTGCCCTCTTCGCTCTGCTTATGACCTTCTTCTTTCCTCCTCTCTTATCACCTCCTTTTACTGCTGCCCCAATTCTTTGAGAACTCCTTTGCCTTGCTCCACTAGACTATCCTCTGACCACAAATCCTTTAAAACCTCACTAAAAACTCACCTATTTAAAGAAGCTCATCACCCTCAGCCTTAACACATCTATCACATTTCTATACCTCATCCATACCCTTTAATCTGTAAGTGTAACGGAACCCATCACTGTTTTACCCTGTTTATGGTTATTTAATTCTTGGTTAAAATATGATCCTAGTAATATACTGTATGTATGTTGGTTTATGCTCTGCAGAATATTGGCCCCAGGCTGGTCCAGACCTTGGCAGGAGAGATAATCCTGTTACAGATAAGGACGTTTATTCATTCTCAAACATAAGAACAGAGACAGCTGATTTAATTATTGTCTGATTGTATCAAGGAGCCTCAGGGAGGGGTGACGACACCTATTGTTCTCTTTATGTGTATTGTGTGACCAACTATGGGGGATGTGGATTGCCTGTGGGAAGAGATGAGTATAAATATTTCTGCACATAACAAAATAAAGTCTGTTCTGCTCCTGAAACTGTGTGTTGTCCAGTTATTGGGATTGCGGTTGGGATATTGCTATTATTTTACCTGTTGGAAACCTTGTGTAGCGGAGAGGCAATATTCCCCAGGTCATCTCCGCTTAAAATCCCAGTGAGGCTCAGGAACAAGTAAATGGTAAATCCACAGGCAAGGTTTCCAACAGGCAAAATAATAGCAATATCCCAACCGCAATCCCAATAACTGGACGACACACAGTTTAAGGAGCAGAACTATATCTTTAATGACAGGGAATCTCCTTTTATGCCATGGTGCCCTCTGAAGGGCTACACCCACATAATTATCACAGCCAATTATATACATGGTTCAACCCCCACGTCTCCTCCCCTCAGATAACAGGTAACAAAATTAAAACAGAGCCAATTTTAACCACATTCTGGATGTACTCCAAAAACAGGGGGTACACCTTTAAGTCCAGCACCGTTCAATAGCTCTCCCCCAGGGGAACAACATATTAAAAAATGGCATGAATCAGACCAGGGGTTCAAAAGTTAGTAAAAGTATCTTTTACACATAACACACAGACATTTCACATATTCTCCATAGTTGGCCATACAATACACATTTAGGGACAATAGGTGAGTCACACCTCCCTGAGGCAACTTGATATAATCAGACAATGATTAGATAATCATTCTTTGTTCTTATGTTTGAGAATGAATAGACCTCCTTATCTGTAACAGGATTATCTATTAGCCTAGGTCTGCCATAGTCTGGCTAATATTCTGCAGAGCATAAACCAACATACATTTCTTTTAACACAAGTACAACATACAGTTATGCGAATGCAGCTTATTCACAGTAAATTGCAGGACAGCCCAGTGCCATCCGCTACACTGCTCCCCCTTGCCCACAAGCCGGCATACACAGTCTGATCCACCACGGATCGGCTTGGGGATGTCCGGGGACTCACGGATCATTTTTCCAGGTCAGGTTGTCTTGACAACCCATCGGCATTCCCATTCTGTTTACCCGGGCGGTACTGGATATTAAAGTCAAAAGGCTGCAGCGCCAGACTCCAGCGCAGCAGCCTGGCATTGTCCCCAGCCACCCGGTTTAGCCATACCAGCGGGTTGTGATCCGTGAGTAATGAAAAGGGCTGTCCATATAAATACGGCTGCAGTTTCTTTAAGGCCCACACCACAGCCAGGCATTCCTTCTCGATGGCGGCGTAGCTTACTTCTCGAGGTAACAGCTTGTGATTGATGTAAGCCACGGGATGTTCTCCGCCATCGGCCCCGACTTGGCTCAGTACTGCTCCCAATCCGAACATAGAAGCGTCTGAACCTCCGGGAGTGTGTTGTAGTCCTGGGTGAAGGCCTGTTGTCGGGTGACCACAGGATAAGCTTCTCCTGTGGTGGGGGTCTGGGGCTCAAAAGCAGACGTGAGCCTCCCCAGATCGTTCCCCAATAAAATCTCTGCTGGTAACTGCGGCATCAACCCCACCTCCACATGCCCTGCCCCCGCTCCCCAATGCAAATAAACCCTTGCAGTGGGTAGCCGGTATACTGCTCCCCCGGCTACCCTGACGACCACAGTCTTGTTAAGTTTAGCCTGGTCTGAAACCAGGTGACTTTTTACCAAGGTGATGGTAGCCCCTGAGTCTCGCAGCCCTTGGACCGCTTTACCCTCCAGGTATACGGTCTGCCTGTGATGCTGCCGATTATCAGCATTGGCCTGGACTGGATCTGCCTCGTGCAGCACCTCCCATTGTTCCTCGGTTGTAATGGGAACAGCTGAACCATATGGCGTGGCTACTATGTCCTGGTAGTGGTGGGCTGCGGCTGCTCTCGGTGGTGGTGGTGGGCCTGGACGTATCCAGGTGGACCGGTCTCGCAGCTGGGGACATTCCCTTTTATAGTGTCCCCATTTCTGACAGTGGTGACAGGGGCCAGAAGCGGGCTGGCAGAAACGTGGCTGTGCAGCGGGCGGTTGTGGTGGTGGGGTTTGGACGTATCCAGGTGGACCGGTCTCGCAGCTGGGGACATTCCCTTTTATAGTGTCCCCATTTCTGGTAGTGGTGACAGGGGCCAGAAGCGGGCTGGCGGAAATGTGGCTGTGCAGCGGGTGGTGGTGGTGGTGGCAGTGTTCTCGGTGGGGCTGGGGTGTAGCTGGTTCCCCCAAAGGTTTTAAAAGGAGTCTTTGGTGTTACAGGTTTTTGCTGCCTGCGTGCATCTAGGTACTCATCTGCCTTCCTGGCAGCTTCGGTGAGGGAGGTAGGGTTTCGGTCTTTTACCCATTCCTGTACCTCGCCAGTTACTCCCTCATAAAACTGCTCCAACAGCATCATCTGTATCACATCCTCCATGGACCGTGCCTTGCTCGCTTGTACCCACCCAAGTGCTGCCCTTTGTAGCCTGCATGCCCACTCTGCGTGTGAGTCTTTTTCCACCTTCTTTAAGTCCCTGAATCTCCGCAGGTATGCTTCTGGTGTTATAGCATACCTGGCCAGAATAATTTCCTTTACTTTGTTATAGTTCCTTATTTCCTCATTAGGTACAGTACGATATGCCTCGGCTGCCCTCCCCGTTAGCCTTCCTGCCAAGATCGGTACCCAGTCCTCTGTGCTGATTCTATGCAGGGCACACAGTCTTTCAAAATCCTGCAGGAAAGCGTCTATATCTTCCTCTGCCTCCACATACGTTTTAAAAGCCTGGTATGGTATCTTAGGCTTACCTTCTTGTGGCATATTTATTGCAGAGCTGTGTTCTGGGGCTGTTTGTTTCCTCAACATAAATTCCTGGACTTCTGTCATGGTCCTTGAAATAATTTCTGTTGGAGGTTGTTCCCCATAAAAAGACAGCCGAAATTGTACCTGCCTCCGGAACTCCACTTGTTCCGAATTTTCTCCCGAATCCCCCTGTTCGGGAACCGAATCTCCGTCCATTCGGTACTCCTCCATCAGCTCAGTAATGAGTACCGCTTTCTTCTTATTGCTGGCTTGTATACCCCTTGCCTCCAGGAGGTCTTTAAGCGTGGAGCGTTTTTAGTGTGGCAAAATCAATCTCCATCCGTACTCCATTTATGCTTGTTCCTCTGTGAGTCTGGATCCCAGCACTGCCAACCAATGTAGCGGAGAGGCAATATTCCCCAGGTTATCTCCGCTTATAATCCCAGTGAGGCTCAGGATCAAGTAAATGGTAAATCCACAGGCAAGGTTTCCAACAGGCAAAATAATAGCAATATCCCAACCGCAATCCCAATAACTGGACGACACACAGTTTCAGGAGCAGAACTATATCTTTAATGACAGGGAATCTCCTTTTATGCCATGGTGCCCTCTGAAGGGCTACACCCACATAATTATCACAGCCAATTATATACATGGTTCAACCCCCACGTCTCCTCCCCTCAGATAACAGGTAACAAAATTAAAACAGAGCCAATTTTAACCACATTCTGGATGTACTCCAAAAACAGGGGGTACACCTTTAAGTCCAGCACCGTTCAATAGCTCTCCCCCAGGGGAACAACATATTAAAAAATGGCATGAATCAGACCAGGGGTTCAAAAGTTAGTAAAAGTATCTTTTACACATAACACACAGACATTTCACATATTCTCCATAGTTGGCCATACAATACACATTTAGGGACAATAGGTGAGTCACACCTCCCTGAGGCAACTTGATATAATCAGACAATGATTAGATAATCCTTCTTTGTTCTTATGTTTGAGAATGAATAGACCTCCTTATCTGTAACAGGATTATCTATTAGCCTAGGTCTGCCATAGTCTGGCTAATATTCTGCAGAGCATAAACCAACATACATTTCTTTTAACACAAGTACAACATACAGTTATGCGAATGCAGCTTATTCACAGTAAATTGCAGGACAGCCCAGTGCTACACCTTGCCTGTGGTTTTACCATTTACTTGTTCCTGAGCCTCACTGGGATTATACAGACGATACAGACCCCCTAAGCCCTTCCTTAACTGTGTCACTCATGGGGGTCAATACAGACCCCCATATGCCCTTCCTTAACTGTGTAACTCATGGGGGTCAATACAGACCCCCATAAGCACTTAATTAACCCCCTCACTCATGGGGGTCAATATAGACCCCCATAAGCCCTTCATTAACCTTGTCACTCATGGTGGTCAATACAGACCCCCATAAGCCCTTCTTTAACCCTCTCTCTCATGGGGGTCAATACAGACCCCCATAAGCCCTTCATTAACCCTGTCACTCATGGGGGTAAATACAGACCCCCATAAGCACTTATTTAACCCCCTCAGTCGTGGGGGTCAATATAAACCCCCATAATCCCTTAATTAACCCTCCCACTCATGGGGGTCAATACAGACACCCATAAGCACTTATTTAACCCCCTCACTCATGGGGTCAATACAGACCCCCATAAACCCCTAATTTACCCTGTCATTCATGGGGGTCAATACAGACCCCCATAAGCACTTAAATAACCCCCTCACTCATGGGGGTCAATATAGACCCCCATAAGCCCTTCATTAACCCTGTCACACATGGGGGTCAATACAGATCCCCATAAGCCCTTCATCAACCCTGTCACTCATGGGGGTCAATACAGACCCCCATAAACCCGTAATTAACCCTGTCACTCTTGGGGGACAATACAGACCCCAATAAGCCCTTCCTTAACTGTGTAACTCATGGGGGTCAATACAGACCCCCATAAGCACTTAATTAACCCCCTCACTCATGGGGGTCAATATAGACCCCCATAAGCCCTTCATTAACCCCCTCACTCATGGGGGTCAATACAGACCCCCATAAACCCCTAATCAATCCTGTCATTCATGGGGTCAATACAGAACCCCATAAGCACTTCATTAACCCCCTTCACTTATGGGGGTCAATATAGACCCCATAAGCCCTTCATTAACCTTGTCACTCATGGGGATCAACACAGACCCCCAGAAGCACTTCATTAACCCCCTCATTCATGAGGGTCAATATAGACCCTCATAAGCCCTTCCCTAACCCTGTCACTCATGGGGGTCAATGCAGACCCCCATAAGCACTTAATTAACCCCCTCACTCATGAGGGTCAATACAGACCCCCATAAACCCCTAATTAACCCTGTCACTCCTGGGGGTCAATACAGACGTCCATAAGCCCTTTCTTAACTGTGTCACTCATGGGGGTCAATACAGACCCCCATAAGCCCTTCATTAACCCTGTCACTCATGGGGGTCAATACAGACACCCATAAGCACTTAATTAACCCCCTCACTCATGGGGGTCAATACAGACCCCCATAAACCCCTAATTAACTCTGTCATTCATGGGGTCAATACAGGCCCCCATATGCACTTCATTAACCCCCTCATTCATGGTGGTCAATATAGACCCCCATAAGCCCTTCCTTAACCCTGTCACTCATGGGGGTCAATACAGACCCCCATAAGCACTTAATTAACCTCCTCACTCATGGGGGTCAATGCAGAACCCCATAAACCCCTAATTAACCCTGTCACTCATGGGGGTCAATACAGACCCCATAAGCACTTAATTAACCCCCTCATTCATGGGGTCAATATAGACTCACATAAGCCCTTCATTAATCCTGTCACTCATGGGGGTCAATACTGACACCCATAAGAACTTCATTAACCCCCTCACTCATGGGGGTCAATACAGACCCCTAATTAATCCTGTCATTCATGGGGGTCAATACAGGCCCCCATAAGCACTTCATTAACCCTCTTCACTTATGGGGGTCAATATAGACCCCATAAGCCCTTCATTAACCCTGTCACTCATGGGGGTCAAAACAGACCCACATAAGCACTTAATTAACCCCCTCACTCTTGGTGGTTAATACAGACCCCCATAAACCCCTAATAAAACCCTGTCACTCATGGGGGTCAATACAGATACCCATAAGCACTAAAATAACCCTCTCACTCATGGTTGTCAATATAGACCCCCATAAGCCCTTCATTAACCCTGTCACTCATGGGGTCAATACAGACCCCCATAAGCCCTTTCTTAACTGTGTCACTCATGGGGGTCAAAACAGACCCCCATATGCACTTCATTAACCCCCTCACTCATGGGGGTCAATATAGACCCCCATAAACCCATAATTAACCCTGTCACTCTTGGGGGTCAATACAGGCCCCCATAAGCCCTTCATTAACCCTGTCACTCAAGGGCGTCTAAATAGACCCCCATAAGCACTTAATTAACCCCCTCACTCATGGGGGTCAATAAAGACCCCCATAAGCCCTTTATTAACCCTTTCACTCATGGGGGTCAATACAGACACCCATAAGCACTTAATTAACCCCCTCACTCATGTGGGTCAATACAGACCCCCATAAACCCCTAATTAACCCTGTCATTCATGGGGGTCAATACAGGCCCCCATAAGCACTTCATTAACCCCCTTCACTTATGGGGGTCAATATAGACTCCCATAAGCCCTTCATTAACCCTGTCACTCATAGGGGTCAATACAGACCCTCATAAGCACTTAATTAATCCCCTCACTCATGGGGGTCAATACAGACCCCCATAAACACTTAATTAACCCCCTCAGTCATGGGGGTCAATATAGACCCCCATAATCCCTTCATTAACCCTCTCACTCATGGGGGTCAATACAGATACCCATAAGCACTTAATTAACCCCCTCACTCATGGGGTCAATACAGACCCCCATAAACCCCTAATTTACTCTGTCATTCATGGGGGTCAATACAGGCCCCCATAAGCACTTCATTAACCACTTCATTTATGGGGGTCAATATAGACCCCCATAAGCCATTCATTAACCCTGTCACTCATGGGGGTCAATACCGACCCCATAAGCACCTAATTAACCCCCTCACTCATGGTGGTCAATACAGACCCCCATAAACCCCTAATTAACCCTGTCACACATGGGGGTCAATACAGATCCCCATAAGCACTTAAATAACCCCCTCACTCATGGGGGTCAATATAGACCCCCATAAGCCCTTCATTAACTCTGTCACTCATGGGGGTCAATACAGACCCCCATAAGCCCTTCATTAACCCTGTCACTCATGGGGGTCAAAACAGACCCCCATAAACCCCTAATTAACCCTGTCACTCTTGGGGGTCAATACAGACCCCCATAAGCCCTTCCTTAACTGTGTCACTCATGGGGGTCAATACAGACCCCCATATGCACTTCATTAACCACCTCACTCATGGGGGTCAATATAGACCTTGATAAGTCCTTCATTATCCCTGTCACTCATGGTGGTCAATACAGGCCCCCATAAGCCCTTCATTAACCCTGTCACTCAAGGGGGTCTAAACAGACCCCCATAAGCACTTAATTAACCGCCTCACTCATGGGGTCAGTACAGACCCCCTAAGCACTTCATTAACCCCCTTCACTTATGGGGGTCAATATAGACCCCCTTAAGCCCTTCATTAACCCTGTCACTCATGGGGGTTAACACAGACCCCCAGAAGCATTTCATTAACCCCCTCATTCATGAGGGTCAATATAGACCCTCATAAGCCCTTCCTTAACCCTGTCACTCATGTGGGTCAATGCAGACCCCCATAAGCACTTAATTAACCCCCTCACTCATGGGGGTCAATACAGACCCCCATATACCCCTAATTAACCCTGTCACTCCTGGGGGTCAATACAGATGCCCATACGCACTTAATTAACCCCCTCACTCATGGTGGGCAATATAGTCCCCCATAAGCCCTTCATTAACCCTGTCACTCATTGGGGTCAATACAGACCCCCATAAGCACTTAATCAACCCCCTCACTCATGGGGGTCAATACAGACCCCCATAAACCCCTAATTAACCATGTCATTCTTGGGGGTCAATACAGGCCTGCATAAGCACTTCATTAACCTCCTTTACTTATGGGGGTCAAAATAGTCCCCCATAAGCCCTTCATTAACCATGTCACTCATGGGGGTCAATACAGACCCCCATAAGCACTTAATTAACCCCCTCACTCTTGGTGGTCAATACAGACCGCCATAAACCCCTAATTAACCCTGTCACTCATGGGGGTCAATACAGACACCCATAAGCACTTAAATAACCCCCTAACTCATGAGGGTCAATATAGACCCCCATAAGCCCTTCATTAACCCTGTCACTCATGGGGGTCAATACAGACCCCCAGAAGCACTTCATTAACCCCCTCATTCATGGGGGTCAATATAGACCCCCATAAGCCCTTCATTAACCCTGTCACTCATGGGGGTCAATACAGACCCCCAGAAGCACTTCATTAACCCCCTCATTCATGGGGGTCAATATAGACCCTCATAAGCACTTAATTAATCCCCTCACTCATGGGGGTCAATACAGACACCCATAAACCCCTAATTAACCCTGTCACTCATGGGGGTCAATATAGACACCCATAAGCCCTTCATTAACCCTGTCACTTATTGGGGTCAATACAGACCCCCATAAGCCCTTCATTAACCCTGTCACTCATGGGGGTCAATACAGACCCCCATAAACCCCTAAATAACCCTGTCACTCTTGTGGGTCAATACAGACCCCCATAAGCCCTTCCTTAACTGTGTCACTCATGGGGGTCAATACAGACCCCCATATGCACTTCATTAACCACCTCACTCATGGGGGTCAATATAGACCTTGATAATCCCTTCATTATCTCTGTCACTCATGGTGGTCAATACAGGCCCCCATAAGCCCTTTATTAACCCTGTCACTCAAGGGGGTCTAAACAGACCCCCATAAGCACTTAATTAACCGCCTCACTCATGGGGTCAATACAGACCCCCATAAACCCTAATTAAGACTGTCATTCATGGGGGTCAATCCAGGCCCCCATAAGCACTTCATTAACCCCCTTCACTTATGGGGGTCAATATAGACCCCCATAAGCCCTTCATTAACCCTGTCACTCATGGGGGTCAACACAGACCCCCAGAAGCACTTCATTAACCCCCTCATTCATGAGGGTCAATATAGACCCTCATAAGCCCTTCATTAACCCTGTCACTCATGGGGGTCAATGCAGACCCCCATAAGCACTTAATTAACCCCCTCACTCATGGGGGTCAATACAGACCCCCATAAACCCCTAATTAACCCTGTCACTCCTGGGGGTCAATACAGATGCCCATAAGCACTTAATTAACCCCCTCACTCAGGGAGGTCAATATAGTCCCCCATAAGCCCTTCATTAACCCTGTCACTCATTGGGGTCAATACAGACCCCCATAAGCACTTAATTAACCTCCTCACTCATGGGGATCAATACAGACCCCCATAAACCCCTAATTAACCCTGTCAATCTTGGGAGTCAATACAGGCACCCATAAGCACTTCATTAACCCCCTTCACTTATGGGGGTCAATATAGATGCCCATAAGCCCTTCATTAACCCTGTCACTCATGGGGGTCAATACAGACCCCCAGAAGCACTTCATTAACCCCCTCATTTATGGTGGTCAATATAGACCCCCATAAGCCCTTCCTTAACCCTGTCACTCATGGGGGTCAATACAGACCCCCATAAGCACTTAATTAACCCCCTCACTCATGGGGGTCAATGCAGACCCCCATAAACCCCTAATTAACCCTGTCACTCATGGGGGTCAACACAGACCCCCATAAGCACTTAATTACCCCGTCACTCATGGGGGTCAATATAGTCCCCCATAAGGTCTTCGTTAACCCTGTCACTCATGGGGGTCCATACAGACATACATAAGCCTCTATTTAACCCCATCAGTCCCATAAGTGTATATTAAGACCATTATGAGCCTGTTAAAATGTGATCGGGTTAAAATGGTGTAGTGCTTACACTTTGGGTCATGAAAGTCGTGGATGACCCTAATGGCACTACATGCGTTCATTAGTGTGTTAGAGGGGTCTATATAGTTGAGGCACACAGTACACTCACATTGTGTGGCAAACAGCATTTCAACACTTTCTTTTATTGATCGTCACTTTTTAACATTTGAAAATGCATTAAACATATATTTATGATTATGATTTACATTTGCTTTGTATGCCAATTAAAATGCATATTTACTAAATATGTATATGTCATTTTACAGATCCATCATCTCTGCCCCTTCCTTGAACACACAAAGTGACGTCTGCAGTATTTCAGTTCAGATCACATCTAATTGACAAGCATAATTCTTCATGACATTATTTATAAAAACAGAATTAACAGCCTCATTACATTGTAAGTTGCCCTATGAAATAAAGCTCGATATAACCACATAGCATATTTTGAAATAAACATACTTACTTACTGAACACCTTGCTTTTGGATAGAAGATAACTAACTACAACCTTACATAAACCAAATATGCTATGTGAGAGAGACCGATTACCATTGCATTTTTTAGAAATATATGACAGGGTAAAAAATATGTATAATAAAACTAATGCAATTCTTACAACTCTATTTCCAATAACAGATTACAATGGCGGACAATGCAGAAGAAAAGAAAGAATATAAAAGAAGAATGGCAAGGGAAAGAAAGCAGAGATGGAGAGATGCACAGACCCCTGAGACTTCACAAGGTTTAAGAGACGAAGATCGACAGAGACTTCTAAATAAAAGAAAAATGGCTAAAAAAACAACAAAATGAGTCTGCTAGAGTTTCAAAGAAAAGAAAAAGTGAACAAAAAAATGTCTGTAAAACAGTCTCTAGTGAACCTATTTTGCCTCCTGACACCAATGTTGATAGAGATGACAACAATGTAGATATAGAAAGTTTAACTGAGATCTATATTGAGGAAGGTTATGATAGTCCGTTATTTAGAGCACTAACTCTAGCCACTCATTATTGTGGATTAATGAATGTGGTTTGTCAGTTTTGTGGGGCCTATCATTTTCTGAAAGAACGACCAACTGATGGAGAGTTTATTAGTTGCTGTCAGAAAGGAAAGGTAAGACTTCCAGAAAGACACACATTTCCAGAATATTTAAAAAGTATCATGAGTGATCCTACATTTCCGAATTACACCAATTTTAAGAAAAACATTTGCTCTTATAATAGTGTAATTTAATTTGCTTCAAGGGGTGCAACATTAGCCGAAAATGTTCCAGGACATGGTCCTTATTGTTTTAAAGTCCAAGGACAAATATACCACCGGACTTCACATTTACACCCAGAAACAGGAGAACAAAGGAAATTTGCACAGTTATATGTACTTGATACAATGGAAGCTATTGAACAACGAATGATGCTTCCTGAAGATAAACAATGCTTACCCATAGTCTTTGCACAGCTTGATAACAGTATGGCCAACAACCCTTATAGTAAAGCATACAAAAAATTAGCTGAGGTTAAAAAAGAATAACTGGCACATGCGCAAAGACATCAATTGCCAATGCCAAGAGTAAATATGGTTCTCAAAAGAGATCACCATACTGATCAAAGACGGTATAATTTACCAACAGCAAATGAGGTTGCCATGGTATTTAAAAATGATGATGGGGAACCACCATTTGAGCGGGATATTAGAATATATACACACAATGAAGAACAACCTTTTATAAACATAAATATTTTAAGCAGTAATTTGGATCCTATGACATATCCTATTTTCTTTCCAAATGGGGAGCCAGGATGGCAACCAAAATTACAGTTGCAAAGTTATCCCAATAGTAAAGTTTGTGTTAGAAACAATATTTCCTTACTGGAATATAAAGTGGCACAAACTGCTGTCCGGGATCATTATAATCCTATTTTATGTGGTTGTAAACTCACACAAGAATGGATTATTGATTCCTATCTACAAGTCGAAGCAAATAATCTAAATGTTGTCAAATTTCAACAAAACAAGCTTTGAGTAGAACAATATTGTGGATTGATGGATTATGTCGCTGAATTGGCTGCAAACAGAGACATTCCTGCTGGACGAGCAATGATTTTGCCATCCTCTTTCCAAGGATCTCCTCGCAATTTGCAAGAAATGATGCCATGGCTATTGTCACTAAATTTGGCAAACCAAATTTATTCATTACATTTACATGTAATCCACAATGGCCAGAGATCAAAGAAAATGTACTGCTTGCACAAACATCTTCTGACAGACCAGATTTGGTGGCAAGAGTATTCAAAATAAAACTCAATTATTTAATTAATGATATAACTAAAGCAGACTGACTTATTTGGAAAATGTGTGGCTTTTGTTTATACCATTGAATTACAAAAAAGAGGCATGCCACGTGCACATACAGCATACTTTTAATCTTGCAAGAAAAAGATAAATTGAATACGGCAGACAGAGTGGATTCGGTAATTACTGCTGAACTGCCAAATCCAGGGAAACATTCAAGACTTTATGACATTGTAACTCATAGAATGATACATGGTCCATGTGGTGAGAGCAATCCAAATTCACCATGTATGGAAAATAAGAAATGCATAAAAGAGTTTCCAAAACAATTTCAAATGCAGACTTATGTTAAAGGTGCTAGTGACAATAGCAGTGCAGTCAGTCTGGACGCACCGTGCTAGGCAGGAAGACCAAAAAGTGATAAATGAATAAGAACTCCATTTTATGTTTGTGTGTCAGAATCAACGGAGCAACTGGATTTGGAGAAAGCGCTTGGCTGGAACCCAAGATTCCACCATTTAATTTTTGTTTTATACCCTTTGTATAAAAGAGGAGAAGGACAAACAGCTATTATCCGTGGCCAAAAGGTTGATAATGGATATGTGGTTCCATACAATCCACATTTGCTAATGAAGTACAATGCACATATCAATGTGGAAGCTTGCACTTCTATCAAATCCATCAATTATGTGTATAAATATATATATAAAGGATATGATGCAGCAACTGTTGTTGTGCAAGGTGCACAAAATGAAAAAGACAACCCCATTTTACATGACGGACTTTCTTCTTATTTAGATGCTCGCTATGTAAGTGCTCCCGAAGCAATGTGGCGTCTTCTCAAATTTGAGATGCATGATCGGTCACATGCTGTGTATCGATTAGCTGTCCATTTGCCACAAAGTCAATATGTTTGCTTTACTGCAGGCAATGAAAGAAATGATTTAGCACAAAGTGAACATTGAGCAACAACGCTTACTGCTTGGTTTCAATTAAATTGTCAGGACACTCAGGCCAGACAATTTTTATACATTGACATTCCAAATCACTATGGGCCTCATTCTATTAGCGGCCGCAGCCGTTGCGGGGCCGCAAGGACCGGCCGCAAGCTATTCGGCTATTCTATTCCCTTACGGCCGGAGGCTCCGGCAGGCTTGCGGCCGGTGCCTTGCTATCTCTTGCGGCCGCTCGCGCCAGAGGAAAGCCTTTGATCTAAAACGGCCGCAAGAGTTTTGCAATTCAATTCCTCCGGGAAACCTCTCTGCAAGGCTAAAAGCGAGCCGCAGCTTACTTGCAGGAAACAGGTCCCGCTAGCACCAATTAAGCACATAAAATAGCTTAAATAAAGCCATCCTGCACTTTGCGAAGACTATAAAGGGATTTTAGGTGTTAGAAAAAATAGCACATAATTATCCTGTACTCAAATCCGTAAAATATTTTATTTTTAATATCCGTAAAATATCCATGTAAAAAGTCCAGAGTGCTTGGAGCACCTCAGACACACCCACGCCGCAGCCGGAAAATAAACAGTTAATTTGAACTCGGGTTTGGGCAGATGTGCAAGCTTAAGAGTGGGTTTCTTTTAATCCTCATGTCCCCCAATATGATCCCTAGCATTTACAGAGCTGTACAGTGCAGGCTTGAATTTATTTTTGCGTTTTTATATTTCACAGCTTACGGCCGGTTCCAAGATATGCGGCCGGCCGTAAGATGAGATCCTTGCGGGGCCGTATAATAGAATCGCGAGTTAACTGAACCCCCGCAAGGAATCGCAGCCTTACGGCCGATTTACGGCCGATAATAGAATGAGGCCCTATGTATTTGTAAATGGTGAATGGAGACAACGAAAGAAACATAATTATAAAATTATCCCAAGAATATATACCGTCAGTCCACGAGACATTGAAAATTTCAGTTTAAGATTACTCCTTTTTCATGTTCCCGGTGCACAAAGTTATGAACATTTACGCACAGTCAATTACATAGTTTATGACACTTTCCAGTTAGCTGCAAGACATCAAAACTTTCTGGCAGATGATAAAGAATGGGAGAGATGTCTCGAGGAAGCAGCACTATGTCAAATGCCAAAGCAAATGAGAGAACAATTTGCTTTTATTTGTATCTTTTGCAATGTACCAGATGCCTTAACTTTGTGGGAAACATTTAAATTACATATGAGTGAAGATTTCTTGAAACCTTATAATAAGACCATTGCACAATTAAAAGCATTAATGGAAATACAGGAAATCTTTCTTTGTCATGGATCAAATTGTGCCAATTTTAATCTGCCTGATCCAGGATTTATACATGAAATTAACTTTGATGATACTGATATTGAATACCAAAAAACACAAGAAAAAATTGGAACTTTAAATGCATTGCAATTGGAAGCATTTAACGCCATCACAAATGCAATAGAAGATGATATGCTCAAAGAGCGTTATTTCTATCTGGATGGCCCTGGTGGATCAGGAAAACGTATCTATATAATTTGTTGATGAGTTGCATTCGAGCACAGGGTCAAATAGCACTGCCATTTGCAACCACTGGAATTGCCGCTCTTTTGTTAGAAGGTGGTAGAACTGTGCATAGTGGATTTAAACTGGCAGTTCCCATTCTGGAAACATCAATGTCCGATATTCGAATGAATACATTACAAGCCAAAAAAGTGCACAAAAGTAAATTAATTATAATAGATGAGGCAACTATGATGTCATGTCATGCCCTGCAATGTATTGATCGATTATTAAAATAAGTTATGGCTAATGATTTGCCATTTGGTGGAAAGGTGATGTTGTTAGGAGGAGATTTCAGGCAAACATTACCTGTGGTGCCACATGACAATTGAACTGACATTGTCGAAATGTGCATAAAAAGAAGTAAGCTGTGGAAAATATTTACACACCTTAAATTAGAAGTAAATATGAGATCTGAATTCAATGATTGGCTCATTCACATTGGAGAAGGAAAGCAGCAAAAAATAAATAATTTATCTGATGATGCAGTACATATTCCACCAGAAATGATTTCAACAGAACCACTAATTTCAACAATCTTCCTCAATACCATCAATAACGAGGATTACTCAGACATTGTAAGCAAAGTCATATTGACATCCAAAAATATCGATGCCTTGAATCTAAACAAAAAATATTAAAATGAATCAATGCTCCCCAAAAAAAACAATTACAGTGCAGATTCTGTTCCGGCTGACGACAAAGATAGTGAACAAACTTTAGTATGGAATTTATTATTTCTTTAACTCCCTCTGGAATGCCACCACATGTTTTGCAACTTAAAAAAGGGGCAATTATCATGCTATTGAGAAACATGAATCCCAAAAAAGGACTATGTAATTGGACCAGAATAATTGTGAAGGATTTAAAGGATCATTTTATACATGCAGAAATTATGAGTGGTACCCATAAAGGCGAACCAGTTCTTATACCGAGAATTGATTTGGCTCCAAGTGAGAGTGGTTTGCCTTTTGTCCCTCAAAGGAGACAATTTCCAATTATCATGACATTTGCCATGACCATCAATAAATCCCAAGGACAAACTTTTAAGTCTGTGGGTATTTTTTTGAACGAACCTGTGTTTGCACATGGCCAACTATATGTTGAATATTCAAGATGTAATAATCCAGAGGAAATTAAAGTACATGTTGAAGAAAACCCAAGTCAGGGTGATTTATTGGAAGATGGATGCATTTTTACAAAAAACATTGTGTACTATGAGGTGCTGTAAATATAGAGGACAGTGGTTTCATTTCAACTACAACATTTTATGTTACTCGGACTGATTTTAGAGGACCACTATTTCAATAAGAAACTCTATACAATGGTATAAAAACATAGAGAACAGTGGTTTTACTTCCAGGACAAAATTTAAGCTCTCTGGGACTCTTTAAATAGGGGACAACTATTTCACTTTGGAAACTCTATGTGCCATTTGCACAAAGTACAACAAGAACAAAAAAAAATGAAACAAAAAGAAAAACAACAGTAAACAGTGGTTATACAGATTGCAATGTGTTAGAAGTTACCTTTTTACATGATTGGCCCCACAAAACAATTAGGTGGCATTTTCTTTAATTGGAAGGTTAAATGTTATTGTTTTATGTCACTATTTCACATGTTATCATTGTATTTTCAAAGTTGTGGAAAGTTAGTTCAAGCTATATTGTAAATAGTCAAAGATTTATGTTACTACAAGTTTCATCATTTGTTAATACATTGAACTGTATGATTTAAAGACAGAGTATTGATTCAGGGAGTAATCAGATCGCCAGTTAATGGGGTCAGGAAGGAATTCATTTTTTTCCCTCTGATACAATTGGCCAAGTTTCAATGGGGGATTTTATTGTTTGCCTTCCTCTGGAATCAATGCCAATTTAGTTTAACAAGAGTTTAAAAAAGAAAGGAATGTTACAAAGCATGTAATTGTTCTAAATAGTTATTTACTGAAATGTACATAGTCGCCTGTTATTCGTGGATAACTATCAATTCAAAGTGTTACTATTGCTAAAAAATGTTTTTCAAGATTGTTTAAAATACAAGTTGCATGTTACAAACATTTATGTTATGGTTTACAATATGTATTCATGAAAACGTCAGACATTGTTATTTTGTTATTACATACTGTATATCACAATTAAAAGACTTAAGATTGAAAAAAAAATATTCTATACATGTGAAATATAAGGTGAAAGTTAAAAAAATAAAACGTTTTATTCAAAATTTTGTATTTCTTTGTATATAAAAAAAAAGGTTAAGAATGTCAGAGACTCATATTGTGAGGCAAACAGTTTTCACAGCATTAAAATTTTATTGACCGTCATTTTTTGACAGGCAAGTCGCTAGTTTAAAATAAAATTGAAGAGTCCATAATAGAAACAACCTATGTGTATGCAGCACATTTCATAAACAATTTTATTTTTTATTAATATCTAAAAATCCCTCTAATGATTATGTTGACTCCCCCAGTGGTGCCTACATAAGTACCTGATACTCCCAATCAGCATGGAGCATTTGGGACCAATTTTAACCCATCATTCACCTGCAGTGTCTTCCTTAGTCAATAGAAGAGCACTGATGGCAGCCCTGAAGTCACTGCTGGGATGTAACCTGTCCACCTGCTCTCTGTGTGCTGCCGACCTTATACCCCCCCATCAGAGACCAGCACAGACAGAGCTGCTGTGTGTGTGTGTGAGACCTGCTGCTTTCACCAGAGAGAGTGAGTGTGAGAGAGAGAGAGACAGAGATAGAGAGATAGAGAGAGAGAGAGAGAGAGAGAGAGAGAGAGAGAGAGAGAGAGAGAAAGAAAGAAACAAAACACGCAGCAGTAGTTGATGCAGGTGATGGACAAGAGGTATGAGGAGTGTCTAACACTTTAAAAATACCCCTATCTTTAGTTACGGTTTTGTTGTTGTTCAGTTGTGTCCGAATCTCCTTGGACCTATGTGCCACAGCACACCAGCACATGTATTGTTATGTCTCTGGTTGTGCTTATCTATAAAGGCTTTTTTTGCAAAGATACTGAAGTGGGATGCCGGTTTGTTCTCCAGTGAGCCGTGATTTGTCTGACCTCTCTGCTATGACCAGCCCATCTTGGTTGAACCTACATGGTATAACTCACTGCTTCATTGAGCTACACAAGTCCCTTCACCACAAGGTAGTAACCCATAAGAGGAGTTATGGATAAATATTTAGTGAAAACTAGATGGAAATGTAATGTGTCAACTAGATTTCATATATGTTCTCATGAGTTTTCTAAGGTAACCGACCAGACCACACATCAAAAAAGTTGGGGGTACAGTAACATTAGTGTTACCAACAAATAACCAGCAGGTGGTGCTGTAACTTCAATTATTGCATCCTGATTTTCTTTATTATTCATTAGTAAGTTTCATAGAATTGATGTGATCTTCAGGAGGTAAAGCTAAAGTGGATCTGTGTGACACAAGACATGTTTCACTGAAGGTCATTTTGTGAGGAGGGTGTACTATCATTAAGGGTAAAGACAGATGCCCTATAAGTATATTAAATAAAGATTCCGAGGTGCTCAATCTGAGAACGAACTGCAGTTAGGGTTAGGTAGGTTTGTCCTATAGGTCTGGTTACCCACTCAGAGGGCATACGAGCCGTTGCTTACGCTTGCGGGCTCGCATAGCAAGCCCGCGGCACTCGCAAAGCCGAAGGCGCTCCTTGCCAGCAACTGCGACCCTCGCAAAATTTACGTCGTAACACAAACAAAATACGAGACACCTTACGACACATTACGACCTCGCAAAAAACGTCCGCAACACGCGCACATGAAAACATCAAAAATCCAACAAATTCACACAACAAATACATAAAAAGCTTACCTACAGCAAGAGGGAGCATCTGGCCCTCCCTGCCTAAGTCATGCTGGGTCGTAGGGTGGAGCGCCTATGGCGCTCATCTTTACCAGTTCAAGGAGCGCCTTTGGTGCTCCCTGCCTAAGTAGTACGGGGTCGTAGGAACAAGTGCTTATGGCGCTCATCTCCATCAGTGCAACTGCGGCCGCAAGCGTTAGCAACAACCTGTATTGCTGAGAATTATATATGTGACTAGCGACTTGCCTGTCAAAAAATTACGGTCAATAAAAGAAAGTGTTGAAATGCTGTTTGCCACACAATGTGAGTGTACTGTGTGCCTCAACTATATAGACCACTCTACCACAGTAATGAATGCATGTAATAAGACTATAAGTGCCATGAGGGTCATCCAGGACCCTCATGACCCAAAGTGTAAGCACTACACCATTTTAACCCAGTCTCTTATGGGGGTCTGAACAGACCCTCATAAGCCTCTATTTAAGCCCCATTGGTCCCATAAGGGTATTTAAAGACCCTCATCGGACAGTTAGAAGCCTAACATTACCCCGTAAGTGCTATGAGGGTTCTCCAGTACCCTCATGACAGTAAGTATAAACACTACACTGCACTATAGCCCCCCAATAAACCATTACATCTAAACTAACCCCCTCTACACTAACCTATTAACACCTACACTACCTACCTACACTACCTACCTACCGCCTAATAACCCCCCACCACTCTAAGTACAGAGAAAAAGAAACTAAAGTCACCAAAAAACTAAATCTACATTACATAAAATAAAAAAACCTAAATCACAAAAAATTAAAAATCTACATTACCGAAAATAAAAAACCTAAATCACAAAAAATAAAAAATCTACATTACCGAAAATAAAAAAACCTAAGTCACAAAAAATCAAAAAAGGAACATTACAGAAAATAACAAAATACATTACAACCTCTCCCCCCAAGTACAGAAAAAATAAATTACACACCTGAAAAGGAAATACATAGAATACATACAATACAATGAAATACAATACAATACATCACCAAATCTATCTAATATACAATCAATACTATCTATATAAAATACATCCCACAGTCTAATATACAATAAATAAGTGGATTTTCCTTTACAGGTAAAGACTGATAAATTGCAGAGTGCACTAATTGTGCCCAGGTGAGAGAGGGGTGTGGCTTGACTGCTAAACTAATATAAAAGGTTTGTGAGCTGTTTTGGGGCCTGTTTACAAGTGGATTTTCCTTTACAGGTAAAGACTGATAAATTGCAGAGTGCACTAATTGTGCCCAGCTGAGAAGGCAGAAGTATAAACGGGAGAAGGGGCAAACTTGTGAGCTTGCAAACATTTTCAGTATCAGGGTCAGTTCTAGTGAAAGTGTAGGAGTTTAAATAGGGGTAGGGACTTCAAAGAAAAGGGAGGGCAGATTTATAGTGCAAAGGAGGAAAACTTTATAAAAATAAATTATTTTATATTCTTTATTTTTCCCACTGAAATTTTGTACACATTAATAATAATTATGAGTCAGTCCAGTGACAACCTCACTCAGTGTATATCCTGTCATATGTATGAAATACTGGAACAGATGATCCAGGGTCCATACCTGATGGATTGCACCTTAATGATGAGGGAGCTTTTGTGTTAGGGGATAGGATGGTAGAAAGGCTGGAGGAGTTTTTAAACTAGTAGGTGGGGGGGAGGGACTAGATATAAGTAATGGGGTAGAAAGTGTAGAGGGTATAAGGGATGAATTAACAACTCATAGGGGAGGAGATGGGGGGAGGGGTGGTATAGTCAATAGGGAGGTAGTACTAAGTAATTCAAGTACAGTGGCACGTACTTCAGAACTACAGACTCATAACATAAGGTGTATGCTTACTAATGCCAGAAGCATGCCAGGAAAAATGGGAGAGTTAGAATTATTAGCAATTAATGAAGAATGGGATTTAATAGGCATTACTGAAACGTGGTGGGACAAATCTCATGATTGGACTGTTAATCTGGATGGTTATAACCTATTTAGGAAAGATAGAGGCAATGGTAAATGAGGAGGAGGGATTTGTCTGTATGTTAAGCCTGAATTTAAGCCTATAGTCAGAGAAGATATTTATGGTGGACCTAGTGATAAAGCTGAATGTTTGTGGGTAGAATTAAATAGCGGAGTAGCAAATTCCAAAAGAATATTAGTAGAAGTATGCTATAAACCCCCAAATATAGCTGAAAGTGAGGAAATACAATTATTGTTACAGATTGAAAATGCAGCTAAGCATAGTCAAGTTCTAATAATGGGAGATTTTAATTACCCTGAAATAAACTGGATAAATGAGACCAGCAGTTCAT
This sequence comes from Discoglossus pictus, assembly GCA_027410445.1. Lineage (NCBI taxonomy): Eukaryota > Metazoa > Chordata > Amphibia > Anura > Alytidae > Discoglossus > Discoglossus pictus. The sequence continues at coordinate 93,116,370 of CM050169.1, forward strand.
CTAAACTGAGCAGGTTCTTGAGTACACTCAGGGATCATTATCTGGCCCAGGTTGTACAAGAGCGTACTAGAAATGAAGATATCTTAGATTTACTCATCACAAATAATATTGATATAGTATCAAATGTTGGAATAGGGCAACCTTTGGGAAACAGTCATCACAACAACATAGTCTCGTTTGAGATTGAATTAAAAAAACAAAATTTTAAGGGGCCAACGAAAACTCTTAATTTTAAAAGGGCAGATTTTAACGGTCTAAGGGCAGCAATACAAAGTATAGACTGGGACAGAGAACTGACAGGTAAAAATACTGAACATAAATGGACAACATTTAAATCCTTACTAAATATACATACACATCGGCATATACCGTGTGGGAATAAAAGTAAAAGGAGTAAATCCCATCCAATGTGGCTTAACAATGATTTAAAGATCAAGATACGGAGTAAAAAACAGGCATTTAAATTATACAAACAAGAGGGGACAGAGACTGCTTTACAGGAATACAAGGAAATCAACAAGGCTTGCAAAAGGGCGATTAGACTGGCTAAAATAGAAAATGAAAAATGAATTGCAAAAGAGAGTAAGACTAACCCTAAAATATTTTTTAAGTATATTAATGGGAAGAAGGCGAGGAAGGAAGCTATAGGAACATTACAATGTGACACAGGCCGTCTGATAATTAGTGACCAAGAAAAGGCAGATGAGCTGAATAGGTTCTTTTCTTCGGTATACACAAGGGAGGTACCAGTGGTTGGGATACAGCAACATAATGGGACTACACTACCTTTGCCAAATAATTGGTTAACACAGAAAGTAATCCAAAAGAGATTGGAAAAAATAAATGTTAATAAAGCCCCTGGTCCTGATGGAATACATCCAAGGGTACTAAGGGAACTGGGTTCTGTAATAGCCAAACCATTATTTTTAATTTTTCAAGATTCATTCAATACAGGGTCTCTACCAGATGACTGGAGAAAAGCTGATGTGATACCTATATTTAAAAAGGGAGCAAGAGCAAATCCGGGGAATTATAGACCAGTGAGCCTCACTTCTGTAATGGGGAAGCTTTTAGAAGGGGTAATAAGGGATAATATACAAGAATATGTCTATTTGAACCGGATTATGAGTAGGAGTCAACATGGATTTATGAGGGATAGGTCATGTCAAACAAATATAATTAGTTTCTAAGAGGAGGTTAGGAGGAACCTGGATGAAGGTAACTCAGTGGATGTAGTCTTTTTGGATTTTGCAAAGGCTTTTGATACAGTGCCACATGGGAGACTATTGTGCAAACTAAGAGATACAGGAGTTGCAGTAAATATCTGCTCATGGATTGAGAGCTGGCTAAAAGACAGGAAGCAAAGGGTGGTTGTAAATGGAACATACTCCGATTGGACTAATGTGGTAAGTGGGGTTCCTCAGGGTTCAGTATTAGGTCCTCTCCTTTTTAACATATTTATTAACGACTTAGAGGTAGGATTGGAGTGTGGTGTCTCCATTTTCGCTGATGACACGAAGTTGTGCAAGTTAATTAAATAAGATAGTGATGTTCTTTCCCTCCAAAGGGATTTACATAAAATTGAGGAATGGGCATCTAAATGGCAGATAAGATTTAATACCGAATAAATGTAAAGTTATGCATCTGGGAAGGAAAAATAGCCATGCAATTTATAATCTTAATGGAGCAAATCTAGGTGTATCAGATATTGAAAGGGATTTGGGAGTGCTTGTGGACAACCACCTAGGTAACAATGCTCAAAGCTAAGCAGCAGCTGCAAATCTCTAGTACGCCCTCATTTGGAATATGGAGTACAATTTTGGGCACCACTTCATAAAAGGACATTTTAGAGCTGGAAAAGGTACAGAGGAGGGCAACAAAACTAAAAAGGGGAATGGAGGGGCTAAGTTATGAAGAAAGACTAACCAAATTAAACTTATTTTCTCTAGAAAAAAGGCGTCTAAGAGGAGATATGATTACCTTATCTAAATACATTCAGATTTGTCAAGGGAGCTTTTTGTGCCAAGAGGTTTTCAACTGACAAGAGGACATCCCTTGAGGTTATAAGTAAAAAGATTCCACCTTAAAGAAAGAAAAGGGTTCTTTACAGTAAGGTGGTTAATCTGTGCAATTCTCTACCAGAGGAGGTGGTGACAGAGGATTCGATAGATAACTTTAAAAGTGGAATAGATTTATTTCTAATTAAAAAGGGAAATCAGGGTTATCATGGATAATTAGAGAGGCCGTATTGATCCAGGGAGAAGTCCGGTCGCCGGTGTCTGGGATCAGGAGGGATTTGATTTTTTTTTTTTTACAACTAATTAATTAATAGTTAATCCGCATATTGCAGATTGGAGGAGATCATGAAAGGTTGAACTTGATGGACTGAAGGTCTTTTTTCAACCTTAAATACTATGTAAGTATGTAAATACTATCTATCTTAAAGACATCCCACAATCTATCTAATATACAAAACATCCTATCTTATATACATCCCCCAATCTATCTAATATACAATACATGCTATCAATCTAAAATACATCCCCCTATGTAACATACAATAAATGCTATCTTGATCTAAAAAACCCTAATTCTAAGGTAAAATAAAATAATTAAGACCACTTACCTTGGCAGATATCCCTTCAGATCAGCCACCTAGAGAAAAAAAAAAAAAAAAAACATTTGTACAACATTTACAGTAAATAAATAAACATTCTAAATATTCTAAATATTCTACTCACCTTTCCAGCATGTCTCCGTCCTTCTTCTTTTCTTCTCCAGCGCGGCCCCTGTTGGAAAAAAAACATGACATTAATACAACATACATAAACATAAAAACAAAGTAAAATAAACATAATCTACATTGTACTTACCTCCCTGCGATGTCCCCGGCCTCCTCCTCTTCAGCCCCTTATAAGCCCTGGAACAATCTGCGCTCTAAAAAAAAAATTGTAAAAAACTAATGGAGGTCAGCCCTTGCGAACCTCCACGATGCTAATGAGCCTCCTACGGAGTGTTCCAGAATAAAATTGCCAATGGCAAGTTCTGATTGGCTGAAAACGCTGTCTATAAAATTCAGACAATCAGTAGACGCCAATGTGTGGGCCAATGAGAAAGGAATAAACTCCAAAATCGCACTCTGATTGGATAATGCAGCGGTCAATCTTTAAACCAATCAGAAGGCTTTATTGCCATCAGCCAATCAAAATGGGATACACCACTATGGGGTGATTGCCTGAAGACATCTGCGCCTTCTCATTGGCTGTAATACCGATTGACATTGACAATGAGAAGGCACAAATGCCTTTGGCCAATCAGTACATGTGGTTGCATGCCATTGTGATTGGCAATTGTCAGTGCAACCAATCAAAATGTGCAGACGCCTCCAGCCAATCACCATGTGGGGGTGTATTCCATTGTAATTGGCTGAAGGCATCTGCGCCTTGTGATTGGTTTAAATAAAGATTGACAGGTGCATTATCCAATCAGATTGGGATTTTGGGGTGTATCCCTTTCTGATTGGCTCACACATTGGCGGCTTCTGATTGGTTGAATTTGGTAGACAGTGTTTTCAAATCAGATGGCGCCATCGGCTATTTTCTTCCGGAAAAGGCTCTGGGAGGCACATTAGCGTCGGGGAGGTCCGCAAGTGCGGATCTCTGTAAAAAAAAATTTAGAGCGCGGTTCCAGGGTGGGGCAGAAGAGAAGGAGGCCGGAGACAACGCGGGGAGGTAAGTACAATGTAGATAATGTTTATTTATTTTGTTTTATGTTTATGTATTTGTACTAATGTTATGTTGTTTTTTTTTTAACAGAGGCTGCACCGGATAAGAAGAAAAGAAGGACGGGGACATGCTGGAAAGGTGAGTAGAATATTTAGAATGTTTATAATGTTTATTTATTTTCTGTAAATGTGTTGCACTAATTTATTTACATTTGTTTCTCTAGGTTGCTGATCTAAAGGGACATCTGCAAAAGTAAGTGGTCTTAATTATTTTCTTTTAGCTTAGAATTAGAGTTTTTTATATAGAGATAGCATGTATTGTATGTTAGATAGATTGGGTGATGTATATTAGATAGAATGTATTTTATATTAGATAGATTGGGGGGTATTGTATTTTATTTAATTTGTATTGTATGTATTGTATGTATTATATGTCTTTCCTTTTCAGGTGTGTAATGATTTTTTATTTTTCTGTAGTGGGGGGGGGGGGGGATTGTAATGTATTTTATTTTCTGTAATGTTCTTTTTTTCTTTTTTGTGACTTAGCTTTTTTTATTTTCTGTAATGTAGATTTTAGTTTTTTTTGGTGAATTTATTTTGTTTACTTTCTTTAATTAGAGTGGTGGGGGTTATTAGGGGGTAGGTAGGTAGGGTTGGTAGGTAGTGTAGATGTTAATATGTTATTGTAGAGGGTGTTTAGTTGATATTTAATGTTTTTTTCAGGGGGTATAGAGCAGTGTAGTGTTTATACTTAGTGTCATGATGGTCCTTGAAGACCGTCATTGCACTTGTCCGGTTAATGCTGGGTTGTAACAGCCCCATAAGGTTAATAATATAACCTTTTGGGACTTATGGGGTTAAATAGAGGCTTATGAGGGTCTCTATTGATCCTCATGAGTGAAAGGGTTATTTATTGACTTATGGGGGTCTGTATTGACCCTCATGACTGACAGGGTTAATTAAGTGCTTATGGGGGGCTGTATTGACCCTCATGAGTGATGGAGTTAATGAAGTGCTTATGAGGGTCTGTATTGACACCCATGAGTGACAATATTTTATTATCGGTTTATGGGGATCTGTATTGACCCCCTTGAGTGACAAAGTTAATTAAGTACTTATGGGGGTCTGTATTGACCGCCATGAGTGATGGGGTTAATTAAGTACTTATGGAGGTCTGTATTGACCCCCATGAGGGACAGGGCTAATTATGGGTTTATGGGGGCCTGTATTGACTCCCATGAGTGACAGGGTTAATTATGGGTTTATGGGGGTGTGTATTGACCCCCATGAGTGACAGGGTTAATTATGGGTTTATGGGGGTCTGTATTGACCCCCATAAGTGACGTGTTAAGTGCTTATGGGGGTCTGTATTGACCCCCATGAGTGTCAGGGTTAATTATAGGTATATGGGGGTCTGTATTGACCCCCATGAGTGACGGTGTTAATTAAGTGCTTATGGGGGTTTGTATTGATCCCCATGAGTGACAGGGTTAATTATGGGTTTATGGGGGTCTGTATTGACCCCCATGAGTGACGGTGTTAAGTGCTTATGGGGGCCTGTATTAACCCCCATGAGTGACAGGGTTTTATTATGGGTTTATGGGTGTCTGTATTGACCCCAATGAGTGACAGGGTTAATTAGGGGTATATGGGTGTCTGTATTGACCCCCATGAGTGAAGGGGTTAATGAAGTGCATATGGGGGTCTGTATTGACCCCCATGAGTGACAGGGTTTTATTATGGGTTTATGGGGGTCTGTATTGACCCCCATGAGTGATAGTGTTAAGTGCTTATGGGGGTCTGTATTGACCCCCATGAGTGACAGGGTTAATTAGGGGTTTATGGGTGTCTGTATTGACCCCCATGAGTGAGGGGTTAATGAAGTGCTTATGGGGATCTGTATTGACCGCCATGAGTGACAGGGTTTTATTATAGGTTTATGGGGGTCTGTATTGACCCCCATGAGTGATGGTGTTAAGTGCTTATGGGGGCCTGTATTGACCCCCATGAGTGTCAGGGTTAATTATAGGTTTATGGGGGTCTGTATTGACCCCCATGAGTGACAGAGGTAATGAAGGGCTTATGGGGGTCTGCATTGACCCCTGCGAGTGACAGGGTTAATTATGGGTTTATGGGTGTCTGTATTGACCCCCATGAGTGAAGGGGTTAATGAAGTGCATATGGGGGTCTGTATTGACCCCCATGAGTGACAGGGTTTTATTATGAGTTTATGGGGGTCTGTATTGACCCCCATGAGTGACAGTGTTAAGTGCTTATGGGGGTCTGTATTGACCCCCATGAGTGACAGGGTTAATTAGGGGTTTATGGGTGTCTGTATTGACCCCCATGAGTGACCGTATTAATTAAGTGCTTATGGGTGTCTGTATTGACCCCCATGAGTGAGGGGGTTAATGAGGTGCTTATGGGGGTCTGTATTAACCCCCATGGGTGACAGGGTTTTATTATGGGTTTATGGGGGTCTGTATTGACCCCCATGAGAGACGGGTTAATTAAGTACTTATGTGGTCTCTATTGACCCCCATGAGTGACAGTGTTAAGTGCTTATGGGAGTCTGTATTGACCCCCATGAGTGACAGGGTTAATTATGGGTTTATGGGGGTCTGTATTGACCCCCATGAGTGACAGGGTTAATTATGGGTTTATGGGGGTCTGTATTGACCCCCATGAGTGACAGGGTTAATTATGGGTTTATGGGGGTCGGTATTGACCCCCATGAGTGTCAGGGTTAATTATAGGTTTATGGGGGTCTGTATTTACCCCCATGAGTGACAGGGTTAATTATGGGTTTATGGGGGTCTGTATTGACCCCCATGAATGACAGAGTTAATGAAGGGCTTATGGGGTTCTGTATTGACCCCCGTGAGTGACAGGGTTAATTATGGGTTTATGGGGGTCTGTATTGACCCCCATGAGTGACCGTGCTAATTAAGTGCTTATGGGAGTCTGTATTGACCCCCATGAGTGTCATGGTTAATTAAAGGTTTAAGGGGGTCTGTATTGACCCCCATGAGTGACAGGGTTAATTTGGTGCTTATGGGGGTCTGTATTGACACCCATGAGTGAGGGGGTTAATGAAGTGCCTCTGTGGGTCTGTATTAACCCCCATGAGTGACAGGGTTTTATTAGGGGTTTATGGGGGTCTCTATTGATCCCCATGAGTGACGGGATTAATTAAGAACTTATGGGGGTCTGTATTGACCCCCATGAGTGAGGGGGTTAATGAAGTGCTTATGGGGGTCTGTATTAACCCCCATGAGTGACAGGGTTTTATTATGGGTTTATGGGGGTCCGTATTGACCCCCATGAGTGACAGGGTTAATTAGGGGTTTATGGGGGTCTGTATTGACCCCCATGAGTTTCAGGGTTAATTATGGGTTTATGGGGGTCTGTATTTACCCACATGAGTGACAGGGTTAATTATGGGTTTATGGGGTTCTGTATTGACCCCCATGAGTGACAGAGTTAATGAAGGGCTTATGGGGTTCTGTATTGACCCCCATGAGTGACAGGGTTAATTATGGGTTTATGGGGGTCTGAATTGACCCCCATGAGTGATCGTATTAATTAAGTGCTTATGGGGGTCTGTATTGACCCCATGAGTGTCATGGTTAATTATAGGTTTATGGGGGTCTGTATTGACCCCCATGCGTGACAGGGTTAATTAGGTGCTTATGGGGTTCTGCATTGACCCCCATGAGTGACAGGGTTAATTATATGTATTATGGGGGTCTGTATTGACCCCCGTGAGTGACAGGGTTAAATAGGGGTTTATGGGTGTCTGTATTGACCCCCATGAGTGAGGGGGTTGATGAAGGGCTTATGGGGGTCTGTATTGGCGCCCATGAGTGACAGGGTTTTATTATGGGTTAATGGGGTCTGTATATAACAGGGTTAATTAAGTACTTATGGGGGTCTATATTGACCCCCATGAGTGACAGTGTAAATTAAGGGCTTATGGGGGTCTGTATTGACCCCCATGAGTGACAGGGTTTTTTAGGGGTTAATGGGACTCTGTATAGACCCCCATGGCGTGATAGGAATAATTTTTTTGTTTATATTATGGGTCCTTTAAGGACCTTTACGGTACTTTAAGGACCCGTAATGCGGGAATTTTGAATTTTCATTGCGAGGGGTAATGTGGGGTTAATGCGGGTTTCCCAGCTTATCTGGGATTCCGTGGGTTTAATGCGGGTTTCCGAGCTTATCTCGGATCCCTTCTTGGGTAAGTTGTAGGTGGCTGGGCGGTCCGGGGTCATGGAGCCTCGTTTTCATTTTTTAGCTGCCATTTTTCTCTCGTCTGTCTAAACTCTTCAATTTGGACATAAATGGAGGTGTAACTTCACTTGCAGAGGTCCTGTGTGCCCCCCCCTTCCTGTGGGTAAGCTTTTTATGTCTTTTTTGTGGGTATTTATTGTGTTTTTAATGTTTTTTTGTGTTCTCGGTTCCACCATTAAGGTCGTTTTTTTTCCGTTAAGCTCGGATTTTTGCGTCTCGTATTTATTGTGTGTAAGTCCGTGTTAGTGCCGCTTGTGTGGGTGTTTGTAACCGCGTGTGAGACCGTAGAGCCTCCACCTCAGTTGCTGGCAACGAGTGCCTTCGGCACTCCTTGCCAGCAACTGCGGCCCTCGCTTTGCAATCCCACAGCGTTAGCAACAACCCGCATGCTCACAACTATATATGTGACATATATATATATATCCCCTTCTAGATCGCTACCTTGTCGTGGTGAAGGTGCTTGTCTATCTCAATGAAGCTGTGAGCTAAGAATGTGATCATCTTTATTTTAAACTAGCGACTTCATCGTCAAAAATGACAGCAATAACATTTGAAGCCTGGTATTGGTGTTTGCCACACAACCTACCTGCCTCTACTTGGCACTCATTGCAAGCCTCTCCCCTCCTCTTCCTCTCCCACTTGACGGGAGGCGCTCATTGCGAGCCTCTCCCCCACTCTATTTTTCAGGTCTCGTGATGAACGCCTTCAGCGCTTCCCACGGGCCTTGCAATGAGTGAATTCAGCGCTCATTGCTAGCCTCTCGCCCCTCTACCTATCCCCCCTCTACGTGACGGGAGGCACTCATTGCGAGTCTCTCCCCCTGTCTACTTTACTTGCCTTGCCAAGAGCGCCTTCGGTGCTCATCAATGGCCTCGCAATATGCGCCTTCGTCGGTCATTGCAAGCTCCTTCCCTCATTTACTTCTCCCCCATCTACTTCAAGGTAGGCGCTCATTGCGAGCCTCTCTCCCCTGTACTTCCTTTCCATCCCCTGTGTCTCTCCCCCCTCCCTCCCCTGTGTCTCTTCCCCTGAGTCTCTTCCCCTGTGTCTCTTCTCCTGTGTCTCTTTCCCCCTCTTCCTCTCCTGTTTCTCTTTTCCTCCCACTTCCTCCCATGTGTCTCTTCCCCTTCCCTCCTTTGTGTCTCTTCCCCCCTCCCTCCCTTGTGTCTCCTTCTCCACTCCCTCCCTTGTGTCTCCTTTCCCATTCTCTCTACCCTGTGTCTCTTCCCCATGCTCCCTCCCCTGTGTCTCTTCCCGCTCTCCCTCCCCTATGTCTATTACCCCTCCTCCCTCTACTGTGTCTCTTCCCCCCTCTTCCCTCCCCTGTGTCTCTTCCCCCCTCTCCCTGCTCTGTGTCTCTTCCCCCATCTTCCCCCCTGTGGCTCTACCCCCCATCCCCTGTGTCTCTTCCCCTCCCCTCCCTCCCTGTGTCTCTTCCTCCCCTGTGTCTCTCCCCCCTCCCCTGTCTCTCCCCCCTCCTCTTCCTTCCATGTGTCTCTCAACCCCCCGTGTATCCCGTGTGCGCCCGCTCAGCTTACGACACGTATTGTGCATGCGCAACTAGCAACTTTTGCAAGTTTTGGTAATTGCAAGTTGTCGGTCACGCAATTTTTAACGACAACTCGCAATTACCACAACTATTATATGTGATGCTTTTTTTTCTCTTGGATGTTTTTAAATTTTCCTCTGAGTATTTTGACTTTTAAGTTTTGGATGGAGTGATCATTCGGGCTAAAATGCTGTCCCACTGGGCTACAATAACTTTCTTATTGAATGTCTGTGTAAATTCATCCTTAAATGCATTTTTTGGCTGGTTTCTCCAATGTAACAGCCTGTGTCACATAAAGTACATTGTATATAAACCATATTGGAGGATGGGCATATATACGATGCTTTGATGTTATACTGTAGGTCTTGTTATGTGTGGCTGTGTCATCATTACAAATGTGTTGACATAGCTTACAGGCCCTTTTGTGACAGGGTTTAGTTCCATTTTTTATATTCAGTTGTTCATTGGCCAATACTCAGAGGAAAATTTAAAAACTTCCAAGAGAGTAAAGCATTTGAAATAAAGATGATCACATTCGTCAACACTAAAAATATAGGACTTAACATGGAGTTGGGTTTTCTAACACATTATCAGAATTTTATGTGATTTTTCTCCAACAGGAAAGATATCACTGTTAACTACAGTGCTCTGTTTTTTCATGTATATATTGATGTATATTTGTATATAGTATGTGTATATATGTTTCCTATACTATGTTGTGTTTATTCCCCCTATATGTATTTACCTGATGAGGTCAGATGCAGACTCCACTCTCTCAGCATCACTTTTTATTCAAACTGAGGATTTAATCTCACGTCATTGTAGTCAGTGTGGCTTCAGATTTGAAAAAGAGAGGTTGGACCTTTTGAAAGCTCATCACTATAAATAAGACGTTTGTCCAATACAAAAGGTCCCCTAATATACTGCAATACTAATTATTAATCTATATATATGTATATATACAGTGCAGGAAAAAAGTATTTGATCCCCTGGTGTGAACATTTGTCCACTGACAAATAAATGATCGTTCTATAATTTTAATGGTAGGTGTATTTTAACAGTGAGAGAATAACAACAACAAAAAACAAACAAGAAAAACGCATGTCAAAAAAGTTATACATTTATTTGCAGGTCAATAAGGGAAATAAGTATTTGACCCCTTTGACTTAGTACTTGGTGGCAAAATCCTTGTTGGCAATTACTGAGATTAGGCATTTCTTGAGCCATTCCTTTGTTGCCTTGGCTGTGCGTTTTTGGGGTCATTGTCATGCTGGAATACCCATCCACGACCCATTTTCAATGCCCTGGCTGAGGGAAGGAGGTTCTCACCCAAGATTTGGCCCTGCCCATAGTCCTTTTCATGCGGTGCAGTTGTCCTGTCCCCTTAGCAGAAAAATACCCCCAAAGCATAATGTTTCCACCTCCATGTTTGACAGTAGGGATGGTGTTCTTGGGGTCATAGGCAGCATTCTTCCTCCTCCTTTAAACACGGCAAGTTGAGTTGATGCCAAAGAGCTCGATTTTAGTCTAATCTGACCACAACACTTTCACCCAGTTTTCCTCTGAATCATTCAGATGTTCATTGGCAAGCTTTAGACGGGCCTGTACATGTGCTTTCTTGAGCAGGGTGGTCTTGTGGGTACTGCAGGATTTCAGTCCTTCACGGTGTAGTGTGTTACCAATTGTTTTCTTGGTGACTATTGTCCCAGCTGCCTTGAGATCATTAACAAGATCTTTCCGTGTAGTTCTGGGCTGATTCCTCACCGTTCTCATGTTTATTGAAACTCCACAAGGTGAGAGCTTGCATGGAGCATCAGACCGAGGGAGACTTGCAGATATTTTGTGTTTCTTCCATTTGCGAATAATCGCACCATCTGTTGTCACCTTCTCACCAAGCTGCTTGGCAATGGTCTTGTAGCCTATTCCAGCCTTGTGTAGGTCTACAATCTTATCCCTGACATCCTTGGACAGCTCTTTGGTCTTCGCCACGGTGGAGAGTTTGGAATCAGATTGATTGCTTTTGTGGTCAGGTGTCTTTTATACAGGTAACGAGCTGAGATTAGGAGCACTCCCTTTAAGAGAGTGCTCCTAAGCTCAGCTAGTTACCTGTATAAAAGACACCTGGGAGCTAGAAATCTTTCTGATTGATAAGGGATCAAATACTTATTTCACTCATTGACCTTCAAATTAATGTATAACCTTTTTTGACATGTGTTTTTCTTGTTTATTATTCTGTCTCTTACTGTTAAAATACATCTACCATTAAAATTATTTCTTTGTCGGTGGACAAACGTTCAAAATCAGCAGGGGATCAAATACCCCAATATATTGATTTACAGTTACTAAATTACTGGATATAATCAATCTTGACCAAGACGTCTTGAGTGTCCTGGCAAGAATCTCTCACTTGCACAAACAACTTTGACACTTTGTTGTAAATAAAGCCTAATCTGTTTATTAACAATGAAGAACAAGCAGGGCTAACGAGAGACAAATAAACTACTAATTACATAGCAGGCACCTTGCCTTCACCACCTTGGAAAATTGGTACACAGGAGTGAATGCCAGCGATAACACATAAACAAATTGGAAAGGGCAGAAACAATTTAGTTCTGACTCACAGCCAATACATGAAAATTAATTTAATAGAGATCAAAAATTGAAGCCAGGGAGATTTATTATTGGATTATAAAAAATACATTCAAATAAAAAAAATTGATTGTTCTTGTTGGGCAGCGGGAATTTGGAATAGTAGTTTTAAAAAATCACAAGTACATAAAGTGATTATTAATGTAATTTCTCAGTTGGGATTATGATGAAAAAAAGCTTGAATAATCTTGGAATGTTAGTGCAAAGTTTAGATACAATGTGGCACTATAATATTCACTTATATAGATTGTAAACTTTGAGTGGTGCTCTAAGAGTGACAAATATATATAAAGTAATAAGTATTTCAAAGGTATTGTGCAATTAGAATAAAGAACCCCAAAAAAAGTAGAAAGTGTAAAATGAATAAAATAATAAAACTGTTGCCTTACGCATTTCGCATGCACCTTTCCTGCTTTGCAAAGATCCCCTCCGGCGCTCATTGCGAGCCTCTCCCCCTGTGTACTTTATAGGCCTTTGTAGTTTAATGGTCTGGTCTACTGCCTTGGGTTAAGTGTTACTGACTTTAGTTGAATGTTACTGCCTTGTATTAAGTGTTACTGGTTTGCGTTAAGTCTTACTGCTTATGGCTTGTATTTACATCCTTCGGCCTTGTTTTATGTCCTACGGCCTCAGTTTCGTCTTGTTTACGTTTACGCTTCTGCTATTTTCGATCGTTAAAAAAGACAATATATGCCACAAATTAACTGGCAACCTCACTCACAGGCTCCTTGACTCTCCCCCTGTGCTGTGTGTGATTGTGTAAGTGAATTTGAGGCATATTTGTGTGTTTTTGCAGGTTTTTCCAGTTCAGTGGTTCCGCCGTTAAAGTCGTATTTTTGTGAGCCCCGCAGTTCATCTACGTGCATTGCTTCCTAAGTGATACGTGCTGTAATTTTGCGCCCGTCGCTAAGTCCAGGGGCCTGGCGATGAGGCCTCATTGCAGCTAAGTCCTACGTGTCTCGGGATGAGTGCCAGCTAAGTCCCATGTGCCTCCACCCCTGCAATAAGTGTCCTGCATGCTTCAAATGCTTGCCTAGCTTTACGAGGCTAGCAGTGCAAAGAGTGCCTTCAGAGCTCATTGCAGCCTAAGTCGCGCATGCCTCAACTGCTTGCCTCGCTTTGCGAGGCTTGCAAAGCATCACCACAACTCGCAGTACGACAACTATAGAGATGTCGTCACGCTTTGCGTGGTGCGTATGACTTAGGCGATGAGGGCCTTTGGCGCTCATCGCTTGCGAGCCTCGCATAGCGTAACAAGCGGTTAAGGCACTAAAACTCGCAGCACAAAGTCACTCATTGCCTGCGAGCCTCGCGAAGCGAGGCAAGCAGTGAAGCCAATGAAACAAGCAGGAGCCACAAAGGAGCGCCGATCGCACATTGAAACACGTCGGACTGAGCCACCAAACACTTAGGGCCTCATTCTATTAGCGGCCGCAGCCGTTGCGGGGCCGCAAGGACCGGCCGCAAGCTATTCGGCTATTCTATTCCCTTACGGCCGGGGATTCCGGCAGGCTTGCGGCCGGTGCCTTGCTATCTCTTGCGGCCGCTCGCGCCAGAGGAAAGCCTTTGATCTAAAACGGCCGCAAGAGTTTCGGCCGTAAGAAATTCCTATTTGCAATTCAATTGCTCCGGGAACCCTCTCAGCAAGGCTAAAAGCGAGCCGCAGCTTACTTGCAGGAAAGAGGTCCCGCTAGCACCAATTAAGCACATAAAATAGCTCAAATAAAGCCATCCTGCACTTTGAGAAGACTATAAAGGGATTTTAGGTGTTAGAAAAAATAGCACATAATTATCCTATACTCAAATCCGTAAAATATTTTATTTTTAATATCCGTAAAATATCCATGTAAAAAGTCCATAGGGCTTGGAGCACCTCAGACCCGCCCACGCCGCAGCCGAAAAATAAACAGTTAATTTGAACTCGGGTTTGGGCTGATGTGCAAGCTTGAGAGTGGGTTACTTTTAATCCTCATGTCCCCCAATATGATCCCTAGCATTTACAGAGCTGTACAGTGCAGGCTTGAATTTATTTTTGCGTTTTTAGATTTCACAGCTTACGGCCGGTTTCAAGATAGGCGGGCGGCCGTAAGAGGAGATCCTTGCGGGGCCGTATATTTGAATTGCGAGTTAACAGAACCCCCCGCAAGGAATCGCAGCCTTACGGCCGATTTACGGCCGCTAATAGAATGAGGCCCTTAGTAAACTCAGGATCATCTTAGACTGCAAGCAGTTGACCAACGAGGAAGTTAGAAAAATAAATTATTTATGGGACTAGGTAAAAATAAAAAAAAAACACGAGAGTTAATACGAAGTTAACAGCCAAACTGTGCAAAGCAAAAAACACTAAAAACACACAAAATACTAAACAAAACAAAAACATCACACACAGCACGGGGGAACAGCCAGGACATTTGGGAGTGAGGTGGAACGCAAAAAAAAATGGGCGCCCAAAAAAATGAAAACGAAGCTACACGACTCCGGACCGCGCAAAACACCGCCAACTGCGTAGCACTTTTACACAGGAAAGTACGAGGTACAAAATACACTATTACAAATGACGAAAAATGCTAATAAATAGACAAACAACGCCAGTTTACAACACTAACTTGCAACTAATAACATTACGAATCTAAAATGGAGCTTTACACAACTAAACCAACGGTTTACCCTCACGCACGCAGCATATTTCTAATGCACAGTTGGGATATTCATAACACTATCTCCTCAGGGCAGCAACACTCCAACTGTACATTGTATGCTGTAGGAAAATAAAAACAGATTGTTAGCTCTTCAGGCTATTGATTGCTAGATATATTAATTAGAAATAGGTAAAGTATATTCATTTATTAAGTAACTAATTCATTAATTATTACTTAACAAAATATAGATATATATATCTGTCTTTGTGATGAGCGCCAAAGGTGCTCAGAGGAGCAAAAGTACACGAGAGGAGAGGCTCGCAATGAGCGCCGATGGTCCCCAGAGTACAACATTTTTTACATTGTGTGGCAAACAGCATTGCCATGGCTTAAAATTTTATTGCCACATCATTTTTGATGGGCAAGTCGCTAGTAATTATAATTATTAACATTGAATTCGGACAATCCATTCCATGCTCCACTTGCAATTGCATATAATTATGAAATAGACTGAAATTTTGAATTTTTGCTGAGATTGGCAGTTTCATTGTTGGTGGGAAACTTAAAATTACTTCAGCCAGTTTTAAGAAATATAAATGTTTCAAAATTAAATAAATATGGGAGTTTGGTTATAGCTTCTCAAAAACATAGCTGAAAAATAATTTTCACGTTTTCCTTGGTAGGATAATTAAAAATTAACAAATATATTTCTTTTTTTGAGGGTATTTAATGGTTGGTGAGTATGCTCAATTAGAAGTTTTATGCAAGTCACATGACCCTTCATCAATGTTTCCATGTACATGAATGGAGGAGGAATATCAGCTGGGGACGGGGAAGCAATGCACAATTGTTCTCCTCCCTGCTTCAACTTGTTCTCTTATTCTTCATCCACCTCTTGCTACCCTCTCCATCCACCTACTTGACCATTCCATTCCCATGGTGTCTACCTTCCTATACTTCCTATACCGGTACATATTTATGTCCATGGTCAGGCATACAGCTCCTGGTATTCCTAGGTGGTCTCCCATTCAAGCACTGACCAGGCCCAACCTTGCTTGGCTTCAGGGTGGTGTGATCTCTTGGTTCCCTAACTGTAATCGAACCCAGGTTGACAGCAGTGAAAGCACCGAATCCTAACCACTGGGCCACCAGAAAATGTGTAAAACCTTTTTTTTTTGTCAGTTGAATCTCTTTTTTCCCTATTATAGCTGCTTATAAAATGCTATCATAGCTTTGATGACACTCAAAGTATTTACTTAACCTGACCATTAACACATGTCTACACCACAAGACTATTTCACATTATAGGCACATTCTATCAGATCCTTAATGTAGCATGAATTACAAGCTCCTCTAAATGGTCATATTTGTCTTTATTATAATAATACATTCCATATTTTTTTCCATTTGCATTTAGAATGTGCAAAGAACCCAGTGGAATAAGCTTATTTTTTGGCTATAGTAATGGGATTATATTGCCTTTTGTAGGGCGCTTGTGATTTTTAGTAATTGTAGACACACTCTGTAGTGAGTCAAACAGGTGAAGGAATCACCAGATTATTTATGTTGATTTTCATTACTCTATTTGATGATATAGAGCAGAATTTATGAATTTTTATATTAATTACTCTCTCTGTACAGGCCTTGAAAGGGATATAAAACAAGCTCTACTTTTTCAAACGGCCAGTGTAATGCAAAATGTATTTCAGCTTTTTCATTTGGTGGTAGGAAATAGGAAGAAACCAAAGAAAAATAATCTGAATACTGTCTGTGAAATAAACATTACTAAACATAACACATCTTGGGTAGAATCCATTGCCATGCAAATGACTTTCTCTGCTCCTGATTGAAGTATTTTTGTATTATCACAGATCTGTTTACAGATGTAGACAGTTAAATGCACAATAATAACCAGAACTCCGATTATTTCCAGTCCGTATGCACAGCCAGCAATCAAAGTGAATTATAGTGGCTGTAAATATGTGTTTTGCGAGACAGTGTATTCAGTTGTCTATTGATTTGGCTGCAGTGTTTGACCAAATTTCATATACCACAGAGTAATAAGTATTTCAAATGTATTGTACAACTAGAATAAAAAAAACAAATAAAAGTAGAGAGTATAAAATGAATAGAATTAAAAAACTGTTTTTCTTACGCATTTCACATGTACAGAATTGCTTTATTTCTCTTATATCAATTTCTCTCTATATATATAGATTTACAGGGGTGGAGAATTTCTGTAAGAGCTTTAAAAAAAATTAGGAGCTTGACAAGCTGATTATAGGACTCCGGAAGGAAGCACTTCTTAGATAAATATTGTACCTTGGAAACATTTTAGGAGCTCTTAGGAAATGTACACATATGAATATATATACTGTATATATATATATATATATATATATATATATATATATACATATATATATATATATATATATATATATATATATATATATATATAAATGGTAGATTACATAGATTACATTTGAACATCTAAAACAATTAACGTGTTTCCTGCTCAGAATTTTGCGAAATATAGTTATTTCACTGCATTCTGGGAACCTGGGCAAGTATATGAAAATGTGCCCACAAAAGGCTTTACTCTAGTAATGCAATACCATTTCAAACATGGCTCCTTTTAAGCATATGCCTGTTGTATTACACAGCTTTAAGCAAAGCCCAGAATGGATTATATACAAGCCAGGAATTCACCACACAGACAGTACTGTCTCAAGGTTACTGCCTCTCATCAGCATGGGGCCGGTTCCTAGCTTGTGTAATATATTTATGTATATATACTTATTTATTTGTTTATCTCTATCTATCTATATATTATTTATATGTTTATCTCTATTTATCTATCTATCTATCTATCTATATATATATATATATATATATATATATATATATATATATCATTTTGAACCATAAGAATAATTCTTGGCTTTTAATTTTTAGTTTTTGCAAACAAATCAGCATTGTTTTATTTTCCTGCATTTGTAACTTCTATTGATCATAAAGCCTGTGCTACATTAGCTTGATTCTGCCCTAATGTAAAGATGAATCATATATTGTAGATGTGAAACGCGTTATGTCCTATAGATATCTCATTAGTAGTACCTCACCGATGTACATATTACAATGGTAGAAAGATCTTTAAGTGAGATTCTGTATGTAGGATTGTAGATAGTTTATTATGTGTGTATATGGCGTCTTTTATAGTACAATACATCACAAGTGTTTTATAATTTTATTCATTTTGTTTCTTCTTTATTTATTCAGCAACTTTATTCTAATTAGGGATCCCTAGAGGGCTGTCAGCATTTGATGTAGATTAATTGCACAATAAATTGCAACTCGTTATTACCCTAGTGTTATATGAAAATCTGTCACACACTTCAGCCAAACCAACACAGGGATTTAATACACTGACAAAACACATATTTACAGCCGGTATAAGTCACAGTGATTTCTGGCTGCATATATAGACTGGAAATAATAGAATCACTGGTTATGTTTGCCCATTTAAATGGCTACATCGATGAAAACACAACAACACTTCAATCAATAGCAGACAAAAGTAATCTGCATCACAATGGGTTATTACCAAGATTTATTTTGTAAAGTAATGTTTATTTTATAGAAAATATTCCAATCTTAATAACCACTATAAAATCTCTAACACTTACAGGGATGTGGAAGGTTTCTGCATGTATGTAGGAATATATTACACCTGTGTATGTATTTACTTGTGTGTCCTTTCTTTTATTAAGAAGTGCTTAAAAGCTCTATTTTTCTGTCTGAAATCATGCAGTTTGTATCTGTTTGGGTCTGCCCTCTGTAGCTCATGAATACACATTCTGTGAATTGCATTGTTTTAAATGAGCCTGTCAGTGACCTCTCTCCAATAGCATGTTGCAGAATGTTGCCACTAATTGCTTACTATGAGTCAGTGCAACTCTTATACCTACACTGTCTTCATGAGCTGTAGTGGGGAGACCAATAGGAACTATTTGTAAGATTTTTCAAATTAGCCTGTCAGTAACCTCTCCCAAGCAGCATGTTTAAAGACTCCCAGTCACAGGGTGCTGCACTAGAGGTTCCATTACAGGATCCGATAATGGGATTGCACCACAAGAAACAACATGGACATTCGCATCTGCTGTAGTCAATAAAATAATGTACACAAAAGTAAATAGATACACAGATATATAATATTCCTAGTAAAATCCTTAGATGTCACTGTAATAAGTGCAGAACTGGGGGTGATAGAGATAACACACATACAGTACAAGTGAAACGCGTAAGCATGCAGTTTTATTAATTTAACCATGTTATACTTTCTATCATTCTGTGCCTTTATTCTAATCATAGCTCTAATTATACGTCTGTCAGTATTAAATGTAGATTAATTGCACAATAAAGTGAAAATAGTTATTACTTTGTATAGTTAGTACTTGTATATGCAAATCTGTCAATCACTTCAGCTGAACCAACAGAGGATTTAATACAATGTAACAAAACACATAGTTACAGCCACTATAATTCACAGTCATTTCTAGCTGTGGATACAGAGTGGAAATAATTGCGGTTTTGGCTATTATTGTATTCAAATCTATAAAAAAAATATTTCTTTGTTGCATCTATAAAAGTGTATTTATATATTTACCACCGTATGTTTTATTTTTACAATCAAGGAATTGGGGTACAATAAACTGACTGATTCAAATGTTTAGCTGCTATGGGGGCTTGTCATAGTCAGCCAATGATGTCCTTTGTATTCCTGCTAATGAGACATACATACTACTATTAGTTTTTAGGGGGATTCAACTAGTTTTACTTAATATTTTTCTAAGCAAAACAACTTTTGTAATATTTAAATTATACTCTTAAAAATGAATGAAAAAAATAGGTTCCATATCTCTTCAAATAATTGTATATAAATGTTCTAACACTGTACAGTATTCTGTAATTTAGAGTACGCTAAATACATTTCCTAACTAATTCACTGCAGAATAGCACATTGCTTAAAAAAAATAATTTTATAATGAAAATGTAGCATTCTTCAACCTTTGATCACAAATCTTACTACATATCTGGAAGAGGCAATTTTAAAAGCAAGACTGCACATTTATTTAGGCCTTTTTTTATGTGTATACTAGTCACTTTCCCTTCATAAATGACGGTATAATATTTGATGTGTCTCTTCCCCCCTCTCCCTCCCCTGTGTTGCTTCCCTCCTCTCTTCCTCCCCTATGTCTCTTCCCCCGTCTCCCTCCCCTGTGTTGCTTCTCTCCTCTCTCCCTCCCCTATGTATCTTCCCCATCTCCCTGCCCTGTGTCTCTTCCCCCCTCCCTCCACCCCCTGCCTTGTGTATCTTTCCCTCCTGTGTCTCTCCCACCCCTGTGTCTCTCACACTCCTCTCCCCACCCCCTCCCAACCCGTGTCCCCCAGCACGCAATCTCTCTCTCTCCTTCCCTCCTGTGTCTCTACCCCCTTCTCCTTCCCCTGTGTCTCTTCCCCCCTCCCTCCCCTGTGTCTCTTCCACCCCTCTTCCTCCCCATTGTCTCCACCCCCTGTAAAGGACCCCTTTTTCCAGTTCCTGGTTCTTAGCCCATTAAAGGACAGGTGGCTTGGTCCCAGCCACTCCATTGTATTGTAATCTGCTTTATCCCATTGTTGGCAGATAATCTAAGTACATCTCTGATGTGCTAGACAGGGTGTGCTGAGTCTGCAGTGATCAGACTCCTCTATCGTGCTGTTGTCTGCTCTGGTCCATTCTTAGCAAATTAAGTTAATCCCATCTGCCATGTACTCTATCTAAGGTCTGGACCACTCAGACACAGAGACAGCAGGATGTGTATTAGAAGGTAGCCATATTGTTCTCAGGTGCCAGCCATCAAGGTACTGCTAGACCCCATGTGGGGCCATCTCCTGTAATTGTCTGCCACACCCTCTCATTGTTACATTGTGTACACCCCTTATGTATCTAACTGCTATAAATTTAACTGACTGTTCAAAAATAAAACAGTTCATTTCTGGAGAAATATAGAAATCGTGTGTCTCTTATTTTCTGCTGGTGGGTGCGATAATGAACCTTTCTCCACCCTGCAAGTCCTGATCACTACCACAGGAAGGTTACTGGGACACCTGGAAGCGCTGATTCCTGATGGAGAGACCCTGACTGATACAGAAGCCAGATATCAGGGTGCTGGTGCCAAGATTTCCAAGAACCCAAAAAGTTCTTGTGAGTAGATAACCTGCAGTCCATAGCAGGCGGCCCTGGGCAGTAATAGCCCCTACCACTGGATCTTCACACCCCCCTCCTGTGTCTCTTTCCCCCATCACTCCCATGTGTCTCTTTCCCATCTCTCTCCTTCCCTCCTGTGTCCTCCTTCTTCTCCCCTTCTCTCTCATCTGCAAGTCTCGCAATGAGCGCCTTTGGCACCCATTGCGGGCCTCGCCATGCACTACACGCATGTGCAGCTTGCAACTCCTCCTACTCATTGAGAACCTCGCCATGCGTTATGCACATGCGCAACTATAAAATTTCAATTTTCATCCACTTTTCAAAGTCGGATAAATCACACGTTTTATCCATGATGGTTGATATGTTTGCAGAATGCTTACATGCCACCTTATATACCCACCAAGCCAGCTCACGAAATGTGCCGTATATCATTGGCACTGCCCTGCTGACATCAAAAGCAAGTGGTGGTCATAATAATGTCCCATTATACATGTTTGCAACCTTGTTGTGGTGAAGGGGCTTGTGTACCTCAATGATGCTGTGAGGTATACCATGTAGGGTTACCCAAGATGGGCAGGTCATAGCAGAGAGATCAGATAAATCATGGTCCACTGAGAAGGAACTGGCAATCCACTCCGGTATATATGCCATGAAAACCTTATGGATTAGCACAACCAGGCAAAAGATGTGCCTGGTGTGTTGTGTTCTATAGGGTTACAGAGAGTTGGACATGACTGAACTACTGAATCTCTCTCTCTCTCTCTTAATGTTAACATGGAATTCCTCTCGTATTATCTAGAATTCTTTTAATTTTACATTACGGATATGTTTTGTGTTTTTTTTTTTTTTTTTGTAATTGTTTGCTTTCTCAGTTTTTTTTGTCTGGTTTATTTCTCAACTATCCCTGTGTCTCCTTACAGTTTTATGGTACCTCAAACTCTCAAGATGTACAAATATGAACATCCCTGTTTATTTACTTTTGACCTACACCAATACAGACCTGTGCACAGCCCACTGAACAGAACATTTTTTTTTAAAACTGTTATTAGTGTTTCAATGGGAATGTATCAGAGATGCTTCGGACTTGAAAAAGAGAGGTGAGCTCACTAAAGCTAGTCATGAAAACGATGAATATGTTTGTCCAGCAAAAAAGGTATCACTATATACTGCATTACTCGGATTATTCATCTCTCTCTGTCTCTCTCTCTCTATATAATTATACAGGCTTCTCTATTACATGCCAGTGACATACTGTGTGTCTGCTGCAAGCCAGTGACATGCCCTGTGACTGAGCATTATTAGATGCTTTATTATTAAATGTTTAAACATATATAGTTTAAATTAACAAATGATGAACTAGATACTAGGACAAGTTTACACTGGACCTTTAATGGCCAAAATAATAGGTCTATATAACATATTTTCAAATAATTACTTGTTTTTATGTATTATATTATGTAATATATTATAAAACATTCTGCTCAGAGTGACTTCTCTGGGTTATTCTTCAGATCTTGGTTAATGTTATTCAATCCCTTCTAATGATCGTCAAACTATCTCTACAAATCAGTCCAAACCCATCTTTCTTCAGGTTGCTCACACTGGGATAAGTCTGATAAACTGTGCCGAGACGTCCCCTCCTATGGAACAAATCCACATGGCTCCCCGGCCTCTGGAATAAAATATAACTTATTAACGGCCAAGCACAAATTTCAAAGAGACATAATCCTTAGACTTACTAGAAAAATGTAACAAATATTCACATATAATAGTTGTCAAACTACGAGACGTCATGCTTTGCGTGGTGCGAACAAGTTAGGTGATGAGCGCTGAAGCGAGGCGAGCCATTAACGCATAGCACTCGCTGCGAGCCTCGCAAAGCGAGGCGAGCCATTAACGTGTAGCACTTACGCGAAGCGAGGCGAGCTGTTAACGCGGAGCACTTAGGTGATGAGCGCCAAAGGCATTCATCACCTGCGAGCCTCGTGTAGAGAAGTGAGCCTTTAAGGCACTAAAACTCGCAGCACAACGGTGATGAGCACCGAATGAAACACGCGGGACTCAGCCACCAAACACTTAGTAAACGCGGGATTGCCTTAGCCTGTAAGCAGTTGACAAATTACAAGATGCAGGACTTCGAAAAAAAAAATACGAGATAGCAAAAATACAAGGTTAACAATAAAAACACAATAAATACACAAAAAAATACTAAGAAAACATCACACACAGCATAGGGGAACAGCCAGGATGTCCGGGAGTTGATTTTGATGATTTTAGGCACTTGAAAATCGCCTAAGCGAGAAAAAAAATGGCCCCCCTCAAAAAATGAAAATGAGGCTACATGACCCCAGATCGCGCGAAACATTACCAAACTCGCAGCACTTTCACACAGGAACGTACAAACTACAAATGACGGAAAATGCTCACGAGCCGCGTAACACATTAATAACATTACCAATGTACAATGGCGCTTTACACAACTAAACCAACGGCTTTCCCTCGTGGACGCAGCCTATTTCTAATGCACAGTTGGGACATTCATTACACTTTACTCAACACTCAAACTGTATATTGTAGGCTGCTGGAAAATACAAACAGATTGTTAGTTCTTCAGGCTATTGATTGCTGGATATTTTAATTACAAATAGGTAAAGTATATTCATTTATTCAAGAACTAATTAATTCATTATCAGTTAACTAAATATAGATAAATATATATCTCTCTTTCTGATGAGTGACAAAGATGCTCAGAGGAGCAAAAGTACACGAGAGGAGAGGCTCACAATGAGCGCCGAAGGTCCTCAGAGTACAAAAAGGTTTACATTGTGTGTCAAACAGCATTGCCATGGCTTCAAATTGTATTGCCCTGTCATTTTTGACAGGCATGTCTCTAGTCTTAATATAAAAATTATCTAGAATTTACAGATCAGCAGCCTCATTAAATTAGACCTCATAGTTCCCTCGGTCCTTGCAAAAGACAGTTTTTTGCTGTTTGCGAGGACCGATTCATCAATATGTCCCTCGCACCCTCCTTTGCTAGATGACACCCAAAAACGTCCGAGAATATGCTCCGGGAGAGCTACGTAGTAACACGCAGCCATAAATCTATGAGGTGAGCCCCGCACCTCGGGAGAATCCCTACGGGCACAAAAAAGTGCTAGCAAGGGATCCTAAAGCCTATACATGCTGCATCGTAGCAGCGGAATACCAAAACCCCGCTGCAAGGGGTTAATGTGGGGCAGCTGCGGGGGTCCCTATGGACCCCTGCAGCAAGTGGTTAATGTGGGGTCACTTTGGGGGTTGGGGGGGTACATGGAGTACCCCCCACGGCAGGGCCTGTATGAAGAACTGCCGTGGAGGTCCCATTCATGACCCCCGCAGCAAGTGATGAGGTGAAGGAGCCTGCAAGATCATCTCGCAGGCTGTTACTCCTCCTGCACAGTTTCTCCGTGTTTGACACGGACAGCCCTGCTGCGTAGCTCAAACGTTGCCCGCAGCAGGGCTAAATTAATAGCGCCGTAACTTTTCTAAATTTGAAGTACAAACCTCGTATCTATGAGGCTGGAATTTAATGGGGCTGCAGATTTTTATTTATATTGTATTATTTTACTACTCATTATTGACATGTTACTGCTACAATTTTTATATATTTTTTTAAATATACTGTGTACTGATATTGTTAGGTGTTGTAGATTCATTATATAAAATATTTGCTGCTTGAACTAATATTTAACCCTATATTAAAATTTAAATATAACAAAATAATTCAATATTATGTTTTATTTAATATGATTTATTAATGAATAATATTTCATGCATACAGCACAATTTCTATTTTAATGAAATTTAATGTGTTAAAAATATTAAACCCTTTATTGAAATATGAACACAACAATATAATTCAATACTATTATTCATTAGTAAACATTTTTTATTTGTTTATTATTTAATAATATTTCTTGTGTACATCACAATTTCTATTTGAATGGAAGGCAATTAAAAATATTTAACCCTATATTAAAAAAGGAATATAGCAATATAATTTATAATAGTTTTCAATAATGAACATTTTTTATTTAATATGTTTATTATTGTATAATATTTCTTGTATACAGTACAATTTATTTTTTTATAATTATTAATGAATACTATGAAGGACTGTGATGGTTGTTTGTGATGGCTGTTTTGTTAATCACATATATAGTTGTGAGCGTACGAGTTGTTGCTAACGCTGCGTCGCAACCGAAAAAGCACGACACACACATTACGACACTCGCAAACAACATACGACACACGTTCACACACATTACGGCCTCGCAACACTCGCGAACATTACAAAATTAAAAACACAATACATACACACAGCACATACATAAAAACCTTACCTACAGAAACAGGAAGCATCCAGGACCTCAAAAATGCAACTTACAACTTAATTGCACTCAAAATAAAAGAGTTTAGACACTAAGGCCCTCATTCAATTGCAATTTGGACAATTGAATAGGGCTCTAAATAAGCACATAACATATTTTTTTTAAAGAAGTTTTTAGTTAGTGAAAACCTTGCTTTTGGATAGATGTACGCTAACTAAAAACTTCTTTGAAAAAAATATGTTATGTGCTTATTTAGACCCCTATTCAATTGGACAAATTGCAATTGAATGAGGGCCTAAATAATTTGCTAAACGACACAAAAAATGGTCGACGAATAAAACGAAAACGAGGCTACACACGCAAACACCATACGAGACACGTTACCACACATTACGACCTCGCAAACATCGGACGCAACACGCCGACATACAAACATTTAAAACTTAATAAATACACACAACAAACACATAAAAAGCTTACCTACAGGAAGAGGAACCATCCAGCACCTCAAAAAAACAAGTTACACCTACATTTAAATAAAAATAAAACACTTTAGACACTAATACCATCGCTAAGCGAGAGAAAAAATGGCCGACGAACAAAACGAAAACGAGGCTTCAGACGTAACTATACTACACTTACTCGCAATAATGAAACACATACTATGCGGAACGTATCACAATCATATTAAACACCATTTTGAACAGTACTACGCACAAAATGGCGGATGGAACGCAAATTGTAAGCTGGAACGCAAATAGCGCATGCGTATTGCGTTCTAACGGTCTCACATTCCAGACCTGTCTTCAAGTTTATAAATACTGCCTATTTTACTGACAAAAATACATTTCTCCTCAGGTGATGAACGGAGTGACTTCATACATAACTGCTGCTTTTGCTTGAGAAGACAATTCTTTACTAATTTACTACTTTACACTGTGCAAATTACAACTGAGAGGTAAGCTATAATATATTACATTTTATCATCAGGACAGGACAAAAAAAAAGTAAAAAAAACTAGGAAAATGTGATTTATGTAGTGACATGTCACACACACATTTATGTGTATAGGCCCACAAAAAAAATACGGTTCATTTAACAAAACAACAAAAAAACATAATTCAATATCAAAAAGAGGTTTATGTATAGTGACATGTGACACGCACATATATGTCTATAATGTATAGTGACATGTGACACGCACATTTATATGTATTGTCCCTGCAACAAAATGATCTTAAAACAAAATCATTAAACAACTACATTTAAATGACATTATATGTCATGTGTGACACGCACATCTATGTATCATCTATAGTTACATCTCACACACAGACATTTATGTGTGTTGGAAAAAAAAATTATAAGGTTAATTTAACAATTTAAATATGATTCATGTATAGTGATATGTCACACGCACACAAAATAATTAAATTAATCTATGGAAATGTGCTTCATGTATGTGACATATGTGTGTAGCCCCCACCAAAAAATAAGGTCAATTGAAAATAATTACAGAAGTATATTTAAATGACATTAATTTACTGCAATTCAATAGATCACATAAAGCTGAATCTTCTTCTTTTAATATTCAAACAGACTCTGCATCAACAGCGTCACTCAACAATTTGCACCGTGCATTGTGAAGCACAATCCCTTTTAAAGAACACCAACAAAGAACAACAGGTAAGATACAACAAGACATTACATGCTGAAAAGGCCATGCTTTGCTAGATAAAAAATTAAAAATATACAAATAACTATTTCACTTTCTTTTTCAAACAGACACTACAAGAAGACCGGCGGATTAAGATTGGCAGGAGGGGACCCTCTGTCATTCGACACTTCAATCAAGGTAAAGTATTAAGTATAAAAAAGAAACGAACCATGAGCCTCATTCAATTGCGAGATGCCCAATTGAATAGGGCTCTATATAAGCACATAACATATTTTTTAGACATAACTTTTTAGTTAATGAACTTCTATCTAAAATCAAGGTCTTCAATAACTAAAAACTTCGCTCAATAAATATGTTATGTGCTTATATAGAGCCCTCTTCAATTGGCAAAATTGCAATTCAATGAGGACCTATATATGTTTAATGGCCAAGGGCCTCACTCAAATGTGATTTGCCCATTTCAATAGGGCTCTATATAAGCACAGAGGATATTTTTTTAAGGAACTTTTTATTTAGTGAACACGTTGCTTTTGGATACAAGTTCACTAAATACAAAATTTGGTTAAAAAAATATGCTTTGTGGTGATATTGAGCTCTATTCCATTGCCCAAAACACAATTGAATGAGGCACCGACAATATAACAAATGCAGCAACCAAAGCGTCTCATTCAATTGTGTTTTGGACAATTGAATATGGCTCTAATTAAGCACATTTAGGCCTTTATTCAATTGCCATTTTGCTAATTCAATAGGGATCCATATAATAACATAACATATATTTTTTAAAGAAATTTTTCGTTAGTGAAAACATTGCTTTTGCATACATGCTTAATAACTAAAAACTTATTTAACAAAAATATGTGATGTGCTTATTTAGACCTCTATTCAAGTTTCTAAATTGCAATTGAATGAGGGCCTTACAGTAATATTACATTGGAAAAAATGCAATTCAATGAGGGGCAAACTATGCAACATATGGTACACACAAAGTGCTACACACAAAACAGAATTGGAACAAACTCACACAAACACATAGCAAAATAAATTAACTTTCTTATTCAATGTTTAACAACCTATAAGCCTTACAAAGAAGCGTAAATAAGAATAACAAAAGTGTTGCGCACCTAATAGGATTGTACAAAAAATCACACAAACACATAGGAAACTACATTAACATTATTCTTTAATGTTTAACAACCTATAACCAGTACAATCAAGACTAAATAACTTCACCACAAGTGGTGCGCACAAAACAGGATTGTAACAAACTAACACAAACACATAGCAAACTACTTTAATAATATTATTTCATGTTTCACAAACTATAACCATCACAATAAAGGCTAAATAAGTATACCACAAGTGGTGCGCACAAAACAGGATTGTACAAAAACTAACATAAACACATAGCAAACTAAATTCATAATCTTACTTAATGTTTAACAACCTAGAAGCCTTACAAAGAAGTGGTACGCACAAAACAGAATTGGACTAAAACACATACCAAACTACATTAAGATTCTTCTTTAATGTTTAACAACCTATAAACATTACAATGAAGCTTAAATAACTATAAAACAAGTGGTGTGCACAAAATAGGATTGTACAAAAATAAAGACACAAACACATAGCAAAATAAATTCATATTCTTTTTTAATATATCACAACCTACAAGCCTTACTAAGAACCTTAAATAAGAATAACAAAAGTCGTGGGATTGTACATAAAGTTAAAAAAAAAAAATAGAAAAAAATAACCATAACTGATACAATACAGTCAAATTCATACATTTTTTCCTTATTTAAAAGACATTTCACTAAAACAACATTTTCTATTTTATATTACAACAGATACTGCGTGAAGACAATCGGACGAGGACTTTCAGCACAGGACAAGACCATTGGACGAGGACTTTCACCAAAGGACCACAACATCGGACGAGGCTATGACCAGACCAGTGGACGAGGACTTTCAACACAGGACCAGACCATCGGACGAGGACTTTCACCAAAGGACCACAACATCGGACGAGGGCTATCGCCAGAGGACCACAACATCGGACGAGGGCTATCGCCACAGGAACACACCATCGGACTACGACTTTCAACAGAGGACCAGACCATAGGACCAGGATTTTACACAGAGGACCACACAGAGGACGAGGACTTCCAACAGAGGACCACACCATTGGACAACGATTTTCAACCCTGGACCAACAAACATTCGGATTTAAATCACACTTCAACCAAGGTACAGTATAATAAGTACAAAAGGAGAAAAATAAAGAAACATCTTTCATTTGCATATGTCTCAACAGAAAAAAATATAAAAATAAATTTACTATCTCCCTTATTCTATTTAAATTGCCACTATGAAATACATAGCTCAATAACCACCTCAATGTTTTTTTTAGCAAAGAAGTTTTGCAGTGGTAAATATCTATCCACAAACAACGTTTTCAATAAATAATAAATTATTTTAAAAATATATGCTAAATGCTTATTTACAGCAGTATTCCATTGGCCAAATTCTTAGTCAGTGAGGACAGAAATTATAATTTTCACTAAATATAACTGATACATTAATGATTTGCCTTTTATTTCACCAATTGTGCACAAGAATCTTTAACAGGAATTACAAATTTAGATATACACAATTACATTTCTTTTTTTTCCTTTACAGATTAATATGGCTGATAACGAGACCAAAGAAGAGAAGAAAAGACGTCAAACTAGAAAAATACAAGAGAGATGGGCCGCCCAGCAGACACCAGAGGAGAAAGAAATTTGACGAGAAAAAGAACGCAAAAGACTTGCAAATAAAAGACTATCAGCTGCAAAAATGAAAGATACGACAAAAAATAAATAAAAAGATAATAAAGCATTTACAACCTGTTCCTCAAACATCAGATGACATTTTACAAGATACCATTCAAGACAGACCAAAAAAAACTACTACAAAAACAAAGCATTTACAAACTCTTACTGAAACCTTACAGGACATTTCAACAAAACAAGGACAACATATACCAAGAAAAAAACTAAACATTTAGAACCTGTTGTTCAAACATTTCATGAATTTTCACCTGATGAATATGAAAGTCAAAATCCTATATGCTTTGAAAATTGTCCTTTACTCAAGTCTTTAGCAGTAGAGGTTCATAGTTGTGGGGACATGAGTACTCAATGTCAATTTTGTGAGGCTTATTATTTTAAACAGGAGAGACCCAGAGATGGACAATTTATTAGTTGTTGTCAAAAAGGCAAGTTCAAACTTCCAGAAAGGAAACAATTTCCAAGCTATTTACAAAATATTATGACTGAACCTACTTTTCCAAACTACAAAAATTTTAAGACAAACATAAGATCCTACAATAGTACCATATAATTTGCATCTATGGGGGCAACATTAGCTGCTAATGTACCAGGACATGGTCCTTACTGTTTTAAAGTCCAAGGACAAATTTATCATCGGACTTCACATTTACATCAAGAGCAAGGAGAGCAAAGAAAATTTGCTCAACTATATGTCCTAGATACAATGGAAGCTGTTGACCAACGTATGCAGATGGAAGAAAATAAAAAATGCTTACCCAGTGTTTTCATAGAGCTAAATAACATTATGGACAACAATCCCTACAGTAAAGCTTACAAAAAATTGGCAGAAGTAGAAAATGAACAACAACTTCATGCACAAAGACATCAATTACCCATGCCAAAGGTTAATATGGTGCTTAAAAGAGACAGACATACTGATAAACGTCGTTATAACTTGCCAACATCAAATGAAGTTGCAATGGTCTTTCAGAATGATGAAGGAGAACCACCATTTCAAAGAGACATTAGAGTATATCCCAGAAATGAGGAGAAACCATTTATTAATATTAATATCTTAAGTCCAAATTTAGATCCAATGACATATCCCATCTTTTTCCCACATGGAGAAGCAGGTTGGCAACCAAAATTAACCCTTCCCAGTTACCCAAATGCTAAAGCCAGAATCCGAAATAATGTTTCTATGCTTGAATTTAAAGTAGCTCAAATTGCCATTCGAGATGAATTTAATCCAATTTTATGTGGTGGAAAACTAACACAACAATGGATTATTGATTCATATTTGAAAGTTGAGGCAAATAATTTAAACTTTATAAAATATCAACAAGATAAACTACGTGTAGAACAATATTGTGGACTCATGGACTATGTTGCTGACGTGGCTACAAGCAGAGACATGACAGCTGGCAAAGCCATCATTTTACCATCTTCCTTTCCTCGAAATATGAGAGAAAGATACAATGATGCTATGGCTATTGTGACAAAATTTGGAAAAACAGATTTATTTCTGACATTTACATGTAATCCACAATGGCCAGAAATTAATCAAAATCTACTTCTTGGACAAACTGCTTCTGATCGACCAGATTTAGTAGCCAGAGTTTTTAAGATCAAATTAAATGAATTAATACGTGACTTCACTATAAATCAGTTATTTGGCAAATGTCTTGCTTATGTATATGCCATTGAATTTCAAAAAAGAGGCCTTCCACATGCACGTCTTCTCATAATACTTCAAGAGAAAGATAAATTAGATACTTCGGACAAAGTGGATGCAGTCATAGTTGCTGAACTACCAGATCCAGAACTATATGGTAGACTATATGAGATTGTTACTCATCGCATGATTCATGGACCCTGTGGAGACCTTAATCCACAATCACCATGTATGGAAAATAATAAATGTTCAAAAGATTTTCCAAAAGATTATAGAGACAAAACATATGCAAATTGTGATGGATATCCACTTTATAAAAGAAGAGAAGGAGATAGTGCCATTATTCGTGGAAAAAAAGTGGACAATAGATATGTAGTACCCTACAATCCACATTTACTCATGAAGTACAACGCCCACATCAACGTAGAAGCCTGCACTTCCATCAAATCCATGAAATATGTCTACAAATATATTTACAAAGGCTATGATGCAGCTGTAGTCGTCAAAAGTGCAGTCGTCAAAAGTGCAGACAACCCTGAATGTAGTGAGTTAGTACATGATGAACTTGCATCTCATGTAGATGCTCGCTATGTCAGTGCGCCAGAAGCTATGTGGCGGCTTTTAAAATTTGAAATGCATGATAGATCACATGCAGTATATAGATTAGCAGTACATTTGCCACAACGACATTTAGTCTATTTCCATGCTGGAAATGAAATGAATGCATTGGCCCAAAGTGAAGATTGTCACACTACACTAACTGCATGGTTTGCATTAAATTCCACTGATGCTCAAGCAACACAATACTTATATATTGAAATTCCATATCACTATGTTTTTGTGAAAAACCAGAGGCAATAAAATAATTCCACGAATTTACACAGTCAGTCCAAGAGATGTTGAACGTTTTTGCTTACGGATATTACTTTTAAATGTTCCAGGAGCACAAAGTTTTAAACAATTAAGAACTGTTAATGACATTGTATATGAATCCTTCCATTTAGCTGCAAGACATAGAAACTTACTCGCTGATGATACAGAGTGGGAAAGATGTTTAGAAGAAGCAGCACAATGTCAAATGCCACGACAGATGAGAGAACAATTTGCTTTTATTTGTATCTTCTCAAATGCTCCAAATGCATTAGCTTTGTGGTAGACTTTTAAAAGTAATATGGCTGAAGACTTTATGCGACGATACAATGAACCCATTGCATACTTAAAAGCGTTAATGGAAATCCAAGAAGTATTTTTAACTCATGGATTAAGTTGTGCAAGTTTTAATTTGCCTGATCCAGGTCTTATAGATGACATAAACTTTGAAGACTATGACATTCAACTACAAGCAGAAAGAACACAAGAAAGACTTGCAACTTTAAATACACTACAATTGCAAGCATTTCATGCCATTAAAAATGCAATAGATGATGACATGGTGACAGAGCGTTATTTCTATCTTGATGGACTTGGCGGATCAGGAAAAACCTATTTGTACAATTTATTAATGAGTTCAGTACGAGCACAAGGACAAATAGCAATGGCGTTTGCCACTACTGGAATTGCTGCACTTTTATTAGATGGTGGAAAAACTGTTCATAGTGGATTTAAACTGCCAGTGCCTATTTTAGAAAATTCTGTGTCAGTAATTTGCATGACATCCTTACAAGCAAAGAAATTGAAGAAATGTAAATTAATTATAATAGATGAGGCCACAATGATGTCATGCTAATGTATTGACCGTTTGCTTTGTGAAGTCATGGATAATATTTTTCCATTTGGTGGAAAGGTAATGTTGTTGGGTGGCGATTTTAGACAAACATTACCTGTTGTTGTACATGGAAATCGAACTGACATTATCGAAACCTGTATCAAGTCAAGCACAGTATGGAAACATTTTACCCATCTTCAACTGCAACAAAATATGAGATCAGAAGGCCAAACGGATTTCAATGATTGGCTTATTAAAATTGGAGAAGGCAGAACAGAAAAAATACTACATTTAGCTGACGACACTGTAGAGATCCCACCTCATATGATTTGTCAACAAGATATTATATCGGCTATATTTGAAGGGAGCATAAATAACGAAGAATATTACGAGCTTGCCAACCAAGTCATACTGACGTGTAAAAATAAAGATG
Organism: Discoglossus pictus; assembly: GCA_027410445.1. Taxonomy (NCBI): domain Eukaryota; kingdom Metazoa; phylum Chordata; class Amphibia; order Anura; family Alytidae; genus Discoglossus; species Discoglossus pictus. The sequence goes on from CM050169.1 coordinate 93,150,157, forward strand.
CATTAATCCTCAATAATGAAATCTTAAAAAAAATTAATGCACCACAAAGAAATTATCACAGTGCTGATTCTGTACTTGCTGATGACAATGAAAGTCAGGCTAACTTTTCCACTGAATTCATAAACTCTCTAACTCCTTCTGGAATGCCACCACATATTTTGCAGCTAAAGAAAGGTGCAATTATCATGTTACTGCGAAATATGAACCCCAAAAAAGGCCTATGCAATGGCACAAGATTAATTGTTCAACAATTAAAGGACCATTTTATAGATGCTGAAATTTTAACTGGTACCCATAAAGGAGAGAGAGTTTTCATACCAAGAATAGATTTAGCACCAAGTGAAAGTAGTCTCACTTTTATACTTCAAAGAAGACAATTTCCCATTATTATGGCATTTGCCATGACCATTAATAAATCACAAGGTCAAACTTTCAAATCAGTGGGTATTTTTTTGGAAGAACCAGTATTTGCACATGGTCAATTGTACGTTGTATTGTCACGGTGCAAAAATCCACAGGCTATTAAAGTTTACATTGAAAACAATGAAAGTCAAGGTGATTTATTAGAAGATGGACGTATTTTTACTAAAAACATTGTCTACTATGAAGTACTATAACTTTGCAGGATACAAATTAAAGATGCCAACATTTTTTAAAAAGCATTCCAAAATACATAACAATTGGTTGTTTAATTCAGTCATAATTAATGGAAGTAATGTTTATGGATAATTCGCCTCACAAAATACTTGCCTTGCATTTTTATGAAAAAATAAGTTACAATGTTAAGTCACTGTCTTAATGTTTCTAATGTTACAAGTTTAAAAACAATATTTTCAAGTTATTTCATTCAACAGATTACAAAGTTCATGTTAAGAGCTCAAGCATCTTTTTAGTCACAATGTAAATATTGTTTGTTAACTTAAGATTACTACCTACATTAATGTTTATCGCCAGTTTATGTGGTCAGTAAGGAATTACTTTCATTAGGTACATTTTAAGGAGAGTTTTTACTGTATGCCTTACTCTACATTCAATGTATATTGAACTTAACAATTATTCTGATACAAATTGCATGTTAATACTGATTAATTTAAAGTTCAACTGTTTTTACATTCAAATGTTAATACTTTTAATACAAAATTAAGTTACAAAATGTATTCACTATGTTCCTGTTTATAATGTTCCAAATTAGACAAATGTTTTGTCAACTTCCAAAGTAAAATAAAAAATAAAGTTCAAATTTAAGAATATATACTTTGAAGGTTATTGCTTACATATATTTTAAACTTCATGTTAAAATTCGGGACGTTTCAACAAGGCTTTTTACTTTTTGCTTTCCTCTGGATTCAATGTATATTAAAGTGAACAATTCTTCAGATACAAATTTCATGTTAAAAAACCATTACATAAACATTTTACGAAAATACACGTTCATATCACAATACTTACAAGGGTCAAAAATATATATAAATAACTAAACAACTTGACAAACATATACTTCACATTGCCATCATTTTTTGACGGGCAAGTCGCTATTTTCACCATAATATCGATATAAGACTGCCCCATTTATCTAGTGGCACTAAGTATTTATCCTTCTGTAATGTAATTGTCATGTAAAATGTAGAAATCACTCACTTTTAAGAAGTCCTGGAATCATTTATCATCTTCTGGATTTCCTCTGTCTCTTCTTGTTCTCTATCATGAGAGCTGCCATGTTTGACCAAAGACCTATAGGGGACGGCTTTGACTCTACCACTGTCTTATTCTGCTCAGGCACACAGCATGTCACTGTCTGCTAACGAATAACATAAGACACAGGCAAGTCCCTCCTCTTTGGGTGTGGCCTTAGGTCACAGCTGGGAAACTTGACCTGTACATGAAAGAGAACACTCTCCTCTCAGACACAAAACTTCCACCAGTGTGTCATGAATGCTTTCAGGGACCTGCAGAGGCATCACCATTGTATGTTTTTCTAATTAAAAAATATCTGTATTACTTTTTTCTGCTTAATTATACTTATTTTGGAAATATTTATTACATTTTGCATTGGCCCTTTAATGTATTTGCATATTTCTACCACATCATCTCTCTTTTTTTTCTGTTAATTCATCGAATATATAAAAAACAAAAATTAATATTAGTTGTTTTATCTGCTACTTTGTATCTATTCTCATTTTCGAACAAACTGTAGATCTATTACAATATACATCAGTATAAATGCGGCTTTTCTATGTCTAGCTGTTAAAAAAACCCAATATTTTATTTATCTTGTAAAATGATTGTACCGTAGCTTGAAGAGTAGAGTTTTAGTTCACATCGCCTGAATAATTCATGTATTTTATGAGATACATACATATAAATGTCATTTGTCAGATACGGGATATATTGATGACAGTTTAGCTGCACTGCAGACAAGTGCTTGAGGGATCTCATTGTTCTGCAATGTGTATTCAGGAGTATTGAGGTTTTATGTTGCCCTGGGCCATTCAAATATCTGCAGTCCTCACGCCCCACTTGCAGCTCACCCTTTTCCCTTGTTATACCTCAAATGGCCCTTTAACTCTCTGTGTCTATATATATATATATATATATATATATATATATATATATATATATATATATATGTATATATATATATGTATATATATATATATATATATATATATATATATATATATATATAGTAAATACAAAGTACATCTGTGTTTACATTTGAATGTCTAAAGCAAGTTAAAAAACCTGCTTCCAGCTCAGAGTTCCGAGAAAAACAGTTATTACACTGAATCCTGGGAAGTTGAGCAGGGACACACAAATGTGCCCACAAATATATATATTACTAGCGAATTGCCCGTCAAAAAATGACGGCAATGAAATTGTAAGGTAGCTAATGCTGTTTGGTGTGTAATAATGAAATATGTAATACATTAATAAATGAATATACTTTACCTGTTTTGAAGCATTGTGTTGAAGAGCTGTCAATCTGTTTTAATGTAGCTGCAGCATTAGTGGTGTGGAGCTGCTGTGTAAGCGTGCTGAATGTGTGCAGGGTAATAGTGTGCGTGCAAACCGTTAGCGTAGTCGTGTACTTCCTCATTGGCGTAAAATGGCGGGTAATGTGTGGTATGCGTCTTAGCGGAATATCCGTAGGTCTTTTGTGGTGTTTCGTGAGTTTCTTGTGGTGTTTTGCGAGTTTCTTGTGGTGTAGCCTCGTTTTCGTTTTGTTCGGCGGCCATTTTTTCTGTCGCTTCGAGAAGTTTTTAGTCTCTAAACTCTTTTATTTTGAGTTAAATGAAGGTGTAAGTTGCTTTTTTGAGGTCCTGGATGCTCCCTCTTGCTGTAGGTAAGGTTTTTATGTATGTGTTGTGTGTATTTATTGTGTTTTAAAAAAAAATCATGTTCGCGGGTTGCGGTTGATTTTTGCGAGGTTGTAATGTGTGCTAACGTGTCTCGTATGTTGTTTGCGTTTGTAGCCTCGTTTTCGTTTTGTCCGGCGGCCATTTTTTCTCTCGCTTAGCGATTTTTTTAGTGTCTAAACTCTTTTATTTTGAGTGAAATTAAGGTGTAAGTTGCTTTTTTGAGGTCCTGGATGCTCCCTCTTGCTGTAGGTAAGCTTTTTATGTATGTGGTGTGTGTATTTATTGTGTTTTGAATTTTGTAATGTTCGCGAGTTGCGTCCGAGTGTTGCAAGGTCGTAATGTGTGTTAACGTGTCTCGTATGTTGTTTGCGTTGCGAGGTAAAGTTTGCGAGGGTCGTAGTTGGTGTGTCGTGTTGTTTGCGTTGCGACGTAAAGTTTGCGAGGGTCGCAGTTGCTGGCAAGGAGCGCCTTCGGCGCTTCATGCCAGCAGCTGAGGCCCTCGCCCGCAGCCCTCGCTGTTACCATTGTAAGCACATACAGACACACATATGGTATACCCTTTTAACATGTGAGGGGTTAAATCATTTTCCTAGTATGTCCATATTTCTAGTCTAGTAAACAGGTTCCATAAACGAGATTCAAAATACATCAGAAGAGACCTTGAGGAGGGAACATAAAAGCTATCTCGAAGATAGAGGGAGCTAGGGTTTATGCAATTTAACTTCAATCCTCAATATTTCTAACTGAAATTGTTAGCAGAACAGGTGTAGATAAACACACAATGGCCTAGTCTCTAACCAAAAATATTTGGCAGGCACAATCTGGGACAGAGGTCACGTATTTTCCCTAATAAATTAATTTAAATACCTATAACCAGACTGCTCTCCAGCGGACAGAAACAGATATACACAACATGTTTATTAGCACATTAAAATTATGCATATACATGCAAACAGGGAGTAACTTATTGTTATTGGTGGAAACAATCTGGTGATGGTGAGGAAGTTTATCTTATAGGTAGAGAGAAGGATCAGGAACTTTACTGGTCTCTTCTGGTCTTTTCTGGGTATTCCTGGCTGTCATCTCTCTGTACTATTTCTGACTGTCACTGTATGGCATCAACCTATGCCCCCCCTTATATTTTACTTGAGATATTTTACTATATCTGTCTATATCCAATTTCTATCCTATCTTCCCTACAAAGAAAAATACCAAAAACGATTACTTTAAACTATATTTGAGAAGGAATCCTAAAATGAGACAGGGGGTTACCCTGAAATCCTATACCTGGTAATTTATAAACTTATTTAACTTTCTTATTTGTAATGGAGATAAATTAGTCAAATTACCACAATCCTTCAGTTACCTTTTCGGGAGTGGTAAATTTGTAACAGAACTGATTAGCAACTACATTCCGGACTGTATGTGTTAATCAATATATTTAAATCTGTGCCATATTCCCTACAAAAGTTTGATTGACTTTATTCAATAATATAACCATTTAACTCTGTTACAAAACCAATTATTACAATACACCTATACCCAAAAGCTACTTAGCAATTCTCAACACATACTTTCTTTAATAACACAATCAACAAAACTGTTTTATATCATTATTGATTGCATATATAGAAACCCACTATAACACAAATTAAATACCCTAATACCAATATACAAAAGTTATTTAGCCTGATATAGATACATTATAACCTAAGTAGTTATATTGCTTCTGCTCTGTAGGTTTATTGTATAGAATAGACATAGACATTTGTTTATCCAAGTGTGATAAGACTTTATACTCTGCTTATCATCTCTGTATTGAATGAACCAAATCTTATTGCTTTAAAATAAATTGTTAACCAAACTTTATAAGATTTATAAACTGTTTATTGTCCCGCATGTTGAAATAACAAAATATATACTGTGTACAAATAGATTGTTATCCAAGCTTGATAATAATAAACTATCTATATATCTTATTGATAACTATATTGCACTAACCGAATACAAAATGTGTTAAAACAAATTGTTATCCAATCATTCACAAGAGATTGTAATAATCATAAGACAGATTTGATATTGTCATCTATCTAAACATTAAAGCTTATAAATAAACTAGCTACTTGAAATGTTAAGGCTGGCAATGCTGTTTGCCACCCAATGTGAGCACCTTCTGCACCCATCGCGAGCCCCGCGCTGAGGGCCTTTGGCCCATATCTACTTCCTCCCTTGTGTCTCACTTTGCCCCTCCTCTCCATCCCTTGTGTCTCCTTTTCCCCTCCCCTGTGTTTTTACCCCCTATCCCTCTCCTGTTTCTCTTCCACGTGTCTCTTCCCCCTCCCTCCCCTGTGTCTCATTCCCCCTCTCCCCATGTCTCTTCCAACCCTCCCATTTGTCTCATTCCCCCTCTCCCCTGTGTCTCTTCCACCCCTCCCCTGTGTCTCTCCCCCCCTCTACCCAGTTTATCTTTCCCCCCTCTCCCCCCTTTGTCTCTTACCCCTCCCTTGTATTTCTTCCCCCCTGTGTCTCTCCCCTACTCTCTCCCCCATGTCTCTTCCCCCCTCCCCTGTGTCTCATCCCCCCTTCTGTGTCTCTTGCTCCCTGTCCATTCCCCCCCCCCCCACTCCCTCCCCTGTGTCTCTCCCTCCCCTGTGTCTGTTCCCCGCTCTCTTGTGTCTCTTTTCCCCCTCTCCCTCTCTCCACTGTGTCTCTTTCCTTCCTCTCCTTCTCCTGTGTCTCTTCCCCCTCCCCATGCTCTCTTTCCCCCCTCTCCCCTGTGTCTTTCCCCCCTCCTTCCTCTTTGTCTCTTTTTACCCCACTCCCACCACTGTGTCTCTTTGCAGCCCTCTCCCTCCCGTATCTCTCTTCCCCCTTTCTCCCTCTCCTGTATCTCTTCCCCCTCCCTGGCCTGTGCACTTATTGTGCCCAGGTGAGAGGAGTGTGGCTTGACTGCTAAACTAGTATAAAAGGTTTGTGAGCTGTTTTGGGGGCTGTTTACAAGTGGATTTACCTTAAAAGTAAAGGCTGATAAATTGCAGAGTGCACTAATTGTGCACAGGTGAGAGGGGTGTGGCTTGACTGCTAAACTAGTATAAAAGGTTTGTGAGCTGTTTTGGGGCTGTTTGCAAGTGGGGTTTCCTTACAAGTAAAGGCTGATAAATTGCAGAGTGCACTAATGTGCCCAGGAGAGAAGGTAGAAGTTAATATAAACAGGAGAAGGGACGAACTTGTGAGCTTGCAAACATTTTCAGTATTAAGTGCAATTCTAGTAAGTGTAGGAGTTTAAATAAAAGGAGGGACTTCAAAGAAAAGGGAGGGCAGATTTATAGTGCAAAGGAGGAAAACTTTATACAAATATTTTAATTTATATTCTTTATTTTTCCCACTGAAATTTTGTAGACAATAATAATAATTATGAGTCAGTCCAGTGGCAACCTCACTCAGTGTACATCCTGTCATATGTATGCAATACTGGAACAGATGATCCAGGGTCCATACCTCTGTGAGATGTGTGAGCATGTTGCCTCTCTGGAAGCTCAAATTGGAGATCTGGAGCTGAGAATTGCAGCACTTAGTGATATTGCTCCGCTGGAAAGGGGCTTGGTGCTCACTGAGCACAGTTTAGCTGGGCCTAGCATGGAGGGTGGAGCTGGGGCTAGTGAGGATGTCCAGGGAGGTAGCTGGGTTACAGTTACAAGGGGAAGCAGGGGGAACAGGAGGAGGCAGGCCAGTTCTGAGTTGGCAAACACCAACAAATTTGCAAGATTGAGTGAAACTGTTGTGGATGTCCATTCATGAATGGCAATACCAGATAGAGCTGTTGCCTCTAACACCCGGGAGAACAGCTCTACTGGAGGAGAGGGAGGGCAGAATAGGCAGATCAACAGACAGGTTTTGGTTGTAGGGGACTCTATTATTAGGAAGGTAGACAGGGTGTTTTGTCACCCAGATCCAACAACACTTTGCTGCCTCCCGGGTGCTCAGGTTCGTCATGTTGTGCTTTGGGTAAACAAATTAATGGGAGGGACTGGAAATGAACCGGCGGTCTTGGTACATATTGGTACCAATGACAAAGTTAGTGGAAGATGGAGTGTCCTAAAGAATGATTTTAGAGAACTAGGTAATAAGGTAAAGGCAAGGACCTCCAAGGTAGTATTTTCTGAGATACTACCAGTGCTAGCCCAGGGAGGCAGAAGGAGCTTAGGGAGGTTAATGCGTGGCTAAAGATGTGGTGCACTAAGGAGGGGTTTGTGTTTTTAGAGCACTGGGCTGACTTCTCACTTCGGTACAATCTCTACAGTAGGGATGGATTGCACCTTAATGATGAGGGAGCTTTTGTACTAGGGAATAGGATGGTAGAAAGGCTGGAGGAGTTTTTAAACTAGTAGGTGGGGGGGAGGGACTAGATATAAGTAATGGGGTAAAAAGTGTAGAGGGTATAAGGGATGAATTAACAACTCATAGGGGAGGAGATGAGGGAGGGGTAGTATAGTCAATAGGGAGATAGTACTAAGTAATTCAAGTACAGTGGCAGGCACTTCAGAACTACAGACTCATAACATAAGGTGTATGCTTGCTAATGCCAGAAGCTTGCCAGGAAAAATGGGAGAGTTAGAATTATTAGCAATTAATGAAAAATGGGATTTAATAGGCATTACCGAAACGTGGTGGGATGAATCTCATGACTGGACTGTTAAACTGGATGGTTATAACCTATTTAGGAAAGATAGAGGTAATGGTAAATGAGGAGGAGAGATTTGTCTGTATGTTAAGCCTGAATTTAAGCCTATAGTCAGAGAAGATATTTATGGTGGACCTAGTGATAAAGCTGAATGTTTGTGGGTAGAGTTAAATAGCAGAGCAGCAAATTCCAAAAGAATATTAGTAGGAGTATGCTATAAACCCCCAAATATAGCTGAAAGTGAGGAAATACAATTATTGTTACAGATTGAAAATGCAGCTAAGCATGGTCAGGTTTTAATAATGGGAGATTTTATATACCCTGAAATAAACTGGATAAATGAGACCAGCAGTTCATCTAAGGGGAGCAGGTTCTTGAGTACATTCAGGGATCATTATCAGGCCCATGTTGTCCAAGAGCCTACTAGAAATGAAGCTATCTTAGATTTACTCATCACAAATAATATTGATATAGTATCAAATGTTGGAATAGGGCAACCTTTGGGAAACAGTGATCACAACACAGTCTCATTTGAGATTGAATTAAAAAAACAAAATTTTAAGGGCCCAACAAAAACTCTTAATTTTAAAAGGGCAGATTTTAACGGTCTAAGGGCAGCAATACAAACCATAGACTGGGACAGAGAACTGGCAGGTAAAAATACTGAACATAAATGGACAACATTTAAATCCTTACTAAATATACATACACATCTGCACATACCGTGTGGGAATAAAAGAAAAAGGAGTAAATCCCATCCAATGTGGCTTAACAATGTTTTAAAGATCAAGATACGGAGTAAAAAACAGGCATTTAAATTATACAAACAAGAGGGGACAGAGACTGCTTTACTGGAATACATGGAAATCAGCAAGGCTTGCAAAAGCACGATTAGACTGGCTAAAATAGAAAATGAAAAATGAATTGCAAAAGAGAGTAAGACTAACCCTAAAATATTTTTTAAGTATATTAATGGGAAGAAGGCGAGGAAGGAAGCTATATGAACATTACAATGTGACATAGACCGTCTGATAATTAGTGACCAAAAAAAGGCAGATTAGCTAAATAGGTTATTTTCTTTGGTATACACAAAGGAGGTACCAGTGGTTGGGACACAGCAACATAATGGGGCTACACTACCTTTGCCAAATAAGTGGTTAACACAGGAAGTAATCCAAAAGAGGTTGGAAAAAATAAATGTTAATAAAGCCCCGGGTCCTGATGGAATACATCCAAGGATACTAAGGGAACTGGGTTCTGTAAAAGCCAAACCATTATATTTAATTTTTCAAGATTCACTCAACACAGGGTCTCTACCAGATGACTGGAGAAAAGCTAATGTGATACCTATATTTAAAAAGGGAGCAAGAGCAAATCCGGGGAATTATAGACCAGTGAGCCTCACTTCTGTAGTGTGGAAGTTTTTAGAAGGGTTAATAATGTATAATATACAATTATATGTCTATTTGAACAGGATTATAAGTAGGAGTCAACATGGATTTATGAGGGTTAGGTCATGTCAAACAAATCTAATTAGTTTCTATGAGGAGGTTAGTAGGAACTTGGATCAAGGCAACTCAGTGGATGTAGTCTTTTTGGATTTTGCAAAGGCTTTTGATATAGTGCCACATGGGAGACTATTGTGCAAACTAAGAGATACAGGAGTTGCAGTAAATATCTGTTAATGGATTGAGAGCTGGCTAAAAGACAGGAAGCAAGGGGTTGTTGTAAATGGAACATACTCTGATTGGACTAATGTGGTAAGTGGGGTTCCTCAGGGTTCAGTATTAGGTCCTCTGCTTTTTAACATATTTATTAATGACTTAGAGGTAGGATTGGAGTGTGGTGTCTCCGTTTTTGCTGATGACACGAAGTTGTGCAAGGTAATTAAATCAGATAGTGATGTGCTTTCCCTCAAAAGGGATTTACATAAAATTGAGGAATGGGCATCTAAATGGCAGATGAGATTTAATACGAATAAATGTAAAGTTATGCATCTGGGAAGGAAAAATAGCCATGCAATTTATAATCTTAATGGAGCAAATCTAGGTGTTTCAGATATTAAAAGGGATTTGAGAGTGCTTGTGGACAACCACCTAGGTAACAGTGCTCAAAGCCAAGCAGCAGCTGCAAAGGCAAATAAAATATTAGCATGTATTAAGAAGGGTATAGAAGCCAGGGAAGCAAATATAATTCTGCCACTATACAAATCTCTCATTTGGAATATGGAGTACAATTTTGGGCACCACTTCATAAAAAGGACATTTTAGAGCTGGAAAAGGTACAGAGGAGGGCAACAAATCTAATAAGGGGAAAGGAGGGGCTAAGTTATGAAGAAAGACTAACCAAATTAAACTTATTTTCTCTAGAAAAAAGGCGTCTAAGAGGAGATATGATTACCTTATATAAATACATCCAGGGTCAGTATAAAGATTTGTCAAGGGAGCTTTTTGTGCCAAGAGGTTTTCAACTCACAAGAGGACATCACTTGAGGTTGGAAGTAAATAGATTCCACCTTAAAGAAAGAAAAGTGTTCTTCACAGTAAGTGTAGTTAATCTGTGGAATTCTCTACCAGAGGAGGTGGTGACAGCAGATTCGATAGATTACTTTTAAATGGGGACTAGATTTATTTCTAATTAAAAATGGAATTCAGGGTTATCATGGATAACAACTAATTAATTAATAATTAATCCGCATATTGCAGATCAGAGGAAATCTTAAAAGGTTGAACTTGATGGACTGAAAGTCTTTTTTCAACCTTAAATACTATGGGCCTCATTCTATTATCAGCCGTAGGAGATGTGGGGCCGCAAGGACCGGCCGCAAGCTATTCTGCTATTCTATTCCCCTCCGGCCGTGGATTCCGGCAGGCTTGTGGCCGGCGCCTTGCTATCCCTTGCGGCCGCTCGCGCTCGGTGGAAAGCCTTTGATCTAAAACGGCCGCAAGACTTTTCGGCCGCAAGAAAATCCCGGTTGCTATTCAATTGCTCCGGGAACCCTCTCTGCAAGGCTAAAACCGAGCCGCAGATTACTTGCAGGAAAAAGGTCCCGATAGCACCAATTAAGCACATTATAAAGCCGAAATAAAGCCATCCTGCACTTTGAGGAGACTATAAAGTGATTGTAGGTGTGAGCAAAAATAGCACAACATTCCCCTACACTCAAATCCGTAAATAAATAATTTTTTAATTTATGTCAAAAATCCATGTAAAAAGTCCAGAGGGCTTGGAGCACCTAAGACCCGCCCACGCTGCGGCCGGAAAATAAACAGTTAATGTAAACTCGGATTTGGGCTGATGTGCAAGCTTGAGAGGGGGTTGCTATTAATTCTCATGTCCCCCAATATGATCCCTAGCATTTACAGAGCTGTACAGTGCCGTCTTGAATTTATTTTTGCGTTTAAAGTTTTCTGAGCTTACGGCCGGTTGCAAGATATACGGCCGGCCGTAAGGGGAAATCCTTGCCGTATATTTGAATTGCAAGATAACGGAACCCCCGCAAGGAATCACAGCCTTGCGACCATTTTACGGCCGATAATAGAATGAGGCCCTATGTAACTATATATGTAACTATTTAACTATTACCCCCTCTCCCTCCCCTGTGTCTCTTCCCCCGTTTCCCTCCCCAGTATCTCTTCCCCTCTCCCTCTCCTGTGACTCTTTCCCCACTCTCCCTCTCCTGTGTCTCTTAACACCCCTCTTCCTCCCCCTCTTTCCCTTATAATCCTCCTCCTCCCTCCCCCTTATCCTTCTCCCTCCTTGCCATCCTCCTCCCTCCTTCCCATCATCCTCCTCCTCATCCATCCTTCCACTCACCCTCCCTCCTTCCCCCTTATCTTCCTTATCATTTTCCCTAATCCTCATCCAGCCTCCTTCTCCCTTATCCTCCTCCTCCCTCCTTCACCCTTATCCTTCTCCCTCCTTCCCATCCTCCTTCCCCTCAGTCTTCTCCCCCCTCCTTCCCCTCATCCTCCCTCCTTCCCCCTGATCTTCCTCGTCCCTTTCCCTCATCTTCCCTCTTTCCCCTTATACTCCTCCCTCCTTAATGACATATATCCTACCTAATTAGGCTCTTAGACTCATATATATATATATATTTTTTTTTTTTTTTTCATTTTGTGGCACTTTGAAGAAAAAATAAACTGTGAAGGACACCCTATGAGTGACTGCCAGCATGGGTGTGTGGGTGAAAGCGTTAATCTCAAAAAACATTATCCAATTTAACAGTCACCTACAATAACTGCAAACCACCCATACACCTTTACCCTAAATTGATAATATAAAACCTAGGTATGCCTTAAGTCCTAGTCACCTTGGTATGCCTTTGATTACCCAGAACTATAAATCCTATACAAAATCTTAATTTAGTGAAACTTAACTCCTTACACACTATAAAACATCTGTATGGAAACGTGAGGCTCTTGAGACAGATCTTTATATATTTATTATATCTAAGTACATAATATATATGGTCAACATAATTAGACATGGATAGACAATGATATTTAATACAATCAGTCATCATTATAATAAAACAGGAATAACAATACAGAACATCATATGCTTGAGTCTTAGTTACCATGCTGTTTGATGGAGTTTTGTGGAAATCAGATGTATGGTCATGCACACAGTAATCCATTCTTTTTGCTGGTTCCCTCAGCAAGACAAAATAACTCATTCTTTGTATAACTTTTAAGAGGTTTGTGGTTGTAGCTTCACCCCTTTATGTATCTAATCATGAGATACTACTCTTTATATATTTTATATTCTAATTCCCTGCTTGATAATCATGTTTAATCTTTTTTGATAAATACGCCAAAAAAACAGGATGTAATTACAACAACCCTAAGCAAAACAATCCATCAATTATCCTTTTTCAACGACAGACAAAAATCAAATGAGATCACAGCTAGAATTGGACCCTATGCCAATCTATTCGGTTCCCTGTAACACAGAACAAGCTGAATTGTCCTCTATAACTTTCATAGCTTTCTTTATCCACTAAATTGCTGCAAGATAATTTTATGTAAGATTTTTACATCCTTCATATTCTCTGCAAATGAGAATAATATTTCCAATTTCGCCGACCTAAATAGCAGCTGCTTTTTTCCTAATGGAGTTGTATTTGTCATATATCTATTAGTTGAGTACAAAAAAGGATAATAGTCCAGTACTTCAAGGTCATGATTCGTAATGCCATTGTTACCTTCCACCTACCATATGAAGGTCAGAGAATACTACAAAAATAACCTACTAGACCCTACTACTTTCCAGAGAGAGTTGCTTGTTTCTAGAACTAATGCTCCCTTGAGATAAGTAAAGGAGAAGTCATTGTATGCAAAAATAGTAATTATTTTATGTTTTATTGTAAGGGCAATTATATGACCACTATACTGCCCTAACAGCATGAGCTAGATGATTTAGTTGATCATTGAGAACACTTAGACTTAATTTTATACATGAGTATATTTATTATATCCAACTACATCACTATAATAGTTGTGGACCAAGAACGTTGGTCATGTTTGTGGCTTTGTCACGCTTTGCAGCCCCGCGCAGAATGGGCCGCAACTGTGAGCCTCTCAAAGCGAGGTGAGCCGCTACGGGTAGTAACCCTTGAGGCCCACGGGACTTAGGCTGCAATGAGCACCGCAGGCGCTCATCGCAGGGCTCATCACCATCGCAGCGCTCATCACCATCGGCGAACGCGGGACTTACGTCCCGTACGACTTAGGACCAAAACCTGTACATGCACCATGCGTCTCACAAAAATCCGACTTTAACGGCCGAACCACGGAACTCTAAACACCTGAAAATAACAACAAATGGGCCTCAAATTAACTTACACACTCACACACAGCACAGTGGGAGAGGCAGTGAGCCTGTGAGTGAGGTTGCAAGTTAATTTGAGCCATATTTTCCATTTTTTCAAGATCAAAAATTGCCTAAGCAAGAGAAAAAAAATGGCTGCTGAAAAAACGCAACACAACGAAAACGAGGCAGAAGGACGTAAAACTAGCACGAAAGAATGTAAAACTTGCCCGTCGGACGTAAAAACGAGCCTTAAGCAGTAACACTTAACTCAAGCCAGTAACACTTAACCCAAGGCAATAACACAACCCAAGACCGTAACACTCAAGAACGACACCTATATCCGAAGGCGCTCATTGCGAGCCATGCGTTGAGCACCGAAGGCACTCATCGTGGGGATCGCTAGGAGCGCCGAAGTTGATCATTCCAAAGCAGGAATGTTGCGGCTTGCAATGAGCAATGAGTTGCGGCTTGCATTGTGTGACAAACAGCATTGCCAGGCTTACAATTTTACTCCTGTCATTTTTGACGGGCAATTTCCTAGTAGTATATATATATATATATATATATATATATATTTATTTATTTATATATATATATATGTGGTCAAAATAATTATACATGGATAAACAATGATATTTAGTACAATCAATTAGTATTATAATAAAACAGGATTTACAATATAGAAATTCAAATGCTTGAGTTTTAGTTACCAGGCTGGATGGAGTTTTGGGGAATTCAGAAGGTTTGGTAATGCACACAGTATCCTACTTAGCAATACAAAGGAACTAAGGCTGTGTGTAACTTTCAAGAGGTTTTTTACGTCACTTCCCTAGAGCTGGATGAAAGAACTCATTCTTTGTGTAACTTTTAAGAGCTTTAGTAGAGTCATAAAGCATGAAAGAAAATTTGGGGTATCTGTGTGAAGGACTAGCATTCCTTAACCACAATTAACAGAACCGTAACAGGAATGTGTAACCCCTTTGCTACCCAGCTGCAGCAAGATTTTAACCGCTTCGTGTATTTATTCATGACATAAACACTCTTCATATATTTTATATTCCACCTAATATATTATTTGAAAATCAAATACAACCCTAAGCAAAATAATTCATCAGTTGTCTCTTTTTTAATGATGGACAGAAATTGTCTGATATTAAGAGATCATTGCTATAAGTGGACCATTATTATTATTAAAGTAAAACAGGAACAGAAAACCATATGCTGAATTTTATTTCCAAGGTTGTTTGATGGAGGTCATGCACACAGTATAACATTTCTATAGTTTTGCTGGTTCCCTCAGCAAGACAAAGGCTGTGTGTAACTTTTATAGTAATTAATCTTTATCTTTACAGTCATATGTCATAACATTTTTCATACTTGTAAATTTAAACAAAACAGCTTTTAATAATATATATATTTTTTAAATTTGAAACTCTTTGTATACAAAATGTTGTTGTTGTATTTCTTTTGTTTAACTTTGAACTGTTAACTGTTTTTTCCAATTTTTATTTTCTCTGTTTGACTGTAGCTGTAGATTCAGTAAAATATATTAACTAAATGAACCTAAAACATATTGAATTAAACTGAACTAATCCTAACATTTAGATGAGGGGGCGGGGGGATACACTTGAGTCATAGTTGATTTAGTTTCTATTTTTTATCCCTAATGGGTTTGAACTCCAGATTATAATTTTGTCAATAATGTTGTCATTGAATACATACCTTTTCATCTTCCATTTTCCACTCCGAGAAGGTATCAATTCAGCCAGTTTTAACATAGTTACATAGTTACATAGTATTTGAGGTTGGATAAAGACTGTTAGTTCATCAGGTTCAACCTTTCTAGATTTTTTCTGATCCTTTTAATATGTGGACTATTTGTTAATAATTGTTAATTGATCCAGAGGAAGGCAAACAGAAAAAAAATCATTGAAACTTTGCCAATTGTCTCATAAGGAATAAAAAAAGCAAAATTCCTTCCTGACCCCAGAGACTGGCGATCGGATTTCTCCCTGGATCAATATTCCTTTGCGAGTTAGCTAGGATAACCTTGAATGCCCTCTTTATTCAAAAATATATCTAACCCCTTTTTAAAGTTATCTATCAAATTCACTACCACCTCCTTTGATAGAAAATCTCTTGGTGCAAAAAGTTCACTTGACAAAGCCTTATATTGACCCTGGATGTATTTAAATAAGGTAATCATGTCCCCTCGTAGACGCCTTTTTTCTAGGGAAAATACGTTTAAGTTGGTTAGTCTTTCTACATAACTTAGCCCCTCCATTACCTTATTAGTTTTGTTGCACTTCTGTGTACTTTTTCAAGCTCTAAAATGTCCTTTTTATGAAGTGGTGCCCAAAATTGTACATCATATTCCAAATGAGGGCATACTAGGGATTTGTACAGTGACAGAATTATATCTGCTTCCCTTGCTTCTATACCCTTCTTAATACATGCTAATATTTTACTTGCCTTTGCAGCTGCTGCTTGGCTTTGAGCACTGTTACCTAGGTGGTTGTCTACAAGCACTTCCAAATCCCTTTCAATATCTGATACCCCTAGATTTGCTCCATTAAGATTATAGATTGCATGGCTATTTTTCCTTCCCAAATGGATAACCAAATGCATTTATTTGTATTAAATCTCATCTGCCATTTAGCCGCCCATTTCTCTAATTTATGCAAATCCCTTTGTAGGGAAAGTACATCATTATCTGATTGAATTACCTTGAAGAACTTAGTGTCATCAGCAAAAATGGAGACACTACTTTTGAGTCCTACTTCTACGTCATTAATAAATATGTTAAAAAGGAGAGTGAGTCTTGAAAGATTATATATAATGGTTTGGCTATTACAGAACCCAGCTCTCTCAGTACCCTTGGATGTATTCCATCAGGACCTGGGGCTTTATTAACATTTATATTCTCCAATCTCTTTTGGATTTCTTCCTGCGTTAACCAATTATTAGGTGAAGGTAGTGTAGCCTCATTATGTTGCAGTGACCCAACCACTGGTACCTCCCTTGTGTATACCGAAGAAAATAACCTATTTAGCTCATCTGCCTTTTCCTGGTGACTAATTATCAGATGGCCTGTGTCACATTGTAATGTTCCTATAGCTTCCTTCCTCGCCTTCTTCCCATTAAAATATTTCAAAATTATTTTAGGCTTAGTCTTACTTTCTTTTGCAACTGACTTCTCATTTTCTATTTTAGCCAGTCTAATAACCCTTTTGCAAGCCTTGTCGATTTCCTTATAGTCACATACAGCTGCTTTTGCTCCCTCTTTCTTGTATAATTTAAATGCATGTTTCTTTTTCCTTATCATGATCTTTAAGTAATTGTTAAGCCACATGGGATATGATTTACTCCTATTCATTTTATTTCCACATTGTACATGCCGATGAGTATGTTTATTTAGTAAGGATTTGAATGTTGTCCATTTATTTTTAGCATTTTTCCCTGTAAGTTCTTAGCCCTTTTAAAATTTGGAGTTTTTGCTGGCCCCTTAAAACTCTGTTTTTTGTATTCAATCTCAAATCAGACTGTGTTGTGATCACTGTTCCCCAAGGGTTCCCCTATTTCAACATTTGATATTATGTCACTATTACTTGTGGTGACAAAATCCAAGATGGCCCCATTTCTAGTATATTTTGTTATATTTAAACTCGTACACTTATACTAGAACTGCCCTTATGTGAGAAGTGTTCATACCTTCCCTTGTTTTTATTAGGTTCCTATTACTCACCTGCACACTAATCACTGCACAAGTACACAACACACTTACTGTTCAGGAGAAATCACAGAACAGATGCAAGCAGACCACAAAAGTCACACACTGATATAGCTTTACACAGGCAAAACCACACCCCCTCTCAGCTGCCCACTACTCACTGCACAAGTACACACACACTTACTGTTCAGGAAAAATCACAGAACAGAGGCAAGCAGATCACAAAAAAGTCACACAATGATATACCTTTACACGGCTAAACCACACCCACTCTCTCCTGGACAGTGATTACAGCCCACAGGAAAGAAAACACTGCACTGATTTACAGAACTGATTGAAACAGAACACCACACAAATGCACACAGATAAACCTTTACACAGGGTAAATCACACCCACTCTCACCTGGACACTGATTACAGCCCACAGGAAAGAAAACAATGCACTGATTTACAGTACTGATTCAAACAGAACACCACACAAATGCACACAGATAAAACTTTACACAGGCCAAACCACACCCACTCTCACCTGGACCCGGATTACAGCTGACAGGAAAGAAAACACTGAACTGATTTACAGAACTGATTCATACAGAATGCCACACAAATGCACACAGATAAACCTTTACACAGGCCAACCCACACCCACTCTCATCTGGACCCTGATTACAGAGCACAGGAAAAAGAAAACACTGCACTGATTTACATAACTGATTCAAACAGAACACCACACAAATGCACACAGATAGACCTTTACACAGGCTACACCACACCCACTCTCACCTGGAGACCGATTACAGCCCACCGGAAAGAAAACACTGCACTGATTTACAGAGCTGATTCAAACAGAACACCACACAAATGCACACAGATAAACCTTTACACAGGCCAACCCACACCCACTCTCATCTGGACCCTGATTACAGAGCACAGGAAAAAGAAAACACTGCACTGATTTACATAACTGATTCAAACAGAACACCACACAAATGCACACAGATAAACCTTTACACAGGCCAAACCACACCCACTCTCACCTGGACCCTGATTACAGCCCTCAGGAAAGAAAACACTGCACTGATTTACAAAACTGATTAAAAAAAATATTGTTTTTTAGTATTTGTTGTGTGAGATTTGTAATTTTTATATGACTGTGATTGAGTATGGCAAGTTGATCCATACATCCCATATTTCTGTAAATATTGGGTATGTGTTGGATATGACATGAGTTATTTTTTCATTTATCATTACGAAATTAAGTTTATGTATTAATTCTTGGAGGTGAAGTTGTGGCATCCTCCTTTTTTTTGCAATGTGGCTTTTTATGGCCATAAGTAGGAATTGTAGCCATTTATTATGTCACTGCAGTAGTAGAGGAGACTATTGTCCCAATAGGCAATTGTATATCATTGGGTCTATTGTTGTCAGGCATTCCCAACAAGTGTGGAGAAATGTACCTGTAGTTTGACATAGCCTATGGCAATTTGAAGATGGTTATGTGTTAATTTTATGTAATATATCAGGTGTGAGATCAGCTCTGTGCAGCACCTTTATAGAAGTTCCAAGTAGACTGTAATTTTTTGAGCCTTTGCTTATATTTGTGCAGTGTAACTTTTAAGAGGTTTTTGGTTGTCGCTTTACATGTCCTATTATTTTGAATTGCATGTATCATAAAAGAAGAGTGTGAGGAATTGACTCTGCTGGGTTTTGAACCCGGGTCCCCAGGCTGCTGATCCTCTTCCCTACCACTGCGCCAGCCTGCCTTTGTAAAATTCCTGGAGATCTGATAACCTTGACTCTGCTAGCAATAGCATCAGTGACTAAGTCTCTTCAGCTGTGTCTGGTAAGGCACTTTCTGTCAATGTACCTTGCCCGATTATTGTGGTTCCTGATCCCTTCAATAAAACTTGTTCCTGTTTCACCTACAAAGTTGCTGAATTGGATTATTGCTGACCTAGGCTGCTGGTCTCCAAAACCTTGTGATACCTATATCATTACAGAATAATCTGGCCAAATTCATGGAGACCGCCGGGTCAGATTCTGCAGTGGCCCAGCAGGTTGCTTTATTTGCAAGAACTGTGCAGACCCAGGCACAGACCATTCAAGTGCTGCAGGACCAGGTAGCTGAACTGCAAAATAAAGTTTAGTCAATGCACAGTGAGTATACCAGCTACAGGGCACGTGATGTTGTGGCTGCTACTGTTACACCGGCACAAGATGCCCGCTTGCCCCTACCAGTTAAGTTTGGAGGAGATCGCAAAATTTTAGGGGTTTCCTAAATCAATGCCTTTTGCACTTCATGATGTTACCTCACCGATTTCCATCTGAAAGAGAGAAGGTGGGATTTATTTTCTCCCTATTCAAAGATGAAGCCCTGGCTTGGGGCTCCCTCTTCTGGAACAGGACAGTCCAGTCTTTGGTAATCTAAATGACTTTCTTGAGGCCATGTGCCTAGTTTTTGATGACCCCAATCGATGTGCTACAGCAGAAGCCACTCTCCTTCATTTGCATCAAGGGAGGCGCTCTGTGGCTGAATATGCTGCTGAATTCAGACAGTGGGTTGCTGATACTACCTGGAACCAATCAGCCCAGAGGTTCCACTTCAGAAAAGGTCTCTCAGAAGCTATAAAAGATGAGCTAGCTCGTGTTGATCTTCCTGCTGACTATGATGCATTTGTGCGTTTGGCTATCCGTATTGATCGGAGACTTTCTGAAAGAAGATTGGAAAGACAGGGCTATTTTAGACCAAGTGCTACTCCTACTTTCTATTCAAGAATTTCTACTCTGACCCCACAAACACCTACAGACTCTGAGCCTGAGGCTATGCAGGTAAATCTAATAAGAGGGCCATTATCCAATGAAGAAAAACAGTTGCGACGCACTCACAATTTATGCCTGTATTGTGGTAGTGCAGGGCACTATGCCATCAATTGCCCTAGCAAATCCAAAAGAACAATAGCTATGGCTGCTGAGGGTGCACAGATTCAGATCAACTGGATTCTGTCACACAACCCTTGTTTTCTCTGGCTCATGGTGAAAAGGGTATGTTGACTCAACATCCTCATTTTGTGGTGCCTATCACTTTGCAATGTGGTGATAGTAAAATTTCAACTACAGCTATGATAGATTCTGGAGCAGGCGGAAACTTTATGGACATCAAATTTGCAGCAGGAAATAGAATTCAGTCTACCCCTAATTCTTCACCTGTTTTAATGGAGACAGTAGACGGTTCTCCACTTACGTCAGGACCGGTTACACATGAGACTGTGCCCTTAAAGTTGACTCTGGAAGTGAATCAACATGAGACTATATCTTTCCACCTAATTTCCTCAACACAGTTTCCAGTGATTTTGGGTGTACCTTGGCTTGCTCTGCATAACCCACAGATTGATTGAAAAATCAGAACTTTGTCCTTTCCTTCAGAACACTGCTTAATGAATTGTCAACCCTCTAAAGTAACACCTGTTGCCACAACAATTAATGAAATGGTTGCTACAAACTTGACTAAGCTTCCTCTACAATATCGGGATTTTGCAGATGTCTGTGATAAGAAGAATGCTGATCAGCTTCCACCCCACAGGCCTTATCATTGCCCAATAGAGCTGTTACCTGGGGATGCTATCCCATTTGGCCGTATATATTCCCTTTCTGAGCCTGAATTGAAAGCTCTTCATGAATACATACAAGAAAATCCTGCCAAAGGCTTTATTCGACTGTCTACTTCTCCAGCAGGAGCTCCTATATTCTTTGTAGAAAAGAAAGATGGCAGCCTACGGCCATGCGTTGACTACAGGGACATTAATAACATCACTGTTAAAAACGCTATCCCTTGCCTCTCATTGCTGAACTTCTGGAGAGACTTCGCTCAGCTAAAATATTTACGAAGCTTGATCTTCAGGGGGCATATAATCTGATTCGCATAAGACCAAATGATGAATGGAAAACAGCTTTCAGAACCAGGTACGGGCATTACGAATATCTAGTAATGACATTTGGGCTTTGTAATGCCCCTGCAACTTTCCAGCATCTTATCAATGATGTACTACGAGATCTCCTGGATCAGTTTGTTGTGGCATATTTGGATGATATCTTAATATTTTCTGATAATCTTGAAAACCACAGAAAACAGGTCCGTATAGTTCTGGAGCGCCTTCGTACCCACCACCTATACATTAAACTGGAAAAATGTGATTTTAAACAAACAGAAATTCAATTCCTGGGGTATGTAATAACTTCTAAAGGTTTAAGTATGGACGCAAGTAAAATTAAAGCTGTGCTGGACTGGCCCATCCCCAAGAATGAAAAAGATATTCAGAGATTTGTGGGGTTTGCCAATTTTTACAGGCGTTTCATTAAGAATTTCTCTGCCGTCATTACACCGATCACTGAACTTACACGTAAGGGACTCCTTTTCAGTGGTCCGATAATGCTGATACCGCATTTTCCCGATTAAAGACTCTGTTTACATCTGCCCCCGTCCTGGTACATCCTCAGTCGGAATTACCATTTATTGTGGAAGTTGATGCTTCTGATTCAGCTGTTGGTGCTATACTGTCTCAAACGACTGGACCTAAGATGCTGTTACATCCGTGTGCCTTCTATTCCCGCCAGATGGTGCCAGCAGAAAGAAACTTTCATAGGGAATAAAGAACTATTGGCTATAAAAGCTGCCTTCACCGAATGGAGACATCTCTTGGAGGGAGCTACCCATCCAATTACTGTCCTCACAGATCACAAAAATCTGGAATGTATTAAATCAGCCTTAGAGACTGTAAGCCAGACAAGCACGCTGGTCACTATTCTTCTTGAGGTTTAATTTTTTGGTTACATTCCGTCCTGGCTCCAAGAATGGTAAGGCGGATGCCTTGTCTAGAATAGCTGACCCCCTCCATAGTACCATAACCAAGACCACCATCTTGCAGGAGGAAATATTTATAGGAGTTACATTTCCTTCTGATCTGATGTCTCGCATTAAAAAGGGCTACGCTGAAGACCCAGTTCTTCGTGATCCTCCTCGTGATCTCCACATGACGATGCTTAATGGGTTTTGGATTTTTCAACAACGTCTGTTTGCTCCGGAGTCAGTGCGACTGGATCTTCTACGTCTCTACCATGAATCAAAACCAGCAGGTCATCCAGGAATCCGAAAGTCACAAGAGCTACTCGCCTGATCCTTTTGGTGGCCCAAGTATTATGAGGTTGTTAAGAAGTATGTGTCCTCTTGTGATGTATGTGCCAGACATAAGACTCCTCGCTCATCCCCTGTTGGCTTGCTTCAGCCTCTTCCGATTCCTCATCGTCCCTAGGGATCTATATCCATGGACTTTATTGTGGAACTACCTCCCTCTAAGGAACACACTACCATTCTTGTTGTTGTGGACAGGTTAACTAAGATGGGTCATTTCATACCAGCTCGTGGTCTCCCTTCAGCTAAACAGACGGCTGACCTGGTTATTCGGGAAATATTTCGCTTGCATGGAGTGCCTGATGAAGTAGTTTCTGACAGGGGAGTGCAGTTTACATCTCGTTTTTGGAAACATTTTTGTTCTAATCTAGGTATTAATGTAAATCTGTCGTCAGCTTTTCATCCACAAAGTAATGGACAGACTGAGCGAACCAACCAGACTTTGGAGCAATATTTGCAGTGCTATATTAGTTACCTGCAGGATGACTGGCCGGATTTTCTACCCACGGCGGAGTTTGCCTATAACAATGCCCAACACTGCTCCACTTCTTTGAGCCCATTTTTTGCCAACTATGGTTACCATCCAACCTTTCTAGTGAGTCTCCCAATTACTACTTCCATTCCTGCAGTCACTGATCGGCTAACCACCTTACGAGATTCCCAAGACCTGTTGAAGGAGACTCTTTCGAAGGCTCAGGAATGTTACAAGAGAGCTGCTGATAGGCATAGAATGGAGGCCCCAGTTTATCATGTTGGTGACAAGGTTTGGCTGTCAACAAGGAATCTTAAGCTTAGGGTTCCTTCTCATAAATTGGGTCAGAGGTTCATGGGACCTTTTGAGATCATCGCTCAGATCAATGCTGTCACTTTTCGTTTGCAACTTCCAGATTCCATGAAAATACATCCAGTGTTTCACGTTGCACTGCTGAAACCTTTCCATGGAAACACTTTCCCTGGCCGAGCCCTGCCTGCCCCACCTCCAGTCCTCGGGGATGGTGAGGATGAATACGAGGTGGAGAAAATTCTGGACTCCAGGATCTTCTGCAACAAGCTTCAGTATCTGGTGCGTTGGAAAGGCTATGGTGAGGAGGATAGTTCGTGGGAACCAGCAGACAATATTCATGCTCCTGACCTTCTTCGATCTTTCCATGTGCAGTACCCTGCTAAACCGGGTAATAGGGCATCCAGAGTCTGCACCTATAGAGGCGGGGGTAATGTGAGGAATTGACTCTGCTGGGTTTTGAACCCTGGCCCCCAGGCTGCTGATCCTCTTCTCTACCACTGCGCCAGCCTGCCTTTGTGAAATTTCTGGAGATCTGATAACCTTGACTCTGCTAGCAATAGCATCAGTGACTAAGTCTCTTCAGCTGTGTCTGGTCAGGTGTCTGGTCCTTGGCCTATATAAAGCACTTCCTGTCAATGTACCTTGCCAGATTATTGTGGTTCCTGATCCCTTCAATAAAGCTTGTTCCTGTTTCACCTACAAAGTTGCTGAATTGGATTATTGCTGACCTAGGCTGCTGGTCTCCAAAACCTTGTGATACCTATATCATTACAAAGAGTCTAGTACCTGTGTGCAACAGAATCCCTGGCATAACTGGCATTGCTTAGTCACAATTAACAGGAATGTCAAAATAATTATACATGGATGAACAATGATATTTAGTACAATCAATTATTAATAAAATAAAACAGGAATGATATTATAGAAAATCTTATGCTTGAGTTTTAGTTACCAGGCTGTTTGCCGGAGTTTTGTGGAATTCAGATGGTTTGATCATTCAAATAGTATCCAACTTCTATCTTTTTGCTGGTTTCCTCAGCAAGACAAAGGAACTCAGGCTGTGTGTGACTTTCAAGAGGTTCTGTGTTTGTTACGTCACTTCCTGAAAGTTGGATGAAAGTACCCATTTTTGTAACTTTTAAGAGGTTTGTGGTTGTAGCATTTCACCTCCCATTCTTTTGTAGAGCCATGAATTGTACATAAGTCATACAGGGATAGTCTGGGCATCTGTGTGTAACATAAGTACTGAAAACAACAAAGTCAGAGGTGCTCATCAGAGAATGAACTAACCTGAATAGGTAGGTTTTATGGACAAAATAACCCACTATGAGAGCAACCTCACAGGGGGAAATATCCTGTAGTATATCAGTCTGGTCTCACTGAAAATACGTCTTTTTAAACACAAATGTACTATGAGCCTAATTCAGTTGAGACTTTCAGGTGATCCGGGCTCGGAATTAGAGCCAGCAAGTTATTTTGCTATTCTATTGGCGTCATTTTGCGGGCTCTGATCGAGACACGGGCTCCGGGCTGCCATTCATTGCAATCCATTGCGATTTTATAAATTTAAAGTTAATGCCCCTTCAAGCCTTTGATCTTGCAAATGCTAAAACCGAAAATCGCTATTCAATTGTTCTGATTCCCCCTCAATATCCACTCCGTCAAGCCCGCAAATGGCAATAGTCTAACCACAAGTTACTGATATCAAGGAGGTCTCGCAAAGGGCATGTTCGGAGCACTTTAAAATAAAAAAAAATCAATACTGTACTTTTATTAAAAGTTAAAGTGATGTTAGGGTTTAGAATGAATAGCACAACATTCTCAAGCGCACAAATCAGCCCAACAAAATATTTGATTTCATATTTAATTTCCGTGTTATATCGATCGCGGCAATCAATGTGTTTATACATATAATGGAACTTGCATGTAATAGAATATCATTTTTACGGCTTTATCAATATTGCATTATACCTGGAATGCGGGTTCAATTGTAACTTATAATTCAAGGACTTCGAAATCCAGCCTACAGGCTTCAACATGATTGCTAACGCAAGGCCGTAACTTGTGGTTAGAAACAGCCAATGGAATTTGGGTCCAATTGTGACTCGTAGGACTTCAATGAAAAATGGAGGTTGGATTTCAAAGTCATACAGGCTTGAACCACGAGTCACGATCGGACCCACATTCCGTTGGCTGCAAATTACGGCCTTGCGTCAGCGATCATTTTTAAGCTTGCAAATGCTACTTTTGATATCATGGTTTTTCGGGCCGGGACTTGAGGACCCGGACAATTGAATAGCACCATAAGTTGCAGCCAATGCGGGCTCGCAGCAGGCCTACTCCGATCGAGTTGCAGCCTTGCAATTGAATCAGGCTCCATGTATTTAGCTATAAATAACCAATCCCTGGCCAAACAACAACATATACTTCCATTAGCTGAGAACTGTGGGGTGGAGGGCGACAGTTTGTGCTTTTTTTTTTCTATTTTCAAAACTTTACCCGAATCATGTTCATGGCCTTTTATAGAGATTGATTATATTCAGACTTTATGCTACAAGTGTAATGTGAACCAGATGGACATTTGCTTTATAAGCTATAAACCTGGTGTCACTGGCAATTACAGCTTTATTAGAGCTTGTCTATTTTCCTGTGGAGAGCTGGATGTATATCCTCAATCACGTTACTCCACCTGGCATTTTTATTATCGTTCTCGCCTCCCCGTCCTTTGTGATGTAAAAACGTGGCATGAAATATTCCCTGCCATGAAAAGATTAACAATTCCAATCGCCCTTATCAGAAAAGAACAGATTCCGAAAAAACTACGTATATCAGTGTTCTGTCAGTGAATAATACGACTTAATGGGCGATTACACATGTTAATTCTCTAATCCTCAATACTTTAATCTACCTTAAATGCCATTATTAATTTTTTTATGCTATCTCCTGTCACCCAACTTAAAGGGATATGGAAGGTTTCTGCATGTTGCTAGTTATATGATACCCCTGTGTATTGATTTATTTTATTAAAAAGTGCTTATGAGCTCCTTTTTACTGCATAAAATAAAAAAATAGTCCCTGTATGGGTCTACCTTCGGCAGCTCATGAAGCTCATACTAACCAATCAAAAAAGATACTACGCCATTAGTTGGCAGTATCCCAATGAGCACACTATTAAATGGACATGTGAGTTTTCTGGATTTCACAAGGAATAGACGCCATTGAATGCAAGATGCGCCATAATATCAGTATCACCAACAGTAAAAAAAGTTTTCTGTCTATTCTATTCTGAAGGACTTGGCGATTTCTATGTCTTTTAACTGCTTGGCTTTTTGAATGGTGGATAAGCCTTTTGCGTGCGTCTATCAACAGTGGCGGAGCTAGTAAATAGGGAAAAAAAAGCAATATATATATATATATATATATATGTGGGTCTGTGTCTATATATATATATATATATATATATATATATATATTTATTTACATACTGTATACATCTACACATATATATATATATATATATATATATACACATAGTTGTCGTAATTTTGAGTTTGTCTATAAAGCCATGTTAAAAGTTACAGGCTTGCGCATGCGCAATGAGCACCAAAGGCGCTAATCACAAGGTCCGCAATGAGCGCCTGAGGCCCGCAAGTTATAGGGGGTAGAGGCTCTGAACGGCTTCCGAGTTATGGGCTTGAAAAAAAAATGTCCACCAATTTTTTTCAAGCCCGTATCTCAGATTTAACCGCTGCTAATTTGCTATTCAATTGGCGTCTTTTAGCGGCGTCCCAATGGGCTTCCAAGTTACGGGCTTTAAAAAAAATGTCGGCCTTTAAAAATGTAACTTTTTTTCAAGGCCATAATTCGGACACTCTTTGCGAGCTTGGGGAATAGCTTGCAATGAGCGCCGAAGGCGCTCATTGTGAGGCCCGAAGTTAGAGGGGGGGAGAGCCTGCATGAGGTCAGCAAGGGCCCCTCAGAACCCCGGGGCCTCGGTGCCTTGCACCGGCTGCACCGGCGGTAGCTCCGCCTCTGTCTGTCAAAATGTATCACAGCTTCATTCATTTGAAGAAATCGTGCTTTCTTAGGTCCTGTCATGCACTTGGTTGTTGCTTTACACAATAATATGGAATTGCGATCATTTCTCCAACTACAAACATTTACCTTACTTGCAGCTCTATTTCCATGTTATTCTGCACATAAAATAACTTTTCATTTCAATACGGGTTCACAGTGCAAACTTTTTGCCATCATTGTCAAGAATGGCGAAAATGCGGTGGAAACTTGGAGGTGGGTTTTCTTGTGTGATGCAAGTAAAAATGAGAAAAAGAAACTAGGATTCTAAGATGCATCCTGTTTTTAGAAATGTTAATATGGACAAAAAGTGCATCTTATAGTTGAGGAAATATGGTAATTACTGTTATGTATTATACAATTTCACACTCATGACCCTCTGATGAAGCTTTGTTCTGAGGCATGAAACACGTCGGGGGATCATCTTTTGGATATGGTATTTTTGTTATATCAAACTTTTTATTATTTATTTAATAAATAAATAAATAATATTATTTTTCATTTGAATATGTATAGACTGCTGTTCACCCCATCCCACTCCTAAAAAGCACTAGTTAATGGAATATGGAAGGTTTCTTGATTCTACAACATGCTTAAAAGCTCTGTTGTTTTCTACCGAAAATCAAACAAACAGTCCCTGTATGGGTCTGCCTTCTGCAGCTCATGCAGTACATTCGTACACATACACAGTTTTTCAAATTGGCCTGTTAGTGACCTCTTTCAAGCAAAGTGCTGCAGAATGTTGCGACTGATTGGTTACAATGAGACACTGAACACCCTGTACATAGTGTACACTGTCTTCATGAGCTGCAGAGAGGAGAAACCAGTTAGTAAGTATTTGTATGAATTAAGGCAGAAATAACTGAGCATATAATTATATTATACTAATGAATTGCCCGTCGAAAAATGACGGTCATAAAATTGTAAGGCAGGTAATGCTGTTTGCCACACAATGTAAGGCTTTTGGACTTTCAACGCTCATTGCGAGCCTCGCACTGGTGTACTCCACTGGTGTACTTTTGCTCATCTGAGCACCTTCTGAGCACCTTTGGCGCTTATTGCAAACCCTGCCTTGAGCGCCTGTGGCGCTCATCGTGAGGCTCGCAATGAGCGCCAAAGCGGCTCATTGCGAGCCTCTCCCCTTGTGTACTTTTGCTCCTCTGAGCACCCTGTGCGCTCATTTTGAGCCTGGAGCTGAGCGCCTTTGGCGCTCTTTGCGTGGCTCCCAATGAGTGGCTTTGGTGCTCATTGCGAGCCTCTCTTATGCTATTTGTATTTTTTTTATATATATATATTTTTTTATAATAATTAATTAATTAATTAAATAATAAATTTATATACTTTACCTATTTCTAATTAATATATCCAGCAATCAATATCCTGAAGAGCTAACAATCTCTTTTGTTTTTCCTGCAGCATACAATGTGCCTTTTGACTGTTGCTGACCTTCCTGGATAAAAGTCTTATGTGTTTGGCGGTGTTTTGCGTGGATATGGTCGTGTAGCCTCATTTTCGTTTTTTTTCAGCCACCATTTCTTATTTTCGAGTGCCAAAACTCTGCATATTCGGTGTAAATTTGCGTGGAACCTCACTCCCAGACATCCTGGCTGTCCCCCCGTGCTGTGTGTGATGTTTTTTTATGTTTTTATTTATTTTCTTTGTGTTTCCAGTGGTTTTAAAGTGTTACAGGCCGTAATTTTTCTACGGGTCTCGCATTGTGAATTGTATAATTGAGATTCCTGTTAATCTGTAGTCCCGCCGGTCGTAGGGATGGGCGCCTACAGCGCAGGACTTAGGCTGGATGAGCGCCAAAGGCTCTCATCTGCGAAGCCTCGTGAAGCGAGGCAAGCCGTTGAAGCACACGGGACTTAGGCTGACCGTTGAAGCACGCAGGACTTAGACTGGATGAGTGTTGAAGCACACAGGACTTAGGCTCATGGTTAAAATGCGAAACTACAAAACACTGGTACTTGGTACTTAGAAGTAATTTGGCCTCAGGAAATATCACCCATAGGAGGTAAATGAAGTCATTCAGCACTGTCCCTCTTCCATCTGACCTTCAACTGGGCCACATTAACATCAACTGATCAAGAACAAAACGCTTGTTTTATATCACAATGTGGCATCCTATGGACATAATGTTTCTGCAATTAAATCAGGAGAGTGGCTGTAATCTGAGCTAATGAGAGACAATATGTGATCAAGACCATCACTTGGTGCCAAGTGCCACTTATGGTTCCCCCTATAAGCTTGGATGGGGTATAAAACTATTTTTAATAGTTTAAATAATTATGGGACCTACCCTGTTATATGTATGCACGGGAAGCACGCCACCGACATCCGGATCTAGTTGTGTCTAAGTGCCCGGTAAGTGGTTTGGGGTTTTCGGGTTAGGGGATTAGGGTTAGGGGGTTAGGGTTAGGCCCGGTAAGTGGTATAGGAAGTTAGGGTTAGGGGCTTTGGGTTAGGGACTTAGGGTTAGGAAGTGAGGTTTAGGGTGTTAAGGTAAGAGGGTTGGGGCTTAGGGTTATGAAGTGAGGCATAGGGGGGTAGAATAAGAGGGTTAGGGGCTTAGGGTTAGGGTTAAGGGATTAGGGTTAGAGGGTTAGTAGGCTGTGGTGTACTAGTACATTGGGACGCAGGACGTGAGCGCGTCCGGTACCAGGAGGCTTCCCTTGTGCCCGGCACCAGGAGGCTTCCAGTGCGAACATATAACAGGATAGATCCTAATTATGCTGTTACAACGTCTTTTCTTTTTAAATCTTAATTTTTATTTTCACAACCGTTGTTTGCATATCAAAATATTTCATTGACTTGCAGGTCAATCTCA
This sequence comes from Discoglossus pictus, assembly GCA_027410445.1. Taxonomy (NCBI): domain Eukaryota; kingdom Metazoa; phylum Chordata; class Amphibia; order Anura; family Alytidae; genus Discoglossus; species Discoglossus pictus. Next base: position 93,180,614 of record CM050169.1, read on the forward strand.
ATCCGTTTACACAGATTCACATATATCATATTTCCAGCGACTTGAAGGTCAACTTAAATTACTTTATATACAGTCACAGAATTGACAGTTCCAGATTCCACAAACAACATTGTGATAACACCAAATCCATTTTCCTTTTTCTTATGAAATGCAAGTTTAGCCTGCAAACTTAACATTCATTAACAGTTTGCACAGATGAAATATAACCTGTTACTTTACCCCCCATGTTGGGAATTGCTGAGAAAAGCAAAAAGACATATTTATGCATATTTTGTCAACTCTTAAACGTTACCCCTCAAACTGGGTAACACCCGTCCTCCTGAAACACAAGAGGTGTCGGGTTAAAGTGCAACTATCCTATAAGAAATAAAAAATAAAATACAATATAACCAATTACCTATACCTTGACTATTCCTTTAGCTGTCCAGTATTGCCAACAATGCCCAGAGCGCCTGTCCAATGTGTTGGATAAATGTTCCTGCCCCAAAGCCCAACATTTTTCCCTCCTTATGGGTCCTCTATTTAATCGGTGGATATTTAAGTGGTTCTTCGAAATTGATATAGAACTGTCCGATTTGCACCAGTATTCCCATATCTTTAAAAATTCTAAGAATTGTACTGTTTAGTGTATGTGTCATTTTCTCATAAATCATATGATTGAATGTTTAGAGTGTTACAACTTTTAATGTCACATTTTATATAATAGAAGTGGAAAAGAAACACCTTGGGCCATATTTATTAAATAGAGAACTTTTCGGGGAAACCAAGTACATCAGCCCCTTGGATAAAATAGGGGTAATTCATAATTTTTAGCCTAATTATATTACATTTCAAATAATTACTGTTTTTGGTTCTCTATGATTACCTCTAGTTGTCATATTGACACCTCTTTTCTATTACCAATCCTCAATATGTATCACAATGTAAATCTCCATATTGCAGCTTCTATGGCCCGTAGCATTGCCAGCTACTTCCTTTTTGTCCACACACATATGGTGCTTGATGCCATATTAGAAGTTGTACCATATACCTTATGACAATGCTGTGTGCATTAGATGCTCCAGTATGGAGAATCACAGCTGGCTGCCCACCTACCTTGCACAGTTGGCTACTTCCTTTTAGTCTACACACATATGATGTCTGATGCCATACTATAAGTTGTACCATATACCCTATAAAAATGCCATGAAAATGATCACAGGCTATATGTTATATTGGTCGCTGTGACTCTCCATATTGCAGTTTCTATGGCACATAGCATGGTCACCTACTTCCTTTTAATCTATTCACATATGGTGCTTGATGCTATATTAGTACTTGTATCATATATCCTATGACAATGCCATGCACATTGTTATAGGGTATATGGTACATTATGTTCTGTAACATTCATATTGTAGCTTCTATGGCACATAGCATGGTCAGCTACTTCCTTTTAGACCATGCATATGGTACTTGATTACTTGATGCCATATCAGAACCTGTGCCATATACCCTATGACAATGCCTTGTATTATCATAGGGTATATGGTACATTGTGTGCAATGACTCTCCATATTGCAGCTTCTATGACACATATTACGGTCACCTACTTCCTTTTAGTCCATACACAGATAGTGCTTGATACCATATTAGAACTTGTACCATATATCATATGACAATGCCTTGTCAAATGGTATATGATACATTGAGCACTGTGCCTTTCCATATTGCAACATTAAATGCAGCAATACGGAAAGTCATGACTAGCTGTCCACATACCATCAACAGTAACATGCGTATTAATAAACCATTACTTTAATCAAATTTGACAAATATGGCTTTAATGTGAAACCATCCCTTTATTGAATATGGAGAACGTTTTTGCTGTTTACATTGCACTAGTCCCCTGTAGTTCCCCCATTCCTTTCCTCTTACTAACAAATGCATCATATGTGACATATTTGGCTAAATAATTAATATATTATCAGCTTCTATCTTAGTTGCGACTGCAGACTTCTTTCAAATGCCCCAAAATAGGAATAAAATTCCATATTATTCCATCCTTCTCTTTGTGAGAGGTGTGTTCTTTATAGATAAGTTACATCACCCTAGATAATGTGCTTTCTGAAGCCTCTCTGTAAAATGGCACAAAGCAATTGCAGAAAAAGGATTGAGGGCAGCGAAATTCTCAGAAACTGGAATTACAGCTCAGAAAATTTTCTGCAGAATTGCAGAGATAATGGACCTTTTTGCTATACAGTGTTTGGAAGGTCAATTTATAGAAGACTGGACATAAAATGCTAGTTATTTAGCCTCTATCACCTACGTACTAACCCTTGGAAGCTTTTGTGCAACAAGAAAATTATTTGAGAGTAGAACAAATCTATAAAAACATCTTATGAATAGAAGTCTTAAAATATTACTTTTAATATATATAAATAACTAGCCTTGATAAGGTAGAAATTATTTTAAAAGCCAAATAAATAAATGCTATAAAATAACTAAAATACATTTTATATGTCAATTCTCATTTCTACATGAATTAATATTAATTAGTGAATACTAACCAAGGCATTGGTCCATTGACTTGAGTGCAAGCCAACTGCACAAAATAGACTAGGTATGCTCTCTTGGTCTGAGCATGCCCAATCTTTTTTTGTGCAGTTGGCAAACTGCCCATTAAGGGCATACACAAACCTAACACTTGAGTTGGCTTGCTCAATAACAATTGTAGGCCTAAATTCACGAAGGTTTCGTCAAAAAGAGTAGCTCCCAGGCCAGCATTTTAGGATTTCCCTGTTGTGCAAAGACAAGTCAGTCAGACCCTTCATTACAGGTTGGTGAATCTTGCCTATATCGTGTTTGTTCTGAATAATGTTGTTGTTGTTTAGTCGTTTGGTCATGTCCGACTCTCCATGACCCAATGGACCACAGCATTGCTACTGCTCCTCGGAGCTCCATCAAGCAGTCCTGATTATAGTATCCCTTTAAATGATGTCCTTGTTTATCAATAAGTATCAATAACACAGTAACAATGTATCCATAAATGTTTCTTTTTCATTTCTCTGGCACAGTGCCAGAATATTTAACCCTTTGTGTCTGCTAGGATTCCAGAGTGATATGATTACTTTGTACTTCAGCATTGTTGGAAATACTTATCATTCCATATCAGTGCCGCAAAATTGCTAAAATTAAAGGGGCCATATCATTTATCAACCTTCTCTGAAACATTGTGTATTTTTTGGTCCTTGCAGGACCTGGAGAACCACTCTTTGCAGTAAGCAAATAACTATAAATAAACTATAAAAACTTCTATAAAAATGAAATATGCATCGATTTTAAAAATTCTAAATGTTATCCTTAACTAGATTACAGTTTGATGATGTAGAGCTATGTCTATGAATACATTGTCCCTTTAAAGTGGTACTAATTATGGAGGTAGAGAATAAAACCATAAAAATGCTTTAAAAAAAACTTCACTATCTAAGAAATCCCCAATATATTTGCAAACAAATATTGAGCCTCATTCAATTCGGGGCTCGCAACTCCATCGCAGAAAGCTCAGAAACCCACCAACGCCTAAACCTGTGTGTTCACTTTCTCAGTTACGGCACAGTCAGGGATTTACGATTTTCGCTGCCTTTTAAACCCATTTCTGCAGCTTTAATAAATGTTTTTCTGTTCCTATTTTTTAATTGGCCTGTGACGTAATCGAAAATTACGGGCTTGCTTGATTTTGGCTCACGTCATAGGATTGGCTCCCTGAAAGCGTTACTTGATTCTTGAGTCTTTGGCCGGTAACTTGCGGGCTTGTTTATTTGAATCGTTCTGTAATTGTAGCAAATCTCAAGCCCGCAGACATATGTCCTGTAGGACACAATCTGTGGGCTTGCACTTAAAAGAGGCTCTATGTCTTTGTTTTGTTGATTGACATTTATTTATTGTCCGACCCCCATAAATACATATTTACTCCACCAGGTGGCAATCAAATACTAATCTTTCTGTGCTTGAAAATTTTGGAAAATAATTTGAAAACAGCTACAACTCATAGAAAAATAGATTTGATGGTATAAAAAAACAAAAAGAGCCATCTAGTCTGCCCATTATATCTACATGAATGTGCTTAAATTCGTTAACTGTGTTAGACCCTACTACATCCACTGTTCCACTTCTCTACTACCCTTTCTTTATAATATAACTTTATCACATTACCCGTATATCTTCCAACTTCCAACTTCAAATCAGGATCTCTTGTTCTTGCTCCCCCATGAAAATTTCCTTATACGTTTTGTCTTTCATACCATGTGACTCACCTAAAAAATCATGGGATCAGTGGAAAATATATGTATATTGATGATATCCTTAATAATGTTTCACAAGTGATGCAAAATGGAAACCTCCAGGCACAGGTAGCCTTACTTTGCATCATTAAACGCATAGGCGGATCTGCCATTGCAGCATGCAATGCACTGGGGCCCTCCTCTAGGGGCCCCATTACAGTCTTTAATTATATATATTTTTATTTCTGTTGTGTACAGCCCTCCCACCTTGGCTCATAGCTACCTGGGTCCACCCTTGTCCCCTTAGTTTCACCATTTCTCATGACCAGCCTGCCGGCGTGTCTTCCTCCTTAGTCAAGAATCTTGTAGGACATCATGTGTGTGGTGAGAAGAAGCTCAGGCAGGGGAGTCATAGGGCCAGGTCCTGTATGCTAATGTCCTGCTCACAGTACTTGATAAGAGTGGGAGAGGGGTTTGACTGCCATATAACATTGGGGGTCTTTATTTTGGCCACTACAGAGACAGACAAGCAGGCTGAAATCCTAATTAGCACATCAAAGCAGCTATTTAATATGTATGAACTGCTCATTTGCATACAAATATATCAACAATAACATGGATTATCCCATGACGGATTCACTTTATAAAACAATGGCTAACATAACACCAATGTTTCATGCTCTTTAAGAACAACAGCTAAAAACACTTACAGCCTTATTAAATTGCAATTTGTCCAATTGAATAGGGCTCTATATAAGCACAGAGCATATTTTTTACATAAGTTTTTAGTTAGTGAAGACTTTGCTTTTGGATAGAAGTTCACCAATTAAAAACTTCTGTAAAAAAAATATGCTATGTGCTTAAATAGAGTCCTATTCAATTGTAATTTAATAAGGCTGTTGATTTTGTTGTGACAGAGTCCCTTTAAGCCTAACCTAACCCAAGCTGAATTGTTTTTTTTCAGCTTTGACCATTTTATGAACAAGAATGTTTTTGCTTCATGTATTCTCATGCAGTTGGAATCATAGTAATTTACAAAATATGAAGGTAAGAAACACTGTGGCAAAAACATCCTATTTGTGTCTTGCTTGGACGCTGGAGCCTGAAATGAAACGTCTCGCTGTAAGAGCCTCCCATGATACAATGCAGCAGGTTGTCTGGAATTCAGATTTCTAAGCAAATACATTAATAATATTTTGAACAATTTTTTAGCATTTAATGTTAATTTAAAATAGTAAAACCATTATATATATATATATATATATATATATATATATATATATATATATATATATATATATAAAATGATATATATGTGTGTGTGTATGTTTGTATATGTATTTATACAGCAGGCATATGCTTAAAGGGAGCCATGTTTAAAATTGTATTTGGCTTAAAGACTGATGCCTCTGTGGGCACATTTGCATGTCCCTGCCCAGGTTCCCAGAATGCAGTGTAATATGTGTATTTCTGAACACAGATGTACTATTTATTTATTATATCACATATATAGTTGTCAGTGTGGGTAACGTTTGGGGTGTTGGTCACGCTTTGCGAGCCTGATTGCAGACCATAGGCAATTAGGCTGCAATGAGCGCCAAAGGTGCCAAAAAAAAATAGCCATGCAATTTATAATCTTAATGGAGCAAATATAGGGGTATCAGATATTGAAAGGGATTTGGGAGTGCTTGTGGACAACCACCTTGGTAACAGTGCTCAATGCCAAGCAGCAGCTGCAAAGGCACAACATTCCCCAATACATTATTTCATGTTCAATTTTCTTGTTATACAGTCAGGTCCATAAATATTGGGACATCGACACAATTCTAATATTTTTGGCTCTATACACCACCACAATGGATTTGAAATTAAACGAACAAGGTGTGCTTTAACTGCAGACTTTCAGCTTTAATTTGAGGGTATTTACATCCAAATCAGGTGAACGGTGTAGGAATTACAACAGTTTGTATATGTGCCTCCCACTTTTAAAGGGACCAAAAGTAATGGGACAGATTAACAGTCATAAAACAAACTTTCAGTTTTTAATACTTGGTTGCAAATCCTTTGCAGTCAATTACAGCCTGAAGTCTGGAACGCATAGACCTCACCAGACGCTGGGTTTCATCCCTGGTGATGCTCTGCCAGACCTCTATTGCAACTGTCTTCAGTTCCTGCTTATTCTTGGGGCATTTTCCCTTCAGTTTTGTCTTCAGCAAGTGAAATGCATGCTCAATCGGATTCAGGTCAGGTGATTGACTTGGCCATTGCATAACATTCCACTTCTTTCCCTTAAAAAACTCTTTGGTTGCTTTTGCAGTAAGCTTCGGGTCATTATCCATCTGCACTGTGAAGCGCCGTCCAATGAGTTCTGAAGCATTTGGCTGAATGTGAGCAGAAAATATTGTCCGAAACACTTCAGAATTCATCCTGATGCTTTTGTCAGCAGTCACATCATCAATAAATACAAGAGAACCAGTTCCATTGGCAGCCATACATGCCCACGCCATGACACTACCACCACCATGCTTCACTGATGAGGTGGTATGCTTTGGATCATAAGCAGTTCCTTTCCTTCTCCATACTCTTCTCTTCCCATCACTCTGGTACAAGTTGATCTTAGTCTCTTCTGTCCATAGGATGTTGTTCCAGAACTGTGAAGGCTTTTTTAGGTGTTGTTTGGAAAACTCTAATCTGGCCTTCCTGTTTTTGAGGCTCACCAATGGTTTACATCTTGTGGTGAACCCTCTGTATTTATTCTGATGAAGTCTTCTCTTGATTGTTGACTTTGACACACAGACACCTACCTCCTGGAGAGTGTTCTTGATCTGGCCAACTGTTGTGAAGGGTGTTTTCTTCACCAGGGAAAGAATTCTTTGGTCATCCACCACAGTTGTTTTCCGTGGTCTTCCGGGTCTTTTGGTGTTGCTGAGCTCACCGGTACGTTCTTTCTTTTTAAGGATGTTCCAAACAGTTGATTTGGCCACACCTAATGTTTTTGCTATCTCTCTGATGGGTTTGTTTTGTTTTTTCAGCCTAATGATGGCTTGCTTCACTGATAGTGACAGCTCTTTGGATCTCATATTGAGAGTTAACAGCAACAAATGCAAATAGCACACTTGAAATTAACTCTGGAGCTTATATCTGCTCTTTGTAAATGGGATAATGAGGGAATAACACACACCTGGCCATGAAACAGCTGAGCAGCCAATTGTCCCATTACTTTTGGTCCCTTAAAAAGTGGGAGGCACATATACAAACTTTTGTAATTACTACACCGTTCACCTGATTTGAACGTAAATACCCTCAAACTAAAGCTGAAAGTCTGCAGTTAAAGCACATCTTGTTCATTTAATTTCAAATCCATTGTGGTGGTGTATAGAGCCAAAAATATTAGAATTGTGTCGATGTCCCAATATTTATGGACCTGACTGTATATTGATCACGGTGATCAATGTGAAGTCCTACTGGTTTCAACCTACAAGCCAGTAGGACTTTGGAATCCAACCACCATTTTTCAACATTCTACGGGCTTGGGGGTTGAAACCCATAGGACTTCGAAAATGGAAGTTTGATTTAAAAGTCCTAATGCCTTCACTTACGAGTTACGGGCTTGGAGGTTGGTCAATAGGACGATCTCTGTTTCCATCGGCTGTTTCTGCATCAGGATTTACGGGCTTGCTCCCGTAAGATGTTCAAGCCAGCAAATGCTACGTCCGACGGCAATGGTTTCCGATTTTCGCTATCGGCCCCCTAACTTGCAGGCCCGGCCAATTGAATAGCATCGCTAAAGTAGAGAAACCGGAGCATGCAACTCAATCTCAGGTATTTGGCTGTCTTCGATCCAGTTGCGAGCCCCCAAGTGAGTGAGGCTCATAGGATGTAAGTCTGCGGGCCTCCTAAGGGCCCACAGCATCCACAACTTATAGTGCTATTCAATTGGCCTGGCACACAAGTCCTGGCCTGATAGCGCACATCGCAATCCATGCTATCGAACTTAGCATTTGCGAGCTTGAAAATGATCGATGACGCAAGGCCGTAACTCCCGGTTACAAACAGCCAAAGTAATGTGGGTCCGATCGTGACTCGTGGTTCAAGCCCGTAGGACTTTAAAATTCAACTTCCATTTTTCATTGAAGGCATATGGGCTTGAATTATGAGTTACGATTGGACCCACATTCCAGATATAATGCAATAATGATAAAGCCGTAAATATGATGTTCTATCACATGCGAGTTCCATTATATGTATTAACACATTGATTGCTGGGATTGAATTAACTCAGACAATAAACATGAAATAAAGTATTTTTTGGGGCCAATTTGCGAGCTTGAGAATGTTGTGCTATTAATTCTAAGACCTAACATCACTTTTAATAAAAGTACAGTAGTGTGTGTATATGTGCATTTACAGTGCTCCGGACATGTCATTAAGCCCTTGACAAGTCCTCCTACATACCAGTAACTTGTGGTTTGACTTCTGACATTTGCGGCCTTGGCGGGGTGTTTAGCGAGGGGGAATAGGAGCAATTGAATAGCGATTTACGATTTTAGAGTTCGCAACTCTTGCGGCCGTGAAAGATCAAAGGCTTGGAGGGGCATTAACTTGCATATTCAATTTGAAGCCTGCAACTTGATCGCAGACAGCAGTATGTCTGCGGGTGTGTTGCGGGCTCCCGTCCATCTCAGATTACAGTGCTATTCAACTGCTCAAGCCTGTAAGTTACTGTCCCAAAGCCAAAACTGTAAACGATGCACTGGCTCGTAGCAGTTCAGAGCGGGAACATGATTAATTCAGCAAGCCCGTAACCTCCCATTCTGAATCAGCCAATAGAAAATTAGACTGTCATTATTACAGCAGTAAAACATGGAGCTTACATGTAAATTAATTAGGTTCGGGGGTCCGATATGCGATCAGACTTGCAAACCCACAAAATAAAGAATTATGAAAGTGAATGCCAATACAGTTCTAGTCCATCGCTTTTCCCATTATTTACAGTGCAGTAGTGATTTTGTATTTGCATTTACAGTGCTACGAACAGGTGTTTAACCCCCTTGCGAGTTCTCTCTAGCACTCGTAGTATTTTCTCCTTCATTTGCCATTTGTGGGTGTGAAAACATTTGCGTGCTTGGGGAAACTGAAGAGCGGTTTGTGATTTTAGCCTTGCGAAAGTGAAAGAACAAAGGCTTCTGGAGGCTGTAAGTTACGGGTTTAACTATCCCCATTTTTTCAAGGCTGTAACTCGGAAGCTGTTCAGAGCCTGGCAAAAGACGCCAATTGAATAGCAAATTGTTACTTGCGACCTCACTTACGGACTACCTGATCGCCCGTAGCCTCAACTGAATATGGCCTTAAGTTACTTTCAAGTCTTTCATTGAGCAAAACTTAAATACTTAAATCGCCTCTTCAGCTCTTTAAAATATAAATAAGGATGTTTCTGTAAACTGATACATTGTGTCATTGAATCATAATAATTGATATAATTGTTACTTTGTATTCAATGTTCAGCCCACCATACGTTTCTGTTATTATTTCTCGTAAAATATAAATTAAAACATTTCCTGCAATGAAATACAATGCCTATCCTTACTATTATTTGTTATGTACTAGTACTTTGAAAAAGGGCCAGGCCTAGGGTAGCACATTTAGTGAGAAACAAGTTACTTTTAGTAGCATGTACCATGTAACTCATTAGACCAGTGATGGATAACCCTCCAACAGACCAGGATTTGTACATCTCTCCGCTTGAGCATAGTTAAATAAATGAAACTGAATAACTCACAGGTGCAGTGGGCACCTAAATACACAGAGATCCAGAAATCCTGGACTGTTGCCCAAGTAGGATAGCGTTGTCCTCTGCTGTGGTAGAATGTCTGTATATCCAGAAATGTTCCTGGATGTTACTAGATATATAATATCCCTGTATATCTATTAAGAAGTGCTTATAAGCTCTTCCTAAAATCCAACAAATAGTCCCTGTATGGGTCTGCCCTCGGCAGCAAATGAAGACACAGACTCTGAAGAAGTAAATGTGTAGTATAGTGTACTAGCTTATCAAAGACCAAATCTCAGCAGAATGTTGCTGAGAGATGGTCACTGATTGGTTAGCATGAGATAATACACAGCCAGTACTACAGAGTCTGTGTCTGCATGTGCTGCAGTGGGCAGATCCATATAGGGACTATTTGTTGGATTTTAGGCAGTAAAACCAGAGTGTATAAGCACTTCTTAATAGCATAAAGTACATAAAAGCAAATACACATGGATATTATATATTTGGCTTAATTTCCTGTAATATAGTTTGGTTTGATCTTCCTGGAGTCAAAGGGACTCTAAGCAGTTTTCTCCAACACCACAATTCAAAGACATCAATTCTCCTGTGCTAAGCCTTCTTTATGGTCCAGCTCTCACATCCGTCGGTTACTACTGGGAATACCAGAGTTCTAACTATGCGGCCCTTTGTTTATAGTGATATATCTTTCCTTTTGAATAGCTTTTCCAGACTTGCCATAGCTTTCCTCCCCTGTAACATCTTTTAGTGTGCAGAAATCTTGGATTCCAGGAAAATAATAATAGAGAATAATATATGGACCTGTTGATAGTGTAATATCTTTACTTTTTAAAAGCTTGTCCAGACTTGCCATAGCTTCCCTGGCTTTTGATTTAATGGCTGCAGTCTAATATTAATATTAATTGAGACAAATATTACGATACATACATATTTCAAGATATTTCCCCCACATTATTGCCCCCACTGCCATTACTATTCTCTATAGTTAGTTGGAATCCAAGTAGTTAAGATAAAATAAAGCTGAAATAGATTTGTCAAGAGCTCTCCTGAAAGTTTTAAATAAAATATTATCGATTCACTTTGTTCTGTTTCTTTGCTGAAGGCAAAATCGGAGACATTCTGCAAAAAATGACCTTAAACTGAGTGTAGCGGATTGTAACTGACAGGGAATAAAAATCCCGGCTTAATATCAGGAGGATAACGCAATAAGTGGCAAATTTGCATGTACTCAGAGCAAGGTATTTTAATGCTCACAGCGCTGCCTTTCAAATGAATATTGTAAATCCCTGCACAATGACCAACATTAAAACTAAATCCATTTAAAGATATGCAATCAAGACCAAAGAATATAAACTGATTTTTTTCAGAATTTTTGTATTGAGAAATTCTAATGGGTAATAGAACAAATGGTATTAATAATGGAAAATATCAATGTTTAATGAGCCATTTTAAAACAAGATGGCTATTAAAAATTATATTGTAGGATAAAAAGATTATAAGGAAAATTAAGGATTAAATTAGAATTTGGAATTTTTTATTTAAAAGGTGACAATAAGTTCATGCAGTGATACAATATAATGTAAAAAAAGATTTGCATAAAATATACTGATATTATTGTATAATTGTAGATAATCAAGCGCATTCTCTATCATTATTGACTACAATATAGAGTATTATAATGTGTTACATATACAGGAGCAAGTCAGTGGTCATATATTTAAAATGTAATTATTAAGAACTACACTTATATAGAGTGAGGTAGCTGTGAGTGTCCAGTCATCTAGACAAATTATCTGGGTATTGTAGTATATAGTGATAACTTTTTTTATTCAACATATATATCCATAGTAATGACAAGCTTTCAAGAGTGGACACCACTTTTCAGAGAATATTCACTCTTTCAAAACCTGAAAATCAAAATACTGAAAGGCCAGTTCAAAACCATACAGGAAAGAAAGACCTTTGGAATAAAAATGAAAACACTATTTAGTACTAAAAATACAGGACCTAATGTACATTTGGGATTTCTCTTCCTTCCAAAATTGCATGTGACCCCTCAATCTTTCTTGTCACCCTGCAGCCTTTTCGGTCCGTTGGTATCCAAAATGTAGAATAATATACTAAAAGGAGCTGTTGTTTCTCAGATGACATTAAGACTGTTGTGCATAGAAAAGTAACCACAGTCCTTAGGTAATAATTTAGTTAATCCAATTAGCTTTTAGCTCCAACTGTGCTTTCAGATTAGATGGAGTTCCTGAAGAAGCCCAATACTTGGTGAAACGCATTGAGGTTGCCTCAGAGATTACTGTTATGATGTCTCCTTGGTAACGCCAATGCTAACGTCATCATGTTGGAACACCAACTCATCTGGAATATAGAGCTCCTGTTACCAATTGGATGTACTATATATATATATATATATATATATATATATATATATATATATATATATATATATATTTATTTATATATATATATTTATATATATATATATATAGTCTAAGTTTACAGCATGCATACATTTTCCACATGAGGGAGAAGGAAATGCATTATATACAGTGCCATGTAAAAGTGTTCACCCCCCTTGACTTTTTACCTATTTTGTTACATTACAGCCTTAAGTTAAATGTTTTGTTAATCTGAATTTTATGTGATGGATCAGAACACAATAGTCTAAGTTGGTGAAGTGAAATGAGAAAAATATATACATAAAACTATTTTTTAGAAATAGAAAACAGAAAATTGGCATGTGCGTATGTATTCACCCCCTTTGTTATGACGCCCATAAAAAGCTCTGGTGCAACTAATTACATTCAGAAGTCACATAATTAGTGAAATGATGTCCACCTGTGTGCAATCTAAGGACTGGGAAACTGGTCAGAGTTGAGGGAAAGATGGATGGTTCTAAATACAGGGATATTCTTGAGCAAAACCTGTACCACTCTGTGCTTGATTTGAGGCTAGGACAGAGGTTCACCTTCCAGCAGGACAATGACCCCAAACACACTGCTAAAGCAACACTTGAGTGGTTTAAGGGGAAACATGTAAATGTGTTGGAAATGGCTTAGTCAAAGCCCAGACCTCAATTCAATAGAAAATCTGTGGTCAGACTTAAAGATTGCTGTTCACAAGCGCAAACCATCCAACCAGAAGGAACTGGAGCAGTTTTGCAAGGAGGAATGGGCAAAAATCCCAGTGGTAAAATGTGGCAAGCTCATAGAGACTTATCCAAAGTGACTTGGAGCTGTGATTGCTGCAAAAGGTGGCTCTACAAAGTATTGACTTTAGGGGATGAATAGTTATGCACAATGACTTTTTCTGTTATTTTGTCCTATTTGTTGTTTGCTTCACAATAAAAAAAAAAACATCTTCAAAGTTGTGGGCATGTTCTGTAAATTAAATGACGCAAATCCTCAAAAATCCATGTTAATTCCAGGTTGTCAGGCAACAAAACACGAAAAATGCCAAGGGGGGTGAATACAAGACTCTCTATATATATTATATTATATAAAGCTAAGAGAAATGCTGGAAATGCATTTCCTTCTCCCTCATGTGGAAAATATATGTGTACTGTAAACCTAGACTGTGAAGCATTACAAAACAGCATAAAATATTATGTTTCGGGGGATAATGGAGACATACATAAATTAGCCTCCGACTGATATTTAATCATTTCTGCTGAATTCATAATGCCAAACAACATGTTTGGGATGAAGTGTAACTTATAGCTCTAAATTAATAGCATGGAGAAGTGAGCAATTTTGCTCTCAGCTTTTCCAATTTATATTCAGGTGAGTGGAAAAATGAGATTATAACCTATTTTTTTCTGATGCCACAGCACAATAATATGCATTATATCAGCAGCATTATAAATGCATGGGGAATTCAGAAAAAAGCACAGGAGAGCATATGAATAGCATAAAATTATTTAAAATATAAATATGTAATTTGCAAGGTGAATATCAATTATTCAAGAATTACGCTGAATACACATTCTAGGAAATAAATAGTTTGGATGGGGGTCTTGAAGCCAGAAGATACACTGGTAGTGAACATGTAGAGCTTTCACCCACTTTGAGTAATGATTGAATTCAGAATAAACACGAGACGTAATTGCGTTTTTGCAGAATTTATTTATTCTGCATTATGAGTTTTTATTATTTGCTAGCTGAAATGGTTTATAACCATATGTTGTCCAATTTCAGGCAAAAAATATTATATTTAAATACTGAGAGGAAGTGTATGTTTTTAAAATAATGTCTTGCTCTACAGATCTCACTGGGGGGTAATTTCATGAACAGAATTTAAATTAGTGGTATATCACCAGGACTAGATTTAATCTCTGACGCCTCTAGGCACAGCATTTCCTATAGGTGTCTTTTTTATGCCAAGGAACATTTTAAAGTGTGAAATGAGGCACCCTTCACAGGGAAGTACTCCGAGGTGGCTGCCTAGTTGGCCTAAAGAGAAATCCAGCCATGTATATGAATACAATGAAAAATAAATAGCAGTAAAATTGATAATATTATCTATATCTAACTTTTTAACAATTACTAGATTTCCCAGTACACCAGTCCATTTTCTTTTCAAATGTATATTCTCAGCAGATATGATCAAAGTTCAACATAATATATGAAATTAGCAGTAATTTAAGATTTTTGTACAATGATCTACCTAAATGTTTTTCCTTATCAAATGTTGTTACAGGTTATATGTCTTGGCAGACTGACAAAAGAAATTAGGCTCACGAAGCATTAAGGGCTTATAGAAAATATTAGTCAGGATAGGGCCAAGGAAAGGTGACAAAGAGGAACACACACATATCTATCTATCTATCTATCTATCTATCTATCTATCTATCTATCTATCTATCTATCTACCTATCTATCTATCTATCTATCTAGCTATCTACATACATACTATCTATCTCACACACACCAATAGTAGCGCTACCCTTAGCCTTGCCCCTCTCATCACACGTTCCAAAAAACAGCTGTCTCTGCATTGTGAGCTCACCAGTCAAATTCATGCACATGCACTTTAAGCAGATATTAACTTTGGCTTGTATCCGATATTTGCAATCCCATATTATCAGTGAGCACACCCCTAAGGGGAAATGTCCAAATTGGCCCCAAAGTGTCAATATTTTGTGTGGCCAACATTATTTTCCAGCACTGCCTTAACCCTCATGTAGCTCAGGCGAAGGTGCTCATTGCCTGTGAGCCTCGTGTAGTGAGACGACCAGTTGAAGCATTGAAAGACGCAGGACTTGGCCTCCAAGCACTTAGAAAATGCGGGATCTCCCTAGACTGCAAGCCATTGAGGAATGCGGAACGTAGAAAAGAAATAAAGAGATGCGGGACTTAGAAACAAAAAATATGAGGTCAGAAAAATATGAAGTTAACGGCAGAACCGCGCAAATAGAAAAACACAAAAAATGTAGTTGAGGAAAAGATGAGGAACGTGCGACTTAGGCTGCAAGCAGTTGAGGAACGCAGGACTTAGAAAATATATTGCGATCTCGGAATTGCGGGGGCAAAAAAATCCGACCTCAGAAAAATACGATTCTAACGGCCGAACCGCGGACTTCGAAAAACACGAAGAGCACGAAAAATAATAAAAAATGTATTAAAACACACTCACACACCGCACAGGGGGAGAGCCAGGATGCCTGGGAGTGAGGTTGCAAGAGAATTTAAGCCGAATTTTACGTGTTTTGGCACTCGAAAATCGGCTAAGCGAGTAAAAAAAATGGCAGACGAAAAAAATTAAAAGAAGGCTAAACAAGGTCGGAGCATGCGAACTCCCTGCCAGGCACGTATGAGTTAGCCAGGAACATACAAGTTTCAAAATATAACATTAGGACGGAAGGAAAATACTCGCAAGGTAAGTAAGACATATAAAATTGCCGCCATTTTACAAAACTAACTTGCAAATAGTAACATTATGATTCTGAAATGGCGGTTTACCCGCCTAAACCAATGGTTTTGGTTTGCGCACGCAGCCTATATATACAGCAGACTTGGCACACTGCTGACACTTTCTCCTTAGGTGATGAACAGTTTGACTTTGACATTTTCTGCTGTCGGAAAATCCAAAGAGATTGCTAGCTCTTCAGGATATTGATTGGTGGATATTAACTACAAATAGGTAAAGTATATTAATTTATTAATAAATTAATTATTATTAAAAAAATAAAAATAATTACCATTAAAATTTATTATTATTTAAAAAAAAATCTGCAAAATCTTTTCCACTGCCCTTACTTTATGAAGACATAAATGCTTAGCTCTTTCTAATATATTTATTTATTGATTGATTAATTCATTCATTAATTTATTAATTAGTAATCGTTTTAAAATATATATATATATTTTACACTGCACTAAAAAAAATGTAGATTTTACACTACATTTATACATCTGTATTACTGCTCATTGCCTGACAGGGATAGGACCCTCAAAGCAGTTACATATTTTAATCAGTTCCTTAGGCTCTGACACCTGCTACCTTGAACATTTTTTACTGCAGGGGCGGCTGGTGCATAGGGGCAAAAGAACAGGCGCCCCTCAAAATGTTTTAATCACTTTAACATTGTATTTTAAATTTATATAGATAATACAATTTAATTATATCTGTATATCAGCTTTCATGTCTTCTTTCATATGATTTTGTTAAAAATATGTATCTATCACTTTAAATTAACCCTTTGTGGGCCTCCCCGCTTGCCTGGTGTCTCTCTCCCTAGTGCTGCTATATTACAGTGTGTGTGAGCGTTGAGCTCCACTTCAGTGTGTACAAATGCAGTGTTCAATTAAATGTATCAATTTTCCTGACTGACAGCTTGCAGCTTCAACCAATCAGTGCTGTAGGCTGTCTGGTTTCTAAGAACATCGACTCTGACCGTTCCCTCTGAGCGCCCACAAGCCAATGGAGTCTTAATGTTAGATATGACATCAGGAAGGCTATAAAAAGCTTCTCACTCTGTTCCCTCCCTGACAGATCCTCCCTGGCTGGACCTTGATCTACCCAACCTCAAAGTAAGTTTTCCCAACACTACACTACCCAACCCCCTAGTCTTAAGAAACTCAGGGCCCCCACTACTGCCCCCATCTACCCCTTCCTGCCCTCTGATGCCCTACACTGCCCCCTCTACTCCACAATGCCTCCTCTTGCTCTCTGATGCCCCATCTACCCTCTCCTGCCCTACTCTGGCCCCATCTAGGCCCTGCTACCCCCTCCTGCCCTCTGATGCCCCATCTACCCCATCCTGCCCTATACTGCCTCCATGTAGGCCCCCTACCCCCTCCTGTCCTCTGATGCCACCGTATACCCCCTCCTGGCCTACACTGCCCCCATCTAGGCCCTGCTACCCCCTCCTGACCTCTGATACCCCCATCTAGGCCCCGATGCCCCCTCCTGCCCTACACTGCCCCCATATAGGCCACGCTACCACTTCCTTGTCATACACTGCCCCATGTAGGCCCCGCTAACCCCTACTGCCCTACACTGCCGCATCTAAGCCCCACTACCTCCTCCTGTCCTACACTGCCCCATCTAGGCCCCGCTACCCCCTCCTGCCCTACACTGCCCCATCTATTCTCCAATGCCTCCTCCTGCACTATGATGCCCCCATCTACCCCATCCTGCCCTACACTGCCCCCATCTAGGCCCCCTACCCCATCCTGTCCTCTGATGCCACCATATACCCCCTCCTGGCCTACACTGCTCCTATCTAGGCCCTGCTACCCCCTCCTGACCTCTGATGCCCCATCTAGGCCCCAATGCACATCCTGCCCTACACAGCCCACATATAGGCCCCACTACCCCCTCCTTCCCTACACTACCCCATCTAGGCCCCAATGCCCCCTCCTTGCCCTACACTGCCCCCATCTAGGCCCCCTACCCCATCCTGTCCTCTGATGCCACCATATACCCCCTCCTGGCCTACACTGCTCCCATCTAGGCCTTGCTACCCCCTCCTGACCTCTGATGCCCAATCTAGGCCCCAATCCCCCTCCTGCCCTACACTGCCCCCATATAGGCCCCACTACCCCCTCCTGCCCTACACTGCCCCATTTAAGCCCCACTACCCCCTCCTGTCCTACACTGCCCCATCTAGGCCCCGCTACCCCCTCCTGCCCTACACTGCCCCATCTATTCTCCAATGCCTCCTCCTGCCCTATGATGCCCCCATCTACCCCATGCTGCCATACACTGCCCCCATCTAGGCCGCTACCCCATCCTGTCCTCTGATGCCACCATATACCCCCTCCTGGCCTACACTGCTCCCATCTAGGCCCTGCTACCCCCTCCTGACCTCTGATGCCCCATCTAGGCCCCAATGCCCCTCCTGCCCTACACTGTCCCCATATAGGCCCCACTACCCCCTCCTTCCCTACACTGCCCCATCTAGGCCCCAATGCCCCCTCCTTGCCCTACACTGCCCCCATCAAGGCATTGCTACCCCCTCCTGCCCTACACTGCCCCATGTAGGCCTCGCTAACCCCTCCTGCCCTATACTGTCCTATCTAAGCCCGCTAACCCCTCCTGCCCTACACTGCCCCATCTAAGACCCACTACCCCCTCCAGTCCTACACTGACCCATCTAGGCCCCGCTACCCCCACCTGCCCTACACTGCCCCATCTATTCTCCAATGGCATCTCCTGCGCTATGATGCCCCCATCTACCCCATCCTGCCCTACACTGCCCCCATCTAGGCCTCTACCCCATCCTGTCCTCTGATGCCACCATATACCCCCTCCTGGTCTACACTGCCCCCATCTAGGCCCTGCTACCCCCTCCTGACCTCTGATGCCCCATCTAGGCCCCAATGCCCCTCCTGCCCTACACTGTCCCCATATAGGCCCCACTACCCCCTCCTTCCCTACACTGCCCCATCTAGGCCCCAATGCCCCCTCCTTGCCCTACACTGCCCCCATCAAGGCATTGCTACCCCCTCCTGCCCTACACTGCCCCATGTAGGCCTTGCTAACCCCTCCTGCCCTATACTGTCCTATCTAAGCCCGCTAACCCCTCCTGCCCTACACTGCCCCATCTAAGACCCACTACCCCCTCCAGTCCTACACTGACCCATCTAGGCCCCGCTACCCCCACCTGCCCTACACTGCCCCATCTATTCTCCAATGCCATCTCCTGCGCTATGATGCCCCCATCTACCCCATCCTGCCCTACACTGCCCCCATCTAGGCCTCTACCCCATCCTGTCCTCTGATGCCACCATATACCCCCTCCTGGCCTACACTCCCCCCATCTAGGCCCTGCTACCCCCTCCTGACCTCTGATGCCCCATCTAGGCCCCAATGCCCCTCCTGCCCTACACTGCCCCCATATAGGCCCTCACTACCCCCTCCTTCCCTACACTGCCCCATCTAGGCCCCAATGCCCCCTCCTTGCCCTACACTGCCCCCATCTAGGCCCCGCTACCCCCTCCTGCCCCTCACTGCCCCATGTAGGCCCTGCTAACCCCTCCTGCCCTACACTGTCCCATCTAAGCCCCACTACCCCCTCCTTCCCTACACTGCCCCATCTAGGCCCCAATGCCCCCTCCTTGCCCTACACTGCCCCCATCTAGGCCCCGCTACCCCCACCTGCCCTACACTGCCCCATCTATTCTCCAATGCCTCCTCCTGCCCTATGATGCCCCCATCTACCCCATGCTGCCATACACTGCCCCCATCTAGGCCGCTACCCCATCCTGTCCTCTGATGCCACCATATACCCCCTCCTGGCCTACACTGCTCCCATCTAGGCCCTGCTACCCCCTCCTGACCTCTGATGCCCCATCTAGGCCCCAATGCCCCTCCTGCCCTACACTGTCCCCATATAGGCCCCACTACCCCCTCCTTCCCTACACTGCCCCATCTAGGCCCCAATGCCCCCTCCTTGCCCTACACTGCCCCCATCAAGGCATTGCTACCCCCTCCTGCCCTACACTGCCCCATGTAGGCCTCGCTAACCCCTCCTGCCCTATACTGTCCTATCTAAGCCCGCTAACCCCTCCTGCCCTACACTGCCCCATCTAAGACCCATTACCCCCTCCAGTCCTACACTGACCCATCTAGGCCCCGCTACCCCCACCTGCCCTACACTGCCCCATCTATTCTCCAATGCCATCTCCTGCGCTATGATGCCCCCATCTACCCCATCCTGCCCTACACTGCCCCCATCTAGGCCTCTACCCCATCCTGTCCTCTGATGCCACCATATACCCCCCCCTGGCCTACACTGCCCCCATCTAGGCCCTGCTACCCCCTCCTGACCTCTGATGCCCCATCTAGGCCCCAATGCCCCTCCTGCCCTACACTGCCCCCATATAGGCCCCACTACCCCCTCCTTCCCTACACTGCCCCATCTAGGCCCCAATGCCCCCTCCTTGCCCTACACTGCCCCCATCTAGGCCCCGCTACCCCCTCCTGCCCCTCACTGCCCCATGTAGGCCCTGCTAACCCCTCCTGCCCTACACTGTCCCATCTAAGCCCCACTACCCCCTCCTCCCCTACACTGGCCCTATCTAGGCCCGCTACCCCCTCCTGCCCTACAATGCCCCAATCTAGGTTCTGCTACCCCCTCCTTGCCATACACTGCCCCATGTAGGCCCTGCTAACCCCTCCTGCCCTACACTGCCCCCATCTAGGCCCTGCTACACCCTCCTGTCCTACACTGCCCCCATCTAGGCCCTGCAACACCCTCCTTGCCCTACATTGCCCCATCTAGGCCCTGCTACCCCCTCCTGCCCTACACTGCCCCCATCTAGGCCCCGCTACCCCTCCTGCCCTACACTGCCCCCATCTAGGCCTCGCTACCCCCTCCTGCCCTACACTGCCCCATCTAGGCCCCGCTACCCCCTCCTGCCCTACACTGCACCATCTAGGCCCTGATGCCCCCTCCTGCCCTACACTGCCCCCATCTAGGCTCCGCTACCCCCTCCTTGCCCTACACTGCCCCCATCTAGGCGTCGCTACCCTTCCTGCCCTACACTGCCCCATCTAGGACCACTACCCCATCCTGCCCTACACTGCCCCATCTCCATTTCCCCTTATCCTCCTCCTCCCCTCCTCTCGCACCCCCTCTTCCCCCTTCTTTCCCTCTTATCTTCCTCCTACTCCATTTCCCCTTATCCTCATCCTCCCTTTCCCCTCTCCCATAATCTCCCTTTTCAATCTCTTACCTTGATCCACTATGCTCCTGGTGCTCTCTCCCCGGCAGCTCGTCTTCTGGGTGTATCCGGAACCAGCATATGCGCATCACGTCATTAGCATATCCCGGTTCCGGACAGAGGAGAGAGCAGCAGGAGCCCATCGGATCAAGGGGGGTTATGGTTAGAGGGTTGGGGTTAGAGGGGGCTAACCAGGGACCTTGCCCACAAAAAAAAAAGCAGAATTTTATTGGAGGAATAATTAGTGTCTTTACCCCCCAAAAGAGGACATAATATACGTTATCTTTAGACTACCTGATGGCCAAACCTCCTTTAGCCCCAACGCTATCCAAGAAACATTTAAAAACTTCGATCAGACCATATATTCATCCCAATCCCGCTGCAGCGGATCTGACATAGAGTCCTTCCTACTACAGCAAGAAGACCACAAAACACCTGTACCTCAATTGGACAGCTTGAACCTAGAAATATCCCAAGAGGAAGTTAAATCTACAATCCAAGATCTTAAATTTGGGAAGTCCCCAGGGCCAGACGGTTTTACTCATCTGTACTATAAGAAATTTGAGCCCTTGCTTACCCCCGCACCTAACATCTTTGTTTAACGCTATACTAAATGGAGAACCTATGCCCCCTTAATAGAATCAGGCCGACCTCATAGTCTTTCCAAAAGAGGGTAGGGACCCGAATCTCAAACTATTACAAGGCAGCGCAGCTGGCTTTCATTCCTCTGGCGCATTCTCCAAAACACATCAGCCGCTCTGGGTAATTATGGAAAATGTAAGCATGTCACCTTATACATGGGATACAGTAATATGGATTCCAGGCCTGTATACTTTTTTGAGAAACTTGAAAAACCCATTGATTAAGCACTCATTAAAAATATGGACGGAGATGAACTGGACACAAAAACTGGACACTCGGGTATCAGATCTTACCCCTATCGTACCCAATCCCCACTTTAAGATACATCTTCCGGAAAGCTCTCTCAGTTGGTGGAAGTCTCAGAACCTACTAAGGGTTGGTCCATGGTGGCATGACGACAAAATAATGACCTTTGAGTGGGTGAGAGATAGATACAATTTACCCCTGGCTGAACACTATAATTTTTGCAGGATACATCATTTTTTAAGTGCTAGGGGAACCCCCCAAAGAAACACCTGGCTACTCAAAAAATGTAGGGATTCCCCCTTTCAGTCTGGTATTATTAGCCTCATGTATGAACTATTTAATGAAAACTCATGGGCAAACAAACCAGACTATACCAAAGCCTGGGAGAGGGATTTGGGCACCGAGTTGGCAGATAGCACATGGGATAAAAGTTGGCAAGGCTTAAGTAGGGGATCTGTAAATTATAGTCTGCTTGAGACTTCAATAAAGGTCCTACACAGGACATATATTACTCCTTTTAAGCTAATAAATGGGATCCAAAATGGAGCAGCTCATGTTTTAGGAACAGTGGTAATGAGGCTACATTTATTCATGTCTGGTGGGAGTTTTCGGCAGTCATAAGACTATGGGAAGAAACATGCTTACTAGCTTCTAAAATGTTTAAGATTGACCTAATAAAATATTTTTTGAAAGAAAAAATACACATAGCTAGTAGTTGGAAAACCCCAAATTAAAACTTTCAGGAATTAATAAAAAAAATCAACTATTTACTGCTCAACGAGAGATTTAACCATGTAGTCTTGGATAGAATCACCCAGTTCCAGACAATTTGGGATCCCTGGATAACATCCCCATTTAGTGCCCCCCTAATATAATAAAACATTTGTTAATGGTTGAAGCGACTCGGGGGGAAGGACCAGAGTGGGGGAGCCCTGGAGGAGACCCTTCAGAAGCAACCGGCGGCAAAATCATCCGAGGAAAGGAGAGGTCGCCTACTGAAGCCTGCCCTAGGGTAACCCAAGGGCGATTGAGCAGGTTAGATATTGTAAATAATAAGCTACTGCTGGAGTGATGATAGATAATAGGACTTTACTATTGTCTGTGTTACCATGTCTTAGGTTTCTCTTAAAAATTGCAATCACAGTAAAAAAAAAGAAAATGTATTAACCAAAAAAGTAAAAAAAAGAAGGCCTAGCCACCTAATATTAACAAAATGTCTTCATTGTAAATATGTATTTTTGCACAACTGTTGTGTTATGCAAGACTGTTCAATATGCTTTCTTTTCCATTACATGCCGTACGCCTTCTGGCATAAAAATTGAAATTCAAAAATTAGATATTGTTGCAGCCGCTGCTGTTGCAGCGGCCAGAAAAATTGACCTTTGTTCCCCAGGCAGAAAGTGCCTTAAAATATTGCCTCTTCTTGAACCCTAGTTGGTGGCGGATAATTCACGCAAGTCATCCGGCATTCACAGATAACATACAGCAGCGTGTGGACCATTTATAGCCGAAGGCAGCTCATCTCATCAGGCCTTTTTCAGTCGAATGTATCGCCCAGTGTCAGTCCCTTCGGGATCCAACCCTCATTCATCTTTATAAAGGTGAGGCAATCTAGAATTTTTTGCCCTAGGCGACTTCTCTTCTCTGTGACAAAACCTCCTGCTGCACTGAAGGTCCTTTCTGACAGGACACTTGAAGTGGGGCAGGCCAGAAGTTCAATTGCAAATTGGGATAGCTCAGGCCACAGGTCTAGCCTGCATACCCAGTAGTCAAGGGGTTCATCGCTCCTCAGAGTGTCGATATCTGCAGTTAAGGCGAGGTAGTCTGCTACCTGTCGGTCAAGTCGTTCTCTGAGGGTGGATCCCGAAGGGCTGATGCGATGCGTAGGACTGGAAAAGGTCTGCATGTCCTCCATCAACAACACGTCTTTTAAATGTCCTGTCCTTGCCGGCGTGGTCGTGGGAGGTGGATTACTTTCACCTCTTCCCCTGTTATATTGCCCTTGTGCTGTGACATCACCCTTATATGCTGTGTAAAGCATACTTGTTAATTTGTTTTGGACCTGCTGCATCCTTTCTGACTTGCGGTAATTTGGTAACAAATCAGGCACTTTCTGCTTATACCGGGGGTCTAGTAGCGTGCACACCCAGTACAGGTCATTCCCCTTCAGCCTTTTTATACGAGGGTCCTGCGACAGGCACGACAGCATGAAAGACCCCATTTGCACAAGGTTGGATGCCGAGCTAGTCATGTCCCGTTCCTCGTCCTCAGTTATCTCGCTGAAGATATGTTCTTCCCCCCAGCCACGTACAACACCACGGCTACCAGATAGGTGACAACGAGCACCCTGGGATGCCTGTTGTGATTGGTCTTCCTCCTCCCCCTCAAAGCCACATTCCTCCTCTGACTCCTCTTCCTCACAATCCTCTTCCAGCGTTGCCGCAGGTCCAGCAAGCGATGCTGATAAGGCTGTTTCTGGTGGTGATGGTGACCACAACTCTTCCTCTTCCTCGTCACGCTCATCTACGGCCTGATCCAGCACTCTTCGCAGGGCACGCTCCAGGAATAAAACAAATGGTATGATGTCGCTGATGGTGCCTTCGGTGCGACTGACAAGGTTTGTCACCTCCTCAAAAGGACGCATGAGCCTACAGGCATTGCGCATGAGCATCCAGTAACGTGGCAAAAAAATCCCCAGCTCCGCAGAGGCTATCCTAGCACCCCGGTCATACAAATACTCGTTAATGGCTTTTTCTTGTTGGAGCAGGCGGTCGAACATTAGGAGTGTTGAATTCCAATGTGTGGGGCTGTCACAAATCAAGCTCCTCACTGGCATGTTGTTTCGCCGCTGGATATCTGAAAAGTGCGCCATGGCCGTGTAGGAACGCCTGAAACGGCCACACACCTTTCTGGCCTGCTTTAGGACGTCCTGTAAGCCTGGATACTTATGGACAAAGCGTTGTACGATCAGATTACACACATGTGCCATGCACGGCACATGCGTCAACTTGCCCAAATTCAATGCCGCCAACAAATTTCTTCCGTTGTCACAAACCACTTTGCCAATCTATAGTTGGTGCGGAGTCAGCCATTGATCCACCTGTGCGTTCAGGGCGGACAGGAGTGCTGGCCCGGTGGGACTCTCTGCTTTGAGGCAAGTCACCCCCAAGACGGCATGACACTGCCGTATCCGGGATGTGGAATCGTATCTGGGGAGCTGGGGGGGTGCCGTTGATGTGGAGCAAGACGCAGCAGCAGAAGAGGACTCAGCTGAGGAGGTTATGGAAGAGGATGGAGTAGGAGGAGTAGAGGAGGTGGCAGCAGGCCTGCCTGCAAGTCATGGCGGTGTCACCAACTCCTCTGCAGAGCCACACATTCCATGCTTGGCAGGCGTCAGCAGGTGTGCCCAATGCGCAGTGTAGGTGATATACCTGCCCTGACCATGCTTTGCAGACCAGGTATCAGTGGTCAGATGGACCCTTGCCCCAAAACTGTGTGCCAGAGATGCCATTACTTCCTTTTGCACAATTGAGTACAGGTTGGGGATTGCCTTTTGGGCAAAGAAATTTCGGCCGGGTACCTTCCACTGCGGTATCCCAATCGCTAAAAACTTTTTGAACGCCTCAGACTCCACCAGCTTGTATGGTAAAAGCTGGCGGGCCAAGAGTTCAGACATGCCAGCTGTCAGACGCCGGGCAAGGGGGTGACTTTGTGGCATTGGCTTCTTACGCTCAAACATGCCCTTGATACACACCTGACTGTGGGGAGATGAGCAGGAACAGCAAGAGGCGAGAGACGGAGTGGTGGAGAGTTGAGAGGGGGCAAGGAGGACAGCAGTGGTTGATGTGGATGAAGATGCTGGACCAGGAGGAGGATCTCGGCTTTGAGTTTTTGTGCTGCTTGTACTCATGTGTTGATCCCATTGGCGTTTGTGATGTGACATCATGTGCCTTCGCAAAGCAGTTGTACCTAGGTGGGTGTTGGACTTCCCACGACTCAGTTTCTTTTGGCACAGGTTGCAAATGGCATCGCTGTTGTCAGAGGCAGACACACAAAAAAAATGCCACACTGCTGAGCTCGGCGGTGACGGTATTCTGGTGGTGGCAACAGCATGCGTTGATTGGCATGCTGTCTGGCTGACCCCGGGTGCTGATGCATGCTGTCTGACTGTGCAACTAGCTCGTTGCGATGACCTCCCTCTACTTCCAACTCGTCTCCTCCTCCTCTCTGTCTCCCCATCTGAACTTTCCTCCTGTTCTTCTTCTCTTCTAGCAGGCACCCACGTGACATCCACGGACGCATCGTCATCATCATCACCCGCCTCACTTGTATATGACAACTGAACAAAGGAAGCAGCAGCGGGTTCATCATCATCATCATCATCATCATCACATCGTACGTACATGTGTGTAATGCTGCCTGACTGAGACATATCCCTGTTATCTACATTCTCTGGCAATAATGTTTGCGCATCACTCATTTCTTCAAACTGATGTGTAAATAACTCTTCTGACTGATCAATTGAATTGGCTGTGGTACTAGTGTTTCGGTGGTGGCGGCAGGCGGGTGAGTGGTAACTTGAGAGGTGCCCGAAGCTAAGCTGGAGGAGGATGGTGCGTCAATGTTCCAAGCGGAAGCTGTAGAAGATTGGGTGTCCTGTGTTAGCCAGTCAACTACGTCCTCTGAACGTTTCAAGTTCAGGGTAACTGGCCTCTGAACACTGGGCATTATTGTAGGGCCAAAGGGAATCACTGCACCACGACCACGACGGCCTCTGCGGGGTTTCCTGCCTCTGCCTGTCATTTTTTTTTAAATGTGGACTGTTGGTACCCCAACTAGACTGGATTGGTTGAACTTGGCACAGTACTTGTAAGCAGGACACACACTATGGGTAGTGGTCAAGCAAATGAACTTTGATTGACGGTTATGCAAATGCACTTAGATTTAAGAAAATAAAAGTTTGGGTTTTTTAAATGTGGACTGTTGGTACCCCAACTAGACTGGATTGGTTGAACTTGGCACAGTACTTGTAAGCAGGACACACACTATGGGTAGCGGTCAAGCAAATGAACTTTGATTGACAGTCAGGCAAATGCACTTAGATTTAAGAAAATAAAAGTTTGGGTTTTTTAAAAGTAGACAACTAGTAAACAATATTATATTGTATGCGTTGTGAACACACACTATAAGCTGTGAGCCTGACACACACACACTTACAAGCAGGGGCTAGCAGGGAGACAGGCAAATGAAGTTAGATTACACAGAAAAAAAACGAAGAAAAAAAAAATGATGTTATAGCCCTAAAAAGGGCTTTTTGGGGTGCTGTGTTTACAGCAGAGATCTGATGAGTCCTTCGGCACTGCACTGGACACTGAATAAACTTGCCTAGCTATGGTTTTCCCTATTGATGCAGTATCACCTACACTCTACCTCCTCTCAGTAAGACTGCAAGTTAGTTCTGATTCCAAAATGGCCGCTGTCCATGAGGTAGAAGGGTGTGGAAGGGAGTGTATGCTGCTGATTGGCTGGAATGTGTCTGCTGACTGTGACATGCAGGGTCAAAGTTTGCTCAATGATAAAGTATTGGGGGCGGGTCGAATCTTGCATATGTTCGCTGTTCGCCGCGAACGCGAACATGCTATGTTCGCCGGGAACAATCCGCCGGCGAACTATTCGCGACATCTCTAGTAGTGATATCTGTGTTGAGGAAGCTCAGGATAGTCCCTTATTTACTGCACTACCAGTAGATAGTCATTATTGTGGATTACTCAATGTTGTTTGTCAGTTTTGTGGGGCCTATCATTTTCTTAAGGAAAGACCAACTGATGGAGAGTCTATTAGTTGCTGTCAGAAAGGAAAGGTAAGCCTTCCAGAAAGACACACATTTCCAGAATATTTACAAAGTATAATAAGTGAAACGACATTTCCAAATTATAGCAATTCAAAAACAAACAAACCATCAGGTCTTATAACAGTGGAATGTAATTTGCTTCTATGGGTGCTACATTTGAAGAAAATGTTCCAGGACATGGTCCTTACTGTTTTAGAGTACAAGGGCAAATTTATCACTTCACTTCACATGTTATATGCACAGTTATATGTCCTAGATACAATGGAAGCTGTTGAACAACGGATGACGCTTCCGGAAAATAAACAATGTTTAGGCATAGTCTTTGAACAGCTGGATAAAATTATGGCCAACAATCCATATAGTCAAGCATACAAAAAATTTGCAGAGGTTGAAAAAGAACAACAGGCACATGCTCAAATTCATCAATTGCCAATGCCAAGAGTAAATATGGTTCTTAAAAGAGATCACAATACTAATCAAAGATGTTATAATTTACCAACAGTAAATGAGGTGGCCATGGTCTTTAAAAATGATGATGGTGGTGAACCACCATTTGAGCGGGATATTAGAATATATCCACGCAATGAAGAGCAACCTTTTATAAACATAAATATATTAAGTTGTAATTTGGATCCAATGACATATTCTATTTTCTTTCCAAATGGTGAGCCAGGATGGGAACCAAAATTACAATTGCAAAGTTATCCCAATAGTAAAGTTTGTGTTAGAAACAATATTTCTATGCTGGAATATAAAGTGGCACAAACTGCTATTCTGGATCATTTTAATCAGTTTTTATGTGGAGGGAAACTCACACAACAATGGATTATTGATTCATATCTACAAGTTAAAGCTAATACTCAACATGTTATCAAATTTCAACAAAACAAGCTTTGCATAGAACAATATTGTGGATTGATGGATTATGTTGCTGAATTGGCTACCAACAGAGACATTCCAGCTGGAAGAGCAATCATTTTGCCATCCTCTTTCCAAGGATCTCTTCACAATATGCGAGTAAGATACAATAATGCCATGGCTATTGTGACTAAATTTGGAAAGCCAGATTTATTTATTACATTCACATGTAAGCCACAATGGCCAGAGATCAAGGAAATTTTGAAACTTGGCCAAAATACTTCAGATCGACCAGATTTAGTGGCTATAGTATTAAAAAAAAAACTAAATTCATTAATACATGATATAACTAAAGCACAGTTATTTGGCAAATGTGTGGCTTTTGTTTATACCATTGAAACAAAAAAGATGCCTGCCACATGCACATATACTGTAAATCCTACAAGAAAAAGATAAGTTGAAAACTGCAGAGAGAGTGGATTCAGTGATTAGTGCGGAACTGCCACATCCAAAAAAATATTCCAAACTTTAAGACATTATTACACACCGAATGATTCATGGTCCATGTGGAGTTATAAATCCAAATTCACCCTGTATGGAAAATAAAAAAATGCACACAAGAGTTTCCAAAACAATTTATATATATATTTTTTTTTTATTGACACAAACATAGGAGAAGCACTTTTGTAAACAAGGAGTGACACGCAGGTCCCCCATGCTCAATGGTAATCTTATTACACTTTCCTATTTGCCTTTAACAAAATATACATGTCACCATGTGTCAACCACTTCCATTTTCCTTTTTCTATTATTGAAACAGTCTATGAAAACAACCTAGAACTGGTTAGATAGTTTATCTGCAAATCAGTGCACTAAATATGTCTAACATCCGTTAGATAACCTGCACTGGTTGTTCGAATTATATCAACATAACTAAAATACAACTTATCATAAATTAACATGTGCCTTTCACAACTTCATTATATAGATTTTACTTATTACCTTATCGACCTTCCACGCCTGCAACGTCCTCTAAGGAGGTACCATGGAGAGCACTGTCCCGGACCGCTCCAGCACCCAAAAGCCTCCCCCCCTGAACAGAGCACTACTGTCAATGTATCTGGAATGAGTGTTCCGTCCCGCTCCAGTCACCCCATATTTCTTTATGAATATCCACAGTATCATTTAATAAAGTTAATTTTGTGAATAACCGAGTGGATATCAAGTGATTTTTTCCGCCAGTTCCCAGCCAGACTGCTCTTTGCCGCCAGCATAACAAATTGAAGCCATTTATTCTGGTGTACTCGTAAATTTTGTACCGGTAGCCCCAGTAGACATAGTCCCATATTGGGTAGTATTTTCGTGTTCAATGTCTTAGAGACCAGATCGGCCACCTTTGTCCACATTGCTTGGGCCATTGGGCAATCCCACCAAATATGGCGGAAGGATCCCCCAGTGGTGCAGCCTCTAAAGCACTCGGGAGAGACTTTAGGGTCCATTTTGTGTAACCTATCTGGTGTGTAGTAGGATCTAAATAGTACTTTCGTCGATGTTTCCAAATGACTAAAATACCTTGACCCCTTTGTCAATTCTAAGTGCACCTTAGACCATTTGCTCATGTCCCATTCCTCTCCCATATCTAGTTCCCAATGCTTAATGTGTTTAGGTTTGCTAGCCATGTCGCTTGAGTTGAATATTGCGTACAATTCCCCCAATATTCCCCTAGTAAGTGGGGCTTTATTACAAATTAGTGTGAACCAAGTTGATCTGGGCGGGCCCCATTTACGAAGTTTAGTGGATACATTATGTCGGATTTTATTATAGTTGAAGTATTCACTGGACGGAAGATTGTGTGTATCTATAAATTTCTCATTAGTTAGCACTGTGCCATCTCTAACCCAGCCTTCAAACCTGTCAAGCTTTCTTGAGGTCCACCAGTCTTTGGATAGCGAACCCATCTCATCCAGAGTACTTGGGGAAGGGAGTGTTGTGGTTGCATAGGAGATATTGGGACTTAACTGTCTATTATTATTGGCTTTTTCCCATTCCTTCAGTGTTAATGCTATCATCGGGTTGTTACGGGCCAGATCAGGGGGTAACCGGGAAGGTGGATCCCATATTAGAGTATCCCATTTAAATGGCATAATTTGATAGTTTTCTACGAAAACCCAAAGTGGCTGATGTTCTGTCGAGTGTGCCTGGGGTAGGAAAGAAATCTGGGCTGCCCTGAAATATTTGAGGAGGTCGGGACAACCCAATCCTCCGGAGGATCTATTCCTCATCATAATGGATTTCTTTATTCTTGGGCGTTTGTTGTGACAAATAAATCTGAATATCGCATTTTGGAAACTATTTAGGTCTCTTTTGTTTATACGAATCGGCAGAGTCCTGAAAAAGTACAGAATCCTGGGGAGAACATTCATTTTTATTGCATTAATCCTCCCCAACCATGAGAGATTATATTTATTCCATTTCAACAAGTCCTGATTCAGGGTCTTGTATAACGGGATATAGTTTGACTGATATAGGTCGGTTATCTCTGGAGTGATCTTGATGCCTAAATAATGTATATGTTTTTCTGGCCAAGCAAAGGGGTGTCAAGTTTTAAGGGTGTCCCTTAAAGTCTGAGGAGTCTGTGCCAAGATCGCTTCCGTCTTGTCCATGTTAACTTTGAGTCCCGAAATGACCCCGAAGGACTCTATCAGGGACATCAGGGCTGGTATTGACTGAACTGGGTTTGTAAGTGTACACAGGATATCATCCGCAAAGAGGCAACACTTAAACTGGTGCAAGCCTACATTTAATCCAGTTATTATTGCGCTATTCCTAATAGCCTGAGCCAAAGGTTCAATGGCCAGCGCGAACAGAAGGGGGGATAGGGGACAGCCCTGTCTGGTGCCTCTTCTAATATTAATAAATGAATGGTCATCCCCTGGGATTCTAATGCTGGCAGTTGGGTTATTGTAGAAAGACTTGATCATATTCACAAAGTTACCCACCAGCCCAAACTTTGTCTGCGTGGCATGCAGGTATGGCCATTCAATGGAGTCAAATGCTTTCTCCAGGTCTAGTCCTATAGTACATAAAGGGATATCATCTATCTTAGCTAAATGGAATATGTTGAGGAGTCTTCTTATATTATCCCCCGCCTGTCTGTAAGGAATAAAGCCCACTTGGTCCTTATGGATCAACCTAGGTAGGAAGTTCACTAATCTGGGTGGCCAATATTTTCCCAAGAATTTTTACATCTCCATTCAAAAGAGAGATGGGTCTGAAGTTTTTAACCAGTAGAGGATCTCTGCCTGGTTTAGGGAGGAAGATTAAGCTCGCTTGGTTAAGTTCGGGAGGCATGACCTTCCCCTCCATTATATCTTTAAAAAGCTTTTCCAACTTTGGGGCAAGTTGCTTATCGAAAGTGGCATAATAGTTATTCGTAAAGCCGTCAGGACCAGGGGCTTTACCCTTCTTCAGGGTCTTAATTGTTTTACTGATCTCGTCTACTGAGATCTCAGCATTCAATAAACTTAAATCCTCCTCAGTGGCTGAAGGGAGGTCATAGGCGTTCAGAAATTTGTGTATTTTGTAACTGTTAGCCGTCAATTTAGACGAGTAAATATCTTGATAATAATTTCTGAATGTTTCTTTGATCTCATCTTGTTTCATAGTGATTACCCCTCTAGCATCCCTAACTTGGTGAATACGCGCAGAGTTATGTCTCAGGTTTAATTTCCTGGCTAACATGGGCGAGGGCTTATTAATTTGGCAATAAAATTTATGGCTTGTTCTTCTGATAGCCTTTTCAGTCCTTTCTGCCAATATGGCATCTAGTTCTGCTCTGGTTCGATCTAATACAATCTGCGTCTCCCTTGTGAATTTATTCTGGTTTAACTTTTCAAGATACTGTAATTTCTTAAAGAGTTTGTTTTCCTTGCTGAGTAATTTTTTCCTATGGGCTGCCGATACTTTTATAATTATCCCCCTAATGTAGGCCTTGTGAGCAACCCATGACCAACCTATTTCCGTCTCTGGAATATTGTTGAGAGCAAAAAAGGTGTTAATTTCCTCTTCTATTTGGGCCTGTACCTCTGGACTCGTAATCAGCTTGTCGTTTAAAGGCCAAGCATGGATGTGGGAATTGTTTTGGTTAAGACTCAATTTACAAGAAATTAGCGAGTGGTCCGACCATGGGCAGGGTAAAATTTGAACAGTGATGAGTGCATCATCAAAGCGTCAATCCTGGAGTAGGTATTGTGAGTGGGGGAAAAGAATGTATACTGCCTTTCAGAGGGATGCAACCCCCTCCAGGCGTCTACTAATTCCAGTTCCTTAAGTAGGGAATAAATGATATTAAGTTTTTTAGCATCTCTAGTATATGAAGGTGTCCCTGACCTGTCTAGGAAAGGCTGAAGCGCCAAGTTCAGGTCCCCGCCTGTAATAATTTTCCCTCTGTCTTCTTGTTTTAGAAGATTCAGTAATTTGATAAGAGTGTTGTGCGGGTTAACAGTGGGGGCATATAAATTCACCAAGCAAACCCTAACATCCAGAATAGTACCTGAAAGTATGAGGAAATCACCCTCCTTATCCTTTTCCTGTTTTTCTAATTTGAAGGGGAGGTTCCTGTAAAGGAGAATGGCCATACCTGCTTTCTTGGAGAGCTGTGAACAAGTATATAAATTGGGGTAATCTCTGTGGAGAAATTTCGGAACTTTGTCTCTCGCAAAATGGGTTTCCTGTAGGAAAATTATAGATGGCTTGATCCTTTTATAAAAAAGAAAGGCCTTACGTCTTTTAAACGGAGAGTTGAAGCCTTTTACATTATGTGTTATTATGTTGTGTGAGTGATCAGTCATGGCGGTGTGTTATCTAGGTGTGTTAAAGTCGCTGGAACGTTACCCCACACAGATCTCTCTGCCTCAGCTCCTACTTTCCCTGCCAGCCGGCCCGGGACATGCCCACCACGATTCGCTCCAGACGTGGACGACTTCAGGTATTCCTTAGTCCGCCAGGCACCAGCGGGAAAACATACAAATAACTAAAAGCAACATCAGTACAAAACAGTACCCGATTAGTAAACCATGAATGACAGTAAATCCTCCCCAGACTACTTTTCATAGACTTTACGTTGGGGTTAAAGGAAGGTGACTCACCCCCCCAAATTAACCCAACAGGGAGAAAACTATCAAATATCACTACCAAAACTAGCTCTAACAGTATCATGGGTTCTAAACCCCTACTTAAACTAGAGCTTAGCCACTTAAAGTAGCCATCCTGAGTACTCTAGTAATTATGTATAAAGTTAAGCGAGACAAAGAATAATAGAAAAACAGTATTAAAGTTCTACCCAATACCTCCAGTTGGCTAAAGAGATTGGTTGTGAAAAAATAAACCCAGCACTAGCTAACTGCCCCCGGGCTAAACTTGGCCTCCACCCCCTGTGTGACCCGATTAAACTAATGCAAAAACAAAGATACAATACTCAATTGTATTATAGTCCTTTTTGTAAGCAATGTCCAAGCGTGTGCAAAGGATCAAGAAATCCGCCTTTCCTTCTGCAACTCCTAAGGTGGGGTTCAGGTTCCCTATGTAGCATAGAGAGTATTATGGAAACAGAGTTTGGACTTGGAAAAATGTTATGAAACGGGGTCCTCCGCTAGATCCTGCTCACGGTGCTTGATCTCCCTCAAAGGGTTGGAAATGGGCTTTGATCTTTGCGGCTGTGGGATTCCTTGACCCTTCTTGGCCTGCCTCAATTCCGCCTGAAGGAAGGAATGTTCTTCCTCGGATTCCATAGGCACGAGTTTCAGTCTGTTCAGAAGGCTTTGGCTTTCCTCAAACGATATCACCTTGAAGGATTTTCCTTTATAAGTGAACATAAGTGCGAATGGGAACCCCCATTTGTATGCTATCTTGTAGTGGGTGAACACTCGCAATGTGGGTCTCATCTCCCTCCTTTTCTGAAGGGTAGAAGGGGATAAGTCCATATAGATTTGAATCTTGGTGCCGTCTGGGCCTAGGATTACCCTCCTTAGTCTGGTTTCCGCAAGGATCAAATCTCTAGCCTTTTGCTGGGCAAATCTAATAATGATATCTCTGGGTAGATTTTGGTCCCTAGAGGATCCCAGCGCTCTATGAGCTCTTTCTATTGCCCAGTCTGACTCCTCGACCGAAGGAAGGATCATGCTTATAGCATCTCTAGAATATTGTAGAACATCTGTTATTTTATTGGGGACGCCCCTCAGCCTAATATTATGTCTGCGGGATCTGTTCTCCAGGTCTTCTACTTTATCCTCCAACATCTGAATCTTAGATGCATTTTGTAGGATATCCTGCTTGTCGGGCGCTTGGGTCTCTGCAATTTGATCAGTGCTTTCCTCTAGGCCTTGCAGCCTCTGGTTTAGAGATTGGATGTCTGACCTTAGGTCATCCACTGCATGTTTGATTTCCGCTTGAAGGATCTGCCTGATTTTAATTAAGGTCCCGTCAGTTAGTTCCATTTGAGCTGGTTGGGAACTCTGCGCTGATTCGTGGATCGGCGACTCTGGCTGTTCGGGATTGGGACTCAGATTCGGGTTGCGATTTGTGTGGTGTGGTTTGTAGAACTCCTGGATCCCCTTCCCAGACTGTTTCTTGTGTACTTTACTTGTACTGCGACTTGCCATCTTTCTATGAGGATTGAAACGCTGGTTCTGAGGTCCTGGTCCACTTAAATAGCTGGGTTTGAAGGTATTGGGTCAAAGCAGTGATTATATAGTTATATACTCATGGATGGCATGCTAGCTGCCAGCCTTACGCCTGCATAAGAGCTGAAGACAGACCGCTCCAAGGGGGTGTTGGTAAACCCTGGCCCAGGGTCTTCGGGGGCATAGCTGGAAGCTTTGGAACAGTTTGTGTATCACTTGTTCTATAGTTCAGCAGCCACCATTCCTTGCTCAAATACTGTAGAGTGCGTGTTTCCTGGGCAAAGGTCTTTATTCTGAGTTAAGATTAGAGACAGGCCTTTCTAGGTCAGAAAATGCTTTCAGCTTGGTATAAATTGTAGTTGGTAAGCACAGTCCTTGAAATGTCCACTGGGTGTCAGTGTTCGCACACTAATAGCTGTGTAATGAAGCCTTGCACAGCCAAGCAGCAGGGCAACTCAATTTTTCAAGCACGCATGTGCTGTAGGCAAATGTCTTCAGCTTGCTGATATTGCTGAAATGACCCTTCAGGAACTTGTATCTTGCAGTTAAATCAGGAGCCAATATGCAATGTCCTCTGAATAAGTAGAATTTCATACGATCCTATTTCTACAGAGGGTAGTCTGAATTAAGATGAGGTGGGAGCCCCTCTGTCAGGTGATTCTAAATTGCTGCAGGCCTACCCCTGCCTAGCCTTCTTCACAGGCTGGATTTGAGTTTTACACACAAAATGGCTGCCGCAGATTCCCGGGCTTTTCTTGAGGGGGGACAGGAGTACAGACCTTAAACAGAGGTCCTCTCCACAATAAGATTTGCTCAGATTCCTCTTGGGGACCGCTGTTAGCTTCCCCCTTCTGAATTGAGGGTAACCCCTTCTGCCTGCGTCTTTCCGGGCCTTGGGGGGAGCTAAATTCTTTATGGTCTCTGCGACCTGATAAACAAAATGGCCACCTACACGAGGCTCTGTTGCCCTTTATGCTTATTTCGGCCACCGGGCCGTTACCCCCGTCTCGTTGGCCTTCACCTCCCCTGTCGCGTCCCTCTCTCTGGCCACTCACCCCACCGGCCACCAGCCTCACCAGACTCTTCTGCGCCGGTACTTCCGACGGCTGACACTCCGCTCTGGCCTCTCCTTCCTCCTGTGAGACTCCGCCGTGGCAGTCTCCGAATAGCAGCGGGGCCCCCACTGGGTGACTCTCCTGCAGCCTCTCCTCTTGTTACTGGCTGGCTGCCCTGCTCAACGGATCCCTCCCCGGGGGAAGGGGAGAAGGACCTGACAGGCTCCGTCAAGCTCCTTCACTGCTTCACTGCTCGATCCAGCCTTTCTGTAGGGGTCTTGTTGGGTGGTGGACTGATGTGCGTTCCAAGCACAAATAATTAGATCCCCCCAGTCAGTGAGGATAGTAGTGCTCCAAGGAGCCTCCAGACCCCCAAAATAAATAATTTTTTTTAAATTTGGCTGAATAAAACTGAGGGTTTTTGCGGAGCTCTCACGATGTGCTGCCTTCCTGCTTGCTGGCTAGGACCGCCCGAGTTTCCAAAACAATTTAAAATGCAAACTTATACTAATTGTGATGGAGACCCTTTGTATAAAAGAAAAGGACAAATGCTATTATTCATGGCCAAAAGGTTGATAATAGATATGTAGTTCCATACAATCCACTTTTGCTGATGAAGTACAATGCACACATAAATGTGGAAGCTTGCACTTCTATCAAATCCATAAAATATGTGTATAAATATATATACAAAGGATATAATGCAGCAACTGTTGTTGTGCAAGGTGCAGACAATGAACAAGACAATCCAATTTTACATGATGAACTTGTGTTATTTACATGCTCGCTATGTCAGTGCTCCAGAAGCAATGTGGCGTCTTCTCAAATTTGAGATGCATGATCTGTCACTTGATGTATATCAGTTAGCTGTACATTTGCCACAAAATCAATTTGTTTGCTTAACTGTAGGGAATTAAAGAAATGCATAGATCAACAACACTTACTGATTGGTTTAATTAAATTGTGAGTACACCAAGGCCAGCCAATTTTTATACCTTGAGATTCCATATCACTATGTATTTGTATATCGCCAGTGGCGACAACGAAAAAAGATACTAATAAAATTATCCCAAGAATTTTTACCGTCAGTCCAAGAGACATTGAACGTTTCAGTTTAAGATTACTTCTTTTACATGTTCCCGGTGCACAAAGTTATGAACATTTACACACAGTAGAATGACATAGTTTATGATACTTATCAATTAGCTGCAAGACATCAAAACTTAATAGCAGATGATACAGAATGGGAGAGGTGTCTGGAAGAAGCAGCACTATGTCAAATGCCAAAGCAAATGAGAGAACAATTTGCATTAATTTGCATCTTTTGCAATGTACCTGATGCATTAGCTTTGTGGAAAACATTTAAATTAAATATGTGTGTAGACTTTTTGAAATGTTACAATGAGACCATTGCACAATTGAAAGCATTAATGGGAATTCAAGAAATCTTTCTTTGTTATGGGTTAAATTGTAAAAGTTTTAATCTGTCTGATCCAGGATTTATAGGTGAAATAAACTTTGAAGACTATGGCACTGAGCTTCAAAACCAAAAAACACAAGAAAAAATTGCAACTTTAAATACATTACAATTGCAAGCATTTAACGCCATCACTAATGCAACAGATGCCGAAATGTTCAAAGGCCGTAATTTCTATCTAGATGGCCCTGGTGGATCAGGAAAAAACGTATCTGTATAATTGTTTGATGAGTTACATTTGAGCACAGGGTCAAATAGCACTTCCATTTGCAACAACTGGAATTGGGGCACTATTGTTAGAATGTGGGAGAGCTGTGCATAGTGGATTTAAACTGTCAGTTCCCATTTTAGAAACATCAGTGATGGATATTCTAATTAATTCTTTACAAGCAAAAAAATTAAATAAAGTAAATTAGGGGTGTGTGGCTTGCTAAGGAAGTGAGTGGTTGCATGTTGGCTGAGCTCCAAGCCTCAGCAACAACAATATATAATATAAAAACATAAACTGCATTAATGGCGCTTTAGACAACAGATCAGGCTGCTCTAGACCTAAAGGAACGTATTGATACCAGCCAAGAGTGCAGTATAACGGAGGCAACCACCCCAAACCCGGCACCCCAGTCTGATGTCTGCTTGGCCTACCTTTGCCTGACCTACCATGCCCCACGCGAAACAAAAGAATCACACAACGCAGAAGCTGACCACTGTGGAGAGTGCAGCTGCTGAGATCCAGTATCAGCGAGGCACATGAGAGCCATGGACAGAGGAACAGGCCAGGTGAAATCACCACAGCGGACCGCCGTGGCATTGTAGGCCTGAAAATGCTGCTGCAGGCACCGGAGGGTGACACAAGGCTAAGCTGGAGCAGCTGCAGACGGAGGCCTTAACCTGGGATAGCAGGTCTGCGGAGCAGACTCCCAAGAGCCAAGTCAGCCCAAGAGACTGGTTGCAGAGGTTAGAGATAAGACACCAAGGGCCTGAGGTAGAGGGTGCCCCTGATGGGTCAAGGAAGCAGCCAGAGGGCTAGGGACACATATACAGTGAAGCCCTGTAGCAGAAAGAGAGCAAAAGCCCCATGGTGGTACACCAGCACAGAAACTTGCATCAAGACTCTCATGTGGCATAGGTGGGACAGAACTCCCCATTAAGACTTATTTAATAATACCTCGCTGGAGAAGCGCGGCTGCCATCTTGATTTTCTGGCCTGTGAGGAGATCTCTGTAACATCTCTGGTAAGCCACCTACAGCACCATATACCCAGATACTGCAAGGTAATGGTGTCCTTTAAGACTTGACAAATACACTGGGCACTTTGGGTCCTCACAAAGACCAATACTAAGCAAAAGACACCTTGCACTAGAGCTCATTGCCTTGTCTTGAGGACCAGGAAACCTGGCTGCACCTCCATTTTTAGGCTGACACATTGTTTTTTATTATAAGCATTCTGAAATGTGCACAATACCTCCCAAGGTGAGAAAGATAGCCATGATATAAGGGCACTGGACTGGGATTTTTTTTTTATCTCGTTGCCCTCTATTTGAGCATGCAAAAAGGAGTGAACTGGACAACAACTTTTTACAGGTCTCCGTTACCAGCCTAGAACAGAAAACTTTTTGCTGCAGCCCTGAACACTGAAAGTAAACCAACACCGCCACCTTGTGGCCAACAGTGCTGCTTGCAATGAGATTGAGAGGGCCCACAGGACATTGGGAGCCATGAGGAACCCAGAAATACCTAAGGATGGTATTATAAGGTTCCTTAGACAATAGGCCAGGGGCGCTCCACCGAAAATGCTCATTCTTTGCGGATGACCTCCTCTGTACTTTAACTGATCCTATGATTTCTATACCAGCCTTACTATGCTCCCTTACAGAGTATGGGGTTCTGTCGGGCCTACAAATTAACGTAGAAAAGATGGAGGCACTGGGGTTGGGTATATCACAACTAGATTTGGAAGTTTTGAAACATGCATATGCATTTTTGTGGCCAAAAAATGTTATTAAATATCTTGGAGGTTACCAGATCTCTATAATGCCAATTTTCCCCCTTTATTTAAAAAGATTATGGAGGATATGTAAAATTGGTCTAGGCTCCACATCTCGTTGACAGGAGTATAGCCACAGTGAAAATTAACATTTTGCCAAAAATATTATACTTGTTCAGAACTCTTCCCATTCCAATAGATTTGAAAGAACAGGTTACAAAACTAAATATTAAAATTTATCTGGCATGATAGACCCCCTTGGATATCTAGGAAAATTATGTTTAAGCATAGGACCCAGGGGGTCTCTCCTGTCCAAATCTTTGGCTATATTTGCAAACTACTCAGCTAGCATTTATTGCCGTTGCTCATTCGATCAAGCACCAAACCCACTTCATTTTTGATGAAAATTGGCAATTAAAACCACATACATGGGACACTTTCGATATGGGATCCACACTCTCCATGCATCAAACAACGCCACTCCAATCCTATAATTAACTCCACTTTGGCTACTCGGCTCTGGCCTAAATCTATAAAACACTTAGCCACAGAACTCTCACTTCTGACATCTTTAAAGTATTTTCCTGCTTTTGAAACCACTATGGGATCCGACTCTAAACAATGGTGGCATACCAGCTTGCTGGGCAGAGTGGGTTACTGGTTTTCTAATGATAAAATGATTACCCACGAGCAACTCATAGTCCAATATCATATTCCAGACAATGAAATTTGGAACTATAGGAGACTTAACCATTGGCTTTTATCTCTAATTCAGGACACTGGACCACCAAAACATACTTGGTTAATGTTATATGTAAGAATTTGCCCTATACGAAAGGTTTCCTAGGCTCCCTATACTCCTTTTTTAATGATTCACAAAATAGTCAAAAAACAACCTTTAAGTCTAAATGGAAACGAGATCTAGTCAGGGAACTAGATTCTACAACCTGGAAGGAGATTTGCTCTAGTCTAACTAGGGGATCATTTACATATAGTTTATTGGAAATATCGGTCAAGGTATTACACAGAACTAACTACACTCCTTCGTTAATACATTTAATCCGCATCTTAGTGAAAACTGTTTTAGAGGATGCCAATATAGTGGGAACTTCCTTCATATTTGGTGGACGTGCCCGCTGGCGCTAGGATTGTGGGAGGAACTGATAAGCTTATTTTCACAACTAATTAATATCCATTTAGTACCCACAATTGAGATGTGTCTTTTTGGGCTACATGTAGACAACCTATCCGGACCCCAGAATAAACTTTGGCAATACTTTGCTTTGGCAGTAAAGTATAATATTGCTAAAAATTTGAAATTCCCATACGCTGACCCCCACTGAGGTAATTTTAAAAATAAACTATATAAAGATCAACAAAACATTGAACATTTGTCTGAACAAAATGAATTCAATGATTGGCTAATTCAAATTGGAGAAGGAAAACATCCAAAAATAAATAATCTACCTGATGATACCGTAGACATTCCATCACAAATGATTTGCAACAAATCACTCATATCGCCAATCTTTCTCAATAACGAGGATTACTCAGACATTGCAAACAAAGTGATATTGACATCAAAAAATATTGATGCCTTGAATCTAAATAATGAAATTTTTAAATTCATCAATGCACCCCAAAAAAATTATTACAGTTCAGATTCAGTTCTGGCTGATGACAAAGACAGTGAAGCCATATTTAGTATAGAATTTATCAATTCTTTAACACCATCAGGAATGCCTCCACATGTTTTGAAATTGAAAAAAGGGCAATTATCATGCTACTGAGAAATATGAATCCCCAAAAAGCACTTTGTAATGGGACCAGATTAATTGTGCAGGATATAAGAGATCACTTCATACATGCAGAAATTATGAATGGTACCCATAAAGGTGAACATGTTTTTATACCAAGAATTGATTTGGCTTCAAGTGAGAGTGGTTTGCCTTTTGTCCTTCAAAGGAGACAATTTCCCATTATCATGGCATTTGCCATGACATTACAGTTTATATTGAGTCAGAGTGATTTATTAGAGGATGGACGCATTTTTACAAAAAAACATTGTGTACTATGAGGTCCTCTAACTTACGTTACAAATAAGAAAAGTGCTTTTATCTCAACGACAAATTGACAATAAAAAAACCACCAAACATAGAGAACAGTGATTTTATTTTGAGGACAAACTTTGATGTCACTCAGACTCTTTTTAGATGACAACTATTTCCCATAGTAATCTCTATAAAATAGTAAAAACACAAAGAGCACAGTGGTTTATACTCCGTGGACGAACTTAGATGTCTGGCAGACTCTTTTTAGAGGACCACTATTTCACATAGGAAACTCTATGTGCCATTTTCAATAACTACAAGAATAACAAACAAGCAAAAAAAACAAAACAGCAAACACAAAGTAACATATTGGAATGTCTTGGAAGTCACATTTTGGCATGATTGGCCCCACAAAACAGTTACATTGCATTTTCTTACAATTACAGGTTAAATGTTAGTACATTAAGTTACTGTTTGTAATGTTAAAATTGTATTTTAAAAGGTGTGGAAAGTTGTTTCATTGTATATAATTAAGGGTTCATGTTAGTAGAAGGATGACCATTTGTTCATTAATTGAAATGTATAATTAAATACAGAGTATTGATCCAGGGAGTAATCTGATCACCAGTTACTGGGGTCAGGAAGGAATTAACCCCACCCCCCCTTGACACAATTGGATACATTTCAAGGGGGGTTTTACTGTTTGCCTTCCTCTGGATTCAATACCTATGTGGTTTACCAGTATAAATAAACACATTTATTATAATTGTTGTACTTCTTTGTAGATAACAAAAAGGTTAAGAGTGTCAAACAGCATTCCCAGCCTTACAATTTTCTTGCCGTCATTTTTTTCTCTCCTGCATGCTACACCACCCTTTGCCCCTCTCCTGCTGCCCCGGGTCCTCGCCTTCTCTCTCTCTGTCTCTCCCACTTCTCTGCTGCCTCTCTCGCTGCTCCCTCTCTTGCCCCATTGGCTCTCTCTTTCCCGCCCCTCTTCTCTTCCCTCCTCACCTGTCTCTCCTGGTGCTTCGGTTGCCATCCGGGTTCCTCCACAATCCCCTCCCCTCCTCCTCTCACGCTTCTGACGCTCCTCTTCCGACTACCGCCAGCTTTGTTCTGGGCGATCAGGTTTTCTTGCCCATCCGCTCGCCCCTCGCTCCCCCTTTTTGCTTGGCTCTCTGGCGCTCTCTGGGCCCCCTGTCTTGGGCTCTCTGGCCCTCCGTGGGCCCCCCTGACAAGGGTTCTCTGGTCCTCCACAGGTCCCCACTGATCAAGGCTCTCTGGCCCTCCATGGCCCTCCTGGCTGGGGCTCTCTGGCCCCTCCGTCGGCCTCCTGGCTGGGGCTCTCTGGCCCTACGTCGCCCCCCAGCTGGAACTCTCTGGCCCTCTGCCAGCCCCTCTGGCTGGGGTTCTCTGACCCTTCGCCTACCCCAGGACCGTGGCTCTCTGGCACCCCATCATTATCGTGGCCGGGGCTCTATAGTCCTCCATCGGCCCCCTGGCTGGGTCTCTCTGGCCCTTCATCGGCCCCCTGCCGGGAGCTCTCTAGCTCTCTGTAGGCCCTCTGTCCGGTGCTTTCTTGCCCTCCGCCGGATGCTTCACCTGATGCTCTCTGGCCCTCCTCTGCGCCCCCTAGCTGAGGCTCTCTGACCCTCTGCTGCGCCCCCCCAGCTGGTGCTTTCTGGCCCTTCGTGGGCTCCCCTGACTGGCGCAACCGATCTAATTCCACGCCCACGTCACTCCATGTCATATCTCAGGCTCACCAAGTAATGTCACTCCATATCATATTTTACACTTACTGAGTCACTCACATTTCTCACTCATCATCTCGCAGCATCGTACTCCACGTTATCCCACAGAATCTCATCCCACGCCAAACTAGTGGTATTGTGTGAGATCGTTTCCACCAAGCCTTGTCACACCATATCCCATAACACGTACTAAGTCATAATCATGGTGCGTAATTCTTATCACGCCATATCATGATCGCTGCTTACATAGTCACATTATGCAGAACCGTATTGCACGATTTGCATAGTCATACCACACCACACCTTCCTTTGTGCTTCCTAAGAAGTATCATGCTGTACCTCACAAGTACCTAGCCGTATCGCACCTTATACCTCTTGCTCACAAAATTATATCTCACTGTATCATATCTCGTTTTCACCTAGTCACTCTGTACCGTATCTCATGCCTACCTAGCCACATCCCACCGTATCACATCACGCACCTACCAAGCCATACCACGTTATCACCTTATCATGTCTAACTCTTGCCAGGTCATAACATATCACATCTCTCTGTCGCCATGTCACAACTAGTCATACTTCCCACTTGACAAATCATATCCTACCACAACCCAACGCCCATTAAGTTGTTTTATCTCGCACTTACCAATTCTAATCACACCATATCATAAGCCGCTTACACCTAGCCGCTTCACGATATATCATGAGCCGTGCTCACTGTCATGAATCAGCCAGGGGCCATCTTGGATTTGGGCCTGAAGTATATTGGCAGCAGTAGCCATTTTGTGACTGGCAGCATTAGCCACACCCAGTGGCCATATTGTGTATGGGCATGACAGTTCATGGCTCAGTCGGCATCCATATTGGGACTGGCAGTATTGGTCACACCCAGGGGCCATCTTGGACTGGAACTGTTATCTGCAACATGTTATTGAACAGAAGGTTTTGGGCTCCCAGAGCCACTGTTATAATGTTATATATTCAGGGCAGAGTCCCACTGTTATTGTTATGTATTCAGAGAAGAGACAGTTTACCACGTCACCACTAATAAAGTCGTCATAACGCATTAAGTGGACTGACGTGGGAAGTACTGCCTCAACTCATAACATGTGGGAAA
Source organism: Discoglossus pictus (assembly GCA_027410445.1). Lineage (NCBI taxonomy): Eukaryota > Metazoa > Chordata > Amphibia > Anura > Alytidae > Discoglossus > Discoglossus pictus. The sequence continues at coordinate 93,225,556 of CM050169.1, forward strand.
GGGAGAGATGCTGTGGGTTATAAAATGTTGTAGTAGTATTATCTGTAAATATATTGTATTGTAATGTGGGAGCCATGTTGTGTGCAGTCATCCATATTGGGTCTGATACAGATAGTAACCTGAGTAGATCACCCATCTGCCTTCAAGCTATCACCTAAAGTAAACACTTGAAGTGATAGCAAGGCCAGAACAAAGGGTCTGTACAGACATTGAGGCACCTTAACCCCTTGGGGTCTTCAGCCCAATATCAGGGTCATAGTACAGGAGCAAATAGATGTTTCTCCCCTGAGAGCCAGTGACCAAGTGAATTAGGTAGCCACACCTAGTGGGCTGCCCATGGGAGGGGTCTGGAAGTTCCCAGAGCTTACCTCTAGTCCATTGGCCAGAGGTAATCAAGTTACTCTGGAGATTACCCCATTGGCCAAGAGGAAGATGAGGGTTGGACAAGGGGGTAGCCACTCCCTGTACTGGTTTTGTGAGTTGTTTAAATACTTGTGTAAAAATAAAGAAGTTCTTCTTAATTTTCATACTTTGACTAAGCATGTATTATTGACCCAGAGGCATATGCTTGTAGAGGAGCTCGCTCTGACTCCCTACCAAGGTGCTCCCAGGTACACTACTAAAGCAAGCTGGGACTTATGCCTTTGTACCGACAAAGACTGTCCATAGGTCTAGAGTCACCCAAACGTAGGTCTAAACCTACTGGGAATAAGAGTACTAGGATACCCTAGATCCCATCATCATAGTAGGTACTGACAATTGGCTGGCAGTGGTGGGACGACTCTACAAGGACCAGGAATGGAACAGACGGACATTATAACAGAGGCAACAAGGTGGTATGAAGGTGCCAGGCACTTATACCCCAGTAAGATGACCGCACAAGAGGTGGCCAACTTACTAGACCAGCATTGCCAGAGGATCTGGCAGGAGCGCAATGGAGCTCCAGCTCCAGCTCAACAAAGACTTGGCTACAGAGAGACACTGCGTCTAGAGAAATGGATGGAGATTCTGAATCTGTGGCAGGACGATGAGCTAATGGGCTGGCTGGAAGTACTAGTAAGAAAAGAGGTTGCCCTGGAGAACGAATATCTTGTTTTTCATGCCAGAATAGTTTGTGGCCTTGGAGAGGAGTTTGATTTCCGCTAGGAGATAGATTCTGGCCTCCAAGACATTGTGTATGGTGACCCTGAAGGGGGCATAGGGACATTTAAGAGGCACAATAACCTGTTTGTGGAACTCTGTCATAATCTGGGACTTGAAACATGGTCCATGGAGGCTAATTTGATGACACACCTGGTTGAGCAGGAACTGCAGCTGGAAGAGGAATATTTTGAATTGTGGGATGAAATATTCGGGGACACATTTTGCCTATCCAGATGGGAGGAACCCAGTCAGGCTGACTGCTCACCAGATCTATACAACACAAAGGGTATATACCAAAGCGATGGTGCTCAAGGGGTCTGGGGAGAAAATTGTAGAGATAGAGAATATTTTCCCCTAGAACATGCAGTGACTGTGTCAGGGCCTACTCACCAGCTACAAGCGCCAGAGACTCAGAGGAATGTTCCCTGGGTGGGGTCAGATAATAAATGTCTGCACCCTGATATCCCAAGAGACATAATCCCAGAGGAAGGGCGATCTACTCACAAGATAGGGCCAGATGAATTAAGTCTGCCCCCAGAAGTTCTCGGCAATTTGAGTTGGCCAGAACTGCTCATGGAGCTAGGGGCTCAGGATTGCTATTTTAGAGACTGTGGGGAGGGAAAGTAACTAGTTCTTAGCTACAGGGAACCAGGCCTCACACAGGAAGAGTGCCAGGGGCACCAAGAGTGCCAGGGGCACCAAGAGAGTCAGCGGCACCAAGAGTGCCAGGGGTACCAAGAGAGTCAGAGGCACCAAGAGTGCCAGGGGCACCAAGTGAGCCAGGGGCACCAAGAGTGCCAGGGGCACCAAGAGAGTGCCAGGGGCACAAAGAGCCAGACAGGGGCAGCAAGCTTGCCAGCCTTGGCAAAGGAGCCGTGGGTGCAGTGTGGCACAATAGTAGAGGGTGAACCAAGTGGGGAGATACCCTGGATAACCAATGTCCAGGGGCCCACTGGAACAGACACCGCTCTAAAGGCCCAGTTAAACCTGGAGGACTGGGATAAGGGTACCAAGCAAAAGGCCATAGAAGAAGAGGGTCAGCTGAGGGCCCCAAAGAACCGGCTGGGTGGGAATTGCGAGATTCCCCAGCCTGCATCAGAGAGCCAGAGCACAGTTGCTCCACCAAGGGCAATAGAGGACAACCAGGGGGAGCTGTGGGGACTGGCTGAGGGGAAAGGGGTTGCCCTGAGACAGGGGTTGTTTTGTGGGGCTCCCAAAAGTACTGCTTTGCCTCAGAAGGGTGTATGGGTGCCACCCACTGTGTCCCCAGTGACTTCCATGCTGCTGCCAAGAAGAGAGAGATGGGATCCTGGACTATTTGGGTGGGGGTTGCATGGGAAGAGCAATTTCCTCTGTACAGTCAGGGCAAGACCACGCACTGGGGGAGGCTTTGACGCTACAACTTGGGACTGTGTGCGAATGGACTGGAACTGGCATAGCATACAGAGGGCCTGGCCAAACCTACAGATTCATGACGATCAGCGTAGCTGGGAAAATCAGGGATGTTCCCTGCCACGCTTGGGGGAGGTGGTGTCATGAATCAGCCAGGGGCCATCTTGGATTTGGGCCTGAAGTATATTGGCAGCAGTAGCCATTTTGTGACTGGCAGCATTAGCCACACCCAGTGGCCATATTGTGTATGGGCATGACAGTTCATGGCTCAGTCGGCATCCATATTGGGACTGGCAGTATTGGTCACACCCAGGGGCCATCTTGGACTGGAACTGTTATCTGCCACATGTTATTGAACAGAAGGTTTTGGGCTCCCAGAGCCACTGTTATAATGTTATATATTAAGGGCAGAGTCCCACTGGTCTTGTTATGCATTCAGAGAAGAGGCAGTTTACCACGTCACCACTAATAAAGTCGTCATAACGCATTAAGTGGACTGATGTGGGAAGTACTGCCTCAACTCATAACATGTGGGAAAGGGAGATATGCTGTGGGTTATAAAATGTTGTAGTGGTATTATCTGTAAATATACACTACCTTTACTAAATAATTGGTTAACGCAGGAAGTAATACAAAAGAGGTTGGAGAAAATAAATGTTAATAAAGCCCCAGGTCCTGATGGAATTCATCCAAGGGTACTGAGGGAGCTGGGTTCTGTAATAGCCAAACCATTATATCTAATCTTTAGAGACTCACTCACTACAGGGTCTCTACCAGATGGCTGGAGAAAAGCAGAGGTGATACCTATATTTAAGAAGGGATCTAGAACAAATCCGGGGAATTATAGATGAGTGAGCCTCACTTCTGTAGTTGGGAAGCTTTTAGAAGTGTTAATAAGGGACAGAATACAAGAATATGTCTATTTGAACAGGATCATAGGTAGCAGTCAACACGGATTTGTGAAGGATAGGTTGTGTCAGACCAATCTAATTATTTTTTATGAGGAGGTTAGTAGGAACTTGGATCAGGGCAACTCAGTGGATGTAGTCTTTTTTGATTTTTCAAAGGCATTTGATACAGTGCCACATGGAAGACTAGTGAGCAAACTAAGGGATACAGGAATTGCAGTAAATATCTGCTCATGGATCGAGAGCTGGCTAAAAGACAGGAAGCAAAGGGTTGTTGTGAATGGAACATACTCCGATTGGTCTAATGTGATAAGTGGGGTTCCTCAAGGTTCAGTATTAGGTCCTCTCCTTTTTAACATATTTATTAATGACATTGAAGTAGGACTCCAATGTAGTGTCTCCATGTTTGCTGATGACACCAAGTTGTGCAAGGTAATAAAATCAGATAATGATGTACTTTCCCTACAAAAGGATTTGCATAAATTAGAGAAATGGGCAGCTAAATGGCAGATGAGATTTAATACAAATAAATGTAAGGTTATGCATTTGGGAAGGAACAATAGCCAAGCAATCTATAATCTTAATGGAGCAAATCTAGGGGTATCAGATATTGAAAGGGATTTGGGAGTGAATGTGGACAACAGACTAGGTAACAGCGCTCAAAACCAAGCAGCGGCTGCAAAGGCAAATAAAATATTAGCATGTATTAGGAAGGGTATAGAAGCCAGGGAAGAAGATATAATTCTGCCACTATACAAATCTCTAGTACGTCCTCATTTGGAATATGGAGTACAATTTTGGGCACCACCTCATAAAAAAGACATTTTAGAGCTGGAAAAAGTACAGAGAAGGGCTACAAAACTAATAAGGGGAATGGAGAGGCTAAGTTATGAAGAGAGACTAACAAAATTAAAATTATTTTCGCTAGAAAAAAGGCGTCTAAGAGGAGATATGATTACGTTATATAAATACATCCAGGGTCAATATAAGGCTATGTCAAGTGAACTTTTTGTAGCAAGAGATGCAACTGACAAGAGGACATCCTTTGAGGTTAGAGGAAAAAAGATTTCACCTTAAACAAAGAAAAGGGTTCTTCACAGTTAGGGTGGTTAAACTGTGGAATTCTCTACAAAAGGAGGTGGTGACAGCAAATTCGATAGACAACTTCAAAAAGGGGTTAGATATATTTTTTGAATAAAGAGGGCATTCAAGGCTATCCTAGATAACTAGCAAAGGAATATTGATCCAGGGAGAAATTTGATCGCCAGTTTCTGGGGTCAGGAAGGAATTTTGCTATTTTTCCCCTTATGAGACAATTGGCAAAGTTTCAATGGTTTTTTTTTTTTCTGTTTGCCTTCCTCTGGATCAAATAACAATTAACAAATAACAATAAATAGTCCACATTAAACAATATTGAATATTGAACCAGGGAGAAATTTGATCGCCAGTTTCTGGGGTCAGGAAAGAATTTTGCTTTTGTTTCCTCTTTTTTTTCTGTTTGCCTTCCTCTGGATCAATTAACAATTAATGATTAATAGTCCACATTAAAAAGATCAATAGAGATCTAAAGAGGTTGAACTTGATGGACTAACTCTTTATTCATCCTCCAATACTATACTATTAATAATTATTTAATCAATAATTTAATTAATAACTATTCCACATATTGCAGATCAGAGGAGATCTTAACAGGTTGAACTTGATGGACTGAAAGTCTTTTTTTAACCTTAATTACTAAGGCCCTCATTCAATTGCGATTTGGCCAATTGAATAGGGCCCTAAAAAGGCACATAGCATATTTTTTTTAAATAAGTTTTTAGTCAGTGAAAACCTTACTTTTGGATAGATTCTTACTAACTAAAAACTTATTTAAAAAAAATATGTTATGTGCCTATTTAGAGGCCTATTCAATTGGCCAAATTGCAATTGAATGAGGGCCTATGTAACTATGTAACTATGTAACCCATCTGCCTTCCAGCTATCACCTAAAGTAAACACTTGAAGTGATAGCAAGGCCAGAACAAAGGGGTCTGTGCAGACATTGAGGCACCTTAACCCCATGGGGTCTTCAGCCCAATATCAGGGTCATAGTACAGGAGCAAATAGATGTTTCTCCCTTGAGAGCCAGCTACCAAGTGAATTAGGTAGCCACACCTAGTGGGCGGCCCATGGGAGGGGTCTGGAAGTTTCCAGAGCTTACCTCTAGTCCATTGGCCAGAGGTAATCAAGTTACTCTGGAGATTACCCCATGTGAGTTGTTTAAATACTTGTGTAAAAATAAAGAAGTTGTTCCTAATTTTCATACTTTGACTAAGCATGTATTATTGACCCAGAGGCATATGCTTGTAGAGGAGCTCGTTTCTGACTCCCTACCAAGGTGCTCCCAGGTACACTACCAAAGCAAGCTGGGACTTATGCCTTTGTACCGACAAAGACTGTCCATAGGTCTAGAGTCACCCAAACTTAGGTCTAAACCTACTGGGAATAGGAGTACTAGGATACTCTAGATCCCATCATCATAGTAGGTTGTGACACTCACCTTTTTAAATCTCACTATATCATGCGCCCAGTTTTCCGAACCATCTCACATGCCCTCCTTTTGGTCATTCCACGTGCCGTATTTACTCATACACCACGTAACCTAGACATATTGCATCACGCCATGCTCCACTCTCTCCATGATATCATACACAGCGAGTATCAGCTGTATTACATCTCATAATTTGCTGCCTTACCTAGCCATATCACAAGCCTTGCTTACCTAGTCAGAGTACACTATATCACGCGCCACGCATTCCTAGTCATATTACTCTGTAACATGCGCCACACCTAGCTAGACATATTGCACTAAAAACGTGCCACAGTCGCAATGCAAGCCCGCTTACTTAGTGTTATTGCTCTATGTCTTATGCCACGCTTGCCCAGCCATATCACACTATATCATACGATTCGCCTTCCCTCTCATATTGCATGCCTTGCTCACCCAGTCTTATCGCACTACATCATGCTCCACACGTAATCATTTGTATTGATCTACTTCATATGCCGCTCTTCCCCAGCCTTATCATATGCCATGTTTCCATAGTCATATCGCTCTATGCACTCTTTCCTAGTCTTATCGCAGTATGCCATATGCCAAGCTAACCAAGTCAAATCGTCCACCATGCCACACGTCTGCCTCACCTACCAAGCCATTTCATCATGCTCGCCTCCTGGTCATGTTACACTATATCACGTACTACTCTCACTTCTTCATATCACTCTATATCATATGCTACGCTTATCTAATCATATCTCGACGTACCATTCGTCAAGCATACTCAGTCATATTACGTGCCATGCTTACCCAGTCATATCGTACTGTGCCTTATGCCACTGCGCCCTGTTATATCTCACCCTATCTTACGCTTCACTCGCTAGCCATATCGATCCGAGTCTCGCACCACACTTACCTGATCATGTTCCACCATAGATCAAATGCTTGCACCAAACTATATCTCACCGTATCAAACTTCTTTCATTCGCTATCGTTCTAAGTCATATCACAGGGTATCAAAATCTCCAACTTCATACTCTAGCATTCCACAACATACTCCCCGCTTATCCAGCCATGCCAATCCTCCTCAAACTTCTTGCCACCATTCCACATCATATCTTAACAAACCCTTCACATACCCCATCATACTGTACCACCTTATTCCCCTTTATGTGCCAAGCCAATTCATACTGAATATCATCATACCAACGTAGAACTCCTTGCTTGCCAAGTCATTCTACGTCGCATCAGACTCTTAGTGATTCACTATATCGTGCCTTTGGCATGACAAATCTTGTCTATCCTCATCGAACCCCTATTATATCGTATCCCAAGGATACTAAGTCATACCCCATGGGTACATATTCGTAAGTTTCTAAAGTTATATAATTAAGCATCGTATTCCCAACCTTCCACGGCACCATACGACCTATTGTACTATTTTCCTTTCGAGACACAATGCAATGCATAGTACCGTAGTGCACCAAATTGTTACTCAGCATTTACAAAACCTAAATGTGCAATGTCTAATTCTTACGGCACCAAGCAATATCATACCATTCATCTTCCCCTCGCACAACATGCTGTGTCATAACCCAGCGTACGTAGTCACAAGGTACCGTACCCGTAGCCTTCTATATCCCATTCCTAATCTTTAAGTCTGATCCTGCTGAATCGTACCCATCGCTTACCGAATCACAAAGTACTGTATGGCCCCCCAGTCGCATTGTTCCCCTTGCACGCCAAGTCATATCGTACCATATCGATCCCCTTGCATTCCAAGTTCCATCATATTAGGCTAGGATGATGTAGAAAAATGCCGTACCTCAAGCTACCCTTACTAGAGAGAAAGCCCTGACTACAATTAGCAGGTTAATTTAATTAACATGGGGTTGTGAGAGGGACTGGAACTCCCAATAAATACTCACCTCCTTCTCTTCCTCTCTGGAAGTGCCGAAATCTCCCCAACCACATCAATTAAAAACACATGATTTTCACGCTCTATCTGATGATATATTAATCCATGGTAATGTGGATATTACTATTAGTCTTAGGTAGTATAGCATGAGTGCCCACGTTCTGGATAGGCAGGATACAGGGATACAGGGACGCTGTGGACTACATTTAATTTCCCGCCCAGGATATGACATAGTGAAGCTTAAGCATCAAGATAATTAAAGACTAGACTGGAAGTGACGCAGTGTTGCGGAGCAACAGGCACACTGTAACCAATACCGGATTTCTGTTTTTTAGAGACGGACCATGGCGTTTGGCGCCATAAGGAGTGGGCAACTAGAAGAGGAGGCAACATCTATAGAGAGGTGTTATGAACAGAAGGGCCCACTGGACTGTTTGGAGTTCATCAGTTATTATACGTGTGGTCAGAAGGTACTAAAAACATTGCTTAACAGTCATATCTGGGATATTCAAATGGTTAAATTATTCTAAAGAATATATATGGCCCTGTTATTGGCCACGTGTGAAGGCTCTGGTTTTAGTCATGAAGGGGGGAGCTAGTTTTCTGGCTCTGTAAGAGGAGAAAAAATGTGTAATGACAACAAGAAAGCCATGTGGGTGAAGGGGGTAGCAAGCTATTTGCCTAAGAGGATGGGCTAGAACTGGGGGAAAGTCTTTGGTGTTTTATGTCATCTGAAATGTGTTTTGAAAAATAAAGAAGTGTCAGTCTGATTTTGGACACACTAAAGAAGTCAGAGTCTGCTTGTACTAATCAAAGCTATATTGTGTATTATTCTTAGATCCTAAGAAAATGGGTCTGATGGTGCCTGTCTCTGCAGTAATGATGCTGTTATCTGAAGTGTCTGCTGGTGGCGAAATCTGAACAGAAAGTTGCGACCCGTAGAGAGAGGGAGAATTGGGTAGTGAGTGTAGGCTCCCAAACTTGGCGGGCGTAACAAGAGGTATATAAATATGCACTCTCATGGGCATTAATACATATACATATTATAGTATCTACTTCCATGGAGAAAGGCCGTTATACGACTGAAACGCATTTGGTGTGAATTATTTGGTGTTACTTATCATTGTTTATTTAATGTTTTAATAGTATATTTATATTTTTTTTATAAGTGACTGTTTTTTTTAAAGATGTTTCTCATATACACTACATATTTATTGGGGGATGTAGGAACTAATCCCCCTGCACTAGTGTGTTGTTCAAATAGGTCCTGTAACATATACAGGAATACTTTTTACATAATGCTGATACCTTGGTCCACTTCCAAAGGTGAGTTCTTCTATGTGGAGTCTGCCAACCCTACTAGTACTCTCTATCACCAGGAGAGTGTGACCTTGGTGTGTGCATTGGCACTTGAAGCGCGTGAATATAATAACACCTAGTTGCTTTCTGGATTGAACTCTACTATTGGATATAAACCCATTTTTTGGGGGACATTATCATCATCCATCAAGTGGATCTGAGTGAGTTATGGACACAAAGAAGACCGGATAATGAACGTGACATCTTGTATTATATACTGACATATATTCATCTAAATGTGAGTGCATTGGATTTTACTGTTTTAATCTGAATAAATGTACCCTACATACTACACTATCAAGTTTTTTTGCGCTTCTCCATCCCCTACCTCTTTTTTCTATCTTATGATGTAGATTACATTTGGTTCCTTTAAGTCTCTTTTCTATAGCAAGACATATTAAATAGAGCAAATTGTTCTGTCTTTGAACATTGAATCCCATGCGACGCACTATAACTAGCTCCACATTAAACAGGTGATAGTTAAGCTGTCTATCTGAATCAATATAACTATTCTCCCCTAACACTTACGTGTTCCCATTCTATTCTTTTACAGACTAATATTATATTTTAAACATCCCTTTTCCCTTTAGCAATGTTCTGAGCTTCAGCTAAAATAATGAATAAATAAAAAAGCCCTTGACAGACATTTTTTTTTATACTTGTGACATGTTTTATTAACAATGCAACTTGAAAAAAAATAAAAATAACAAAATTATTGCTGGGCAGAAAAAAAAATATTGCTTCATATTTCTAGATGAGAAGTGATTTAAAAAAAAGGCGTATTTAAGGAATGGTGATATGGGCCAAATTGTTTTTCCATAAAAAATTCAGAGGCCATATTTTATTTTCCCAGGAAAATTGACGGTACAAGATCCGCAGCTTTAAATCACATATCACGGTTTTATTTCTGCGAAAGCAGTGAAATAATTTATAGTTTTGTAAAAATTACTGGTGAGGTGGAGAATATTTTTAAAAGGGTTAAAAGGTGAGTTACATAATCAGGGCTCATTCAACTGTGGTTCATGTATTTATTTATTTATTTAATAACCGATTAGCAATAAATCAGTATTTTAAGAAAAAACATGTCAAAGTAGCTTTATAACTTACATTTGACCTTCAGCTTTTCAGACTTTATGCAATATATTTTCTCCACCCCTATCAGATATCAGATGTCTTGATGGGAGACTGTTTGTTATATATATATATATCACATATTATAATTGTCCAACTACGATTCGTCGTCACGCTGCTTGCATAGTGAGTACGACTTATCGATGAGCGCCGCCCGGGGAGCCTTGCGTAGCGAGCCGTTAAATCAAAGCACTTAGGCAATGAGCGCCAAAGGCGCTCATTGCTGGCGAGCCGTTAAACACGTCACACGAACGACTTAGAAAAAAAAAAACACCTCGGAACCAACCTTAACGTAACAAACACCCACATGCACTAAAAATACGACTATAACTGCTGACCAGAGCGCAACTAAAAACAGTGAATACACACCAAATACTCACACAAACTACATAAAACGCTTACCCATAGCAAGGGGGGGGGCACCCAGGACCTCTGAAAGTGAAGTTACACCTCCATTTAAGTCCAAATTCCCGAGTTCAGACACACGAAAATCCCCTAAGCGAGAGAGAAAATGGCTGCCGAAAAAAACGAAAACGAGGCTCACAGCCCAGCCACGTACAAATTACCCAAGAAGGGATCCGAGATAAGCTCGGAAACCCACATTAACCCCAGGGGATCCGAGATAAGCTCGGAGCACTGCACTAACCCCACATTAACCATCGCAGTGGGTGGCCCGATTGCACGCGATCGGGGACCCCCGTTGCAATCAAAATTCAAAATCCCCACATTACAGGTCCTCAAAGGACCGTAAAGGTCCTTAAAGGACTAGTTGTAAAAGAAAAAATATATACACTGTCACCCTGTCAATCATGGGGGTCAAAACAGACCCCCATAACCCCTCATTAACCCTGTCAGTCATGGTAGTCAATATAGACCCCCATAAGCCCTTCATTAACCCTGTCACTCATGGGGGTCAATACAGACCCCCATAAACCCCTCATTAACCCTGTCACTCATGGGGGTCAATATAGACCCCCATAAGCCCTTCATTAACCCTGTCACTCATGGGGGTCAATAAAGACCCCCATAAACCCTTCATTAACCCTGTCACTCATGGGGGTCAATATAGACCCCCATAAGCCCTTCATTAACCCTGTCACTCATGGGGGTCAATACAGACACCCATAAGCCCTTCATTGAGCCTGTCACTTATGGGGGTCAATACAGGCCCCCATAAGCCCTTCATTAACCCTGTCACTCATGGGGGTCAATACAGAACCCCATAAGCCCTTCATTAAGCCTGTCACTCATGGGGGTCAACACAGACCCCCAGAAGCACTTCATTAACCCCCTCATTCATGAGGGTCAATATAGACCCTCATAAGCCCTTCATTAACCCTGTCACTCATGGGGGTCAATGCAGACCCCCATAAGCACTTAATTAACCCCCTCACTCATGGGGGTCAAAACAGACCCCCATAAACCCCTAATTAACCCTGTCACTCCTGGGGGTCAATACAGATGCCCATAAGCACTTAATTAACCCCCTCACTCAGGGAGGTCAATATAGTCCCCCATAAGCCCTTCATTAACCCTGTCACTCATTGGGGTCAATACAGACCCCCATAAGCACTTAATTAACCCCCTCACTCATGGGGATCAATACAGACCCCCATAAACCCCTAATTAACCCTGTCAATCTTGGGAGTCAATACAGGCACCCATAAGCACTTCATTAACGCCCTTCACTTATGGGGGTCAATATAGATGCCCATAAGCCCTTCATTAACCCTGTCACTCATGGGGGTCAATACAGACCCCCATAAGCACTTCATTAACCCCCTCACTCATATAAAAAATAAAAAAAGGGATATTATAGAAAAAAAAAAAAAACATTACAACCCCCCCCCCCTCACTACAGAAAAAAGAATTACACACCTGAAAAGGAAATACATATAATACAAATACATACAATACAATACAATACACCCCTATCTAATATACATCACACAATCTATCTAAATAAATACCATAATCTAATATACATCCTATCTATATAATAATACATTCCCAATCTATCAAAATAAATAACACAATCTAATATACAATACATTCTATGCTATCTATATAAAACACATACCCCTAGCTAACATACAGTAAATGCTATCTATATATAAACTAATCTAATTCTAAGCTAAAACCAAATAATTAAGACCACTTACCTTTGCAGATGTCCATTCAGATCAGCCACCTACGGAAAAAAAAATAAAAAAATTAGTGCAACATGTTTACAGTACATAAATAAACATTCTATACATTCTAAATATTCTACTCACCTTTCCGGCATGTCCCGTCCTTATTCTTTTAATCCTTCTTCGGAGCAACACCTGTTAAAAAAAACATAACATTAATACACATGCATAAAATTAAAATAAACATAATCTACATTGTACTTACCTCCCGCGATGTCTCCGGCCTCCTCCGGATCCTCTTCTGCCCCGCCCTGTATAAAAAATTAAAATAAATAAATATATATATACTTAAATCCGCACTCACGGACATCCCCGACGCTAATGAGGCTCCCGGAGACATTTCCGGAAGAAAATAAGCAATGGCGCCTTCTGATTGGTTCAAAACGCTGTCTATCAAATTCACCAAATCAGGAGGCGCCGATGTGTGAACCAATAAGAAAGGGATACACCCTAAAATCGCACTCTGATTGGATAATGCACCTGTCAATCTTTATTTAAACCAATCACAAGGCGCAGATGCCTTCAGCCAATCACAATGGAATACACCCCCACAGGGTTATTGGTTGGAGCATCTGCGCATTCTGATTGGTTGCACTGACAATAGCCAATCACAATGGAATACACCCCCATGTACTGATTGGTGAAGGATTTGCGCATTCTCATTGGCTACTGTTAATATCAATCAATATTACAGCCAATGGGAAGGCGCAGATGTCTTCACCAATCAGTACGTGGGGGTATATTCCATTGTGATTGGCTGATGGCAATAAAGCCTTAGGATTGGTTCAAATACATATTGACAGGTGTTTTATCCAATCAGCGTTGTATTTTGGGGTGTATACTTTTTTCATTGGTTCACAATTGGGGTCTTCTCATTGGCTGAATTTGATAGACACCCTTTTCAGCCAATCAGAAACTGCCATTGCCAATTTTATTCTGGAACACTCTGTAGGAAGCTCATTAGCGTCGGAGACATCCGCCAGGGCGGATGTGTGTCCCTTTTTTTTTTTTTTTTTTTACACGCGGATGCTTCCAGAGAAGAACACCAGGAGGCCGGAGACATCGCGGGGAGGTAAGTATAATGTACATTGTGTTTATTTCACTTTGTTTTATGTTTATGTATGTTTACTAATGTAATGTTTTTTTTTAACAGGAGCAGCGCCGCAGAAGACGCAAAGATGAAGGACGTGACATGCTGGGACGTGACATGCTGGAATGTGACATGCTGGAACGGGACATGCTGGAAAGGTGAGTATAATATTTAGAATATTTAAAATGTTTACAATGTTTAGTTATTTCATGTAAACGTGTAGTATTAATTTTTAAAATCTTTTTTACCGTAGGTTGCTGATCTGAAGAAACATCTCAAAGGTAAGTGGTCTTAATTATTTTATTGTAGCTTAGAATTAGGGTTGCTATATAGAGATAGCATGTACTGTATATTAGATAGATAGGGGGATGTATTATTAGATAGTATTGTATATTAGATAGTGGGATGTATATTACATTATATAGTGGGATGTATATTACATATTGGGATGTATATTACATAATGGAATGTATATTAGATAGTGGCATGTATATTAGATAGTGGCATGTATATTACATAGGGGTGTATTGTATTTAATTGTATTGTATTGTATTTAATTGTATTGTATTTTATTTAATTGTACTAGCGACTTGCCCGTCAAAAAATGACGGCAATGTGATGTATATGTTTGTCAAGTTGTTTAGTTATTAATATAGATTTTTGACACTTGTAAGTATTGTGATATGAACGTGTATTTTTGTAAAATGTTGATGTAATGGTTTTTTAACATGAAATTTGTATCTGAAGAATTGTTAACTTTAATATACATTGAATCCAGAGGAAAGCAAAAAGTAAAAAGCCTTGTTGAAACGTCCCGAATTTTAACATGAAGTTTAAAATATATGTAAGCAATAACCTTCAAAGTATATATTTTGAAACTTGAACTTTATTTTTTATGTAACTTTGGAACTTGACAAAACATTTGTAGAATTTGGAACATTATAAACAGTAACATAGTGAATACATTTTGTAACCTAATTTTGTATTAAGAGTATTAACAATTGAATGTAAAACCAGTTTCACTTTAAAGTATTCATTATAGTAAACTTTAGGTAATGGTTTTTTAACATGCAATTTTTATCTGAAGAATTGTTAAATTGAATATAGATTTAATGCAGAGTAAGATAAACATTATAAAAACCCTCCTTTAAACGTACACAATTTTAACAGGAAGTTTGTAATATGTTTAAGTCAGATACTTAAATGTGTGTAAGTAAGAAACTTTCCAAAACATTTTTACAACTTGTAACATTATAAACAGTAAGATAGTGAATTAATATTTAAACATAATTTTTTATTAAAAGTATTAACATTTGAATGTAAAAACAGTTGAACTTTAAATTAATCAGTATTAACATGCAATTTCTATCAGAATAATTGTTAACTTCAATAAACATTGAATGTAGATGAAGGCATACAGTAAAAACTCTCCTTGAAACGTACCTAATGAAAGTAATTCCTTACTGACCACATAAACTGGCGATAAACATTAATGTAGGTAGAAATCTTAAGATAACAGACAATATTTACATTGTGACTTAAAAGGTGCTTGAGCTCTTAACATGAACTTTGTAATATGTTGAATGAAAGAACTTGAAAATATTGTTTTTAAACTTGTAACATTAGAAACATTGACATAGTGACTTAACATTTTAACATCATTTTTCATAATAATGCAAGGCAAGTATTTTGTGAGGCGAATCATCCATAAACAGTAGTTACATTAATTATGACTGAATTAAACAACAAATTGTTATGTATTTTTGAATACTTAAAAAAAATGTTTGCATGGCTTTAATTTGTATCCTGCAAAGTTATAGTACTTCATAGTAGACAATGTTTTTAGTAAAAATACGTCCATCTTCTAATAAATCACCTTGACTTTCATTCTTTTCAATGTAAACTTTAATAGCCTGTGGATTTTTGCATCGTGACAACGCAACGTACAATTGACCATGTGCAAATACTGGTTCTTCCAAGAAAATACCCACAGATTTGAAAGTTTGACCTTGTGATTTATTAATGGTCATGGCAAATGCCATAATAATGGGAAATTGTCTTCTTTGAAGTATAAAAGGGAGACTACTTTCACTTGGTGCTAAATCTATTCTTGGTATGAAAACTCTCTCTCCTTTATGGGTACCAGTTAAAATTTCAGCATCTATAAAATGGTCCTTTAATTGTTGAACAATTAATCTTGTGCCATTACATAGGCCTTTTTTGGGGTTCATATTTCGCAGTAACATGATAATTGCACCTTTCTTTAGCTGCAAAATATGTGGTGGCATTCCAGAAGGAGTTAGAAAGTTTATGAATTCAGTCGAAAAGTTAGCCTGACTTTCATTGTCATCAGCAAGTACAGAATCAGCACTGTGATAATTTCTTTGTGGTGCATTATTTTTTTTAAAGATTTCATTATTGATGATTAATGCATCTTTATTTTTACACGTCAGTATGACTTGGTTGGCAAGCTCGGAATATTTTTCGTTATTTATGCTCCCTTCAAATATAGCCAATATAATATCTTGTTGACAAATCATATGAGGTGGGATCTCTACAGTGTCGTCAGCTAAATGTAGTATTTTTTCTGTTCTGCCTTCTCCAATTTTAATAAGCCAATCATTGAAATCAGTTTGGCCTTCTGATCTCATATTTTGTTGCAGTTGAAGATGGGTAAACTGTTTCCATACTGTGCTTGACTTGATACAGGTTTCGATAATGTCAGTTCGATTTCCATGTACAACGACAGGTAATGTTTGTCTAAAATCGCCACCCAACAACATTACCTTTCCACCAAATGGAAAAATATTATCCATGACTTCACGAAGCAAACGGTCAATACATTGGAGGGCATAGCATGACATCATTGTGGCCTCACCTATTATAATTAATTTACATTTCTTCAATTTCTTTGCTTGTAATGATGTCATGCGAATATCTGACACAGAATTTTCTAAAATAGGCACTGGCAGTTTAAATCCACTATGAACAGTTCTTCCACCTTCTAATAAAAGTGCAGCAATTCCAGTAGTGGCAAACGCCATTGCTATTTGTCCTTGTGCTCGTACTGAACTCATTAATAAATTGTACAAATAGGTTTTACCTGATCCGCCAGGTCCATCAAGATAGAAATAACGCTCTGTCACCATGTCATCATCTATTGCATTTTTAATGGCATGAAATGCTTGCAATTGTAGTGTATTTAAAGTTGCAAGTCTTTCTTCTGTTCTTTCTGCTTGTAGTTGAATGTCATAGTCTTCAAAGGGTATGTCATCTATAAGACCTGGATCAGGCAAATTAAAACTTGCATAACTTAATCCATGAGTTAAAAATACTTCTTGGATTTCCATTAACGCTTTTAAGTGTGCAATGGGTTCATTGTATCGTCGCATAAAGTCTTCAGCCATATTACTTTTAAAAGTCTCCCACAAAGCTAATGCATTTGGAGCATTTGAGAAGATACAAATAAAAGCAAATTGTTCTCTCATCTGTCGTGGCATTTGACATTGTGCTGCTTCTTCTAAACATCTTTCCCACTCTGTATCATCAGCGAGTAAGTTTCTATGTCTTGCAGCTAAATGGAAGTATTCATATACAATGTCATTAACAGTTCTTAATTGTTCAAAACTTTGTGCTCCTGGAACATTTAAAAGTAATATCCGTAAGCAAAAACGTTCAACATCTCTTGGACTGACTGTGTAAATTCTTGGAATTATTTTATTGCCTCTGGTTTTTCTTGGTTTCCATAATCCATTCACAAAAACATAGTGATTTGGAATTTCAATATATAAGTATTGTGTTGCTTGAGCATCAGTGGAATTTAATGCAAACCATGCAGTTTAGTGTGACGATCTTCACTTTGGGCCAATGCATTCATTTCATTTCCAGCATGAAAATAGACTAAATGTCGTTGTGGCAAATGTACTGCTAATCTATATACTGCATGTGATCTATCATGCATTTCAAATTTTAAAAGCCGCCACATAGCTTCTGGCGCACTGACATAGCGAGCATCTACATGAGATGCAAGTTCATCATGTATTAACTCACTACATTCAGGGTTGTCTGCACTTTTGATGACTACAGTAGCTGCATCATAGCCTTTGTAAATATATTTGTAGACATATTTAATGGATTTGATGGAAGTGCAGGCTTCTACGTTGATGTGGGCGTTGTACTTCATGAGTAAATGTGGATTGTAGGGTACTACATATCTATTGTCCACTTTTTTTCCACGAATAATGGCACTATCTCCTTCTCTTCTTTTATAAAGTGGATATCCATCACAATTTGCATATGTTTTGTCTCTATAATCTTTTGGAAAATCTTTTGAACATTTATTATTTTCCATACATGGTGATTGTGGATTAAGGTCTCCACAGGGTCCATGAATCATGCGATGAGTAACAATCTCATATAGTCTACCATATAGTTCTGGATCTGGTAGTTCAGCAACTATGACTGCATCCACTTTGTCCGAAGTATCTAATTTATCTTTCTCTTGAAGTATTATGAGAAGATGTGCATGTGGAAGGCCTCTTTTTTTAAATTCAATGGTATATACATAAGCAAGACATTTGCCAAATAACTGATTTATAGTGAAGTCATTCCTTCTAAGGTCTCTCTCCCATTTCTTTCTTACTCCTCTATCTTCCTGTACTGTCTGACCACAATCCATTCTCTCTCTTTCTTTCAGTGCAAATTCACTCTGGTTTTAAGGCCTACTACATCTGTGAGAATCTCAGAATTGCATTCAGAACACCTCAGCAGTGCAAATTCACTCTGGTTTTAAGGCCTACTACATCTGTGAGAATCTCAGAATTGCATTCAGAACACCTCATCAGTGCAAATTCACTCTGGTTTTAAGGCCTACTACATCTGGTAGAATCTCAGAATTGCATTCAGAACACCTCAGCAGTGCAAATTCACTCTGGTTTTAAGGCCTACTACATCTGTGAGAATCTCAGAATTGCATTCAGAACACCTCAGCAGTGCAAATTCACTCTGGTTTTAAGGCCTACTACATCTGGTAGAATCTCAGAATTGCATTCAGAACACCTCAGCAGTGCAAATTCACTCTGGTTTTAAGGCCTACTACATCTGTGAGAATCTCAGAATTGCATTCAGAACACCTCAGCAGTGCAAATTCACTCTGGTTTTAAGGCCTACTATATCTGTGAGAATCTCAAAATTGCATTCAGAACACCTCAGCAGGTATGGAGGAGACTATGGAAACTGCGCCATCCCTGGAGCCAATATGTTTATTAATATCACTACTGTATGCATGTTATTATATCTTGGCAGATAGAAATATTTCTGACATTTTGTTTTCAATTTTTAACTATTTCCTATACCCTACTTTGGCGTCCCCACCTTCCCCCAACCTTCCCCCATTTATGGCTGGCATAATTACCTCAAATCTCCTCCCCCCTCCTCACATACATTCCTTCTAAAGTCTCTCTCCCATTTCTTTCTTACTCCTCTATCTTCCTGTCCTGTCTGACCACAATCCATTCTCTCTCTTTCTTTCAGTGCAAATTCACTCTGGTTTTAAGGCCTACTACATCTGTGAGAATCTCAGAATATTGCCCTCCCTCCCTCCCCCTCACCCACCCACCCCACCTCAGATTAAATTTATAGAGCCATGGAAATCACCTGACTTCCTACTTGCAGATATATCATCTCAACACTAGGGGTCAGCCAACATACTAGTCTTTCACCTCAGATCCCTCCCCTCTTCCTCTAAAATAAAACTCATTCTATCTTTCACCTGCTTCCTGACACTTGCTATTCCTATTTGTTACTCTTCCCCAGTTCTCTGCCCTTTAATTCCCTTTAGATTGTAAGTAGCGAGTTTCCAGTCATGTAGGGTGCTTTGGGATAAACCACTTTCTGCTAAGATTCTAAGCTCAAAAGGGCCCTTCAACTTTGAATTTGTTAAACGTGTATTTCCCCTGTTCTTATCCCCTGTACAGCGCTACGGAATATGTTGGCGCGATACAAATAAAAGATAATAATAATAATAATAATAAAGTCACGTATTAATTCATTTAATTTGATCTTAAAAACTCTGGCTACTAAATCTGGTCGATCAGAAGCAGTTTGTCCAAGAAGTAGATTTTGTGTAATTTCTGGCCATTGTGGATTACATGTAAATGTCAGAAATAAATCTGGTTTGCCAAATTTGGTGACAATAGCCATAGCATCATTGTATCTTTCTCTCATATTTCGAGGAGATCCTTGAAAGGAAGATGGTAAAATGATGGCTTTGCCAGCTGTCATGTCTCTGCTTGTAGCCACGTCAGCAACATAGTCCATGAGTCCAGAATATTGTTCTACACGTAGTTTATCTTGTTGATATTTTATAAAGTTTAAATTATTTGCCTCAACTTGCAAATATGAATCAATAATCCATTGTTGTGTTAGTTTTCCACACACATAAAATTGGATTAAATCCATGTCGAATGGCAATTTGAGCTACTTTATATTCAAGCATAGAAACATTATTTCGGATTCTGGCTTTAGCATTTGGGTAACTGGGAAGGGTTAATGGTTTGGTTGCCAACCTGCTTCTCCATGTGGAAAAAAGATGGGATATGTCATTGGATCTAAATTTGGACTTAAGATATTCATATTAATAAATGGTTGCTCCTCATTTCTGGGATATATTCTAATGTCTCTTTGAAATGGTGGTTCTCCTTCATCATTTTGAAACACCATTGCTACCTTATTTGATGTTGGCAAGTTATAACAACGTTTATCAGTATGTCTGTCTCTTTTAAGCACCATATTAACCTTTGGCATGGGTAATTGATGTCTTTGTGCATGAAGTAGTTGTTCATTTTCTACTTCTGCCAATTTTTTGTAAGCTTTACTGTAGGAATTGTTGTCCATAATGTTATTCAGCTCTATGAAAACACTGGGTAAGCATTTTTTATTTTCTTCCATCTGCATACGTTGGTCAACAGCTTCCATTGTATCTAGGACATATAGTTGAGCGAATTTTCTTTGCTCTCCTTCCTCTGGATGTAAATGTAAAGTACGATGATAAATTTGGCCTTGGACTTTAAAACAGTAATGACCATGTCCTGGTACATTAGCAGCTAATGTTGCCCCCATAGATGCAAAGGATATGGCACTATTGTAGGATCTTATGTTTGTCTTAAAATTTTTGTTGTTTGGAAAAGTAGGTTCAGTCATATTATTTTGTAAATAGATTGGAAAGTCTTTCCTTTCTGGAAGTTTGAACTTGCCTTTTTGACAACAACTAATAAATTGGCCATCTCTGGGTCTCTCCTGTTTAAAATAATAAGCCTCACAAAACTGACATTGAGTAGTCATGTCCCCACAACTATGAACCTCTACTGCTAAAGACTTCAGTAAAGGACAATTTGCAAAGCATATAGGAGTTTGACTTTCATATTCATCAGGTGAAAAGTCATGGAATGTTTGAACAACAGGTTATAAATGCTTAGTTTTTTTCGTGGCTTTTCTTGGTTTATGTTGTCCCGGTTTTGTTGAAATGTCCTGTAAGGTTTCAGGAATAGGTTGTAAATGCTTTTTTTTTGTAGTTGCTTTTTTTGGTCTGTCTTTAATTGTATCTTGTAAAATGTCATCTGATGTTTGAGGAACAGGTTGTAAATGCTTTATTTGCTTTGTAGTTTTTTTTGGCGTATCTTTCATTTTTGCAGCTGATAGTCTTTTGCTTGCAAGTCTTTTGCGTTCTTTTTCTCGTCGAATTTCTTTCTCCTCTGGTGTCTGCTGGGCGGCCCATCTCTCTTGTCTTTCTCTAGTTTGACGTATTTTCTTCTCTTGTTTGCTCTCGTTATCAGCCATGTTAATCTGTAAAGGCAAAAAAAAAGAAATGTAATTGGGTATATTGAAATTTGTAATTACTGTTAAAGATTATTGTGCACAATTGAGAAATAAAAGGTAAATCATTAATGTATCAGTTATATTTTGTTAAAAGTTATAATTCCTGGCCTCATTAAATAAGAATTTGGCCAATTGAATACTGCTGTAAATAAGCAGTTAACATCTTTAAAAAAAAAAAAAATTAGTTATTGAAAACCTTGTTTGTGTATAGATGTTTACCAATTAAAAACTTATTTGCAAAAAAAAACATTGATGTGGTTATTGAGCCATGTATTGCATATTGCAAATTTAAATAGAATAAGGGACATAGTTCTTAATTTTTTAATTATTTTTCTGTAGACACGGATGCAGATGAAACATGTTTCTTTAGTTTTCTCCTTTTGTACTTATTATACTGTACCTTGGTTGAAGTGTGATTTCAATCAGAATGTTTGTTGGTCCTTGGTTGAAAATCTTTGTCCAATGGTCTGGTCCTCTGTTGGAAGTCCTCGTCCGATGGTGTGGTCCTCTGTTTAAAATCCTGGTCCTATGGTCTGGTCCTCTGTTGAAAGTCGTGGTCCGATGGCGTGGTCCTCTGGCGATAGCCCTCGTCCGATGTTGTGGTCCTTTGGTGAAAGTCCTCGTCCGATGGTCTGGTCCTGTGTTTAAAGTCCTCGTCCGCTGGTTTGGTCCTGTGCTGAAAGTCCTCGTCCGATGGTCTGGTCCTGTGCTGAAAGTCCTCGTCCGATTGTCTTCACGCAGTATCTGTTGTAACATAAAATTGAAAATGTTGTTTGAGTAAAATGTCTTTTAAATAAAGCAAAAATCTATTAATTTTGGTGTATTGTATCTGTTATGGTTATTTTTTTCTATGTGTTTGTCTAACTTTATCTACAATCCTGATTTGTTTGCACGACTTTTGTTATACTTATTTAAGCTTCTTAGTAAGGCTTCTCGGTTGTGATACATTAAAGAAGAATATTAATTTAGTTTGCTATGTGTTTGTGTGTTTTTTTGTACAATCCTCTTTTGTGCGCACCACTTGTGGTATACTTATTTAGGCTTCATTGTAATGGTTATAGGTTGTTAAACATTAGAGAAGAATGTTAATGTAGTTTCCTATGTGTTTGTGTGAGTTGTTGTACAATCCTGTTTTGTGCTTACCACTTCTGGTATACTTATTTAGGCTTCTTTGTAAGGCTTATAGGTTGTTAAACATTAACTAAGAATATGAATTTAGTTTGCTATGTGTTTGTGGGAGTTTTTGTACAATCCTGTTTTGTGCGCACCACTTGTGGTATACTTATTTAGCCTTTATTGGGATGGTTATAGTTTTTTAAACATGAAATAAGAATATTAATGTAGTTTGCTATGTGTTTGTGTGACTTTGTTACAATCCTGTTTTGTGCGCACCACTTGTGCTAAAGTTATTTAGTCTTCATTGTAATGGTTATAGGTTGTTAAACATTAAAGAAGAATGTTAATGTAGTTTCCTATGTGTTTGTGTGAGTTTTTGTACAATCCTTTTAGGTGCGCACCACTTTGGTTATTCTTATTTAGGCTTCTTTGTAAGGCTTATAGGTTGTTAAACATTGAATAAGAAAGTTAATTTAGTTTGCTATGTGTTAGTGTGAGTTTGTTACAATCCTGTTTTGTGTGTACCACTTTGTGTGTACCATATGTTGCATACTTTGGCCCTCATTCAATTGCATTTTGGCCAATTCAATAGGGCTCTAAATGTGCTTATTTAGAGCCATATTCAATTGGCCAAAATAGCAATTGAATGAGGGCCTTTGGTTGCTGCATTTGTTATATTGCCGGGGCCTCATTCAATTGCTTTTTGGGCAATGGAATAGAGCTCAATATGACCACAGAGCATCTTTTTTTACAGAAGTTTTTAGTTAGTGAACTTGTATCCAAAAGCAAGGTCTTCAGTAACTAAAAAGTTCATTAAAAAAATATGCTCTGTGCTTATATAGAGCCCTATTGAAATGGGCAAATCACATTTAAATGAGGCCCTCTGCCATTAAAGATATATAGGTCCTCATTCAATTGCAATTTTGCCAATTGAAGAGGGCACTATATAAGCACATAACATATTTTTTGACCGAAGTTTTTAGTTAGTGAAGACCTTGATTTTGATAGAAGTTCATTAACTAAAAAGTTCTGTCTAAAAAATATGTTATGTGCTTATATAGAGCCCTATTCAAGTGTCCAACTCGCAATTGAATGAGGCTCATGGTTCGTTTCTTTTTTTATACTTAATACTTTACCTTGATTGAAGTGTCGAATGACAGGGGGTCCCCTCCTGCCAATCTTAATCCGCCGGTCTTCTTGTAGTGTCTGTTCGAAAAAGAAAGTGAAATGGTTAATTGTATATTTCTTATTTTTTATTTAGCAAAGCATGGCCTTTTCAACATTTAATGTATTTTTATATCTTACCTGTTCTTCTTTGTTGTTGTTCTTTAAAAGGGATTGTGCTTCACAATGCACGGTGCAAATTGTTGAGTGACGCTGTTGATGCACAGTCTGTTTCAATATTAAAAGAAGTAGAAAGATTCAGCTTTAGGTGATCTATTGAATTGCAGTAAATTAATGTCATTTAAATATACTTCTGTACTTATTTTCAATTAACATTATTATTTTTTTTGGGGGGGGGGCTACACACATATGTCACATACATGAAGCACATTTCCAGAGTTCAATGTAATTTTTTTGTGTGCGTGTGACATATCACTGAATCATATTTTAAGAGTTAAATGAACCTTATTTTTTGTTTTTGCCAACACACATAAATGTGTGTGTGTGAGATGTAACTATAGATGATACACATATATGTGCGTGTCACATATCAGTATACATGACTCATATTTTAATATTACAATTTTTTTTTCTTTCTAATGTCATTTAAATGTAGTTGTTTAATTAGTTTGTTTTAAGATCATTTTGTTGCAGGGGCAATACATATAAATGTGCGTGTCACATGTCACTATACATAAACCTCTTTATGATATTGAATGATGTTTTTTTTTTGTTTTGTTAAATGAACCTTATTTTTTTTGTGGGCCTACACACATAAATGTGTGTGTGACATGTGACTATACATGATAGACATAAATGTGCGTGTGACATGTGACTATACATGATAGACGTAAATGTGCGTGTGACATGTGACTACATAAATCACATTTTCCTAGTTCATTTTTTTTTTTGTCCTGTCTTGATAATAAAATGTAATATATTATAGCTTACCTCTCAGTTGTAATTTGCACAGTGTAAAGTAGTAAATTAGGAAAGAATTGTGTTCTCAAGTAAAAGCAGCAGTTATCTATGAAGTCACTCGGTTCATCACCTGAGGAGAAATGTATTTTTTTGTGTAAAATAGGCAGTATTTATAAACTTGTAGAAAATTCTGGAAAGTTAGACCGTTAGAACGCAATACGCATGCGCTATTTGCGTTCCAGCTTACAATTTGCGTTCCATCCGCCATTTTGTGCGTAGTACTGGTCAAAATGTTGTTTAATATGATTGTGATACATTCCGCATAGTATGTGTTTCATTATTGCGAGTAAGTGTAGTATAGTTACGTCTGAAGCCTCGATTTCGTTTTGTTTGTCGGCCATTTTTTCTCTCGCTTAGCGATTGTATTAGTGTCTAAAGGGTTTTATTTTTATTTAAATAAAGGTGTAACTTGTTTTTTTGAGGTGCTGGATGGTTCCTCTTGCTGTAGGTAAGCTTTTTATGTGTGTGTTGTGTGTATTTAGTGTGTTTTAAATGTTTGTATGTCGGCGTGTTGCGTCCGATGTTTGCGAGGTCGTAATATCTGTTAACGTATGTCGTATGGTGTTTGCGTGTGTAGCCTCGTTTTAGTTTTTTTCGGCGGCCATTTTTTTCTCGCTTAGCCAATTTTTTAGTGTGTAAACTCTTTTATTTCGAGTGAAATGAAGGTGTAAGTTGCATTTTTGAGGTCCTGGGTGCTCCCTCTTGGTGTAGGTAATTTTTTTTTGTATGTGCTGTGTGTATGTATTGTGTTTTTAATTTTGTAATGTTCGCGAGTTGCGTCCGAGTGTTGCGAGGCCATAATGTGTGTGAACTTGTGTTGTATGTTGTTTGCGAGTGTCGTAATGTGTGTGTCGTGCTCTTTGGGTTGCGACGTGAAGTTTGCGAGGATCGCAGTTGCTGGCATGGAGCGCCGTCGGCGCCCCACGCCAGCAACTGAGACCTCAGACCCTCAGCCAGTGCCCTCGCATCGCTACGCGAGCCTGCAGCGTTAGCAACAACTCGTACGCTCACAACTATATATGTGATTGTATTGTATCTATTATATGTATGTATTGTATTGTATGTATTATATGTATTTCCTTTTCAGGTGTGTAATTTTAAAAAAAAAATTGTAGTGGGGGGGCTGTAATGTATTTTTTTATTTTCTGTAATGTTCCTTTTTTTATTTTTTGTGACTTAGGTTTTTTTTTTTTGTTCTGAAATATACGTTTTTTTTTATTTTTGGTGATTTTAGTTTTTCCTATATTATGTAATGTAGATTTCTGCTTTTTGATGAATTTAGTTACTTGAGGCACACAGTACACTTACATTGTGTGACAAACAGCATTTCAACACTTTCTTTTATTGACATTTTTTGACGGGCAAGTCGCTAGTATATATATATAACATTTATTTAAAAGGATAGTTTTAAACCTTACACAAGGCTTTTTTGCATGAAAGTTCTGCCACCAAATGCACCTTTTCAGAAACTTCAGGATTTATTTGACAAATTCTGATTCACGGGTGTAAACTTTAACCCATCATGACCTCATAGATCGTAACACACCAGGCACATCTTTATGTTCATGGATGCTGATCATACTGATACACTTGGTATTCGTGGCAGAGATACTGGAGTGGGTTATGTAGTTACACAGGGCCTCATTTTATTATCGGCCGTAGGAGATGCGGGGCCGCAAGGACCGGCCGCAGGCTATTTGCCTATTCTATTCCCTTTCGGCCTGGGGCTCCGGCAGGCTTGCGGCCAGCGCCTTGTTATCCCTTGCGGCCGCACGCGCCGCAGGAAAGCCTTTGATCTTAAACGGGCGCAAGAGTTTCGGCCGCAAGAAAAGCCTGGTTGCTATTCTATTGCTCCGGGAACCCTCTCGGCAAGGCTAAAACCGAGCCGCAGCTTACTTGCACCAAAAAGGTCCTGCAGGCACACAATTAGGCACATAATAAAGCCATCCTGCATTCTTATGAGACGATAAAGTGATTGGGGGTGTTAGCATTCATAGCACAACATTCCCCTACACTCAAATCCGCAAATAATTTTTATTTTAATTCATGTCAAATATCCGTGGACAAAGTCCCGAGGGCTTGAAGCACCTCAGACCCGCCCAGGCTGCGGGACGGAAAATAAACCGTTAATGAAATAGCGGATTTGGGCTGATGTGCAAGCTTGAGAGGGGGTTGCTATTAATCCTCATGTCCCCCATTATGATCCCTAGCATTTACAGAGCTTTACAGTGCCATCTTGAATTTATTTTTGCATTTAAAGTTTTCAGACCTTGCGGCCGGTTGCATAATAGAATGAGGCCCATAGTATTTAAGGTTCAACCTTTTAAGATCTCCTCTGATCTGCAATATGCGGAGTAACTATTAATTAATTAGTTGTTATCCATGATAACCCTGATTTCCCTTTTTAATTAGAAATAAATCTAGTCCCCTTTTAAAGTTATCCGCTGTCACCACCTCCTCTGGTAAAGAATTCCACAGATTAACCACCCTTACTGTGAAGAATCCTTTTATTTCTTTAAGGTGGAATCTTTTTACTTCTAATATCAAGGGATGTCCTCTTGTCAGTTTAAAACCTCTTGGCACAAAAATCTCCCTTGACAAATCTTTATACTGACCCTGGATGTATTTATAAGGTAATCATATCTCCTCTTAGAGAAAATAAGTTTAATTTGGTTAGTCTTTCTTCATAACTAAGTCCCTCCATTCCCCTTATTAGTTTTGTTGCCCTCCTCTGTACCTTTTCCAGCTCTAAAATGTCCTTTTTATGAAGTGGTGCCCAAAATTATACTCCATATTCCAAATGAGGGCGTACTTGAG
The DNA here is from genome assembly GCA_027410445.1 of Discoglossus pictus. Taxonomy (NCBI): domain Eukaryota; kingdom Metazoa; phylum Chordata; class Amphibia; order Anura; family Alytidae; genus Discoglossus; species Discoglossus pictus. The sequence goes on from CM050169.1 coordinate 93,253,178, forward strand.
ATTTGTATAGTGGCAGAATTATATTTGCTTCCCTGGCTTCTATACCCTTCTTAATACATGCTAATATTTTATTTGCCTTTGCAGCTGCTGCTTGGCTTTGAGTACTGTTACCTAGGTGGTTGTCCACAAGCACTCCCAAATCCCTTTCAATATCTGATACACCTAGATTTGCTCCATTAAGATTATAAATTGCATGGCTATTTTTCCTTCCAAGATGCATAACTTTACATTTATTCGTATTAAATCTCATCTGCCATTTAGATGCCCATTCCTCAATTTTATGTAAATCCCTGTGGAGGGAAAGCACATCATTATCTGATTTAATTACCTTGCACAACTGCGTGTCACCAGCGAAAATGGAGACACCACACTCCAATCCTACCTCTAAGTCATTAATAAATATGTTACAAAGGAGAGGACCTAATACTGAACCCTGAGGAACCCCACTTACCACATTAGTCCAATCAGAGTATGTTCCATTTACAACAACCCTTTGCTTCCTGTCTTTTAGCCAGCTCTCAATCCATGAGCAGATATTTACTGCAATTCCTGTATCTCTTAGTTTGCACAATAGTCTCCCATGTGGCACTGTATCAAAAGCCTTTGCAAAATCCAAAAAGACTACGTCCACTGAATTGCCTTGATCCAGGTTCCTACTAACCTCCTCATAGAAACTAATTAGATTTTTTTGACATGACCTATCCCTCATAAATTCATGTTTACTCCTACTTATAATCCTGTTCAAATAGACATATTCTTGTTTGTTATCCCTTATTAAATGTATCAAGTCCTAGGGAGGTAGTTCCCTTGTAGTGTTTGCCACTAATTTAAATAGAGGTCCCTTTGAGAAAGACGTCACAGCACGTTGAAACGCGTCAGGCATAGGCGTATACACGCATACGTGCGTCATCACGCACAACGCTGTCCACGCAAAACTAGAAAGTGAAGCCATGCAACATTAGCGTTCTTAGCAAGAAGCATGGCACTAGTTAGATAACTCTTATATTATATAGTATGGTTCTCGTAGAAGTATTTAGGAGCAATATATAGGCCACGAGAAGCAATAGGGAGCCCGCTTAAGTAATGGTAATCCACGATTGGATACCTTCACAGTCAAATAGAGAATAAGCAAGGACATAGCAACCCATAATAGGGTCTATCTTACTAACAAAGACAATAGTATCGTCTATACCTAACACAGACCAGTATGTCGGTAGAAAATGTCCTAGTGTATTAGGATTGGTATATTACAATCCCATAGTTAACTAATAGGAGATATTTCTATAATTAAGTCTCCTATCATTCCTGGCTGCCTATTGACTTCAAAATAGTGCCTTTTTTTTTACACCATACTATTTCCAACAATTTCATGAAAGATAGTCTATATGGGATTTCCTATTGCAAGGACAATACAATAGACTATAGAAATGTTGGAATAGAGTTATTTTCAGTGGAATACTATAATTCTCCTCTATGAATAAAGAGAAAGTACATATCTCTATATATTGTTTAAAAGTGAATCATATCACTATTTCTCAGAGGAGCTTTTTCTCTTTTTCCATTGTTTTTAAAGTGTTTTTAACCTTCCTTTTTATATTCGCCGTTGTTATCTTGGATTAAATAAAATTGTAATAAACTTGTTGGCCAAATTGTAAATATACACAGATTATACCTTTATCCCTTATTAACCCTTCTAACAGCTTCCCCACTACAGAAGTGATGCTCACTGGTCTATAATTCCCAGGATTTGCTCTTGCTCCCTTTTTAAATATAGGTATCACATCAGCTTTTCTCCAGTCATCTGGTAGAGACCCTGTGTTGAGTGAATCTTGAAAAATTAAATATAATGGTTTTGTTAGTACCCTTGGATGTATTCCATCAGGACCCGGTGCTTTATTAACATTAATTTTTTTCCAACCTCTTTTGGATTACTTCCGTTGTTAACCAATTATTTGGCAAAGGTAGTGTAGCCCCATTATGTTGCAGTGTCCCAACCACTTGTACCTCCCTTGTGTATACCGAAGAAAAGAACCTATTTAGCTCATCTGCCTTTTCTTGGTCACTAATTATCAGACGGACTGTGTCACATTGTAATGTTCCTATAGCTTCCTTCCTTGCCTTCCCATTAATATACATAAAAAATATTTAGTTAGTCTTACTCTCTTTTGCAAGTAATTTTTCATTTTCTATTTTAGCCAGTCTAATCGCGCTTTTGCAAGCCTTGTTGATTTCCTTGTATTCCTGTAAAGCAGTCTCTGTCCCCTCTTGTTTGTATAATTTAAATGTCTGTTTTTTACTCTGTATCTTGATCTTTAAATCATTGTTAAGCCACATTGGATGGGATTTACTCCTTTTACTTTTATTCCCACATGGCATATGCCGATGTGTATGTATATTTAGTAAGGATTTAAATGTTGTCCATTTGTGTTCAGTGTTTTTGCCTATCATTTTTCTCTCCCAGTCCATACTTTGTATTGCTGCTCTTAGACCTTTAAAATCTGCCCTTTTAAAATTAAGAGTTTTCGTTGGCCCCTTAAAATTTTGTTTTTTTAATTCAATCTCAAATGTGTTGTGATCACTGTTTCCCAAAGGTTGCCCTATTCCAACATTTGATACTATATCAATATTATTTGTGATGACTAAATCTAAGATAGCTTCATTTCTAGTAGGCTCTTGTACAACCTGGGCCAGATAATGATCCCTGAGTCTACTCAAGAACCTGCTCCCCTTAGATGAACTGCTGGTCTCAATTATCCAGTTTATTTCAGGGTAACTAAAATCTCCCATTATTAGAACTTGCCCGCGCTTAGCTGCATTTCCAATCTGTAACAATAATTGTATTTCCTCACTTTCAGCTATATTTGGGGGTTTATAGCATACTCCTACTAATATTCTTTTGGAATTTGCTGCTCCGCTATTTAACTCTACCCACAAACATTCAACTTTATCACTAGGTCCACCATAAATATCTTCTCTGACTATAGGCTTAAATTCAGGCTTAACATGCAGACAAATCCCTCCTCCTCGTTAACCATTGCCTCTATCTTTCCTAAATAGGTTATATCCAGATTAACAGTCCAGTCATGAGATTCATCCCACCATGTTTCGGTAATGCCTATTAAATCCCATTTTTCATTATTTCTAATAATTCTAACTCTCCTATTTTTCCTGGCAAGCTTCTGGCATTAGCAAGCATGCACCTTATGTTATGAGTCTGTAGTTCTGAAGTGCCTGCCACTATACTTGAATTACTTAGTACTACCTCCCTATTGACTATACTACCACTCCCCCATCTCCTCCCCGGTGAGTTGTTAATTCATCCCTTATACCCTCTACACTTTCTACCCCATTACTTATATCTAGTCCCTCCCCCCACCTACTAGTTTAAAAACTCATCCAGCCTTTCTACCATCCTATCCCCTAGTACAAAAGCTCCCTCATCTTTAAGGTGCAATCCATCCCTACTGTAGAGATTGTACCTAAGTGAGAAGTCAGCCCAGTGCTCTAAAAACCCAAACCCCTCCTTAGTGCACCACATCTTTAGCCACGCATTAACCTCCCTAAGCTCCTTCTGCCTCCCTGGGCTAGCACGTGGCACTTGTAGTATCTCAGAAAATACTACCTTGGAGGTCCTTGCCTTCAGCTTATTACCTAGTTCTCTAAAATCATTCTTTAGGACACTCCATCTTCCAGTAACTTTGTCATTGGTACCAATATGTACCAAGACTGCAGGTTCATTTCCAGCCCCTCCCAATAATTTGTCTAACCGATCCACAACATGACGAACCCGAGCCCCCGGGAGATAGCAAACTGTTCGATTGCTGGGATCTGGGTGACAAATCACCCTGGCTACCTTCCTAATAATAGAGTCCCCTACAACCAAAACCTATCTGTTGCTCTGCCTATTCTGCCCTCCCTCTCCTCCAGTAGAGCTGTTCTCCCGGCTGATAGAGGGAACAGCTCTATCTGGCATTGCCATTCCTGAATGGTCATCCCCAACAGTTTAACTCAATCTAGCAAATCTGCTGGTGTTTGCCAACTCAGAACTGGCCTGCCTCCTCCTGTTCCCCCTGCTTCCCCTTGTAACTGTAACCTAGCTACCTCCCTGGACATCCTCACTAGCCCCAGCTCCACCCTCTATGCTAGGCCCAGCTAAACTGTGCTCAGTGAGCACCAACCCCCTTTCCAGTGGAGCAATATAACTAATTGCTGCAATTCTCCTCTCCAGATCTCCAATTTGAGCTTCCAGAGAGGCAACATGCTCACACCTGTCACAGAGGTTTGGACCCTGGATCATCTGTTCCAGTATTGCATACATATGACTGGATGTACACTGAGTGAGGTTGCCACTGGACTAACTCATAATTATTATTATTGTCTACAAAATTTCCGTGGGGAAAAATAAAGAATATAAAATAATATATTTGTATAAAGTTTTCCTCCTTTGCACTGTAAATCTGCCCTCCCTTTTCTTTGAAGTCCCTCCTTTTATTTAAACTCCTAGGCTTTTACTAGAATTTCACTTGATACTGAAAATGTTCGCAAGCTCACAAGTTCGCCCATTCTCTTGTTTATATTAACTTCTTCCTTCTCACCTGGGCACAATTAGTGCACTCTGCCATGTATCAGCCTTTACTTGTAAGGTAAAAACACTTGCGAACAGCCCCAAAACAGCTCACAAACCTTTTATACTAGTTTAATAGTCAAGCCACACCCCTCTCACCTGGGCACAATTAGTGCACTCTGCAATTTATCAGCCTTTACTTGTAAGGTAAATCCACTTGTAAAAAACGGTTGACAGTTTCTTCTCCAGTGGGCCACAGCATACAGCTCCTGATATTCTTAGGTGGTCTCCCATTCATGTACTGACCAGGCGCAACCCTGTTTGACTTCAGGGTTGTGTGGAATCAAACCCAGGTTGCAGTGGTGAAAGTACTGAATCCTAACTTCTGGACCACCAGGGAACCCAATGAAGACGTCTCTAGTGCTTTTCAAATTGTTAGCCCATTCTTTTTTACAATATTTAGATAGATTTTTTTAAATGTTTTTCAGTTTTTCTAATGCATACTCGAATTTTTTGAGATTTTGTACATTTTTCTGTTTAATTTTTGTAAACTAGTTTCTAGCAAATTATATAGTTTAGAGATATACAGATGACAATCACTTGATTTAATAGAAATGTCACATATATAGTAGTGAGCATACGAGTTGTTGCTAACGCTTGCGGGCTTTCGAAGGGAGGGCCTCAGTTGCTGGCAAGGAGCGCTGAAGGCGCTCCTTGCCAGCAACTGCGACCCTTGCAAACTTTACGTTGTGACGCAAACAAAATACGAGACACGTTACGACCCATTACAACCTCGCAAAAAACAGCCGCAACACGCGCACATCAAAACATAAAAAATCCAACAAATACACACAACAAAAACATAAAAAGCTTACCTACAGCAAGAGGGAGCATCCAGTACCTCGAAAACTAAAGTTACACCTCAATTTAACTGAAATTAAAGCAGTTTAGACACTAAAACATTCTCTAAGCAAGAGAAAAAATGGCCGCCGACAAAAACGAAAACGAGGCTACAGCAGTCTAAAGACGCAAAACACCACCAAACACCTACGGATTTGCCGAAAAACACCTACGAGATTAGAAAACAAGGACGCAACCCGCGCAACAACAAAAACATCACAAACACAACAAATACAAACAACAAACACATAAAAAGGTTACTCACAGCAAGGGGGAGCACCGAGGACCTCTGCAAGTGAAGTTACACATTCATTTAACCACAAATTTCGGAGTTTAGAGACCCGAAAATCCCCTAAGCGAGAGAAAAAATTGCCGCCGAACAAAACGAAAACGAGGGTAAACGTACCTAAACAAGCAAAACACTACCATAAACACGCAAAACACCACCAAACACCTACGGATATTCTGAAAAAGCCCACCAAACAGCTACGCATATTCCGAAAAACTTGCACGACATAGAAAACTAATATTACTAAAAAGTTGCACGACATAGAAAACGAACAGCGCTACATCAGCCACATTATATACACCAAAAACCCTTAGCTCACTTACAATTTCATTGCCGTCATTTTTTGACTGGCAATTCGCTATTATTCACTAATTATCAGCCTCATTTAATTGCCAGCTCGCAGCTCACTCGCAGAGGGTCGGATGTCTACAAGTGAGCTGCGAGCTGCTTTTCCCCTACGTTTCTGAGGCTATTCAATTAGCCATGGGTGAGTCACGCTGCCTGACATCCGATTTCGGAAACCAAGGTTTCGCACGTAGGCAGAGCCGTGCTTGCAAGTGCAAGGTCGCAGCTTCTGCTGACTATAAGCCAATGAAAGTTTAGCCCGTCATGATTGACGGTTCTCAAAGCTGCGAGTGTTTTCGCAGCCTCCTTTCGCAGCCTCCTGTTATGTTAACCCTGCTGCAGGGGTCCCGATCAGACCCCTGCGGGGTCCCCACATGAATCCCAATGATGCGGCGGTCCCCACACATGACCCACATGATGCGGGGGGTCCTAATCTACACAGAGCCCCATGAGCCGCTAATTAACCCTGTCATTCATGGGGGTCAATACAGACCTCCATAAGCCACTAATTAACCCTGTCACTCATGGGGGTCAATACAGATCCCCATAAACCACTAATTAACCCTGTCACTCATGGGGGTCAATACAGGCCCCCAAAAGCCCGTAATTAACCCTGTAATTCATGGGGGTCAATACAGACCCCCATAAGCCACTAATTAACCCTGTCACTCATAGTGGTTCAATACAGACCCCCATAAACCCCTAATTAACCCTGTCACTCATGGGGGTCAATACAGACCCCCATAAGCCCCTAATTAACCGTGTCACTCATGGGGGTTAATACAGGCCCCCAAAAGCCCCTAATTAACCCTGTCACTCATGGGGGTTAATACAGACCCCCATAAGCCACTAATTAACCCTGTCACTCATAGTGGTTCAATACAGACCCCCATAAACCCCTAATTAAACCTGTCACTCATGGGGGTCAATACAGACCCCCTAAGCCCCTAGTTAACCTTGTCACTCATGGGGGTCAATACAGAACCCCATAAGCCTCAATTTAACACCATCAGTCCAATAGGGGTCTATACAGACCCTTATACAACACTAATTAACCCTGTCACTCATGGGGTCAATATAGACCACCACAAGCAACTATTTAGACCCCCATAGGACACTAAGTAACCCTTATAATAACAGTATAAGTGCCATGAGAGTCATCCAGGGCCCTCATGACACAAAGTCTAAGCACTACACTATTAACCCTAACTAATGAACAGATCTCTGCAGATCAGAGGAGATATAAAAAGGTTGAACTTGATGGACTAAACAATTTTTTTAAACTAAATTACTATGTAACTATGTAATATACCTCATTAACCCAATCATGGGCCTATCTAACCCTAACTGTACCTCTTTAACACTAACTGGACACAATAACCCTAACTAGGCATATTTAACCCTAACAGTACTTTTGAACCCTAACTGTTCTTATTTGACCATAACTAGGCCTATTAAACCCTAACAGTACATATTTAACCCTAACAGTACCTATCTAACCCTAACTTGGCCTATTTAACCCTAGCTGGGCCTATCTAACACTAACTGTGCCTATCTAACCCTAACTGGGCCTATTTAACCCTAACTGGGCCTGCCTTACCCAAACTGGGCCTATTTATCCCTAACTGGGCTTATTTAACCCTAATTGGGCCTATTTAACTCTAACTGGGCCTATTTAACCCCATCGCTTAAAAACCACTAAATCTAAACTGACCCCCCTCTACCCTAACCTATTAACACCTACACTACCTAACTAACCCCTATTAAACCCCCGACCCCACTAATTACAAAAAATAAAAAAACAAAGTCACAGAAAATAAAAAAGCTATGTTACAAAAAAAAAAAATAACATTACAAACCCGCCACTACAGTTATTTTTGGTAATTAGTGGGGTGGGGTGTTGAATAGGGGGTCGGGTAGGTAGTGTATGTGTTAATAGGTTAGGGTGGGGGGGGGTAGTTTAGATTTAGCGGTTTAAAAGTTAGGGTTAAATAGACCTAGATAATGTTACTGGGTCCAGACAGGGTTAAATGGTACTGTTAGGGTTAAATAGGCCCAGTTAGGGTTAGATAGATACTGTTAGGGTTCAATAGGTACGGTTAGGGTTTAATATGCCCAGTTAGGATTAGATAGGTCCAGGATTGGGTTAATGGGGTATAGTTAGGGTTAATAGTGTAGTGCTTAGACTTTGTGTCATGAGGGTATTGGATGACTCTCATGGCACTTATAGTGTTATTATAGGGGTTAATTAGTGTCCTATAGGGGTCTATATAGACTATCTATATCTATATGGGCTTATGGGGCTGTATTGACCCCCATGAGTGACAGGGTTAATTAGGGGTTCATGGGGCTCTGTATTGACTCCCATGAGTGACAGGGTAAATTAGGGGTTCATGGGGGTCTGTATTGACCCCCATGAGTGACAGGGTTAATTAGGGGCTCATGGGGGTCTGTATTGACCCCCATGAGTGACATGATTAATTAGGGGCTCATGGAGGTCTGTATTGACCCCCATGAGCGACAGGGTTAATTAGGGGCTTATGGGGGTCTGTATTGACCCCCATGAGTGACATGATTAATTAGGGGCTCATGGAGGTCTGTATTGACCCCCATGAGCGACAGGGTTAATTAGGGGCTTATGGGGGTCTGTATTGACCCCCATGAGCGACAGGGTTAATTAGGGGCTCATGGTGGTCTGTATTGACCACCATGAGTGCTAGGCTTAATTAGGGGCTCATGCGGCTCTGTATTGACCCCCATGAGTGACAGGGTTAAATAGGGGCTCATGGGCCTCTGTATAGAGCCCCATGAATGATAGGGTTCATTTTTATTTACCGCTGTTCCTTTAAGGACCCGCAAGGCAGGAAATTTGAATTTTGAGTGCAGCGGGGGCCCCTGATCAGGGGACCCCTACTGTGAGGGTTAATTTGGGGACCATGTGGCGGTCCCGGTGGGGACCCCCAGCACAAGGGGGTTAATTTTAGGTGCTGGTGGGGGTACTTACAGTACCCCCCTCTGTCGACCATAACTATTAGTGTGCCGCGAGCCCTTTAAAGACCCGCGGTGGGGAATATAAACATTTTACATGCAGTGGGGAAACGATCGTGAACCCCACTGCAAGGGTTAATGTGGGGACATTGCTGGGGTCCCTGTTGGGGACCCCCAGCATTGGGGGGTTCATTTTAGGTGCCGGCCTTATCGATTAGTGTGCCGCGGTCCCTTTAAGGACCCGCAGTGGGGAATTTAAACGTTTTAAATGCAGTGGGTGACACGATCGTGACCCCAACTGCAAGGGTTAATGTGGGGACCCTCTGGGGGTCTCGATGGGGACCCCCAGCATGGGGTTAATGTGGGCACACTGTGGGGGGACCAATTGGGACTCCCGTGGCAAGGGGTTAATGTGTGGTCCCTGCTGGGGTCCCAGTGGGGACCCCTGCATCATTGGGGTCTAATGTAGGAGTGTGGGGGAGGGGTGTTAGGTGCACTGGGGACATATGAGGGACCATACGTAAGGGCTTCTAAAGCCCTTGCGAGTCCTCCTGAGCACACGCAGGATTTCGTCCTGCATTTGTGCTTTGCTAGCTGGGATACTTTTTCAAGGTCACAAAATGGAGGCAATTGCATAGCAAAGTTGCCTCGATTTTGCACTTGGGAACTCGGAGTTGAAAAAAAGTAGCAATTGAATGAGGCTGTATATTTTTGCTATTTATTCTGGACAGGCAGCGCCATTGGTTGAAACACCCGTGCCAAGCAGAGAAACTCCTAAATTCTGTGGCAAAAAAGGAGAAATGAGAAACATTTCTGTTAAACTAAGCTTCAATAATAATAGTTAATACAATAATTATAATAATAAATAAATTAATTATATTAAAAATATAAAAAATAAAATGAATATCCAATCAACCAATAGATGGAGACAGAGAGACACCAAACATTGTCAAAACTGTAAATTGACAATCCTGGAATTAAGGGATAGAAACACTTCTATTAAACAGGAGCTGAGTGATGAGGTTTGTAATTGGGTCTATACCTCACCATAACATGACAGTTTCATCTGTACGCCATTAAATATGGAAGTGGATACACACATCTGAAAGTACAATTAGGTGAGATAAAATGGTTAAATATTTAATCTAAAGGAACAACTTCATATGTTTGTAAAGTATAACATTATCAAAAATGCATTTTTAAGAGAATTTCTTCATTTTATTAGACATTGCTTGTGTCTGGGAGCTTTCATATTGGACTTGGAGAGCTTCTCAATGGCTGGTCTGGAACACATTACCAGTTTTTACAATATTATTGGTTGTAGAAAGGGAAATGAGGCTGGGTTAAGACACAAAGCAAATCCTATATGTATATTGTGCACAAAATATTTTCTTTCAGAAACTAACATTTCTTTTTTTTAGAACATAGAATATGTGAACACAGGGAACAAGAAGAATGTTGTCTCTAGGTTTCTTGACCAGTGAGAAAAGTGCAACATTAACACATTTAAGACACAATACCAAACCTATACTTATATTGAGTGGTGTGAGATTGACCCAAAACATGTCACTGGCACAGTAGTTAATAGATAAAGGAACTGGCCTGCTAATAAAGAGTTTGAATAGTAACTGGCTCCATAAAGGTGGAAAACCACAAATTTAGACCATATATAGGGGTTATTGAACTTACATTTAATTATATTCTGGTAGTCTTTCAATAACCTGAATAGAGATTGTATTTGCATCCACAGCTCCTCCCTTAAAACTAATCCTGTAAGTGCTTCTCAGCAGCTGGTCTTGAAACCACTGCCAATCCTTACAATCTTATTGGTTGGAAAAATGGAAATGAGAAACAAAAAGAAAAGGGCCTAAATAGTGTAAGCTTGACCCCCAAACATGTCACAGTAGTTAATACATTATTAAAGAACTTTCCTCTTAATAAGGGTTTTGAAGGGTTTTTGAAGGGTAGCCAGGCAGTCCCTGGCGCTATTAAGATTGAACCACATGTCTAGAACATTGGTTGATGACCTGAAGCCTGATGGAGGGGTTATCATACTTACATTGAATTCTATTGTGGTAGTCTTTCATTAAAATGAATAGAGATTGTTTTTGCATCCACGGTCCATCCCAGATTATTAATCCTGTTAGAAGTAAATGCAAATAATAAACTTGTGAAAAAAATGTTGTTAGTTTGTGTAATTGACATCGATTGTTGAGTTTAGACTAACTGATAATACTCTATTACTACTAGTAAAATAGATGTGATGAGTATCTCTACCTTAATGAGGAAGAGTTGAGATACCATAGAAAACTAGCTAAAAATTGAGAGCCCTCATGTAACTTCACTGATATCAGAAAAACTGTTCGGATATATACTATTCCATAAACTACATATTTTAATATGTTTCATTAGTGACATTTGATTAATGAAAGGTAGATATAAGTTTCCTGGGTTTCAAATGTTTGGTAAGAAACAGGCAGTGATTGTCAGAAAAAGATGTGTTACAGATAGATAAGTTCAGTGTACTTACAAAGTTATAGACAGGGAAGTAAAATCCAGCTTTTCACACCTACAGGGAGCTTACATAACCAAGTACACATAGGAAAGGCAGCCAGGTACAGAGTTTAAAAATTCAAAGGAAGTACTTGCTGCAGGATGGAATCACATGGTTGGGTGGGGTTTGAGCTCACAGCTGAATCAGAGCACAAGGATAGAGAGAGAGAGAGACTACATATCACAGGCTTCTTTGTAACACAGGAACCCCAGAGTATGATACAAATGTATCTGCTTTCTCCTGATTGGCTAAAATGAATTATACATTTTCTGCTAATCTTAGCAGGGATTTTCCAGGGGTGTCAACTAATATAAAAAGCCTCAGCTTGCAAACTGAAAATATTTAGCAAACATTAGGGTGTGTTTGGAAATGTTTATTTTGGTGTTTTTTCATGCAAAAAAATGTTTGTATACACCAGTGATGTTCCTCTATCAGATACATTCAGAATCCAGGAAACTTAGATATGCCTTTAAGGTTTAATATTTACTTGTGTTCTTTCAAAATCGGAAGAGTCATGAAATGATAAAAGAAAACAATATGGCCCTGCTTTACTGTGTGCCTGACATGGGCAAAGCTACTGCAGGTTCAGGCAGTACAATGTAGTGCGGCCCAGTGCAGTCTAATTTTTTTAGATTATTTGTTTTTAAATTTCTGCAGTGTAGGATAATACTAGTAATAAAAGTAATAGTATATAAAGAGTTGGCACCAAAGGTGGGACCAGGGGGGGGGGGGGACCTACAAAATCTTTGCACACCCCCCTTCTGGGCACCAAGGACCTTTATTCACTAGTTCTGCTACTGGTGCCTGACCTTGGCTTCATTATGAAACAGGTTATTTTTCTTTTGAGTATTAAAAGATTTTAAATTAAATTCAACCATTCAGATTTCAAAATAAAAATAGATTCTATGCATGTTGTCTAAGAACATTAAGATATGATAAAATCCCTGGACTGACTTTTCTGCCTTATATTTACATCATCTGTTAAAACACCAGATTGCAGAGCAAATTAGCGTTCCCTGCAACAAATAGACAATCAAGTGTCTTGGGCATCCAAACTGAAAAACTATTTTAATATCTCAGAAACAACATTATGATTTAATAAAATAGGCTGTTTTCTTGCTTAGTTGCCCAGGAAATAATATTATGTATATTAAATATTATATTCACATATAATATATACCAATATATTATATATTATATTTTTCCATACACAATGTTGTTTAAAAACCAAAAGACGTGTACATTTCTAACTATGAGAAATCAAAGTTGGTTTATTTATGCCATGATGAATGTTAATGTAATTATTATGTTAATAATACTTTCTGAGACTGTATGTTTTTTAATTTCTTATTTCCATTTTTTTTTCCACAACTATTTTGAATCACAAAAGGAATGAAGTTCCCATCTGTCAAAGACCATATTTTTTGGGAGTAAAGTAATTTAATAACTTCGTTTTTTGTTTATGTCAGTGAAGGCATGTGGTGTTTACACTGAGTTGGTGTTTAGTTCCATAATACCTATTTATTGTTAAAAGTTAGAGATCTCTTATACTTGTGGAATCTTATAGGTATGTTGTTGGTGGCCAATATGTGTGCCTTGGTGGCTTTCCTCTTATAAGAGGCTGGTCCCACACTGATCATGTGTTTGTTCATTTGGTCAGTTGTGTCTGACACTCTCTGACCTTATGAACTGCAACACACCAGGCACGTCTATTGTTATGTCGCTGCGGTGCTTATTCATGAAGTTTTCTTGGCAACTATACTGGAGTGGGTTTCCAGATCCTTCTCAGCGGACTGCAATTTGTCTGAACTTTCTGATATGACCCGCCCATCTTGGATGACCCTACATGGTATAGCTCAAAGCTTCATTGAGGTACACAAGCCCCTTCACCATGACAAGGTAGAGATCTAATGATTGTCATGGTTGCCCCTTTGTGCTCACTATGCTATTTAGAGTGTAGATGGTCCCCCTGGTTGTGGCCAGTTTGCAAGATAATGATTGGCCAGTATTTGGGAGCAGGCTTCATGTGGTCACTGGAGAGCAGGTGATTGCAAGAAGCCCCATTTTATCCAAAGGAGATAAGATGCTATTTTAGAGGCCATAGGGCTGTGAAGAACCTCTCTAAACTCTACAAGTTCCTCTTCAACTTCACAGAGTCAACATCCTCCCTCCACAGCTAGCAAATCACTTTCTTGCCCCACAAATTCTTTATTCATTATGGATTATGGGGCACTGATAAAGACCCTACATGTATGTGTGTGAGGACTGTGTGTGCTTTTTTGAGAAGGGTCCCAACTGGTGACCATCACCTTAAAAGACAATATTAGATATTCCTGTACACTGTAACCTGTCGGTGGGACTATCTTTCTGATTGTTTCTAATAAGTCTGCATAGTCACCTCTGCGCCACTTAAAAGCTTTACAATTACTAGTTTTTAACCTCTTCATAACTTGTTTATGACTTCACCACTAATGGAAGATATAATGAGCCTTGGAGCCTCATTCAATTAAGCAATTGTAAGTTACTGTAGCCCGTAAGGGAGGCCGTAAGTTAATTTGCTATTCAATTGGCATTTTTTTGCGTCCCGAAAACGGACTACGTGTTATGGCCTTGAAATCCTTGTGGTTGTTAAAAACGGAACTCACAGCCCATCAAAGCCTTGAATTTTTCACATCTGCAAGACTATTGATCACTAAAAAAGCAAATCGTTATACAATTGCTACAATCCCTCAAGACCGCAGGCGCAATCAAGCCTGCAAACGCCAAATGTCACCCAAAGCTTACGGATTCCAAGTAGGACCCACAAAGGGTTTACAGACTAGTTTGTAACACTGCAAAACACAATAAAAACACAACAATAAACATTAAAATGTGGCCAAAGCAATGGAAGGCATTAGAATGCATTGCACAACAACTCCTAATTTTCAAACTGTTTAAAAAATAGATTTTTTTATTTTTTCATGTGTTGTAATGGTCATGCATATGCCAAAATTAAAAGTCATGCTGCAAGATGCTGAAAACTATTAAAGACACTCTACCTCATTAAAATGCAACACAAATATGGCTGCCATATTAACTCTTTCTCACTAACAGAGGCTCTAATGTGGACCCTAAAAATAGAACGATCACCTTATATATATCTCACTCATCACATCTTCATTGGGAAAACAAAGTGGCTAAATTACACCACCACGTGGCATATATCAAGCACCAGGGGAACATTCTACATGTGGTTGTTCAGTTGCATCCAACTCTCTGTGATCCTATAGACTGCAGCACATTTAGCTATGTCTCTGCCTGTGCTTTTCCACAAGGTTTACATGCCAAAGATACTGGAGTGGGTTGCCAGTTCCTTCTCTAGTAGACTGTTTTTTGTCTGACCTCACTGCTATGACCTGCCCACCTACAATGGCCCTACATGCTATAGCTCACAGCTTCATTTAGGTACACAAGCCCCTTGACCACGACCAGTTAGCAATCCAGAATGGAACCAGGGGAACATACACCACACTAATCTACTCTAACCCATCAGGAAGGGCCGCAAAAACACATGGAGGCTGTGCCAAGGCATGTGGAGCAACAGCCAACTCACCTCCATCAGGGATAACCTCTTCTACGCCTATCCTGGAAAGTCCCACTCCATTGCTGGCGGCTATGTGACAAGATGTATACCCATTATCATTTGGTGACATCCCATAAAGTGTTTTGCTATCACTCAATTCACATTATCACCTGTCTTATTCTTATCAGGCCTTCAGGAGAATGTTGATATTCCACAGTATCACAAATTGGACTTTGGATGTGTATTAACCATTTATTACGATATAGGATATATATTATAATATGATATCTTATGATATTATTATTATCATTATTATTGTTATTATATGTATTAATGTATTGTATAGTAACTAGTTTACAGATATAAGAATGTGACACTAATGTGATGTATGTGGATGTCCCAAAACCCCAACAATTTAAAACACACTGACATGGTGAGAGTGGTATAACAAAGCTTTATTTCATACACAGAGCACAATCAGAAATGGTCAAGAATGTGCATTATTATCATGGGTGTGGTGAGGGCAGATCCCAGGAGCAAGAGGCTTTTGGGGAAAAAGGGATACCTAAAGGGGGTAATGTCATAGTCTAGAATAAGCATGATGCATAGCACCTACCAGGGTCACATGTGGTCACTATACCACTGCAACCGGAATCTGATGAAAAAAAAGGATCATTACATATCACTCCATTCCATTGAAGAAACCATTAATGTGCATATAACTTACAAGTTGTCTATATCTGCTCAATGAAACAGATGATCCAGCCTCTGGACTGTGTAATCCAATCCAGTTTCATACATACAGTGTGGTGACAAAAACAAAGTGGTAAAAAAAAAAGGGCAGAGGAGAATCAAAAAAAAAAAATCATGCATGTACAGTACAGTGCTAAATACTGTAACTGTAACAATATAAGAACTCACCTGATTTCCTTCTGCAAGCATTACTAACCATGAGCTAGTTCTCAGGATAACTCACTGGCCATAACCATTAATAATGATGTGTCATCTCCAGTGGCGGCTGGTGAACTTTCAAGTTGGAGGGGCGCCAGGGCGAAATGTAGCCCCTCCCCCTTTTTCAAACCACACCCATTTTATACCTCCTCCCCTGCCGTTATAATGACCTTTATAAGCCCCGCCCAATGACCTTATGCTTGTAAAGGCCATTGAAATACATGATCAGCAATGCAGCAATGTCAAGAAGTAAAGTAACAATGTGTTAAATTCATTGGTATACAATATAGATTGAAAAAAACTCATGTGACAAGACTACAGCAATATCATAATTGCACCTATACGTATTAACAGAAAAATTAAAGCAGTGACACTTACCATTAGTCGGCTCTTCTTCTCAGGGTATTCACGTTCAGTAAGTTGACGAACAAGTACAAACAAATCTGCTGCCACATAGGGTTTGCACCTGGGGTTGAAAGAAAACAAGCAAATCAATCAGACCATTCAAGAACAAAACCATACCTTAAAAACCTTAAAAGACCAAGAGTGACCATATAGGCCCCAACCGCACCTTAAAAACATTAAATAACCAATTTTGACCATATAGGCCCCAATCGCACCTTAAAAACCTTAAATAACCAAGTGTGACCAAATAGGCCCCAACCGCACCTTAAAAACCTTAAATAACCAAGTGTGACCATATAGGCCCCAACCGCACCTTAAAAACCTTAAAAGACCAAGTGTGACCATATAGGCCCCAACCGCACCTTAAAAACCTTAAAAGACCAAGTGTGACCATATAGGGCCCAACCGCACCTTAAGAACCTTAAATAACCAAGTGTCACCAAAAAGGCCCCAACCGCACCTTAAAAACCTTAAATAACCAAGTGTGACCATATAGGCCCCAACCGCACCTTAAAAACCTTAAATAACCAAGTGTGACCAAAAAGGCCCCAACCGCACCTTAAAAACCTTAAATAACCAATCAAAACCATATAGGCCCAAACTGTACATTAAAAAAAAATTAAATAAAAATACTAAAAATATATATATAAATATATATATATATATATATATATATATATATATATATATATATATATATACAGGGAGTGCAGAATTATAAGTTAAATTAGTATTTTGACCACATCATCCTCTTTATGCATGTTGTCTTACTCCAAGCTGTATAGGCTTGAAAGCCTACTACCAATTAAGCATATTAGGTGATGTGCATCTCTGTAATGAGAAGGGGTGTGGTCTAATGACATCAACACCCTATATCAGTTGTGCATAATTATTAGACAACTTCCTTTCCTTTGGCAAAATGGGTCAAAAGAAGGACTTGACAGGCTCAGAAAAGTCAAAAATAGTGAGGTATCTTGCAGAGAGATGCAGCACTCTTAAAATTGCAAAGCTTCTGAAGCGTGATCATCGAACAATCAAGCGTTTCATTCAAAATAGTCAACAGGGTCGCAAGAAGCGTGTGGAAAAACCAAGGCGCAAAATAACTGCCCATGAACTGAGAAAAGTCAAGCGTGCAGCTGCCACAATGCCACTTGCCACCAGTTTGGCCATATTTCAGAGCTGCAACATCACTGGAGTGCCCAAAAGCACAAGGTGTGCAACACTCAGAGACATGGCCAAGGTAAGAAAGGCTGAAAGACGACCACCACTGAACAAGACACACAAGCTGAAACGTCAAGACTGGGCCAAGAAATATCTCAAGACTGATTTTATGGACTGATGAAATGAGAGTGAGTCTTGATGGGCCAGATGGATGGGCCCGTGGCTGGATTGGTAAAGGGCAGAGAGCTCCAGTCCGACTCAGACGCCAGCAAGGTGGAGGTGGAGTACTGGTTTGGGCTGGTATCATCAAAGATGAGCTTGTGGGGCCTTTTCGGGTTGAGGATGGAGTCAAGCTCAACTCCCAGTCCTACTGCCAGTTCCTGGAAGACACCTTCTTCAAGCAGTGGTACAGGAAGAAGTCTGCATCCTTCAAGAAAAACATGATTTTCATGCAGGACAATGCTCCATCACACGCGTCCAAGTACTCTACAGCGTGGCTGGCAAGAAAGGGTATAAAAGAAGAAAATCTAATGACATGGCCTCCTTGTTCAACTGATCTGAACCCCATTGAGAACCTGTGGTCCATCATCAAATGTGAGATTTACAAGGAGGGAAAACAGTACACCTCTCTGAACAGTGTCTGGGAGGCTGTGGTTGCTGCTGCACGCAATGTTGATGGTGAACAGATCAAAACACTGACAGAATCCATGGATGGCAGGCTTTTGAGTGTCCTTGCAAAGAAAGGTGGCTATATTGGTCACTGATTTGTTTTTGTTTTGTTTTTGAATGTCAGCAATGTATATTTGTGAATGTTGAGATGTTATATTGGTTTCACTGGTAAAAATAAATAATTGAAATGGTATATATTTGTTTTTTGTTAAGTTGCCTAATAATTATGCACAGTAATAGTCACCTGCACACACAGATATCCCCCTAAAATAGCTAAAACTAAAAACAAACTAAAAACTACTTCGAAAAATATTCAGCTTTGATATTAATGAGTTTTTTGGGTTCATTGAGAACATGGTTGTTGTTCAATAATAAAATTAATCCTCAAAAATACAACTTGCCTAATAATTCTGCACTCCCTGTATATATATTGATATATATATATATATATATATATATATATATATATATATATATATATATATATATATATCTATATATATATATATATATATATATATATATATATATAGATAGATATAATTATTTAGATATAATTATATAGAGATATATATAGAGAGATATTGATATATAGATATATATATATATATATATAGATATAGATATATAGAATATAGATATATATATCTTTATATATAGATATATATATATCTATATATATAAATATATATATATATATATATCAATATATCTATATATATATATATATCAATATATATATATATATATATATATATATCAATATATATATATATATATATATATATATATAAATATATTTATATATATATATATAAATCAATATATCTATCAATCAATATATAAATCAATCAATATATATATATATATATATATATATATATATATACACACACACATAAAGCAATATACATAAAACAAAAAAATATATTAATTGATATTTATTAATTGATTAATTGATGTACTTTATTAATTATTTAATTATTGTATTTTTATTAGACATTATTTATTATACATATTACAGTGCTATTTATTTGCTATACATGTTACAGGATATTATCCTGTAACATGTATATCACATAAATAGCCCTGTAATATGTATAATACATACAAGTTCACACTAACCTTTTTTACCCTTACAGGCTTCCATACCTGCTTTGCTAATTTTTTAAAGACTCTGATTGGTTGAAATCACTGTCAATCAAAAAATTTCAGGCAATCAGAGTCCTTCAAAAATAGAATAAAAGGAGGAGCGTGGGAAAAAATCAATTAGTCGTAGGGGGGAGCTCCTTGTAGGAGGAGCTTCATTAGATTGTTTTTTTTTTTAGAGCGTCAGGTTTTTTAGGTGGAGGCCTCTTGCAATGGGCCAGAATGGATGGACAATGGCTTCAATCAAGATGAGGACAAGGGCTTCTATCAAGATTGAAGGACATGGGCTTCAATCAAAATTGATTGGAATGCCCGACTATCCAGGGCAGAAGGCCACCACTGGAGGGGTCAATTTGACAGGTAAGTGTGTGCTGTTTACTTAATTTTTTTTCCCCTTCCCTTATTTTTATTTTATCTGTAAAAGTGACAGGCAATGTATCCTTTTTTTTTTTTAACTGCAATGTTAAAGATACATTGCCTGTTACTTTGAAAAATGGAATAAAAATAGGGGGGGGGGAGGGGTGTGTTGTGTTTTTAATTGATTTGTAGGTGGCTTGGTAGTTGGGTCACTTAGTCAGGGTGGTAGGTAGGTGGCTTGGTAGTTGGGTCAGGGTGCGGTCACTGGGTCAGGGTGGTAGGTAGGTGGCTTGGTACTACCAAGAGACCTACCTACCAACCTGACCCAGTGACCCCACCCTGACCCAACTACCAAGTTGGTAGTTGGGTCACTTAGTCAGGGTGGTAGGTAGGTGGCTTGGTAGTTGGGTCATGATGGGGTCACTGGGTCAGGGTGGTAGGTAGGTGGCTTGGTACTACCAAGCGACCTACCTACCACCCTGACCCAGTGACCCCACCCTGACCCAACTACCAAGTTGGTAGTTGGGTCACTTAGTCAGGGTGGTAGGTAGGTGGCTTGGTAGTTGGGTCAGGATGGGGTCACTTAGTCAGGGTGGTAGGTAGGTGTCTTGGTAGTTGGGTCAGGGTAGGGTCACTGGGTCAGGGTGGGAGATAGGTGGCTTGGTACTAGTTAGGTAGGTTAAGGTGCCAAGGTGGGGGTGATCGGGGGTGGCACAGGCCCCATGGGAGTGATCGGGGGGGTGGCACAGGCTTTGTTGGCCTAGGTGGGTGGGTGGGTGACAGGTAGGCATAGTGGGGTAACTGGGGAACCCTTTTTTTTCTTAGGGGGACTAGGGGCTTTGGCTGGGCAAGGCAGGGCACTGAGGGCAGTGTTCTACTTACTTGTATGGGTTCTTTAGCACCAGGAGCGGGAAACAGAGGGGGCTGGCTTAGGGGGTCAGATTTTTATAGCAGGGCTGCCAGGGCACCTGTCAGTCAAACACTAACTTGGGTCTCTATTAGCTGGTGGGCGCCCTGGGCTTACGGTCTGGGTGGGCTTAGGTAGTTCTCCTGACAACTGTACAACCTTCCATCATTGATTGGTCAATGATGGAAGACTGTCAGTCATTGAAATGGATACATTTCACTGCCCATGCATAGCTTCTCCCTGGTGGCTGGGCGGCATTCATTAACGGTCATGACTCGCTCTCACAGGTTAGTGTAATATGATCACACAGTGCAGGGAAGCTACGCTAGTTACAATGGATAGCACACAGCAGTTAAGGCATACAAGGGGTTATCTTAAAGTGACAGTGTCCCAGGGAATATTTTGAATGAAAGCATACTTAAGAAAGAACACTTAAATGCTAATTTAAAGATGATATTTTATTGTTTTATGATTATTTCTAATTATTATTTGTCTTTTTTTATTGCTGGGTCACTGAAAACTTTTGGGGGTCGCCACTGGTCATCTCACAATAAATGCTTATCTGTAACCAGCGTCAGTGGTCAAGGTGTACTATCACCTTCTCCATATGATATTGTTCATCAACATTGATATCACATCCATCAGCTATACAGCTGTTAGCACATGTTAAATGATACTCATGATATCAGCAGTAGGGGTAAATACCCATTAATACAGAGAGGACACAAAGGTCAACAGCCAGATTCAATGTTACTTACATCAGACACAAGGATCTGTTCTCAGACTGACATTGAGGTCGGGATCACATTCTTCATTAGTTCATATATTAAAGTTGGCTGTCATTAACATTCCACTGTGTGTGTATGGAGTGACCTAGCTCTATGTGTATCTATGTGTGTAATTTAATTTATGTGTATTGGTTTTATGTGTAATCTGTAAATATGTGTAAACAAGGATTAAGTGTAAAGTCATAAATAGATGAATATAAAAGAACAAAACCACAATATACTGCTCTGAAAACTCTCTTACTCTCTCTCACTCTACTCAAACCACCAACTCCGGGACTTGCATGCTACTTTGTCCAAATCTACAAGACAGTCAACGCATTGGCGGGGGGGAACGCAACTTTATCATCTCTCTCTTTCAATCATCTTCGACAAGAACGCTTTCTTTTGTCTGAAAGGCCTGCGTTGCACTCTGTTATACAGTATTTGGATCGTAACTGCGAATGGCATGTAGTCGAGGGAAAAATATGATTGAGTGGATCTTAAAATATTGGGTTAATCACCCCTTCCTATATTCTCTTTGAAACCAATATAATAAATAAGCTTATTAATTAATCCCATTTGAAATAGAAATATAGCAAGTGGGGATATTCTTTATCTGAGCCCAGCTGACCACTCTTAATCTAACTTTTTATGCCCTTGTATAAATATGAATATTTGCAGCCTTATTATAAATTGGGATTTGGCCAATTGAATAAGGCTCTATTTAAGCACATAGCATATTTTTTTTACAGAAGTTTTTAGTTAGTGAACTTCTATCTAAAAGCAAGGCATTCACTAACTAAAAACTTCTGTAAAAAAAATATGCTCTGTGCTTATATAGAGCCCTTTAGATTTGCCGAATTGCAATTTAATAAGGCTGATAATGTCTTAACCCGATAAACTTCAAATCCTAAACTTACTCCCACTGCCCCTTTGATTAATCACATATGATAGTTGTCAAACTGCGAGTTGTCATCACGCTTGCAAGCCTTTAAACAGAGCGGCGAGCCGTGGAGGTACGAGCTCGCAAAAAATATGACATTAACGGCCGAACCACAGAACTGGAAAAGAAGAAGAAAACACACACAAATATGCCTCAAATTCACTTACACACTCACACGCAGCACAGGGGGAGAGCCAGGGAGCCTGTGAGTAAGGTTGCAAGTTAATTTGAGGCATACTTTGTATTTTTTAACTACCAAAAATTGCCAAAGCGGGAAAAAAATGGCGGCTGAAAAAACTTAAAAATTCTGAAACAAAATTAAAACAAGGCTCAGCAAGGCCAGGCATGCAGAACTTAGAAAATACACAACGCACAAGACAGTAGTACTTACACCAACAACGCCAGGCATGCGGAACTTTGAAAATGAAACCAATGACAGTCAGCGCATTGCAAGTTGCCGAGGTATGTAATAAGCGGTGAAGTAGATGGAAGCAGAGGCTCTCAGTGCTGAAGGTGCTCAGAGGGGGTAGAACATCACATTGTGTGGCAAACAGCATTACCAGGTTTCAAACTTTATTGCCGTCATTTTTGATGGGCAAGTCCCTTGTCTAATCATAATAATCAACAACTACTCCAGTTCTAATGAAACTGTCTACAACCATTCGTCTACTCAGATTCCAAAATTAGCTCTTTCATTGCTTGCCCAACAATCTGTCCAGTCTGGCAAGAGGCGAAGGAATATCAAAGCTTGTTTGTGCAACAAACAAACAGAACATTAATTTCAAGTGTCTCACTGTCCAATCTTGTCAATACAGTTACTTCTTTCAGTGGTAATATTATTAAGCTATCAGAGATGTTACAGGCAACTTACTTTTTTGTCTACTTTGAAATTGATTTGAGTTGATAGTTGCCATGCGAAAACATAGATAATATCAATGTCAGGAAACCTTCAAGTGTTGGTCTCAGGGGGGCGTGTGATGCTCTCAGAAACTTCCTATCCTGTCCCCCAGCCTTTGCTCTGGAGTGTGAAAGAATGCCCCTCTTCAAAACACAATCCATTATATCTCTCTTATGCTAGCAAATAATATACAATTTACCAAAAATGTATTTGGCCTTCAGCAAAAAAAGGTAGGCGAGCAACTTGTCCCTACATACCAAAATCTTGGCTATTGCTGATATAGAAAGAGGCTGTAGAGCACATTTTGGTTGGTAGGCAAAAGAGAAATGTTTTGAAAGAGCACATTTCCAATTTTGTCATCTGAACTGAACTGCCTGGAGTGTAATTTTTCTGCTCCGGATATATAAGTACTAATGAGGAGATGTTACAATTTTTGCCTCGTACATCCTTTGTACTAAAATCAGCCCTGCATTTTGCAATAGTTAAGTTATAGAACTCAGAAACTGCAGATTTGACTGATAACTGATCCTTGATTAAGGGATAAACGTTGCTCAAGGGCGTAGGTACAAACAAGGAATTATTTCACTTACTATATGACACAAGTGATACAGTTTAAATGGGGGTTTTATTTGCCCTCCTCTTGATTAGTACACATAAAATTAATTAGAGGTACTCTGTGGATTGGACTTTATGACATTTTTCCACTTATGGCATCCACCATTTCAACACATTGAAGATTTACCAATTTACCCAATCAACGTTGGCCAGTGTGAGGGCCCTGTTTCTCGGTTACATGTAAAGCTACCCCATCCCAAAGATGCAGAGGCCTTGAAGAGACCCAGCCTGGACTGGGGTCACCAGCACAAGGCAAATCCAAAAAGGGTGCCAATCACCAAACCAATGCCACCGTTGAAACAGTCCCCACAGCAGATTCCTTCCCCTCCTGCCTTCCAGATGCCACCAACTAAACTCCCTTCCACCAGCCAAAGGATCCCAAGAGCTCAGAACCTGACAGAAGATAACGTAGACTATAGCTTATGTTGCTCAATCTGAGAATGAACAATACCTAAGTAGGTTTGTTCTATAGGTCTGGTTACCCACTGAGAGAGCAACCTCTTTTAGCTCACTTGTGCCCTTCACAGGGAGAAAGACCCTGTAGTATATCAGTCTCGTCTCATTCAGAAGAGTTAACCAGCGCTGATTTACCAGGCAATTCTCCCTGAACAGGAGAAACAGCAAACCCCAGACATACATTTTGTCCTCTCTTGGGCCTCATCAGTGAGGGGCCGCTGATATCTCCCTAAGGCACAGTGAGCAAGGAGGCCACGTCTGCAGCTCCCTATCACCCATAGGGTGAAAAAAAAACCTAAGGGTCATTTGTATGCACAACAACAAATTAGAGGGCTCAATCTGAGAACTCAGATGGAGTTTGCTGTTTCTCCTGTTCAGGGAGAATTGCCTGGTATTTTGGGACTGGATCACTCTTCTGAGAGAGACCAGACTGATATACTACAGGATATTTCTCCCTGGGAAGGGCACAAGTGAGCTAAAAGAGGTTGCTCTCAGAGTAGATAACCAGACCTATCGAAAAAAAACACTGAGGTATTGTTTATTCTCAGATTGAGCACCTCTAATTTGTTGTGAAAGATTATGTAGAACAAGAAATGAAGGCTACACTCAGTGGAAGTTCCTGCAGACCATCCATTGCCGAATTATCTATGCCGCACCTGTATTATATAACAATGTGCAGTTTATGGCTTATAAAATGCACTAGAATATAAGACATATCTTACTTTTATAATAATGTATATTTGAAATCAGTGTTCTCCCCAGCCTGATTTGTGCGGGTGCTCCACCCACCTAATTAAAAGCACCAAATGTTAATAATACAGAAAAAAACATGAGGTGAGCTGCATCTGGCCCACAGGCCGCAAGGTGGACAGCCCTTTATTGTAACACTGAACAGTAGCAACGTATGCGCAGGGCGATTTAGTATAAATTTTGCTCATGCTGAAAGAATCCATTGTTTTAGTGACGGAGGAAGTGTCTGGAGACCGTTTCCTGCCAACTCCTGGAGATATTGGCAAGAAAGCAGTTGAGATAATAATGATATTTAGACATTTTTAAGACAGCTGTTGTATTAATTATACAAACCCTAATTATTACAAACAATTTAGTAGAATGAAAAGGCTTTTAGTCTTTAGCGCTGCGATAGGTCTATATTTGCTCATTCTGTAATCCAAATGCAACAGAAACCCAACCAACAGAGTCATACAATGAAGGCAGTAGCCAAAGAAAAATAAGAATAAAACATCTGAAGAATATGACTTAGAGCCAACAGGAGCTTTCACAGCTGGTTGACTGATATGGAGAAGATGCCGGGGACTGGCAGACTGCAGGAACATCTTGGATGTCAGAGGAGACAACAATTTTATATCACATAGTCTACGCTCAATAAAACTGAAAAAGTGTTTATCTAGTGGAAGCAATTAAAATGATGCTGTAGTTTGGGAAAAGCTTAATATGATTGTGAAGTTTGTAACATGCTATGCTTTGTAACCACCCCCTCATGACTTGTTAAGGAAGTAGGGTTATCATAGCAGCTTCCATGCACAAGCAGAGTCTGCAAAAATCGATTTTATCTGAAAACTTTTTTAGGAACATGGCTTTTTTTTTAGTTTGTTTCATACTCTACAATCAAGTGGTGATTTTCCTAGTCTTTAATGGTTCTTTTTTCCAGCCACCTAAAATAGTTGGATGCTAAGAAGATCCAATCAATCAATAATACAATTCTGGGCAAGCTTTTAAAAAATAAAGATATTACATTATAAACAAAGGTCTGTATAGTAAGAACTATGGTATTCCCAGTAGTAACATACGGATGTGAGAGCTGGACCATAAAGAAGATACAATTGACGTGCTGTAAAATTGTCGCCTTTGCATTGTTGTGTTGGAGCAAACTCCCTTGGACTGCAAGAAGATCCAAACAATTGGATGAAGAAGATGACGGTAGCAGAGGAGATGGATAGACGAGGTCATTGAAGCAATGAACATGAGCTAGAGGGAGCTCAAAGAAGCAGTGACTGACAGATGCGCCTGGCATCCTGCGGTCCATAGAGTCAAGGAAATCCGGCAAAAACAGAGCTTATAAGCATTTCTTAATAAAATAAAGTACATAAGAGTAGATAGATACAAAGGTATATTATATACCTAGTAACATCAAGGAACCTTCCATATCCCCTTCAATGATCAATGGATAATTAAAAAATCTAGGACATTGCACAGACCCTTTAATCCCCCAGTGTTAGCCCCAGTTTAAAGTTGAGTAGTCTCACATCCTCAGTACTGTATTATATATTTTTTATTTTAAATAACAGTTAAGTAGATGAATGTTCTATTAAAATACAAATGATAATATCTAAAGTTAAGCAAACAAGCTGTCATATGCAGTGTTGGGACAGTCTGAGCACGCTCATCAAGCTCACTTCCCACACTGTTTGTGTTACAAAGTATCAAGAGAAGAAACAATCCTTTGAACACTGCAATTACTTCCTTCATGTAATGAATTTTTAATTCATCATTGTTTAAAATAAAACATAAAGAACTAAGCAGAACTGATGGCTCAATTAAACCTGCTGAGACTGCGTGTTTAATTTAAAAATGCCATCTGTAATTTAAATGTCAGTATCTGGGATGGCTATTAACGCGCCTCGAGATTACCGCGGCTCATTTCACTGTTTAAAAAACAGCAGAGAAAAGTAAGTAAATGGCCCATGTAAACGAGCACTGCCGACCTATTAATAATCATAACATTTTGGACAAAGATCAATGCTTTGGCCAAAATAACACAATTTAATCAGCATTAATAATTCAGATTATTCTGCTAAATTTTTTGAGTAACATTAGAGGATACTAAATAATGACCCCATAGTAATCTGCTTGTTTGGTTGTCTTTTTTTAAATTAAATTACCGTAAGTCAAATGAGTAAATTACAAGAGAAATACAAGTTAGACTGGAGTTTCACTGAACCATCTGATAGGGCTATGGAAAGAGTGTTGTTTCCTTTTTAAAATTGCTGCTATATTAATCTACCGAATATACTGCAAGGGTTACAAATTTGGTAGGTGAATGGGTAAAAAGCGCAAGACGCAAATATAACATAAGGGTTACAATTTATGGAATTGTGGACAAAATATGTGCTTAATCCGGTTCCAAAAGCACCCTAAATGGAGCATAAATGATTTAATATTCAAAATAAGTAAATACAACAGAATATTATGGTTAATGTCATGTTCATATACATATATAATGCGTACTGTATGCTTGAGATCTTCATTCCCACCCGCTCCGCTCCCGCAGGACTCACAAGACAATGGCTGCAGCATGTGGTAAATGCAGCACTCAGTGCACTGGCTGCAGCAGCAGGATGCACTCTAATAATGACATGACAGCGAGGAGCTGTTTGTTCCTGCATCAATGGGAAGACTATAAACTTCATTCAATAATAAGAACTGCAGGGAACCAGTTTACCAGAATTTAGAACAGCTGTATCTCGATTATATTGCGATCCTCTGATTATTGGTTAAAATTGGAACATAAAAAAATGAATGGTATACTCGAATATCTACAGTAGTTAGGAGTTTTAGTGGTTTCTGGTTTTAATGTTGCTTCTATCCTTTCCATATATTGCAGGTTTTGTTAACCTGCAAGTTTAGTGCTTGGGAATGCCATGTGTCTCTTTCCACCATCTCCTCCCTGTCTCTTCCCTGTGTGTTTCTCCTCTGTGTGTGTGCTGAATGTTTGCGTGGCATGCGCTGACTGTCGTTGGTTTTATTTTCAAAGTCTCGCGTGCCTGGCGTTGGTGTAAGTGCTACTGTCTTAAGCGTCATGTATTTTGTAAGTTTTGCGAGCCTGACATTGCTGAGCTCCGTTTTCATGCTGTTTGTGAAATTTTGCATTTTTCGCCTGACATTTTTTTCCTCGCTTAGGCCATTTTCGAGTGACGAAAAACACCAAATATGGGTGTAATTCCCTTGCAAACTCACTACCAGGCTTCCTGTGTCTCCCCCTGTGCTGTGTGTGAGTGTGTTATCAGTTTTTGTAGACGATTTCTTATTTTTGGTGATTTTTTAGAGTTACGCTTTGCGAGGCTTGCATGTGGGAAGTAGTCACTGGCTCATTGCAGCCTAAGTGCTGCTCGGCTCCCCATGTGTGACGGCGGCGCTGGGTTGCCTCGCTTTGAGAGGCTCCCGGTTGCGTCCTCGCTTTGCAAGGCTCGCATGTGTGACGGCGGCACTGGGTCACCTTGCTTTGCAAGGCTTTCGATTTCGGCCTCACTTCGCAAGGGACACAACTGTGTAACCAACATCGCAAACATCACCAACATTGCAAGATCCACAACTATATATGTGATAATATAATATTAACTTTATATTGTATATCATAATATCACATATAATAGTTGTCAAACTGCAAATCATTGTCACGCTTCGCGAAGTGAGGGGCCGCATTTGCGGAGGTGGAGGCTCCAAATTCGGCTGTAATGAGCCAAAGGCGCATTGCCATCCGCAAATAGGGACCCTCGCAAAGCGAGGGGCAGCATTTGCGGAGGTGGAGGCTCTACGCTGCCTCACTCCCAGTACAAAAAAATGCCAGAAAAGCCCGACTTTGAAAAAAAAAAATTACGACCTGCGTAAATACGGTCACAAAAATATGAACAAAATAAAAATGAGGCTCCACGACCCAGAAGCGCAGAAAACACTGACAAGTACCTACGAGTTTTAATTACGACCCGCGGAACGTAGAAAATAAAAATACGAGGTCATAAAACTATGAACTTAACGGACGAAATGAGTACATTCAAAAACAACAAAAACAATACAAAATATAAAAAAAAAAAAAAAAAATAAAAAAAAACACACTGAGCATTGAGAGACACCCATGACATCTGCCAGTGATGTTGCATGCTAATTAAAGTCGAATTTAACGAGTTTAGGAAATTGAAAATCAGCTAAGCAAGAAAAAAAATGGCGGCCGAAAAAAATGAAAACGAGGCTACACGACCCTGAAATGCGCACAACACCGTCAGGCATGTACAACTTTTGCCAGGGACGTACACGGTACAAAAATACACAGTTAGGAAGCACGGAAGATGCAGCTCTTACAATGCAAATATTACGGACTTAGCCAAAATAAATACGAGACGCAGTACTTACAAAAAAAAACATTACGAACTCGCAAAATTATGACATTAACGGCCGAACCGTGCGCACCTGAAAACATTAAAAAAAAAAAAAATACACACAAAAAAGACATACAAAGCTTGCCCACAGCAAGGGGGGGGGGGCACCCAGGACCTCTGCAAGTGAAGTTACACCTCAATTTAATCCCCTTAGCGAGAGAAAAAATGGCCGCCAAAAAAAATTAAAACGAGGCTACAGAACCCTAAAGCCGCAAAACAACACCAAGCACAGACGGATTTTCAAAAAAGCTGTACAAGGTAAAGATACACTTTTAGCAAGGACGCTAAATCATCCACACACACGTACCACATACACATTCAATGCCATTTCACAACACTAACTTACACAATGCAGAACTACACAGCTACACTAACGGCTTTCCCTCGCGCACGCAGCCTATTTACACACAACACTGCACACATTGCTAACACTTACACCTCAGCTCCACAACACTCCAAATCTACATTGTATGCTACAGGCACATCGAAACAGATTGTCAGCTCTTCAGCACAATGCTTCCTGCATAAATTACTTAGAAATAGGTAAAGTATATTAATTTATTAATTGATTCATTATTTCATTGGCATACAAAAATACATATACAATAAAAAAACAAAAAAAAAACATATCGCAATAAACACAAAACACATTCACCGCGCCTCACAACGAACGCCAACGCTGCTCATACCACACAAAATACACCAGGGGACAGCCTTGCAATAAGCGCAAAAAGCAGATCAGAGCTGACCTTACAATGACAGTAAAAGCCCCTTGAATAACAAAAAAATTAACATCCAACAGCCATGCAATGAGCGCTGAAGGTTCTCATTGTGAGGCATACGATGAGTGAAAAAGGCGTTCAGCGCAAGCCTTGCAATGAGCGCCGAAGGTCCTCACTGTAAAAAACATTATGTCTCAAACAGCATTCCCTGGCTTACAATTTCATGCCCGTCATTTTTTGACGGGCAATTCGCTAGTATTATAATGATAATATAATAATATTAATGTTATACAGTATATCATAAAATAATAACATAATAATACTAACTCTATGTTATATACAATAATGTAATAATATAATATTAACTCTATATTATATATAATAATACAATATAATATTAACTCTATAGTATGCATAATAATATAAAATAAAATTAACTCTATATTATAAACAATATCTCACAGAAATACATTAACTAAGAGCACCACTGTTAACCTATTAGGTGTACTTAATCTTTATAGCATAGGATATAACATCCTTAACAGAGCAAAGTTTTCTGGTCCAAATCTTTGGCTAAAGCAAACTGGAAAAAAGAGAAAATGAAATAGAAACTTAGGAAAAAACAAAACACAGATAAGAAATACGAAAAAAGGAAAAAAGAGAAAAAACTGTGGTATTTTATTAATCTTTTAAAATAAATAAAAATGCCTAGAATCTGGAAGTCTTTAAAACCCAATAATTCAGAGCACCCAAATTGGAACAGCCCTAAACATCAGATCCAGTAGACTAGACATCCATAAAGTTTGAACTAAGCATAGCTTGTTATTCCACTCGTATTGAGTGATTATTGCCAATAATTGCTTGTTACCCACTACTGGTCAGGGAGACATCTTTATATGGAAGAACTACCACTTCCAGAATCCTTTTGTAACCCATGCTTTCAGTCTTATTTCAGTCATTCAAAAGTATTCTGGGGAGAATAATGGTTTACTAAAGGAGTTTTCTAATACCATATTTCCAAGGTAAGGATCGCCTCTTGCCCTCGTCTTTACCAACATTACAGCGTTAACATTTCTGGTGCAGAATCTTGAAGTGGTAAGAACTTAAATAACATTCTTTGTTGAAATTAATATCATCTTATTTTTAACCTGTAAGTGTGTGATAGAGTTATCCAAGAGGTTTATGTAAGTTACAGACTTTGCAATGCTCTCTCCCCACAGTAGTTAACATCTCTGCTCAGCTGATTAACTTCACTTGGACAGACCTGATTTAAGACTGTTCCTGGAATATGTGAGGCCTGCTCATGGACTGATTGTTTGCAGTGTGTCTGACCCAGAGAGAGACACACACAGTGAGACAGCAGGTTGCAGGATCTGCCCAGGAGGCTGACCTACAGTATATTTTATCTGACATGTTTCCCTATTATGGAAGTAGAAAGATAAATAGTGTTATCAGAACAACAGATAAAGACAGTGCCCCCTGCGTAGACCTCTCCCATACTCTGGGCACCTAACTGGTGAAGAGCATCATGTCTGCTGATACATAAAACACTAAACTGCACATGTAAGTTTTAAAAACTACATTGACTTTAATTCCTGATTTTTTGCTACTAAATAACTGTATGATTTATTAATTATTTATCTCTCCTACATCTCAAAGAGCTTTGTTTTTAGTTTGCATCTTCCTTAATCTTCCGCCGCTAGCTCTTGCTGTGAGTTGCTCTTTATTCTGATCTGAGTCCCAACAGGTGCCTGGAACTACTGTAACTTCATTTGATGATTATTGATTTTATGGCAAGGGGCTGTCCAAGACTTCCTCTGTTCGTGTTGGGGATTAGGGCACTGATAGCTGTTTATAAGAACATAGTAACCCAGAGGGCCATGTGCTGGACACGTTTTATTGCAAGAATATACTGTATAATAGAATCATGTGTACCTCTGTATGCTAATGTGAAGCTTGCTAATTGTGTGGGAGGGGATCCAACTGCGTGATGACCTTAGGTTGCATTGTTTTTGCTACCAAATAGACAGACAAGCAGAATGTACTCCAAATTAGCAAGAAAATCTATTAATTAGTTTTATCATTTGCATAAGAATTACAGCCATCATCCAGTATTTTGTGGTAAAATAGATGCCTCGGCTTATACTCGGGCCGGCTTATATACAGTATATTTTTTTGCAGAAGTTTTTAATTAGTGAAGACCTTGCTTTTGGATAGAAGTTCACCAACTAAAAACTTCTGTAAAAAAATATGCTCTGTGCTTATACAGAGCGATATTCAATTGCCAGAATCGCTATTTAATAAGGCTGTTGGAGTGCAAGTGTTTGATAACTTTTCTTGAAAGGGTATTTTAAGCATACATTACACAATAAAGCTCTTATGAGTCTTTTTCTCACATGATTATTATCTCTCACAATGAGACATGGTAAAACACACAAGCATACCCAGTTGGATATATAAAAGTATTAATTATTAATTAGGCTATGAGGCACTGGGTCCATTGCCTTGAGTACAGTCACTTGGATCTGAGCATGTCTAGGCCCTCATTCAATTGCAATTTGTCCCATTGAATAGGGTTCTAAATAAAGACATTTTTAGTGAGTGAAAACCTTGCTTTTGGATAGATGTTTATTAACTAAAAACTTATTTAAAAAATATATGTTATGTGCTTATTTAGAGCCCTATTCAATTGGCCAAATCGCAATTGAATGAGGCCCCTAGTCTTTTTTGTGCAGCTGACTGCACTCAAGACCATGTGTCCAATGCCTCAGGGCTAATCACTAATGGCAATGATCTCTTTAAAAAAAGATTAGAATCTTAGTTTGTTGGTGGATAAGAAAGGCTGACTCACAGCTGAAAATGTCAAAATTCAATGTTAGTTTACTATAGGAAAAACATTTTTTTTAATAGCATTCAAAATGTCACGATCTGCCCCACACAAATTGCAACCTTCTGGGGAAGGGCAAGGGCTATCCACCATCCAAGTCAGCCCTGTGCCATTTTTCTTGCTTCATAAAGACTTGTACCAAAAGGCTATAATCTACTGGACTACAATATTACTATGTGCTCTTTGTATCAATGATAGCCATGTGCTACAATACTGGGAGTAAAAACCTAATGGTGTACCCTTTCTACTTCAGAAAGGCAGCAAGAAAAATGGCGGTTGAAAAAACGAAAACGCTGCTACACAACCCCTAAACACGCAAAACACCGCCAGGCACAAAAGAATAGAAAAAGGGACTTAGAAAAAAACAAATACAAGCTGCAGGACTTAGAAAAAAAAATACGAGTTAAAAAAAATACAAAGTTAACAGCCGAACCGCGCACATCCAAAACAACCAAAAACACAATAAATAAATAAATAAACATCAGACACAGCACACGGGGACAGCCAGGACGTCTGGGAGTGAGCTTGCACAACAAATTAAAAACAATTTGCCAAGTTTCGGCACTCAAAAATCGCCTAAGCGACAAAAAAAAAGGGTGGCCGAAAAAAAAGAAAAACACAGCCAGGCACATAAGACAAAATACACTATTAGGAAACATGGAAAATGCTCAAGACCTGCGTAACACATACACAATCTACACCATTTCACAACACTAACTTGCAACTAATAACATTACCATTCGAAAATTGCGATTTACGCAACTAAACAAACCGTTTGACCTTGCGCACGCAGCCTATTTATACTGCACACTTGCCACATTGCTGATACACCTCTGAACATTGTATGCTGCAGAAAAATCTAAAGAGATTGTTACCTCTTCAGGATATTGATTGCTGGATATATTAATTACAAATAAGTAAAGTATATTAATTTATTATTTAATTAATTAATTAATTAGTATAAAAAAATATATTTATATAAAAAATAAAAAGAGCAGGGGAGAGGCTCGCAATGAGTGCCAAAGGCTCTCAGCGCGGGGCTCACAATGAGCACTGAGGGTGCTCAGAGGAGCAAAAGTACATGAGGGAAGAGGTACGCAATGAGCACCAAGGGAGCTCATTGTGAGCCTTGCGATGGGCACTGAAGGCGCTCAGCACGGGGCTCGCAATGAGTGCCAAAGGTGCTCAGACGAACAAAAGTACATGAGGGGAGAGGCTCACAATGAGCGCCGAAGGTACTCAGAGGACCAAAAGCCTTACATTGTGTGCCAAACAGCATTTCCTGCTTTACAATTTTATGAGCGTCATTTTTTGACGGGCAGTTCGCTAGTAATTATATAATAAATAATAATAATAAATTATTTAATCTTTTCCCGGGACAACTTTTCACTTCTCCGCACTGTACTTTTAAAGATACAAGGTGGTGGGAACCTTCTGGGGAACGGAGGGGGTTATAACGGAACTTTAAGCAAAGATGCTCTACTACAGAAAAACATATAACAAAATAACAAAACAAACCATTTCTTATTGTTAGTTCCACAGACTTGCTATGAATATTATTTAAGGTGGACTGGACAGTCACTCTCATCTCTTACTAACTTTAAACACACACAGATATTAATGAATGATCTCAAATTGGACCAATTTCATCTACACACTTTCAATCACTTGGAAAATCATGTCTAAGGAGCAAACTTCACAAAAGGTTTTGCCATTTCTTTTCAAAAACACTCTTCTACCTACACATCCATACCTGACAAACCTTTCCTCTAACATTCAAAAACTCACTTAAAAAAAATTCTTCCAACCTTCCAAAAAAACAAAAGACATCACACTTAATTCTTCTCTTTCCTATTTAACTTCAAGCCACCTTAAGGAAAAAAAATCTCAGCTCTCTCTGCTAATTCTGGGCTTGGTACCAATTAACAAGGGTGGGGGGCTAGAATCTGTGCTACAGGTCTCCCTAAGTGTTGTGCAAACTTAGAACAGATAACATGCATGTTTTGCAGAAAAAAATAATACTTCTAAGCACAAAAATGAAAAACACATAATCTTCAAATTAAAGACATTGCAATAACTACAACAATAACTACCAGCAGGTTACAGTTGCTCATTCTACAAAAATATGCACACATTTTGAAGCTAGAAATATCGGCTTTATTTGAAGTCAATGTTGGCGAAGTTAAAAAAAAAATACAATTAGCTCTCTCTTACAACTAGAAACACACTATTTTGGAGCAGAGAAGAAAAATGAAACTACCGCTGTAAGGACGCAGGGGGAGAGGACATGCAGGGGGCTTGTTGGGGATCAGAGCTGTTATATTTCTCTCACTTTAAAGCTGCTCAGCAAATTCTTAAAGTGACATGCCACAATTTTAAACAGTCCAAAAAAACAGCATTTTCTCAGCAAATACAACAACAAACAAACACCATCAACTTAGAACACAAAGCATGCATATTTTACAGGAAAAAAGATATTTCACAGTGTTTGGTACCATCAATTCACACACTCACACAGAGCTCTTTCTTTCTAGTTCACGCACTTCCTAAACATTGTAAATTCAGAGTCTCTCAACAATAACACAGAACAGAGGACCAACCCTCATTTCTCTCTCAATTTCTCACACCTCACTGCACATAGTACTTACAGCACATACATGGGCCCAATTCATACATGTTTTTTTTGCCATCAGCCACTTGTCACTTTGGCGTTTTGCGAGTGTAGATAGCAAATCTACACTCTATCTTTTCATCAAACAGCTCCGCTCTCTAAACACCCAGTCTAGACAAAGCACTTTTTATGGGTAAAGTAAACCTCTGTTAACCTATATCTACAGTGCTTCTTAAATGAACACCTCATCATGTACAATATCTCTTAATGTCTCTAAATCTAGTCTCAGTAACTAACACCTTTACATGTAAAATATCTTAATCTATTCGTCTTCTCTTAATTACACTATTTAGCATTTTTAGGTAAACAACAACTAACAAAAGAAATGCAATCATGCAAGTCAGTCTGGTTGAGGTAATTTTGTATAACTGTACACTCCTACAAGCTTCCAGGCTTCCTTGGAAGACACGCATAACAAGCAATCCTACACGCAGATTTTCACCAAGTCTGCTCTGTTCACCTCTAATTTTGGCCATGATTAGTTGTCAAGTGTCTCCTCCATGAAAATTCCTGAAGCTCGGGGTGTTATCTACGGACAAGTAGTGCACTCCTGGCTCGGCTCGTCAAATGTTGTAGTAAAAATCATAACCCCAAACCACATTTTACTCTGAAACCCAGTCATCATACCAAAACACAGAGGCCTCTGATTATTTTCTTATTATAAGATTTTATTTAGACAAACGTAAGTCAACAACAGAGAAGCATCCAAAAAAATGTCTGCTACTGACTGACTGACTGAAAATAAACAACATGGCTTTTTATAGTGAATTACATAAAGAACATGGTATAACCCATTCTACCTTCTAGAAAAATGACACATTCCCACCAATAAACAATTATTTATATTATGATATCCAATAAAATGGAACATGCAGTTTGCATGTATGCCATGCCTGATACTTCACAATAGATGCACAAAACACTTTCAGATTGTAATCTCTTGCGCATAGATCAAGTTATGTTTTTCACGTATATCCTTGGGTTTTGCCCTGTGGACTACTGAAATACATATTGTTTAGACTAAAATAATTGTTGACTGTCTCCAGAACAAATTGTTTTTATGGGAAGAAGGACTTGTTTTCAGTTATAGAATAAAAAATAATGACTTATAAGTAAAAGGTATAATTAACTTCATACCTTACTGCCTGCAATGGAATAAGTCCTTCCACATTCATAGTTACATAGTAATTAAGGTTGAAAAAAAACTTTCAGTCCATCAAGTTCAACATTTTAAGAGCTCCTCTGATCTGCAATATGCGTATTAAATATTAATTAATTAATTGTTAATGAATTATTAATCAATTATTTAATTATTATATTTTTTATTTTATTTTTAATTATTAATTAATCCAGAGGAAGGCAAACAGAAAAAAAAAAAACCAAGTGAGACTTAGTCAATCGTCTCAAAGAAAAAAAAAATTCCTTCCTGACCCCAGATACTGGCGATCGGATTTCTCCCTGGATCAATACTGTCCCTCTAATTATCCATGATAACCCTGAATTCCCTTTTTAATTAGAAATAAATCCAGTCCCCTTTTAAAGTTATCTATCGAATCCGCTGTCACCACCTCCTCTGGTAGAGAATTCCACAGATTAACCACTCTTACTGTGAAGAACCCTTTTCTTTCTTTAAGGTGGAATCTTTTTACTTCTAACCTCAGGGGTTGTCCTCTTGTCAGTTGAAAACCTCTTTTCACAAAAAGCTCCCTTGACAAATCTTTATACTGACCCTGGATGTATTTCTATAAGGTAATCATATCTCCTCTTAGACGCCTTTTTTCTAGAGAAAATAAGTTGAATTTGGTTAGTCTTTTCTTCATAATTTAGCCGATCCATTGCCCTTTAGTTTAGTTTTGTTGCCCTCCTCTGTACCTTTTCCAGCTCTAAAATGTCCTTTTTATGAAGTGGTGCCCAAAATTGTACTCCATATTCCAAATGAGAGTGTACTAGAGATCTGTATAGTGGCAGCAGTATATTTGCTTCCCTTGCTTCTATATTATTCTTAATACATGCTAATATTATATTTGACTTTGCAGCTGCTGCTTGGCTTTGAACACTGTTACCTAGGTGGTTGTCCACAAGCACTCCCAAATCCCTTTCAATATCTGATACACCTAGATTTGTTCCATTAAGATTATAAATTGCATGGCCATTTATATGCCCATTCCTCAATTTTATGTAAATCCCTTTGGAGGGAAAGCACATCATTATTTGATTTAATTACCTTGCACAACTTTGTGTCATCAGCGAAAATGGAGACACCACACTCCAATCCCACCTCGAAGTCGTTAATAAATATATTAAAAAGGAGAGGACCTAATACTGAACCCTGGGGAACCACGTTTACCACATTAGTCCAATCGGAGTATGTTCCATTTACAACAACCCTTTGCTTCCTGTCTTTTAGCCAGCTCTCAATCCATGAGCAGATATTTACTACAATTCCTGTATCTCTTAGTTTGCACAATAGTCTCCCATGTGGCACTGTATCAAAAGCCTTTGCAAACTCTAAAAAAGACTACATCCACTGAGTTGCCTTGATCCAGGTTCCTACCAACCTCTTTAAAGAAACTAATTAGATTTGACATGACCTATCCCTCATAAATCCATGTTGACTCCTACTTATAATCCTGTTCAAATAGACATATTCTTGTATATTATCCCTTATTAACCCTTCTAAAAGCTTCTCCACTACAGAAGTGAGGCTCACTGGTCTATAATTCCCTGGATTTGATCTTGCTCCCTTTTTAAATATAGCTATCACATCTGCTTTGGATTACTTCCTGTGTTAACCAATTATTTGACAAAGGTAGTGTAGCCCCATTATGTTGCAGTGTCCCAACCACTGGAACCTCCCTTGTGTATACCAAAGAAAATAACCTATTTAGCTCATCTGCCTTTTCCTGGTCACTAATTTTCAGATAACCTGTGTCACATTGTAATGTTTCTATAGCTTCCTTCCTCACCTTCTCATTAATATACCTAAAAAATATTTTAGGGTTAGTCTTACTCTCTTTTGCAATTCATTTTTCATTTTCTATTTTAGCCAGTCTAATCGCCTTTTGCAAGCCTTGTTGATTTCCTAGTATTACTGTAAAGTAGTCTCTGTCCCCTCTTGTTGTATAATTTAAATGCCTGTTTTTCACTCCGTATCTTGATCTTGGAATCATTGTTAAGCCACATTGGATGGGATTTACTCCTTTTACTTTTATTCCCACATGGTATATGCCAATGTGTATGTATATTTAGAAAGGATTTAAATGTTGTCCATTTATGTTCAGTGTTTTTACCTATTAGTTCTCTGTCCCAGTTTAGACCATTAAAATCTGCCCTTTTAAAATTAAGAGTTTTTGTTGGCCCCTTAAAATTTAGTTTTTTTAATTCAATCTCAAATGAGATGTGTTGTGATCACTGTTTCCCAAAGGTTGTCCTATTCCAACATTTGATACTATATCAATATTATTTGTGATGAATAAATCTAAGATAGCTTCATTTCTAGTAGGGTCTTGTATAACCTGGACCAGATAATGATCCCTGAGTGTTCTAAAGAACCTGCTCGGGTAATTAAAATCTCTCATTATTAGAACTTGCCATGCTTAGCTGCATTTCCAATCTGTAACAATAATTGTATTTCCTCACTTTCAGCTATATTTGGAGGTTTATAGCATACTCCTACTAATATTATTTTGGAATTTGCTGCTCCGCTAATTAACTCTACCCACAAACATTCAACTTTATCACTACGTCCACCATAAATATCTTGTCTGACTATAGGCTTAAATTCAGGCTTAACATACAGACAAATCCCTCCTCCTTTTTTTACCATTGCCTCTATCTTTCCTAAATAGGTTATAACCTTCCAGATTAACAGTCCAGACATGAGATTCCTCCCACCACGTTTCCGTAATGCCTATTAAATCCCATTTTTCATTAATTGCTAATAATTCTAACTCTCCCATTTTTCCTGGCAAGCTTCTGGCATTAGCACGCATACACCTTATGTTATGAGTCTGTAGTTCTGAAGTGCCTGCCACTGTACTTGAGTTACTTAGTACTACCTCCTTATTGACTATACTACCCTCCCCCATCTCCTCCCCTATGACTTGTTAATTCATCCCTTATACCCTCTACACTTTCTACCCCATTACTTATGTCTAGTCCCTCCCCCCGCCTACTAGTTTAAAAACTCCTCCACCCTTTCTACCATCCTATCCCCTAGCACAAAAGCTCCCTCATCATTAATGTGCAATCCATCCCTGCTGTAGAAATTGTACCGAAGTGAGAAGTCAGCCCAGTGCTCTAAAAACCCAAACCCCTCCTTAGTGCACCACATCTTTAGCCACGCATTAACCTTCCTAAGATCCTTCTGCCTCCCTGGGCTAGCACATGGCACTGGTAGTATCTCAGAAAATACTACCTTGGAGGTCCTTGCCTTCAGCTTATTACCTAGTTCTCTAAAATCATTCTTTAGGACACTCCATCTTCCACTTACTTTGTCAAACTATCAGTTTACCCATAGTCTAGGTATTGGGAGGCACTCACCCAATGGGGAAGAGCTGCATTCAGCCATCTTCTAGTTCCCAAGTATCATTTTGAGGCAAGGGGGTTGGGCTTTGCGTCCCCCTCTGCACCTCAGCGAAGGGCTCCTTGGCTGCATCTCGTGTGATCTCGCAAGATTAAATCAGGGAAATGAAAACCGCTAATGCAAGACCAGCGAATGTCGGATTGGTGAATGTGGAGGGATTAATATATATATATACTTGAAAGAATGGTGTTCATAACATAGTGGGTAAATGAATATATTTATTTAAATTTATTTACAAGAACAACGACGCTGACTTCAAAAAATTGATTGATCCTTTTTAAATGCAATTCTTTTTCTATGATAAATTGAACAATAGATATTAGAGACTTTGAATTTGTGTTAATCAGGAAAGTACAATATATTATGAGGCGATTGGTGTATTTCAAGATGCAGTGCTCTCTTTAATTCCTTCTATATTATAGATAAGGAATTTGGGGCTATAGTCTGCCACCATGCATGATCTTGACTTGATGCCAATCCTCGAAAAATTATTAGCTAGTGTTTTATCTTCTACCCCCTATGTATAGTCTATATACTATTCATCTTAGATAGCTATAAAGGTTCCAGAGTACACCATTTTGAGCACACACAATCTGAGAGCTCCTACTTTTTCAGAGCTCCTAGCTTTCCCTGTAAAGCTCTCCCAGCTAACTAAGTCTATACACGATGCCGGTGTGTAGCTTCACGCTGTGCGTCTGAACTTTCGACGTCTGCGTGTGATGCCACGCCGTACGTTTGACCCTGACCTACGTTTTAACGAAAATGCGCATTTCTTAAAGGGGAGGAAGGCGTGTTGCTCTAATTTCAACCATTTTATAGTGGAAGCGTTACTATGACAACCTAGAAAATAATAGACTACTTAAAACAAGCGTTATATGATGACTAAACAGTAAAATAACTGAAGAAGAAGGAAACACAATTTATGATATAGGGGGTAACAAAGATGACAAAAAATATGACAAAAAATAGTAAATGGCAAAGATGTTAAATAGCCAGAGGTTTATGACTATAGAGAGATCTTA
This sequence comes from Discoglossus pictus, assembly GCA_027410445.1. NCBI lineage: Eukaryota > Metazoa > Chordata > Amphibia > Anura > Alytidae > Discoglossus > Discoglossus pictus. The sequence goes on from CM050169.1 coordinate 93,294,716, forward strand.
ATGTTAGATTATTTTCAATTCATTGATCTTTTTATATATACAAAAATATTTGATTTTCTTTGTATTATGGAGCCAGGGTAATAATACATATCAGTGCATTGTTTTTAAAAGTGAAAATTAATAATAATACTAGTTTACATAAATATATGCTACCTTGAGGTTATTACCAAGACTACCTCAGAATAAGTGTGACTATAACTTATGCTGGTGACCTATGTTTAAATGTATAAATGAAAAAATAAAATTAGAAATACGTGAGATTAAATTATTTGAAATGGTGTATAAATTCTTATGTTGAATTTAATCATTTTTAATTGTATAAATAGTGATAATGATAGGTGTATTATCAATATGCATTAAATTAAGGACTCTATATAAATATAAAATATCTATTTTATTGCACTCTCTAAATACAGGACCAAAAGGAAGGCCGGAGTTGCCCAGGTCTTGCACTCACAAATAGGCACTAAAACTAAAGCCCTCATTTAGCCCTTCTGGTTTTTGTGCATGAAGTATATATATCCATTTGCAATCTTTTCTCAGCAATATTTTATCAATGTCTCCTCTTCTTGGGCCTAGTTTGGCCCCATCAATGGCATAAATTTACATCCTTATTATGATAATATTTAATATGTCTTGATAAAGGTGTATCAACATCTTTCTCAATAGTATATATATGTTCACCTATACGACGCGTGATTTGGCGACTAGTTTTACCCACGTAGATCCAAACACAGGTACATTGGGCTGCATAAATGACACCTACAGTACAGCAATTCAAAAATCCTTTAATTATATATTCCTCTCCTGTATTTGGATGTATAAAGGATTTTGAGGGTCTCAAAAATTTGCAGAATTTGCATTTTCCACACCTATAGCACCCATTTAATGGTTGTAACCATGTCTTTTTGGGTTCCTTTTCTTCAAGATGACTATGAATTAGTCTATCTTAGATTTCTATTCCTATGATAGGTTAGGCTAGTATCAGGAGCAAGAACTTCCTTAAGTCTGATAGAAGAAGATCCCAATGTTTTGAGAAGATGCTTTTCATTTCTTCAGAATTTTGTCCAAAAGTGAGGACACATCTTATAATCTTTTCATCGTTTTTCCCCTCGGTTCTCTGGTTTTGAATACTGATCAAGTCAGTTCTGTTACTATCCAGAGACAATTTGTAGGCTCTTTTTAAACACCAGTTGGGATATCCTCTATTTTTGAATCTTAATCGTAGTTTATTAGACTCTTCTTTAAATTCACCAATTGTTCTACAGTTTCTCCTTATTCTTAAATACTGGCCTCTTGGAATTCCTCTTTTTTGAGGCTCATAATGTTGACTTGACCAGTGTAAAAGACTATTGGTGGCAGTACTCTTTCTATGGGTAGTAGTATGGATATCACCTTGTTGGTTTTTCTTAATAACTAGGACCAAGAAAGATATTTCTCTTTTATCCATTTCAAATGTAAATCTCAGGCCTAGAGGATTAGTATTTAAGATCTTCATGAAAGAGGTAAACATTTCCTTAGGTCCATCCCATATAACTAGGACATCATCTATGAAACGCCTCAGTTGCTCATTGAAAACCATTTTTTCTTCCCACCATCCTAGGAAGAGATTAGCATATGTTGGGGCACAAGGAGTGCCCATAGCTGTTCCTTTTATTTGGTGCATCCATCTACTTCCAAAGATAAAATAGTTTTTAGTTAACACAAACTCAAGTAGCTGTATTAAAAATTAGTTAAAGTGTTCTTTTTCCTTATTTTGTGTTTGTAAAAAATACTGAACTGCCATGATACCCTCCTTATGAGGTATGGTACTATAAAGAATTTTTACATCTATAACTACTAACCAAGCCCTTTCAGGAATGGTTAGGTCTTCTAGAGCTCCAAGTACATCACTGGTGTATTTTAAATAAGATGGTAAGGCTGTCACTAGATTTTTTAAGTGATAATCAAGGAAGAGACTGCAGTTTTGTGACAGATTTTCATTTCCAGAGACTATTGGACTCCCAGGAATAGGTGTTACTTTCTTATGTATTTTCGGTAATGCATAGAAAGTGGAGATGGTTGGTTTTAGAGGTAAAAGATATTCATATGTGGTTCTCAGGATAAAATCCTTTTGTAAAGCTTCCTTTAAAATTCCTTTTAATATCCCTCTATATTTAAATATGGGATTGTGTTCTAAGGTCTCTTAAGTTATACCATCTTTTAAGATCTTATTGCACATTGAGATATAGTCCTCAGTCTGCATCAGGACTATATTCCCTCCCTTATCGTCCGGTTTTATTTGTATACTTTTACACTGTTTTAGTTCTTGTAAGGCAATATTCTCTCGCCCACTTAAATTAAATGTCTTTGTTTGTTTATAATCATATACCTTTTCCAAGTCAGCAGTAACTTGTTGTCCAAATACAAAGATATTGGCATATTCACTGATGGAGTGAATTTGCTTTTTTTCTTAAATATATGTTTATTTGTTTCAACATTGTTATTATCTCCCTCGTTGTCTTCTAATAGAGACATCAGTGTATTAAGACACTCTATATCTTCTTTTTGAATTCCCCCGTCTTGATATTCTCTGTTCTTTCTACTTTTGTAGAATTTGTGTAATGCTAATTTCCGTAAGAAAAGATTAAGATCTTTTATATTTGTAAAGAGATCTGGATTGGAGGAGGGAATAAAAGATAGCCCCTTCTTTAACACTGATATATGAGAGGGGTTAAGATTAAACTTGGATAAGTTTATGATTTGTAAGTCATTATCTTTATTGTTGTTGACATTTCCTAAGAAAACTGATTCATCTTAGGTTTGCTATCTCTGTATATTTGCTTTCTGGTGCCTTGGCCCCCTTCTAAAAAATATTGGTTTGAGGTTTCTCTTGTGCTGATCTAGTACGAGTCCCTGTTCTTACTTCTCTTGTATGAAATGTTTTTCTGGTACTAGAGGGTGGTGGTTCTTCTATATCAGAAGGATCATAGTCAGATGAGCTTACATCAGTCATAAATGTTTTTCTGGTTGATGTTTGTGTGGAAAACTTTTGATATATCCTGCCTGTTTTAAAATCATTCAGATCTCTTGAGAACTTTTTCTGTTTCCTTTCCTTTATCTCTCCTTTAAATCTTTCCAAATTGTCTTTCAATTTGGCATAGTTTTTGGTATATTCAGAGGCATCCTTAAACTTGTATGCATTTTTTTTGTATCTCAGGAATTTTTAAATTGATTTTTTCTAGATTTGTTTTGTGGTTTCTATTATAAGGTTTATTAATTCAAGTGAACATTTTTATATAATTGATTGCCATTTGTTAATAAATTCATCATTTGTTATATTTGAGGCTGGGATTACTTGTATTCTGAGGCCTCTAGGTATCATTTTTGATGTAATTCTTTAGACTACTGATTTCCCAAATAGTTCTAATCTGTTTTTTTTTTACTTTTTGTAATTCATTAAATGTATTTTTCATATTTAGGTCAGTATCTCTCTCATGTGTCTTTTTACATAAAAAAACTCTCCTCTGCCTCATTCTGTAGCTTGGTTAAATCTCAATCCATAAGTCCTATAATTGAGTGAACTTATTAAATGAACTTGTTTTTTCAGTTTATTATCTAGGTCTTATATTACTTTCTTTTCTGAGAATTACTTAAAAGGCTATTTCTTCTTTATGAATAATAATTACCTATTTTTCTGGATTAAACCAGTAATGTAAAATATAAAGAGACTTATAGGAGTTTTACCTCCCACTAAAAGTGCTTAACACTATGTAAATGTATACTTGAAAGAATGGTGTTTATAACATAGTGGGAAAATGAATATATTTATTTACATTTAATTACAAGAACAACAACGCTGACTTCAACATTTAAAAGCAATAAAAAAACATAAATGGGATAAAACACCCCCTTTATTATCTATTTATTGAGTCTTATTTAAGAAAATAGACTTTATATCCACTAGATTGCATTTGACTAAAAAAATGGATTGATCCTTTTTAAATGCAATTCTATATGTCTTTTTCTATAATAAATTGACCAATAGATATTAGAGACTTTGAATTTGTGTTAACCGGGAAAGTACAATATATTATGAGGGGATTGGTGTATTTCAAGACGCAGTGCTCTCTTTAATTCCTTCTATATTATAGATAAGGAATTTGGGGCTATAGTCTGCCACCATACATGATCTTGACTTGACTCCAATCCTCCAAAAATTATTAGCTACAATATACTGACAAAGTACTAATAATTAAATTAACCATATGTTGTCTGACATTCAAGTCCTGGCAAATTGTGTCTTATTTATTAAGTGGTAAAAGTAACTATGAAGTAACGTGAAGAATACTTTATGATACAAAAGGAACTGAGAGTCTTGCTCTTTTCAGAGATTACAATCGTAGAGGGTGTCAAAGGTGGATGAGACAAAATGCGGATAATTGAATGATGGTCAAGTGGCCAGATGCAAGAAAGTAGCCATTTGCTTTTTTATTAGATTAGTGGAACAACCTTCCAGTAGAATTGTATTGTCACATTAAGAAATTTAAGACTGTCCAAGTCTAAATTCTTCCAGATAGATAAAGTATAATGAGCAGACTAGGTGTGCCAGTCCTTTACTATTATGAGTACTCCTGCACACCACCAGCATAGGCGGCAGCAGTGGCGGTGAGCATCCAGTAAAATGAAAACAAGTTAAATAAATTTATAAAAAAAATAACATACACATTCACAAATATATAGACAATTATTGAGAGTATTGTAGTATATTTTTATTGGACAAATATTTTATTTATAATATATAAAATAAATAACAATTTATTTGTCCAAGAGAAAAGGTATTTCTATATACTACAATACTCTCAATATTCATCTGGATTACTGAACATTCAAAGCCACTCCACTCTTCATATATGTGTATATATTTATACTGTATATATATTTACTAGCGACTTGCCCGTCAAAAATGACGGCAATAAAAACTGATGCCTGGCAATGCTGTTTGCCACACAATGTAAGCCTCTCCCCCTCTACTTTACTGGCCTTGTGATGAGCGCCTTTGGCGCTCATCACAGGCCTTGCAATGAGCCCCTTTGGAGCTCATTGCGAGTCTCTCCCTCTGTCTACTTCCTCCCTCGTGTCTTATTTCCCCCCTCCTCTCCCTCCCTTGTGTCTCCTTCCGCCTCGTCTACCTCCCTTGTATCTCCTGCCCCCCTGTGTTTTTACCTCCCTCTCCCTCCCGTGTCTCTAAACCCCTCCCCTGTGTCTCTTTCCCCCTTCTCCCTCCCATGCATCTCTCCCCCCCTGTGTTTCCCCCAACCCTCCCCTGTGTCTGTTCCCCCCTGGCCTGTGTCTCTTTCCCCCTCCCCCTGTGTCTGTTCCGGCCTTCCTCGTGTCTCCATTTCCCTCCCTTGTGTATCTTCCCCCCTGCACTCTCTCCCCTGTGCCTCTTCCCCCTCCTCTCACTCCTCTGTGTCTCTTCCCCCTTCTCTTTCTGTGCCTCTTCCTCCCTGTCTCTTCCCCCTCACGCTCTGTGTCTCTCCCCCTCTCTCTGTACCTCTTCCCCCCTTTCCCTCTGTGTCTCTTCCTCCCTCACCCTCTGTATCTCTCCCCCCCTGCGTCTCTTCCCCCTCTCCCTCTGTGCCTCTTCCCCCCTCTCCCTCTGTGCCTCTTCCCCCCTGGCCTGTGTCTCTTTCCCCCTTCCCCCTGTGTCTGTTCCCCTCTTCCCCCCCCATTTCCCTCCCATGTGTATCTTCCCCCTGTTCTCCCTCCCCTGTGTCTCTTTCCCACCTATGCCTCTGTGTCTCTCCCCCCTCCCTCTGTGTCTCTTCCCCCTCCTCTCACTCCCCTGTGTCTCTTCCCCCTCCTCTTTCTGTGCCTCTTCCCCCCTCTCCCTCTGTGCCTGTTCCCCCCTGGCCTGTGTCTCTTTCCCCCTTCCCCCTGTGCCTGTTCCCCTCTTCCCCCCCATTTCCCTCCCATGTGTATCTTCCCCCTGTTCTCCCTCCAGTGTGTCTTTTCCCCCATCCTCTACCTCCCCTGTGTCTCTTTCCCACCTATCCCTCTGTGTCTCTCCCCCCTGGCCTGTGTCTCTTCCCCACTCTCCCTCTGTGCCTCTTCCCCACTCTCCCTCTGTGCCTCTCCCCCCCCCCCTCTTCCCCACTCTCCCTCTTCCCCAGTCTCCCTCTGTGCCTCTCCCCCCAATCTTCCCCACTCTCCCATCTGCTCGCGGCTCGGGCCGCGCTGCGCGCATGCGCGGCATGTGCCGCGCTCTGCGCATGTGCGGCATTTGCCCCACTCTGCGCATGTGCGGCTCGCGCCGCGCTCTGCGCTTGCGCGGCTACTGCTGAGCAATGCGCAGTTTATCATTGTCAAACTGAGATTCGGCGCAAGCGTGACGACGAATCGCAGTTAGACAATTATAATATGTGATGGGTATTTATATATATTTTTTTACTTTTAGAATGATTAAATGAAAATTAATATACCAGAGTAACTACGGTATCAGTCAATTTCATTGGGAAGTTAACTGCAAAATAGAAATTTTAATTGATAATTGTAATGTGAAAATATAATTCAATACAATCTTTATTTTCTTTTATTTAGTTTCTTTTTTTTTTCCTTTTTGTATACTTTATTCTCTTTCTCTCCCTTATCTCTCTCCCCTCCTCCTTTCCTACATCTCCCCTGCTCTCCCCTTTCTCTCTCTCTTTCTTTTCCACCTTCACTCTTGTTTCTCTCTCTTTTATTTCCTCTCCCCTAACTCTCTCCTTTCCTCTATCTTCTCCTTTCTCTCCACTTGCCCTCTCTCTCTTCTCCACTCTCATTTCATCTCTTCTCTTCTTTCTCACTCTCTTTTCTGACTATGCTCTCCTTTCTCTCTCTACTTCTGTCTGCTCTCCCTTCGCTCTCTCATTTCCCCATCGCTCTTCTCCACTCTCCTTTCCTCTCTCTCTCTCTTTTTCTGTCTCATCATTCTTTTTCTCTTTTACCACATCTCTCTTTTCTTCTCTGTTTTTATCTCTCCTCCCCTTTCTTCTGTCTCCCTCTCAGTCTTTGCTCTCTCTTCTCTTCAATTATTTTTCTCTTTCCACGCCCCCCCTCTCCCTTTCTGTCTTTGTTCTCCTTCTTTCTCTCATTCCTTTCTCTTCTCCATTCTCTCTCTCTATTTCTGTATTTGTTCTCTCTTCTCGTTCTTTCCCTTTCTCTCTCCTTTCCCTTCTCTCTCTCCTTTCTGTCTGTACACTCCCATCTTTTTCTCTAATTTTCTCTCTCCTCTCCTTTCTCTCTCTCCCTTTCTGTCTTTGCTCTATATGTATGTAAGTATATATATATATATATATATATATATATATATAATTTATATATATATACTAGGAAATTGCCTGTCAAAAATGAGATTTTAAACATGCAATGCTGTTTGTCACACCATGTGAGCACCTTCGGCACTCATCTGCGTCCTCCCTTGTGTCTCATTCCCCCCTCCCCTCCCTCCATTGTGTCTCATTTTCCCCTCCTCTGCCTCCCTTGTGTCTCCTTCCCCCTCCTCTCCCTCCCTTGTTTCTCCTTTTCCCCCACCTCTCCCTCCCTTGTGTCTCCTTTTTCCCCTTTTCTCCCTCCCTTGTGTCTCCTTTTCCCCCTCCTCTCCCTCCCTAGTGTCTCCTTTTCCCCTTCCTCTCCCTTCCTTGAGTCTCCCTTTTCCCCTCCTCTCCCTCGTGTCTCATCCTCCTCCTCCCTTTCCCCCCTTATCCTCCCTCCTTCCCCCCTCTCCAAAAACATCCCTATCCCCTTTCCCATCTCTCCTCTCTTCTTACATTGATCCGCTGAGCTCCTGCTGCTTCAGCGCGTCTTCTGCCTGTGTTCGGAACCGGCATATGCTAATGATGTAAACAATTGAATGATGAAAATTTTAAATCATAATTTTGCCAGCAAAAAAATCTTAGTTTTTAATTAGAAAAACAATTGGAATTCCGATGCCTCTGCTGAACTTTGGAAGTTCCCATGATAGTCTGGTAAAGGCTGCACGTAATTAACATATGCTGGTAAGGTCACAGCAAGAAGATGCTCTGCAGCAGCAGCAGCAGCTTAGCGGATCAATGTAAGAAGAGAGGGGAAAGGTGATAGGGAGATTTTTAGAGAGGGGGGAAGGAGGGAGGATAAGGAGGTTTGTAGGGAGGAGGAGGATTGCGGCCGTCACTGCAGGCTAAGTCTCTCCCTCTGTGCCCTCTTTCTCTCTCGATGTACCCTCTCTCTGTGCGCCCTCTTTCTCTTTCTCTCTGTGATCTCTCGCTTTCTATGCCCTCTCGCTCTGTGCCCTTTGTCTCTCTTTCTGCCCTCTCTTTCTGTGTGCCCTCTCTCTGCCCTCTTTCTATCTCTGTGCCCTCTCTCTCTGCTCTCTTTCTTTCTCTCGGTACCTTCTCTCAGTGCCCTCTGTCTCTCAGGATGCCTCTCTCTTTCTGTGCCCTCTCTCTTTCTCTCTGTGTCCTCTGTCTCTCTGTGCGCTCTCTCTCTCTCTGTGCCTTTCTCTGGGCCCTCTGTCTTTCAGGGTGCCCTCCCTCTTTCTCTCTGTGCCCTCTCTCTTTGCCCTCTCTCTGTCTCTCTATGTGTCCTCTCTGTCTCTATGCTCATGCACGCCTGCGCGCTCTCTCTCCTCTCCCTTTCTTTGTGCATGTGTGCCTGTGCTCCCTCTCCCTCTGTGACATACACAAAGATTGCTTATTATTATAGTAAATGTATATTGTTATATTGGCACAAATTTAGAAATATACCCGGGACAACTGGGGGAAACACACAAAGAAGACAAACGGAACCTGAGTTTTGGACCATATGTTTATAATTGTTTTGTATTGTTTGATTTTATTTAATTATGTTTACTACCTCTCATTAAAGTAAGAATAAAAAAAGTCAGATACATTAATTAATCATATCTGTTTGAACTAGGTCCATATCCTGTTTTTTTTAATATTACTTATAATCTTCTCCTACAGCAGTAATACAAGAGACATGCAATAATATAAAGTTGAGACATGCAATAATATAACGCTGAGACATGCAATAATGTAAAGCTGTCTCTGACTCAAAGGATATTTTATTAAATTAGTCTTGTTTGATTAACATTTATTTCTTTCCTTTTCTTTTCAAATATATTTTATTTTCCCCCAAGGTTCTCATGACTCTAATTAACTGCAAAAGCTTTTTTTTTAAATAAATTTGTCACAATTTTCTACTTATGAATAGTGATATAAACTCACAAATGAAAATTGCTTTTCTATTTAAATTCTGTCATTTCAATAAATTGGAAAAATGTAAGTATGAAATGCTGGCCCAAAGGTCATTTGCAACTTATTAATTGCAGAAGCTACTCTTCCCCAAAGTATTGGTGATAAGCGTATTACGGAAAAATCAGACCCGTTTGTATTAATTACTTTCCTTTTTGCATTTAATATAGCTTTATTTGCAATATGACAGTGGTAATGAAACATATAATAAAGCTGGTTCACATTTGGAAAGGTTTGAACCTTAAATCTACCAAAGAAATAAAAAAAAATGTTTTTATTTAATTTAAAATGTTCTTTAATTTAAAGCATGTTAGAAAGCACTTATTTTTCTAGTATATATTTTATAGAACACATTTAAAGAAATACATTAAATGGGTAAAAAAAGACTATAATAAAACAATTGGTTGTTATTAAAAAAATAAGTGTGTTATATAATTGCACTTGAGGTGAGACTTGAAAAATATGTAGGAAAGCTATGTTTTTAATTGAGCAAAAATTAATATAAATAATAGCACTTTAATTTTTAATTTTGGATATTGTAAACAAATTAGTTTCCCTGTAGTCTTGCTGACTACATGCTGTTAGATCCCCTGCACCACATGTATCAAACACTCTACCAATTAACATATGGATTTGCACATTTGTATAAAGGAGCTGCACAAACAACGTCAATGCTGATTATCAGATGATTTCCCATAGAGCAAAATGGCTAATACAAAGTACATTCAGTTTTCAAAGATTTTCAAATTAAACCTTTTAAAATTCCGTAAAGATACATTTTAAAATTCATATAGCCAGTCTATGTTGCCTTATATTAATTTAATTTGTGTGTTTGCATTGCTCAGTTGTGTTGACCTCATGCACTGTAACACATCATGATGATCCTCTTAGTATTCATGGCAGAGATACTGGAGTGGGTTGCCAGTTCCTTCTTCAGTGGGCCATACCATACAGCTCCTGGTATTCCTAGATGGTCTCCCATCCAAGTACTGACCATTCCCAACCCTGCGTGGTGTGACCTCTTGGTTCCCTGACTGGAATCAAACCCAGGTTACACCGAATACCACCCACTGGACCCAAACTTAATTTACAAAAACCCTAATGAGAAAAGAGCTTCTGAAATTGTATTCAGGGAGTTACCTACATACTTTTCTAGACCTTTTTACTTGTATATTTTTTTTACATAATTCAGGGTTTCTGTACAACACAAACAGGGTAATATTGCAAAATGTGTTAATCACAGTTTATTAATACATAGCACTGTTTGCTCAAGATGAAGAGGTAATTAACCTGCTCTCTGTATAATAGATGTACAGAGAGTTAGGATGCTGTTTCCATGGTAACAGATGCAGTGTCTGAAGTATTTTATACCAATATGTTGGTATTCTTAAGAGAAGCACTTATATGAAAACCAGGTAATTTAAACACAGTTTATTGTTAGTAGCAATTCTTATAAGGCAGTATATCTATCTATAGTATATCTATATAGGCACATACATATATATATATATATATATATATATATATATATATATACATATAGATAGATTTAGATAGAGGTAGGTAGATAGATAGATAGAGACATAGGCATAAAACAGAGAAAGAAAGAGGAGCGTGAATATTGTCTCTTGGCCATAGGTACCTCCTCTCTCCTTCCTTTTCTTCTCAGTGGACAGGATAATTAAATGAATTGCTTTTTTTATATAACTAGTTTGTTTAATTAATTTTACCCTCCTCAATTTGATTTACACATCACATCACACAGAGTAAGAGTTGTTCCACTTTCTTCCTGTTTACTCCCATGCATGCTGCCATCTTTCATCCAGTGATGCTTGGGGCAGTTTTTATTCATGTTTTGTCTCAGCTTGACTTTCGAGCTTCTCCTAGACAATCTCTGACAAGCTGTAACAAGCACATGCCCAGAATCTCCTGTATGTTCTGCGGATGGAGGGATATTCTATAAAAGTCACGTCCAATCTTTAGTGTTGGAGGTTCGAGTGTGTTAGAATAACGAGATTTTCTGAATGTTATCCAAATTCAGACTTGAACATTTTTTTTGCAGCAGAAAAGGTGATATCGTGTTCAGAATGGGATGCGTTTATACCAGCAAAAATATATATTTAGTGTATAGGAATAGATAATAGAGAAATTTTGGGTTCGCGAACGCAAACTTCATCAAATGTTCGCGAACGGGCGAATATCGGCAAACCGCCATAGACTTCAATGGGCAAGCGAATTTCAAAACCCACAGGGACTCTTTCTGGCCACAATAGTGATGGGAAAGTTGTTTCAAGGGGACTAACACCTGGACTGTGGCATGCCGGAAGGGGGATCCATGGCAAAACTCCCACCGAAAATTACATAGTTGATGCAGAGTCTGGTTTTAAGCCATAAAGGGCATAAATCACCTAACATTCCTAAATTGTTTGGAATAACATGCTTCGAAACATCAGGTATGATGTTGTATCGATCAGGTAGTGTAAGGGTTACACCCGCTTCACATTAACAGACCAATCTCCCCGTTTAATGCACCGCAATCAACCGCAAACAGTCCCTTTGCACAACCGCAAACAAGGTTGGATACCAAGCTAGCCATGTCCCGTTCCTTGTCCTCACTGATGACATTGAAGCTCTCTTCTTCCACCCAGCCACCAAGGGTCCCCGAAAGGTGACAACAAGCCCCCTGGGATGCCTGCTGTGTTTGGTCTTCCACCTCCTCAAAGCCACCTTCCTCCTCTGACTCCTCTTCTTCAGACTCCCAGAGTCTGGGGGCTTCCACTGCCCAGCATGGAATATTATACACAGGTCAGAGTCTGGCGGCTTCCACTGCCCAGCATGGAATATTATACACAGGTCAGAGCCTGGGGGCTTCCACTGCCCAGCATGTAATATTATACACAGGTCAGAGTCTGGGGGCTTCCACTGCCCAGCATGGAAGATTATACACAGGTCAGAGTCTGGGGGCTTCCACTGCCCAGCATGGAAGATTATACACAGGTCAGAGTCTGGGGGCTTCCACTGCCCAGCATGGAATATTATACACAGGTCAGAGTCTGGGGGCTTCCACTGCCCAGCATGGAAGATTATACACAGGTCAGAGTCTGGGGGCTTCCACTGCCCAGCATGGAAGATTATACACAGGTCAGAGTCTGGGGGCTTCCACTGCCCAGCATGGAATATTATACACAGGTCAGAGTCTGGGGGCTTCCACTGCCCAGCATGGAAGATTATAGGCGTTGCCTCTGTCTGCGTTATTATAAGGTGTGTACTGTTAAGTAGTACTATTCCTATCGGTTTAATCCCTGTTACGTCCACTATCAGGGGACGTGTATATGGAATGGATTTTTGGAATCGGGAGATGGAAAAAGATGCTTGGTCGGTCCTCCCACTTCAAATTTGGGGCACTGCGAGTGCAATCTAAGGTGCCACCAGATATGAGTGTCACTGTGCACTGGCAAAAGTTGGCAGAGTAAATGCAATAGGCCTCACACACACGCCTGTAGGCAGGCAACTGATATTCAATCGATTACAGTCAAAAAAGTGTTGTTTTATGTCACTGTACACTACGGTTGCACCAGATATGACGTTTCACTGTGCACTGGCAAAAGTTGGCAGAGTAGATGCAATAGGCTTCACACACACGCCTGTAGGCAGGCAATTGCTATTCAATCTATTACAGTCAAAAAAGTGTTGTTTTATTTCACTGAGCACAATATAAGCTGTTAGGTGTTAGCCTGTCACACACACACGCTGGCAGGCAGGCATATGCAATTAGATTACACAGAAAAAAATGATAAAATAAAATAAATGATGTTCTAGCCCTAAAAAGGGCTTTTTGGGTTGCTGTCCTTCAGATGGAAGGCTCTGGAAGGGAGTGTATGCTGCTGATTGGCTGGAATGTGTCTCCTGACTGTGAGGTGCAGGGTCAAAGTTTCCTCAATGATAAAGAATAGGGGGCGAACCCAAAAGCGCATGTGTTCGCCGTTCGCTGCGAACGCGAACATGCCAAAATCGCCACGAATAGTCCGCTGGTGAACTGTTCGGGACATCACTATATAGGAACCATGGTAACTTATTGTAGGAAATCTCTCTTGGTTTACACGTTATAGTTAGTACTATAAATAACAGGTTTGTGTACCAGACTCACAAAATCATAAATCTAAAAATAATATATACATTTATTGAACTGATATTAATGTTAAAGTTTTTAATTTGCTGAACTTTGGAAGTTCCCATTATACTCTGGTAAAGGCTGCATGAGATAGGGGTATATTTACATATCTACAGGAGAAGGCTTGCATTTATAATTGCAAGCTGCTTTTTCCTGAGCATGTGTGGGGAGTGGGGATGTGTCACATTTTAATACTTAGGAACCCCCACTCACCTCGATCCTCCCCACCTCTCAATCCAGTTATAAAATAGATATACTGCTCAGGCTTACAGTTAGCAGGTAGTGTTCTTGTCAGACAAGATGGAAATATTCTATAAACAAGTCTGAAAAAATAAATTGTGTTGTCAGGATTGGCAGGATTACCCATTAGGCTAACTAGGCTGCCGCCTAGGGCCGTCTCCCTGATAAGGGCACCCCTTTATTAGCGTAGAAAAATATAAATGTAATTGGCTTTGGATATCTTTCTATATCATTTTCCATCTTTATGAAGTTCCACTACCTTGTTATGTAGGTCTCTTGACAGTTCTTTTATGCTGCCCATGACTCAGTATCTAGCCTGCTCAGTGCATCCACACGAGAGCTAACAAACTCATTGACTAATTGCAATTTAAAAAGCCACAGGTGTGGGCATTTAACCTTTAATTACCATTTTAACCTGTGTGTTTGTCACCTTGTGTGTCTGAAAGAAGGCCAAACATTCAAGGATATATAAACTTTTGATCAGGGCAATTTGGGTGATTTCTGTTATCATTATGATTTCAAAAGGAGACAAACAACTAGGTGTTAATAAATGGCTTCATATGATCACTATCCTTCAATAAAATATATTTTTTGAGCATGATCAGTCATACTTTCAATATAAATGCAACAATTTCACATTTTTTACCAGGAAATGCAAACTTTTAAGCACAACTGTATGTTGATATCGGATTGTCAAACAATGTTGAAATATCATTATTTTGTAGTGCTTTTTGTGCTATACTGTCACTTTAAATGCTTCTGGGCAACTCAGCAAAGGTTTGAAAACCAGTTGCAAGTGGTCTTTGGTACACGTTCTTATTTCTTCTGCCTTTTGCAGTTACGGCAGTGCCCTGATTTGCGAGTGATCCGTAAAATCCTATTAGCATAGAGTTTGGATGTGAGAGTGTAAGGGAGTTGTTATAAAAACGGTTAAATTAATTAATTAATTACAATAATATTATTCATATTCATATTAATTATGATTATAATAATTTTCTAATCTCATCCTGAGATCCTTGCCTTCTACGGATTAATTAATAAATACATATATTCAAGAGGCGTTACAGATTTATGGTTACAAAATGTGCATTTATTAGAACACAATACTTAATACAAATACATTAATAATATATGATAATACTATGGAAACAACATCTCTTAACTTAGCAGAAAGGCATTCTAATCACTACCAATTATGTCCATGTGTGTGTGTGAAGTATAATACTTTACCAGGCCTCCACAGTTTAGTGAAGAGAGCTCAGAGAGTTGTAGATTGCAAAGAGCCAAGAAGCCAAGAGAGAGAGAATAACCTGGTATCCTATCTATATCCTGTATATTTAAATCCCACCAGCATACTCATATCCTAGCTCTCATTGGTCAATCAGGTCACATGTCCTTCACAAAGTCCCCTCACTGGTCAGCTGTCCACACAAAGGATTCCTTGGCCACATGTAAAACTAGAAATATCCGGTTCTCAAAGTTACCACACACCCATGCGTTCAAGAATACCATATATGGTCTTCTGCTAATTCTCTGGATAACACTGTGCTTATTGAAATCCAGCGCCATCATGTGTTCATTCGGCAAATCCATCCACTATTCAGAGTGTACCCTCCAAGTGAGTGAGGAAAAGAACGAATATAGATAGCCTTTCAGCCTTATATTAAAGCTGGTAATTATTTCTTACTTCTAACGCTATGTGTGTGTTACAGGAGTTATTGTCAGGGCAGAAATCAATGGAGATTTATGCCTTACTTTTCGGCTGTGTTGTGAAGTTCATTCGGAGCAGTGACTTGTAGCACTTTGTTTGCAATGTTTTAGGGATGGGGCTTAACATAGCTAGGTAGAGTTTACTGTGCAGTTAGGGCACCTGTGATTGCTTTATCAGGGATTAGCTAAGGGGCCTTAGTTTGGCTACTTTTAATTAAGCAATTTTCCCTTTATTTGCCATATATTTTTTCTTAGTGATTTTCTTTGCTGATGTTAGACTTTCCCTAATTTCATAGTTACATAGTTACTTGGGGCCTCATTCTATTAGCGGCCGCAGCCGTTGCGGGGCCGCAAGGACCGGCCGCAAGCTATTCTGCTATTCTATTCCCCTCCGGCCGTGGATTCCGGCAGGCTTGCGGCCGGTGCCTTGCTATCTCTTGCGGCCGCTCGCGCCGGAGGAAAGCCTTTGATCTAAAACGGCCGCAAGAATTTCGGCCGTAAGAAATTCCTATTTGCAATTCAATTGCTCCGGGAACCCTCTCTGCAAGGCTAAAAACGAGCCGCAGCTTACTTGCAGGAAAGAGGTCCCGCTAGCACCAATTAAGCACATAAAATAGCTCAAATAAAGCCATCCTGCACTTTGAGAAGACTATAAAGGGATTTTAGGTGTTAGAAAAAATAGCACATAATTATCCTATACTCAAATCCGTAAAATATTTTATTTTTAATATCCGTAAAATATCCATGTAAAAAGTCCAGAGTGCTTGGAGCACTTCAGACCCGCCCACGCCGCAGCCGGAAAATAAACAGTTAATTTGAACTCGGGTTTGGGCTGATGTGCAAGCTTGAGAGTGGGTTACTTTTAATCCTCATGTCCCCCAATATGATCCCTAGCATTTACAGAGCTGTACAGTGCAGGCTTGAATTTATTTTTGCGTTTTTAGATTTCACAGCTTACGGCCGGTTTCAAGATAGGCGGGCGGCCGTAAGGGGAGATCCTTGCGGGACCGTATAATTGAATCGCGAGTTAACAGAACCCCCGCAAGGAATCGCAGCCTTACGGCCGATTTACGGCCGGTAATAGAATGAGGACCATAGTAATTAAGGTTGAAAAAATACTTTTAGTCCATCAAGTTCAACCTGTTCAGATCTCCTCTGATCTGCAATATGCGGATTAGTTATTAATTAATTTGTTGATTAAATAATTATTAATAGTATAGTATTGGAGGATGAATAAAGAGTTAGTCCATCAAATTGAACCTTTTTAGATCTCTATTGATCTTTTTAATGTAGACTATTAATTATTAATTGTTAATTGATCCAGAGGAAGGCAAACAGAAAAAAAAGAGGAAACAAAAGCAAAATTCCTTCCTGACCCCAGAAAGTGGCGATCAAATTTCTCCCTGGCTCAATATTCCTTTGCTAGTTATCTAGGATAGCCTTGAATGCCCTCTTTATTCAAAAATATATCTAACCCCTTTTTGAAGTTGTCTATCGAATTCGTTGTTACCACCTCCTTTGGTAGAGAATTCCACAGTTTAACCACCCTAACTGTGAAGAGCCCTTTTCTTTGTTTTTTCCTCTAACCTCAAAGGATGTCCTCTTGTCAGTTGAAAATCTCTTGCTACGAAAAGTTCACTTGACAAAGCCTTATATTGACCCTGGATGTATTTAAATAACGTAATCATATTCCCTCATAGACGCCTTTTTTTCTAATTCAGTTAGTCTTTCTTCATAACTTAGCCCCTCCATTCACCTTATTAGTTTTGTTGCCCTTCTCTGTACTTTTTCCAGCTCTAAAATGGCCTTTTTATGAAGTGGTGCCCAACATTATACTCCATATTCCAAATAAGGGCGTTCTAGGGATTTGTATAGTGGTAGAATTATATTTGCTTCCCATGCATCTATACCCTTCTTAATACATGCTAATATTTTACTTGCCTTTGCAGCTGCTGCTTGGCAGTGAGCACTGCTACCTAGGTGGTTGTCCACAAGCACTCCCAAAACCCTTTCAATATCCGATACCCCTATATTTGCTCTATTAAGATTATAAATTGCATGGCTATTTTTCCTTCCCAAATGCATAACTTTACATTTATTTGTATTAAATCTCATCTAACATTTAGCAGCCCATTTCTCTAATTTATGCAAATCCCTTTGTAGGGAAAGTACATCATCATCTGATTTAATTACCTTGCACAACTTAGTGTCATCAGCAAAAATGAAGACACTACTTTTGAGTCCTACTTCTACATCATTAATAAATATGTTAAAATGGAGAAGACCTAATACTGAACCTGAGGAACCCCACTTACCACATTAGTCCAATCGGAGTATGTTCCATTTACAACAACCCTTTGCTTCCTGTCTTTTAGCCAGCTCTCAATCCATGAGCAGATATTTACTGCAATTCCTGTATGCCTTGGTTTGCTCAAAAGTCTCCCATGAGGCACTGTATCAAAAGCCTTTGCAAAATCCAAAAAGACTACATCCACTGAGTTGCCCTGATCCAAATTCCTACTAACCTCCTCATAGAAACTAATTAGATTGGTCTGACATGACCTATCCTTCATAAATCCGTGTTGACTGCTACCTATGATCTTGTTCAAATAGACATATTCTTGTATTCTGTCCCTTATTAACCCTTCTAAAAGCTTCCCAACTACAGATGTGACGCTTACTGGTTTATAATTCCCCGGATTTGCTCTTGCTCCCTTCTTAAATATAGGTATCACCTCTGCTTTTCTCCAGTCATCTGGTAGAGACCCTGTAGTGAGTGAGTCTTGAAAGATTAGATATAATGGTTTGGCTATTACAGAACCAAGCTCCCTCAGTACCCTTGGATGTATTCCATCAGGACCTGGGGCTTTATTAACATTTATTTTCTCCAATCTCTTTTGCATTTCTTCCTGCATTAACCAATTATTTAGTGATGGTAGTGTAGCCTCATTATGTTGCGGTGTCCCAATCACTGGTACCTCCCATGTGTATACCGACGGAAAGAACCTATTTAGCTCATCGGCCTTTTCCTGGTCACTAATTATCAGATGGACTGTGTCACATTGTAATGTTCCTATAGCTTCCTTCCTCGCCTTCTGCCCATTAATATATTTAAAAAATATTTTAGGGTTAGTCTTACTTTCCTTTGCAACTGACTTCTCATTTTCTATTTTAGCCAGTCTAATAGCCCTTTTGCAAGCCTTGTTGATTTCCTTATAGTCACATAAAGCTGCCTCTGTTCCTTCCTTCTTGTATAATTTAAATGCATGTCTCTTTTTCCTCATCATGATCTTTAAGTCATTGTTAAGCCACATGGGATGTGATTTACTCCTATTCATTTTATTTCCACATGGTACATTCCGACGAGTATGCTTATTTCGTAAGGATTTGAATGTGGTCCATTTATTTTCAGTATTTTTCCCTGTAAGTTCTTTTTCCCAGTCTATATGAAGTATTGCTGCCCGTAGCCCATTAAAGTTAGCCCTTTTAAAATGTAGAGTTTTTGTTGGCCTCTTACAACTCTGTTTTTTGTATTCAATCTCAAATGAGACTCTGTTGTGATCACTGTTCCCCAAGAGTTCCCCTATTTTAACATTTGATATTATATCAATATTACTTGTGATGACTAAATCCAAGATGGCCCCATTTGTGGTAGGTTCTTGTATTACTTGGGCCAGATAATGAACCCTGAGTGTACTCAAGAACCTGCTCCCCTTAGCTGAGCTGCTGGTCTCATTTATCCAGTTTATTTCAGGGTAATTAAAGTCTCCCATTATTAGAACTTGCCCATGCTTAGCTGCATTTCCAATCTCTAACAATAATTTGAAAATATATTTGGGGGTTTATAGCATACTCCCACCAATATGCGTTTAGAATTAGCTCATTCACTATTTAGCTCAACCCACAAAGATTCAATGTTGCCGTTAGTTCCAGCATAAATATCTTCTCTGACTATAGGCTTAAATTCAGGCTTAACATACAGACAGATCCCACCTCATCTTTTACCATTTCCCCTATCTTTCCTAAATAGGTTATAACCATCCAGATTAACAGTCCAGTCATGAGATTCATCCCACCATGTTTCAGTAATTCCTATTAAGCCCCATTTTTCTTGTACTACTAATAATTCTAGCTCGCCATTTTCCTGGCAAACTTCTTGCATTAGCAAGCATACACTTTATGTTGCTACGGCTCTGCCGTTGTGAAGTGCTTGCCACTGTATTTGAGGCCCCTATTAATACCTCCCTACTGTCTATTGTAACCCCCCCCCTTCTCCTCCCCCATGGGTAACTAATTAATCCCATTCCCTCTTTACCCTTTCTACCCCAATACTTCTATACAGTCTCTCCCACCCACCTACAAGTTTAAAAACTCCCCCAGCCCTTCTACCATCCTATCCCCTAGCACAAAAAGTCCATCATCATTAAGGTGCGAAACATCCCTGCAATAGAGATTGTACCCAAGTGAGAAGTCAGCCCAGTGCTCTAAACACCCAAAACCTCTGCACTGCACCACATTTTTAGCTATGCATTAACCTCCCTAAGCTCCTTCTGTCTCTCTGGGCTAGCACATGGCACTGGTAGTATCTCAGAAAATAGTACCTTGGAGGTCCTTGCTTTAAGCTTTTTCCTTAGTTCTCTAACATCATTCTTTAGGACACTCCATCTTCCACTAACTTTGTCATTAGTACCAATGTATACCAAGACCGCCGGTTCATTACCAGTACCTCCCAATAATTTATCCACCCGAACCACAACATGACGAACCCGAGCACCCGGGAGACATCAAACTGTTCGATTGCTGTGATCTGGGTGAAAAATCACCCTGTCTACCTTCCTAATAATAGAGTTCCCTTCCACCAAAACATGTCTGTTGCTCTGCCTATGCTGCCCTCCCACTCCTTCAGTAGAACTGTTTTCTCGGCTGTTAGAGGGAACAGCTCTATCTGGCATTGCCTTTCCTGAATGGACATCCCCAACAGTTTCACTCAAACTGGCAATTCTGTTGGTGTTTGCCAACTCAGAACTGGCCTGCCTCCTCCGGTCCCCCCTGATTCCCCTTCTAACTGTAACCCAGCTACCTCCCTGGACATCCTCACTAGCCCCAGCTCCACCCTCCATGCTAGGCCCAGCTAAACTGTGCTCCGTGAGCACCAACTCCCTTTCCAGTGGAGCTATGTCACTAAGCGCTGCAATTCTCCTCTCCAGATCTCCAATTTGAGCTTCCAGAGAGGCAACATGCTCACACCTCTCACAGAGGTATGGACCCTGGATAATCTGTTCCAGCAGTGCATGCATGTGGCAGGATGTACACTGAGTGAGGTTGCCACTGGACTGACTCATGATTATCAGTTACAAAAATACAGTGAGAAAACAAATCAATGTATTTGTATAAAGATTGCTTTTCTACACCTTAACCCAAACAAAACAGAAAAACAAATATATGTTTGTTTTCTGTTTTTTCTTATAATACCCCTTTACTTTGAATTCCCTCCTTTTATTGAATCTCCTACACACTAACTACACTTACACTAGAAATGATTGCAAGCACCCAAGCTCGCTCTTCCCTTGTTAAAATAGACCCTGCCCCCACGTTTTATAAAGTTGGAGATTTTATAGTCCAAATGCCAAGATACATTACTCAATGGTTGTAGAGCAGCTGTAAGGAAAACCTTGTATAATTGTCAATTTAGCATTTGTGATGTGTATCTGCTATTTTCATCATGGATTGCAGCTGTGATCTTAAACAGATTAAATACTGAATATTTTTGGCAAATGGAGAAAGAAAGGAGCATTCCCTGTATTTAAAGGGATATGTACCTCAAATATTGATTTAGAAAATAATATTACTAAAGGCTTGTTTAGTGCGGTAGAGGTACAAACATGTTTGTAATAATGAGGAAATGCAGTTTTACAACACCATCCAGAGAAATTCTGATTTTGGAGTGCCGGTTGAAATTAATTTATAAGGATGGTAGTGCACCACCATACCCCCAGAAAGTGGGTCTGGCCCTGAAATAATAGGCAATTATCCCCTTATCAAGAAGAGGGGCCAGCTGGACCAGCAAATGAATAGATCCCATTCACTGGTCGATCCTCTGTTTTGCAAGTTTCTGGGTATTGCTGGTAGTGGTTCCCTGGAAGGAGGTCTTTTTCAGAATCTGGGCAAGATGCCAGTTAGTAAGTGACTCTGTCCCAAGTATGAAATGGTTTTAATGCAATGGTTTCAATGTTTCCTCACTATGTCTCAAGCACACAGCAATAAGCAGAGAGGTATTAGATATCCATAATGCTCTAATAATGTTCTGCTCCGATTCATCTGAGCTCAAGAGCCATAACACAGTCTCATGCAGAAAGCTAATATTCACTGTTACCATGGCAACTCACAACTCAACAGCACTTCACTTCAATATTCTCCCTCATGAAAGCTGTTGTTACACCATTGAACGGGAGAAACAGGTAAGAGGCTGATAAATCTTATTATACTCACTGTGATTTGGATTTTGCTGTAGGATGGGTGCTATGGCACAACCACTGCTGCACCAAACAGGCTCTAATCGTCTAAGCACCAGAGATCAATAATAAACAAGTAGCTCCATTATTGACCTACTCATTTGCCAGCTACCAGTGAACCAACCATGAACAATACAACAGTTAATAATTATGAAGTGGACAATGGAATGGGAACTGCATCTGTAGTAGTTATTGACCTACCATATTGCACAAGAACCCTAAACATAGGCACCAAACACCATTAAAATACACACTAATTGGTACTGATATGTTGCTGTGTAATAAACATCATGTAAAAACGTATAATCAACTTTTTAGTACACTGACAATCTCTTGTTCAATTGAACCAACATACTTACAGCTCTCGAGTGGCCAATTCATTCCTATAGATATTCTTCTGTACTGTCTTAGGCTACAGAAGACATATCTATAGGAATTATACTATAAATAGTAGAAGAGGCTGAGACATTTTATTATACTCACTGTGATTTGGATTGTGATGTAGGATGAGTGCTATGGCACAAACATTGCTGTACCAACCAGGCTAACATCTTCTGAGCACCAGAGATCAATAATTAACAAGTAGCCTCATCATTAACTTTCTCACTTGCCACCTACCAGTGAACTGAGATGTACAACTTTAAATAAATATGAGATGGACAACCATTCTACAGACTCATGAGAGCCTCTGAAAAACAAACTACTCTTCCAAAAATCTTGTGTTCTGGGGTTCCAGCATTATTGAGAGCTGTAGAACATCCAAGTATGGGATGGGAACTGCATCTGCAGTAGTTGTTGACCTACCATATTGCACACAGGTCTTAAACATAGGCACCAAACACCATCACAATGCGCAATGTAAGATGTTGTGGTATAATGAACATCATGTCAAAAATCATAATCAACATCCCACTACACAGACAAACTCTTGTCCAATTTATCCAACACTTGAGTGGCTCCTTCATTCCTATAGATATGTCCAGTACTGTTTTGTGGATGTTTCTATTTTCTACACAGTTAGAAATAACGAATGAAGTGAAGAACTAACAAAGAAGTCTGATTTATGATAAGTGACCTATGGATCAAAAAGATTTATATAAGTCATTTCTTACAACATTTGGACCAGTATACCCTAGTAAAATTAGCAATTTCCTGACAAAATTCAACTCATCATCTATAAGCCATCTATAATAACAATATCTTAATTAAAGAGTTGCTGTATAATGAAAAAGTGTATGTTTGAAAATGTAGAGACTGACTGAGAGTGTAATTAAGCATGAAAATTCATAAAGCTAGTATTCAATATACATCTCTGGGGAGGAGTGGTTGCATCTATTAATGCAAAATTCCTGCTTCTGGGCCTGTGAAGGGAAAGGGGTGTTGTATCAATTTCAGTTATATCCAATTATCTAGCAATGATTCTGGATTTATCCCTATTCCCTCCTACCCAAGATGTTTCTCCTCAATGTATTTTTTACAAAGCATACACATCACCTACTTCTAAAAGGCCTCCAGAGTAACAGATTGTTTCCCTTTAGAACCTTCTCATTTCTTCTTCAGCTAAGGTGCCATCTTGCACAGGTGTGGCCTGAAGTCACTCCAACAGGGGAGGATCTTGACACAAGTATGAAACACTCCTAGTGGGAAGCCCTCCATGTGCTGTGGCTTAGGATACTCCTATGAAACATGGCACCCTACATGAGGATGAACAGCAAGGCCAGTTGAGGAACCAGAAGTGAGAATCTGGAAACTTCTTAGAAGAATGGGAAGCATATATTTTAGATAGCACCGTACATAATAGGAAGCAGGAAGACACAGGGAGGTTCCAGAAGGTGATAATCTGTTAATCTAAAGGCTTCTTAGAAGAAAGGAAAGTGTTTATATTATATGATATTCCACCCTACATGATAGGCAATAGGAAGACAATGGGCGATCCCAGAAATTGAGAATCTGTTAATCTGGAGGCTTTTTAGATGAACGTGAAGTTTATATTTTATATGACATACGACGACACGGGTGGTTTCCAAAAGGTGAGAATATGTTAATCTGGAGATGTTAATCTTAGCCTAACCCTTTAAGCTCTAAGCCTACTCCTAACCCTTTAAGCTCTAAGCCTTACCCTAACCCTTAGACCCCTTATCCTAACCCTAACCCTTAAGCTCTAAAGCCTAACCCTTTAACCTCTAAGCCTAACCCTACGTCTAACCCTCTAACCCTAACCCTTAGATCCCTAAGTCTAACCCTAACACCCCTAAGCCCACCTTACCTTCAGTCCGGTGTGCAGTTGTCAGTCGCGCAATCGTCGGGTGCGCAGCTGTCGGGGCGCACATGTTTCGGCATGCTTTTGATAATATGAAGGCTTCTTAGAAGAAAGGAACTGAATATATTATATGACATGGCACCATACATGATAGGGAATTTCACTTACTTCTTTGAAGATACCAGATAAAGTGTAAATGTTATCCTTTAAAAAAAATATTACATTATTTAATTAACCTAGTTTTTACACATGTATATATATATTTTACATAAAGAATCCCTTTAAATAATTTACATCAAAACCTCATACTAATTTATATCAAATTTACAGATGAGCTGTATATGAGACTTTTTTAGCTTTAGTTATTCAAAAAATCATCTATAAAAAATTGCATCGTAAAGTTCCTTTAATATTTCTGAATAATGGTCAGCGCATCACAAATATATTTTTCCCAAATCCTAGTTCAAATTTTTACTTTCTTGTTTTTGGCAAAAAATAGAAATTCTGCGTCTGACCTTGGACGGAAATTAAATGTTTATATAAATCAAAACAAGTGGCAGGTTTTTAAGTAACACACAGGAGCTTAGAATGACCTTGTTTGTATTCCAAGGGCACATCTCACATCTGTGCTTGTTCCCTTGTACAAAGCTGAGTTTTTTTCATGCATTTTGCTGTCAGGAGTATTCATATGAAATACTGCAGTTGCTGCTGCCTTGGACGGAAAATGTGAGGTCATAAACATGGCAGGTTCATTAACTGGCAAACACATTTTGTACCATACCTACAAAATCCTACTGAGAAGGAAAATAACTGTTCTTCATTGCTTTGATCTTCATGGGTGAGCAAGGAGTTCAATCTGCAAACTTACCTTGCAAAGTCGCAGTTGCAACTGGTTGAACCTGTAGGGTAATATTATCAAAAAATCTTTTTTTTTTTTAATATTTTATTTTTATGCCACTTGATATGTGTTTTACAATCTTGGTATTGAGTATAATAAACCAGATGGGGAACTACAAAAATCATAGTGACTCATAGTGAGCATGTGATCTACTTATAATACAAATATTATATTTCACATTATATAAATCTCATATATTATGTTATATAAATATTATATACTAGCGAATTGCCCGTCAAAAAATGACGGCAATGAAATTGTAAGGTAGCTAATGCTGTTTAGTGTGTAATAATGAAATATATAATACATTAATAAATGAATATACTTTACCTATTTTAAAGCATTGTGTGGAAGAGCTGTGAATGTGTTTTGATGTTGCTGCAGCATTAGTGGTGTGGATCTGCTGTGTAAGCGTGCTGAATGTGTGCAGTGTAACACTGTGCGTGCGCGAGCCCAAACCGTTGTCGTGTACTTCCGCATTGGCGTCAAATGGCGAGTAATGTGTGTTATACGTTTGTATCGGAATATCCGTAGGTGTTTTGTGGTGTTTTGCGAGTTTCTTGTGGTGTTTTGCGAGTTTAGAGTGCTGTAGCCTCGTTTTCGTTTTGTTCGGCGGCCATTTTTTCTCTCGCTTCGTTTTTTTTTTAGTCTCTAAACTGTTTTATTTGAAGTAAAATCGAGGTCTAAGTTGTATTTTTGAGGTGCTGGGTGCTCCCTCTTGGTGTAGGTAAGTTTTTTATGTATGTGGTGTGTGTATGTATTGTGTTTTACATTTTGTAATGTTCGCGAGTTGCGTCCGAGTGTTGCGAGTCCGTAATGTGTGTGAACGTGTGTCGTATGTTGTTTGCGAGTGTCGTAATGTGTGTGTCGTACTGTTTGGGTTGCGACGTGAAGTTTGCGAGGGTCGCAGTTGCTGGCAAGGAGCGCCTTCGGCGCTCCATGCCAGCAACTGCGGCCCTCGCTTTGCGAGGTCCTCAGGTGCTGGCATGGAGCGCCTACGGCGCTCCATGCCAGCAACTGAGACCCTCGGGCAGTGCCCTCGCTTCGCGAGGGCCTCGGCTCGCTGCACGATCCGCGGCCCTCGCTACGCGAGGGCCGCGGGCTCGCTACGCGAGCCCGCAGCGTTAGCAACAACTCGTACGCTCACAACTATATATGTGATATATATATATATATATATATATATATAAATATATATCTTTTTATATACATATATATATATATATATATATATATATTTATATATATATAGTATTTAGTAATTATTAATCCAAAATATACATATACGTGATTCTAATTGTATGATCAATTGAACCTATACGCTATCTTTAAATGTTATTATAAATACAACTGTATTCTCATATATCATAGGTTAAAATCACTGAGGAAGCTGCAGACTATCAGCCGCGAAACGCGTTTTATACACTTTTTATTGCATTTATCCCCTGATTGTATGAATCTGGATTTGAATTTTATGAATAAAGAAACATTCTTTGAAACATTCTTTTAAATCACCACCGTGAGAACTTTTATTTTGTCACAAGAGGCAGAGACTTCAGTCCACACGTGTCATAGACAAGCAATACTACACGAGGGACCCAGATTTGAGGCCTGTGGAACACCCATACGTAAAGATTGTGTGCTATTTGGAATTCTACCCCCCCCCCCCCCCGCCATGTTATGTTAAAAGCTACGGGTTTGAGCATGGGCAATGAGCGCCAAAGGCGCTCATCGCGAGGCCTGCACGACTTTGCTGCAATGAGCGCTCAAGGCGCTTATTGCAGGCCTCACAATGAGTGCCAAATGCGCTCATCGCAAGGCCCACAAAACTTTGAAAACGGCTGGCAAGGAGCGATGAAGCCACAGGCACACGATGAGTGCAAGGCATACATCTGAAAAAAATAAGACTTTAACGGCGGCCATTTTTTCAAGCCCATAACTCGGAAGCCATTGGTAGGCCACCACAAGATGCCAATTACTTAAAAAATGAACTTACAACCTCACACACAGCACAAGGGGAAAGGCACGGAGCCTGTGAGTGAGGTTGCAGGCTAATTTGAGGTTCAATTGTCATTTTCAGGAGATCATAAAATCTGCTGAGCAAGGAAAAAAATGGTGTCCGTAAACCAGTAATTGTTTGAAAAAAGGCTCAAAGCGAGGCCAAAGGCAGTAACACTAAGCCGCTCATCGCGAGGCCAGCAAGACTTTGAAAAAAGAACTAACGGCAATCATCGTGAGGAACGCAAGACTTGATCAAAGAAAGAGAGGAGAAAGACACAGTGGAGGGAGCGGGGGAGAGGGTGGAAAGCGACACAGGGGGGAGAGGGGGGGGCGAGAAACATAGGAGAGGAAAATAAGAGGAAAAAAAACAGGGTAGGGGAGGGGGGAGAGGGGGATACAGACAAATGGAAGTGAGAGAGGGGAAAAAGACACAGGGGTCAGAGAGTGGGGAGGGGCTCGTAATGAGCGCGGACGCGGCTCATCACTGGGCTCGACATGAGCGGGGAAGGCACTCAGCGCTCAACATGAAAGTGGCAGGTTGGGTGACATCTGCAATGAGCTTTCATTGCAGGCCTTGCATTACCCGAAAAGTAGATGGTAGGAGAGGCTCGCATGGAGCACCGCATATTAGAGAGGGGAGAGCCTTGCATTGTGTGGCAAACAGCATTGCCAGCCTTCGAATTGTATTGCAGTCATTTTTGACATTCAAGTGGCTAGTATATATATATATATATATATATATATATAAACATATATATATAGTAAATAAATAGTACATTCGTGTTCACATTTAAATGTCTAAAACAAGTTCCGAGAAATACAGTTATTACACTGCATTCTGGGAATCTTGTCAGGGACATGCAAATGTGTCCACAAATGCTTCGCTCTTGCTATTCATAACCATGGTTTTGGCGCCTGTTTACAAGTGGATTTACCTTACAAGTAAAGGCTAATAAAATGCAGAGTGCACTTATTCTGCCCAGGTGAGAAGGCAGAAGTTGATATAAACAGGAGAAGAGAAACTTGTGAGCTTGCAAATATTTTCAGTATCAAGTGCAATTCTAGTAAAAGCCTAGGAGTTTAAATAAAAGGAGGGACTTCAAAGAAAAGGGAGGGCAGATTTATAGTGCAAAGGAGGAAAACTTTAAATAAATATATTATTTTATATTCTTTATTTTTGCCACGGAAATTTCGTAGACAATAATAATAATTACGAGTCAGTCCAGTGGCAACCTTATTCAGTGTACAACCTGTCATATGTATGCAATACTGGAACAGATGATCCAGGGTCCATACCTCTGTGACAGGTGTGAGCATGTTGCCTCTCTGGAAGCTCAAATTGGAGATCTGGAGAGGAGAATTGCAGCAATTAGCGATATTGCTCCACTGGAAAGGGGGTTGGTGCTCACTGAGCACAGTTTAGCAAGGCCTAGCAAGGAGGGTGGAGCTGGGGCTAGTGAGGATGTCTAGGGAGGTAGCTGGGTTACATTTACAAGGGGAAGCAGGGGGAACAGGAGGAGGCAGGCCAGTTCTGAGTTGGCAAACACCAACAGATTTACCGGATTGAGTGAAACTGTTGGGGATGTCCATTCAGGAATGGCAATGCCAGATAGAGCTGTTCCCTCTAACAGCCGGGCGAACAGCTCTACTGGAGGAGAGGGAGGTCAGAATAGGCAGAACAACAGACAGGTTTTGTTTGTAAGGGACTCTATTATTAGGAAGGTAGACAGGGTGATTTGTCACCCAGATCCCAGCAATCGAACAGTTTGCTTTCTCCCAGGTGCTCAGGTTCGTCATGTTGTGGATCGGGTAGACAAATTATTGGGAGGGGCTGGAAATGAACCGGCGGTCTTGGTACATATTGGTACCAATGACAAAGTTAGTGGAAGATGGAGTGTCCTAAAGAATGATTTTAGAGAACTAGGTAATAAGCTGAAGGCAAGGACCTCCAAGGTAGTATTTTCTGAGATACTACCAGTACCACATGCCAGCCCAGGGAGGCAGAAGGAGATTAGGGAGGTTAATGCGTGGCTAAAGATGTGGTGCACTAAGGAGGGGTTTGGCTTTTTAGAGCACTGGGCTGACTTTTCACTTCGGTACAATCTCTACAGTAGGGATGGATTGCACCTTAATGATGAGGGAGCTTTTGTACTAGGGGATAGGATGGTAGAAAGGCTAGAGGAGTTTTTAAACTAGTAGGTGGGGGGGACGGACTAGATAGATGAATTAACAACTCATAGGGGAGGAGATGGGGGAGGGGTAGTATAGTCAATAGGGAGGTAGTACTAAGTAATTCATGAACAGTGGCAGGCACTTCAGAACTACAAACTCATAACATAAGGTGTATGCTTGCTAATGCCAGAAGCTTGCCAGGAAAAATGGGAGAGTTAGAATTATTAGCAATTAATGAAAAATGGGATTTAATAGGCATTACCGAAACGTGGTGGGATGAATCTCATGGCTGGACTGTTAATCTGGATGGTTATAACCTATTTAGGAAAGATAGAGGCAATGGTAAATGAGGAGGAGGGATTTGTCTGTATGTTAAGCCTGAATTTAAGGCTATATTCAGAGAAGATATTTATGGTGGACCTAGTGATAAAGTTGAATGTTTGTGGGTAAAGTTAAATAGCGGAGCAGCAAATTCCAAAAGAATATTAGTAGGAGTATGCTATAAACCCCCAAATATAGCTGAAAGTGAGGAAATACAATTATTGTTAAAGATTGGAAATGCAGCTAAGCAAGGGCAAGTTCTAATAATGGGAGATTTGAATTACCCTGAAATAAACTGGATAAATGAGACCAGCAGTTCAGCTAAGGGGAGCAGGTTCTTGAGTACACTCAGGGATCATTATCTGGCCCAGGTTATACAGGAGCCTACTAGAAATGAAGCTATCTTAGATTTACTCATCACAAATAATATTGATATAGTATCAAATGTTGAAATAGGGCAACCCTTGGGAAACAGTGATCACAACACAGTCTCATTTGAGATTGAATTAAAAAAAAAACATTTTAAGTGGCCAACAAAAACTCTTAATTTTAAAAGGGCAGATTTTAATGGTCTAAGGGCAGCAATACAAAGTATAGACTGGGACAGAGAACTGATAGGTAAAAACACTGAACACAAATGGACAACATTTAAATCCTTACTAAATATACATACACATCGGCATATACCGTGTGGGAATAAAAGTAAAAGGAGTAAATCACAACCCATGTGGCTTAACAATGATTTAAAGATCAAGATACAGAGTAAAAAACAGGCATTTAAATTATACAAACAAGAGGGGACAGAGACTGCTTTACGGGAATACAAGGAAATCAACAAGGCTTGCAAAAGCGCGATTAGATTGGCTAAAATAGAAAATGAAAAATGTTTTGCAAAAGAGAGTAAGACTAACCCTAAAATATTTTTTAAGTATATTAATGGGAAGAAGGCGAGGAAGGAAGCTAAAGGGACATTAGAATGAAAATTTGTGAAAATTAGTGACCAGGAAAAGGCAGATGAGCTAAATAGGTTCTTTTCTTTGGTATACACAAGGGAGGTACAAGTGGTTGGGACACTGCAACATAATGGGGTTACACTACCTTTGCCAAATAATTGGTTAACACAGGAAGTAATCCAAAAGAGGTTGGAAAAAATAAATGTTAATAAAGCCCTGGGTCCTGATGGAATACATCCAAGGGTACTAAGGGAACTGGGTTCTGTAATAGCCAAACCATTATATTTAATTTTTCAAGATTCACTCAACACAGGGTCTCTACCAGATGACTGGAGAAAAGCTGATGTGATACCTATATTTAAAAAGGGAGCAAGAGCAAATCCGGGGAATTATAGACCAGTGAGCCTCACTTCTGTAGTGGGGAAGCTTTTAGAAGGGTTAATAAGGGATAATATACAAGAATATGTCTATTTGAACAGGATTATAAGTAGGAGTCAACATGGATTTATGAGGGATAGGTCGTGTCAAACAAATCTCATTAGTTTCTATGAGGAGGTTAGTAGGAACCTGGATCAAGGCAACACAGTGGATGTAGTCATTTTGTATTTTACAAAGGCTTTTGATACAGTGCCACATGGGAGACTATTGCGCAAATTAAGGGATACAGGAATTGCAGTAAATATCTGCTCATGGATTGAGAGCTGGCTAAAAGACAGGAAGCAAAGGGTTGTTGTAAATGGAACATACTCTGATTGGACTAATGTGGCAAGTGGGGTTCCTCAGGGTTCAGTATTAGGTCCTCTCCTTTTTAACATATTTATTAATGACTTAGAGGTAGGATTGGAGTGTGGGGTCTCCATTTTCGCTGATGACACAAAGTTGTGCAAGGTAATTAAATCAGATAATGATATGCTTTCCCTCCAAGGGGATTTACATAAAATTGAGGAATGGGCATCTAAATGGCAAATGAGATTTAATACGAATAAATGTAAGGTTATGCATCTGGGAAGGAAAGATGGCCATGCAATTTATAATCTTAATGGAGCAAATCTAGGTGTATCAGATATTGAAAGGGATTTGGGAGTGCTTGTGGACAACCACCTAGGTAACAGTGCTCTAAGCCAAGCAGCAGCTGCAAAGGCAAATAAAATATTAGCATGTATTAAGAAGGGTATAGAAGCCAGGGAAGCAAATATAATTCTGCCACTATACAAATCTTTAGTACGCCCTCATTTGGAATATGGAGTACAATTTTGGGCACCACTTCATAAAAAGGACATTTTAGAGCTGGAAAAGGTACAGAGAAGGGCAACAAAACTAATAAGGGGAATGGAGGGGCTAAGTTATGAGGAAAGACTAACCAAATTAAACTTATTTTCTCTAGAAAAAAAGGTGTCTAAGAGGAGATATGATTACCTTATATAAATACATCCAGGGTCAGTATAAAGATTTGTCAGGGGAGCTTTTTGTGCCAAGAGGTTTTCAACTGACAAGAGGACAAAAGGGTTCTTCACAGTAAGGTTGGTTAATCTGTGGAATTCTCTACCAAAGGAGGTGGTGACAGCGGATTCGATAGATAACTTTAAAAGGTTACTAGATTTATTTATAATTAAAAAGGGAATTCAGGGTTATCATGGATAATTAGAGAGACAGTATTGATCCAATTTTTTTACATTTCCCTTTGAGACAATTGGCTAAGTCTCGCTAGTGTTTTTTTTTTTTTTCTAATTGCCTTCCTCTGGACTAATTAATAATTAAAAAAATCAAAAAAACATTAAATAATTGATTAATAATTAATTAACAACTAATGAATTAATAGTTAATCCGCATATTGCAGATCAGAGGTGATCTTAAAAGGTTGAACTTAATGGACTGAAAGTCTTTTTTCAACCTTAAATACTATGTTACTATGTTACTATGTTACTATATCAAACATGGCTCCCCTTAAGCCATATTCCCACTGTATCAAACAGCTTTGAGTAAAGCTAGGGTTGGATTATACATAAGCCAGGAATCCCATCCACTTACAGCTGTTCCAAGGTTACTGCCTATCAACAGCGTATAGTTACATAGTAATTAAGGTTGAAAAAAGACTCAGTCCATCAAATTCAACCTTTTAAGATCTCCTCTGACCTGCAATATGAGGATTAGTTATTAATTAATTAGTTGTTAATGGTTAATCAATTAATAATAAACTATTTATTTATTTTAATTAGAAATTAATCCAGAGAAAGGCAAACAGAAAAAAAAAAACAAGTGAAACTTTAAACGTCAATCGTCTCAAAGGGAAAAAAAAACTAATTCCTTCCTGACCCCAGATACTGGGGATCAAATTTCTCCCTGAATCAATACAGTCTCTCTAATTATCCTTGATAACCCTGAATTCCCTTCTTAATTAGAAATAAATGTAGTCCCCTTTTAAAGTTATCTATTGAATCTGCTGTCAACACCTCCTTGGTAGAGAATTCCACAGATTAACCACCCTTACTGAGAAGAACCCTTTTCTTTCTTTAAGGTGGAATCTTTTTACTTCTAACCTCAAGGGGTGTCCTCTTGTCAGTTGAAAAATATATAATGTAATCATATCTCCTCTTAGACGCCTTTTTTCTAGAGAAAATAAGCTTATTTCGGTTAGTCTTTCTTCATAACTTAGCCCCTCCATTCCCCTAATTAGTTTTGTTGCCCTCCTCTGTACCTTTTTCCAGATCTAAAATGTCCTTTTTATGAAGTGGTGCTCAAAATTGTGCTCCATATTCCAAATGAGGGCATACTAAAGTTTTTTTTTATAGTGGTAGTGTCATATTTGCTTCCCTTGCTTCTATACCCGTCCTAATACATGCTACTATTGTATTTGCCTTTGCAGCTGCTGCTTGGCTTTGAGCACTGTTACCTAGGTGGTTGTCCACAAGTACTCCAAATCCCTTTCAATATTTGATACCCCTATATTTGCTCCATTAAGATTATAAATTTCATGGCTATTTTTCATTCCCAGATGCATAACTTTACATTTATTCATATTAAATCTCATCTGCCATTTAGATGCCCATTCCTCAATTTTATGTAAATCCCTTTGAAGGGAAAGCACATCATTATTTGACTTAATTACCTTGCACAACTTTGTGTCATCAGCGAAAATTGAGGACCTAATACTGAGCCCTGAGGAACCCCACTTACCACATTAGTCCAATCGGAGTATGTTCCATTTACCATATCCCTTTGCTTCCTGTCTTTTAGCCAGCTCTCAATCCATGAGCAGATATTTACTGCAATTCCTGTATCCCTTAGTTTGCTCAAAAGTCTCCCATGAGGCACTGTATCAAAAGCCTTTGCAAAATCCAAATAGACTACATCCATTGAGTTGCCTTGATCCAAGTTCCTACTAACCTCCTCATAGAAACTAATTAGATTAGTTTGACATGACCTATCCCTCATAAATGTTGACTCCTACTTATACTCATTTTCAAATAGACATATTCTTGTATATTATCCCTTATTAACCCTTCTAAAAGCTTTCCTACTACAGAAGTGAGGCTCACTGGTCTACAATTCCCCGGATTTGCTCTTGCTCCCTTCTTAAATATAGGTATCACATCTGCTTTTCTCAGTTCATTTGGTAGAGACCCTGTGTTGAGTGAATCTTGAAAAATTATATATAGTGGTTTGGCTTTTACAGAACCCAGTTCCCTCAGTACCCTTGGATGTATTCCATCAGGACCCTGGGCTTTATTAACATTTATTTTTTCCAAGCTCTTTTGGTTTTTTTCCTGCATTAACCAGTTATTTGGTGAAGGTAGTGTAGACCCATTAGGTTGCAGTGTCCCAACCACTGGTACCTCCTTTGTGTATACCGAAGAAAAGAACCTATTTAGCTCATCTGCCTTTTCCTGGTCACTAATTATCAGAAGGCCTGTGTCACATTGTAATGTTCCTATAGCTTCCTTCCTCGCCTTCTCCCATTAATATACTTAAAAAAAACTATTTTAGGGTGAGTCTTACTCTCTTTTCCATTTCATTTTTCATTTTCTATTTTAGCCAGCCTAATAGCGCTTTTTCAAGCCTTGTTGATTTCCTTGTACTCCCTTAAAGCAGCCTCTGTCCCCTCTTGTTTGTATAATTTAAATGCCTGTTGTTTACTCCGTATCTTGATCTTTAAATCAATGTTAAGCCACATTGGATGTGATTTACTCCTTTTACTTTTATTCCCACTTGGTATATGGTGATAGGTATGTATATTTAGTAAGGATTTAAATGTTGACCATTTATGTTCAGTATTTTTACCTATTAGTTCTCTGTCCCAGTCTATACTTTGTATTGCTGCCCTTAGACCATTAAAATCTGCCATTTTAAAATTAAGAGTTTTTGCTGGCCCCTTAAAATGTTTTTTTTTTTTATTCAATCTCAAATGAGACAGTGTTGTGATCACTGTTTCCCAAAGGTTGCCCTATTTCAACATTTGATACTATATTGATATTATTTGTGATAACTAAATCCAAGATAGCCTCATTTCTAGTAGGCTCTTGTATAACCTGGGCAAGATAATGATCCCTGAGTGTACTCAAGAACCTGCTCCCTTTAGCTGAACTGCTGGTCTCATTTATCTGGTTTATTTCAGGGTAATTAAAATCTCCCATTATTAGAACTTGCCCATGCTTAGCTGCATTTCCAATCTGTAACAATAATTGTATTTCCTTGCTTTCAGCTATATTTGGGGGTTTATAGCATACTCCTACTAATATTCTTTTGGAATTTGCTGCTCCGCTATTTAACTCTACCCACAAACATTCAACTTTATCACTAGGTCCACCATTTATATCTTCTCTGACTATAGGCTTAAATTCAGGCTTAACATACAGACAAATCCCTCCTCCTCTTTTACCATTGTCCCTATCTTTCCTAAATAGGTTATAACCATCCAGATTAACAGTCCAGTCATGAGATTCACCCCACCACATTTCGGTAATGCCTATTAAATCCATTTTTTCATTAATTGCTTATAATTCTAACTCTCCCATTGTTGCTGGCAAGCTTCTGGCATTAGCAAGCATACACCTTATGTTATGAGTTTGTAGTTTGGTGGTGCCTGCCACTATACTTGAGTAACTTAGTAATATCTTCCTATTAACTATACTATCCCTCCCCCCATCTCCTCCCCTGTGAGTTGTTAATTCATCCCTTATACCCTCTACACCTTCTA
The DNA here is from genome assembly GCA_027410445.1 of Discoglossus pictus. Taxonomy (NCBI): domain Eukaryota; kingdom Metazoa; phylum Chordata; class Amphibia; order Anura; family Alytidae; genus Discoglossus; species Discoglossus pictus. The sequence continues at coordinate 93,330,402 of CM050169.1, forward strand.
TCTCATTACTTATATCGAGTCCCTCCCTTACCTATTAGTTTAAAAACTCCTCCAGCCTTTCTACCATCCTATCCCCTAGCACAAAAGCTCCCTCATCATTAAGGTGCAATTCATCCCTGCTGAAGAGTCAGCCCAGTGCTCTAAAAACCCAAAACCTCTGCACTGCACCACATTTTTAGCTATGCATTAACCTCCCTAAGCTCCTTCTGTCTCTCTGGGCTAGCACGTGGCACTGGTAGTATCTCAGAAAATACTACATTGGAGGTCTTTGCCTTCAGCTTATTACCTAGTTCTCTAAAATCATTCTTTAGGACACACCATCTTCCACTTACTTTGTCATTGGTACCAATGTGTACCAAGACCGCCGGTTCATTTCCAGCCCCTCGAAATAATTTATCTACCCAATCCACAACATGCCGAACCCGAGCACCTGGGAGACAGCAAACTGTTCGATTGCTGGGATCTGGGTGACAAATCACCCTGTCTACCTTCCTAATAATTGCGTCCCCTACCACCAAAACCTGTCTGTTGCTCTGCCTATTCTGCCTTCTAAATCCTCCAATAGAACTGTTCTCCCAACTGTTAGAGGGAACAGCTCTATCTGCCATTGCAATTCCGGAATGGAAATCCCCAACAGATTTACTCTATCTGGCAAATCTGTTGGTGTTTGCCAACTCAGAACTGGCTTGCTTCCTGTTCCCCTTGCTTCCCCTTCAAACTGTAACGCAGGTAGTTCCCTGGAAATCCTCACTAGTCCCAGCTCCACCCTCCATGCAAGGCCCAGCTAAACTGTGCTCCGTGAGTACCAACTCCCTTTCCAGTGGAGCAATATCACTAAGTGCTGCAATTCTCCTCTCCAGATCTCCAATTTGATCTTCCAGAGAGGCAACATGCTCACACCTGTCACAGAGGTATGGACCCTGGATCATCTGTTCCAGTATTGCATACATATGACTGGATGTACACGGAGTGAGGTTGCCACTGGACTGACTCAATATAAAATAATATATTTGTATAAAGTTTTCCTCCTTTGCACTATAAATCTGCCCTCCCTTTTCTTTGAAATCCCTCCTTTTATTTAAACTCCTACACTTTTACTAGAATTGCACTTATACTAGAAATGTTTGCAAGCTCAAAAGTTCGCCCCTTCCCCTGTTTATATTAACTTCTGCCTTCTCACCTGGGCACAATTAGTGCACTCTGCAGTTTATCAGCCATTACTTGTAAAAAGTTAAATCCACTTGCAAAATAAACAAAATACATTGAATTGCATCAAGTTCCTTTCTAAAGCTAGAATATTTGGATCCTAATTGTAACAATTAGGTACCAACTCCACATTCACAGAGGACCTGGGTTTGATTCCAGTCAGGGAACCAAGAAGTCACACCACCCTGATGCCAAGCAGGATTGGGTCTGGTCAGTACTTGGACGGGAGACCACCTAGGAATACCAGGAGCTGTATGCTGTTGCCCACCTGAGAAGGAACTGACAACCCACTCCAGTATCTCTGCCATGAATACCAAGTGGATCAGCATGGTGTGATACTTAAGATACTTATAAGGCATCATCAGAAGCAATACACTGTCACTATTTCCAGTGCTGTGTTTAATTCGGAGAAGAATGAATAAATATTTCCATTTATTAATCTCTCCCTAATCTATACAAGGTTGAGTATGAGCACAAATAAACAGATGGCAATAATAAATTCAGATACTCTGAATATTCTCCTTTGATTAACATGGCCCAGAGCAGGAAACCATAGGAGTACAAAGGGATGTCAAATATTGAATCCTTCAAAATGGAATTCAATTAATTCCAATAAAAAAGAAAGAAAAAATAAAAAACAACACGTTTTATTTAAAGGGGGCTTCAGGTTAAAAATATGTGTAATTTGTTTCCCAATGCAACAGCAAATGAATCTATAAAAAACAAACACACAATCAAAAAAATACTAAACTAAATAACTAAATAGTTATCTAAATATTAACCTGAATCAATATATAGTATATGTAACAAAATTGCAAATAAATGTAATTAAAGAACTATCTATGTCCAAACTGAATCCCTTTCTATTTCATTTTAAGCTTCCACATCCTTAAAGGACTAGTTAATTCAGCACAACTTGGAGCACACCACTGTAATGTATTCCTAAAAATACTTTGAAATAGTTTTAGAATTTTTAAATAGGTTCCTTTTTCCCAGAAAAAAAATCATAAATGAAGTTCTGTTTACATGAGAATCAGGCATGCCTCCAGCAAGAGCTGTGTGCAGAGAGTAGACACAGACAGAGGGTTAATCCTTCCCAAATTCATCTGTGCAAGGAAATGACTGCTAGAAACTCACAGATATGTTATTTGTAGGTTAACTGATGGCTGATTACATTCCTGAAAGCAGTAAACCCATTATTTTTTTTATTTAAAGTGCTTCTGATTAACCCCAAATAAAGTTCAGCTGCTCTAGTTGGTCTTTCCTGAAATGTTATTAGTCGCATCCCACAGCAAAAGCCATGGTCCACAGAGAGCTTCCAAAGCATCAGAGGGATCTCATTGTTAAAAGGTATCAGTCAGGAGAAGGGTACAAAATCATTTCCAAGGCATTAGACATACCATGGAAAACAGTGAACACAGTCATCATCAAGAGGAGAAAATATGGCACAACAGTGACATTACCAAGAACTGGAGCTCCCTCCAAAATTGATGAACAGATGAGAAGAAAACAGGTCTGGGAGGCTACCAAGAGGCCTACAGCAACATTTAAGGAGCTGCATGAGTACTGGCTGTGTGGTACATGTGGCAACAATCTCCCGTATTCTTCATATGTCTGGGCTATGGGGTAGAGTGGCAAGACGAAAACCTTTTCTTACAAAGAAAAACATCCAAGCCAGGCTACATTTTGCAAAAACACATCTGAAGTCTCCCAAAAGCATGTGGGAAAAGGTGTTATGGTCTGATGAAACCAAGGTTGAACTTTTTGGCCATAATTCCAAAAGATATGTTTGGCGCAAAAACAACACTGCACATCACCAAAAGAACACCATACCCACAGTGAAGCATGGTGGTGGCAGCATCATGCTTTGGGGCTGTTTTTCTTCAGCTGGAACTGGGGCCTTAGTTAAGATAGAGGGAATTATGAACAGTTCCAAATACCAGTCAATATTGGCACAAAACCTCCAGGCTTCTGTTAGAAAGCTGAACATGAAGAGGAACTTCATCTTTCAGCATGACAATGACCCAAGGCATACATCCAAATCAACAAAGGAATGGTTTCACCAGAAGAAGATTAAAGTTTTGGAATGGCCCAGCCAGAGCCCAGACCTGAATCCGATTGAAAATATGTGGGGTGATCTGAAGAGGGCTGTGCCCTAGCAATCTAACAGATTTGGAGTGTTTTTGCAAAGAAGAGTGGGCAAATCTTGCCAAGTCAAAATGTGCCATGCTGATAGACTCAAAAAGACTGAGTGCTGTAATAAAATCAAAAGGTGCTTCAACAAAGTATTAGTTTAAGGGTGTGCATGCTTATGCAACCATATTATTTTATTTTTATATTTTTTCTTCCCTCTACCTAAAAGATTTCAGTTTGTTTTTTAATTGAGTTGTACAGTTTATAGGTCACATTAAAGGTAGAAAAGGTTCTGAAATGATTTATCTTTGTCTCATTTTTTTACAGCACAGAAACCTGACATTTTAATAGGGGTGTGTAGACTTTTTATATCCACTGTGTATATATATATATATATATATATATATATATATATATATATATATATATATATATATATATATACACACATATACTTCATCAATCAGTGGTCCTTTTACTAAATTGTGGCAAAAATAATTAAATAGAATAAGGATAAGGGGTTTCTTATATATCCTTACACTGATTGTAAGCTCTTTGGAGCAAGCATCCTGCATCCCTTTTTTAATGTGTTTGCCCAGCACTCATGTAAGCAAAATAAAAATATTAACAAAATGGTTTTATGATATACTACTCTCTGTCTATTTCACAGTATAAGGAATCTATTCATGGTAAAATTATAGACTGTTCCACTGCAACAAGGTGTTTTATAGTTCAGAAATATTATATCATCTGTTTTAATTGTGTATCCAGCAAAGTCTTTGACACAATTTCTCATTAAAGTGAGGAAGACATACATTAATATTATTACAAAAGAGCCTTAAACCTTTTTGATTTATCAGATTTTATTGCACTGCAAAAAAAAGTCTGCAGTAGGATGAATGTTTGCAGGCACAGAACTATCTCGCTGCCTATCCCATCTGCTTAATAAAACAGCCAGGGTAAAAGGTATAAATTTAAGAGAAATAATTTGCTGTAACAATAGCAGGGATACAAAAGTACTTTGGCAGGAAATTCTATAGAATAATTAAAGGAAAGTTAAGACACAATAAAAAGTAAATTTTCAAACCAAGTGCCCCTTAGTAGAGTGCTGAGCGTTTCATTATTTATTAATATTGTAATAGTTAATAATATATATGTATAAGGATGTTGGTGTAAAAATCTGCTTAAGATATTCTCACCAGGCAGCAACTAGTAAAGGAGGCAAAGCCTGGGATGTCATTTAAGGTTTATTTATTGGATACAAGCTTGGAGAGCACAATGACATTTCTTACACATGAGGACAACACATTGGTCTGAGTTACTATGTGACATTATTGATTATATTGATTAACAACAGTGGAAGAGGAGACTTACCTAATATGGTCAGCTATTACAAGCTAGTCTACTAATATCAAAAATTCAGCATTCTTGTCTTATCAGCTAGTTTTTAGGAGGTGTTACAGGGATATGTATATAAACAGTGCAAGTCCACTAGTGTCAAATATTAGTTACAGGCACAAACAAGCTAAAACTCACAAATGTAAAAGACATCTCTTGCAAGCAGAAGAATAGGGTTGCCTGTATAAGAGGGGCATTTACTTTTCTAGAGGGCAGTCCATGCATTTATTGTTGCAAGCCACCTGTTTCTGATCATATGTGGGATAAAGGGGTAGCTGTAGAAATGTCAAAAGTTCCAATCATATAACAAATCCCCTCACCCCCCTCCTCTATCACCCTTTCTCCACTGTTAAAATTATAAGAAAGTGCTCAAGACAGAATATATAGTATTCACCCCCTTGGCATTTTTCATGCTTGTTGCCTCACAACCTGGAATTAACATGGATTGTTTGAGGATTTGCATTATTTAATTTACAGAACATGCCCACAACTTTGAAGATATTTTTTTTTTATTATTGTGAAGCAAACAACAAATAGGACAAAATAACAGAAAAAGTCAATGTGCATAACTATTCACCCCCCTAAAGTCAATACTTTGTAGAACCACCTTTTGTGGCAATCACAGCTCCAAGTCACTTTGAATAAGTCTCTATGAGCTTGCCACATTCTTAGCACTGGGATTTTTGCCCATTCCTCCTTGCAAAACTGCTCCAGCTCCTTCAAGTTGGATAATTTGCACTTGTGAACAGCAATCTTTAAGTCTGACCACAGAGTTTCTATTGGATTGAGGTCTGGGCTTTGACTAGGGAATTCCAACACATTTACATGTTTCCCCTTAAACCACTCAAGTGTTGCTTTAGCAGTGTGTTTGGAGTCATTGTCCTCAAATCACGCACAGAGTGGTACAGGTTTTGCATCATTCCCTCAACTCTGTATTTTACAAACTAACAGTATTAGCTTCTAAATAAGAAATATTACCTTCTAAAGACTACATACATGTATATATATACTGTATCACATATTATAATTGCCGACGAATCGCAGTTTGACAACGATCCGATCGCAAAGACGATCGGATCGAGTGCACGCGCATTGCACGACATGAGCCGCGCATGCACAGAGCGCAATGTGAGCCGCGCATGTGCAATGCGCGGAGTAAGCCACACATTGCGCATGCGCAGCGCCTAAGGGGAGGGAAGAGACACAGAAGGAGAGGGGGGAAGAGACACAGAGGGAGAGGGGGGGAAGACACAGAGCGAGAGGGGGGGATAGACACAGAGGGAGGGGGGGAAGAGACACAGAGGGAGGGTGGGAGAGACACAGAGAGAGAGGGGATGAAAAGACACAGAGGGAGGGGGGAAGAGACACAGAGGGAGAGGGGGGAGAGACACAGAGGGAGAGGGGGAAGAGGCACAGAAGGGGGAAAGAGACACAGAGGGAGCGGGGGAAATAGACACAGAGGGAGAGGGGGGAAGTAACACAGAGGGAGAGGGGGGGAGAGACACAGAGGGAAAGGGGGGAAGAGACACAGAGGGGGAAAGAGACACAGAGGGAGAGGGGGGTGAAATACACAGAGGGAAAGGGGGGAGACACAGAGGGGGGGGGGGAAATAGACAAAGAGGTAGAGGGTGAGAACAGACACAGAGGGGGGAAGAGACACAGAGGGTGGGGGGGAGACACAAAGGGAGAGGGGGGAAGGCACATAGGGAGAGGGGGAAGAGACACAGAGTGGGGGGAAGAGACACAGAGGGAGAGGGGGGGAAAGAGACACAGCGGGGAAGGGACACAAAGGGAGAGGGGATGAAGAGACACAGAGGGAGAGGGGGGAGAGACACAGAGGGGGAAGAGACACATAAGGAGAGGAGGGAAGAGACGTAGGGGGAAGAGACACAGAAGGAGAGGGGGAAAGAGACACTGGTGGGAAGAGACACAGAGGTGGGGGGAAGAGACACAGGGTTGGGAGAGGGGGGGAAGGGACACGGGGGGGATAGGAGGGGAAAGAGACACAGGGGTGGAAAGAGACAAAGGGGAGGTTGAAAGAGACATGCGAGGGAGAGGTGGGGAAGAGACACAGGAGGGAGAGGTGGGGAAGAGACACATGTGGGAAAGAGACACAGGGGAGGAAGAGGAGGGGAAAGAGACACAGGGGAGGGAAAGGAGGGGGGAAGAGGCACAGGGGAGGGAGAGGAGGGGGAAGAGACAAAGAGGAAAGAAACACAGGAGGGAAAGAGACACAGGGGAGGGGGTTAGAGACATGGGAGGGAGAGGAGGGGGAAATGAGACATAAGGGAGGAAGTAGACAGGGGGAGAGACTCGTAATGAGCTCCAAAGGCGCTCATTGCAAGGCCCGAGATGAGCGCCAAAGGCGCTCATCACAACGCCATTAATGTAGAGGGGGAGAGGCTCCCATTGTGTGGCAAACAGCATTGCCAGGTTTCACTTTTTTTGCCGTCAATTTTGACGGGCAAGTCGCTAGTGTATATATATATATATATATATATATATATATATATATAGTCTGAAAAACGTAAAAAAAATTCTAGATGACAATATTGTTGGTTTGTAACATACAAAGTTATTTTTTGTTCCTTGAAGACAGTGTCCTTTATTAAATATATCTGCTTTTAAGAGACATATCAACAGATTATTTGATGCCTTTTTATGTGTTAAAGGAATCCAATCCTGCACTACCAACAGAGCACTGGAAAGCAAATGAAAACAAAATGTAATCTTTAAAATGAATGTATATTTCACTGTTTTATACGTTTTTATATAACCTAGTTATATCTTCAACTGCATAATGTGCGAGTCCAGGTTCTTCATGGACCAAAAATTACAAGCTTGATGGCAAAAGAACTGCAGCAGACATAGACTCTGTAGCACTGTATGTGCTGTGTCTCATACTAACCAGTGAACATCAGTGACCATCTCTCTGCAACTTGCTACTGAGACAGGGTCCATAATATGCTTGGACACTACACTGCACATCCAAACCTACAGATTATGTGTCTGCATATGCTGCAGTGAACAGACCCATACAGGAATTATTTTTTTACAGTATTTTAGGCAGTAAAAACTATAAATTATAAGCACTTCTTAATAAAAAGAACAGAAAAGTTAATAGATACACAGATATATTATATATCTAGTAACATACAGAATTCTTCCATATCCCTTTAAAGTTGAACATAACATTTCTGCTTTCAGTGGCCCTTTACACCGATTCCCAGATAAGCAGCTGATATTATTTTGTGCCTCCAGCCCTCTCTTTGAGGCTCACAGTGCGGCTCTCACAGGAAATCTGTTTCTGAACATGGTTATGTGATGTGTAAACTGATGCCAGCGCTGTGAGAATCAAGCTTGTTATATCTACTGATGGTAACGGGCAGCGCCATAGGGCGGGTGTCCCTTGTGGGGCGCTGTGTACATAACTTGCATTAATATCCCCAACACTCAGCTCTTATCTGTCTACAATATGCAGATTCCTCACGTACATAATACATCTTACACACAACGTCTTGTGTCTTTGATCAATGTTATCGGTCTATCAGCTCACAAGAGAACAGCAGGAAAAGAGAGAGAAGCATGCCACAACATAGGGCTCAATCACATAAGCCATGGGGAAAAACACCTAAAGCGTCAAACCGCAAGTGATATGTTACCCTTACTGACTTCTAAAGAATAGTTAGGTATAGAAGAAAAATTTAGGAAGTTAGATATGTTTCCAAGAGCGCTTAACACTCAATTCAATATACAAATGGTAATGGTAAATGGTAAAAATAACATTTTATTTACATTTGGGACAGCAACATTTAAAAAAAAAGTGAAAAACATATAAAAGTTTTATTTTTCTGCTATGACCATTATTATATGGGATTGATAAGAAAAAATCCCTTTATTAGGCTTTATTCTGCATTTAAATAATTATTTACTTTTTTTAAAAATCATGTCTCAGGCTGTATAAGCTCCAGATCCCTCTATGCTCTAAATTATGTAATGTGTCTGGTGTGGGAGCCATACAGGGGGAAGTACCACATTGATACCACTCTGTAACACACGCATATGTAGCAGGCAGTAGTGTAACATGCCCTGCTAGCAATATGCACAAATACACTTTCTAGGCACTTCCCACTTTCATAATGCTAGTAAGTTATGTCTGTTTAGAGAGCATTTTCTTTCTGGCGGCTTCCACTAGACAGACAAAACATTGTTCAGGGAGTGTAGCAACAAAGAACTCATACATCCTGGGGGCATAATTAAAAAAAGAATAATACATTCTTTAAATGCATAGTACAAGTTTTTTTTATTATCAGGTCCCTGTTAACTTTTCTTAACAGATTCCTTTAGAGATAGAGGGTCTGCACAAAACCACTGCTAAAGAGTCCCTTTAAATGTCTCTGTCGCAATTACCACTTTTTCAACCAGACACGCTTATCTTCTTTATTATCCCTGTAACAATGGACATGGTACAATGCCTATGATTTTCCCCTTGCTTGCATCCAGTGTGGGAGATGTACGTAGAGGTGAGATAAGGGATGAGACTTGTTGGCACCATGACCACACCTGGGAATTTCCCCCTTCTGATATCAGCATCCTGGGCCAGGTATCTTGGTTAATTAGTGGACAATGGTAGAGATTAAAGAGGGAGGAAGGTTTAAGTTGGGTATGTGAGCACATTGTTTGTTTTATGTTTACTGACCTATTGTTCTATCTATTGTTCAATCCCCTATAAAACTGCTCACCCATCCCCAATAAAGGACTTCTGGTCAATGATTGCAAGCATGAGAGCTGGACTTTGTTAGTTCAGGGAAACTACTTTATAATACATTTATGCTATTTTTAAAAGATAATCTGTACTCTGCTTGCAGTCTCTAAGAATAGTCATACCCACCCGATACGAGGACCTAAGCAGTGGGGGTGCTAGATCGTGACCTGCTGGTCCCGTGCCTCGATACTCTCAACTTCTAATCTTAATGCTGTAAAAGGGCTGAGTTAATTTATATAGTAAATAACTCTATATCCATTTTAGAAACACTTCTACTTCGAATTTTTAATTACAACCAATTGCAGTTATATGTATTTTTCATCATACTTTTAATTTCTTCAGTAGATGCAACATTTTTTATTGTCCTTTATTGAACACGCCTCTAATAAAGATGAAAGACTATTTTTTTAAAGTTATTTAACTCCTACTTTTAACCCTGAAAGGCATGTTATGTATTCTCTTCCTTCTGGCTAACACAATATGAAGACATTTCTCTCAGAATATTCTAGTCTCATGTAAACCCCCCCAGACAGTCTCTGAAACTCTTTGATCTCAGAATCCCAGAAATTTTAATAAAGACAGAGCAGACCCACGGGCCCACTCACCACACATCACTGCTCCATGACTTTCAGAAAATATCAGGGCCATTACACTGATAAATTCTGATTTGCACAATACTCTTCTGAAGTTAATAAAAAAGAAATACCATCATTATTTTATTGTAGAGAAACAGTACAGTATCTCTCTCTCTGTATATATATATATATATATATATATATATATATATATATATATTCCACAACATCATTTGGCTTATAGTGGGCAAAACAGCAAAACAGCGATAGAAGCTTCCACACTGCAGAGTACCGTAAATAATCCCTTGCCCAGAATTCCAAGAAATATAGTTATTGCACTGAACTATGGGAATCTGGGAAGGGACATGTAAATGAGTCCACAATGCAGTTTCCCTCTTAAATCCAAAACCACTTTACACATAGCTCCTTTTAGCATATGCTCACAGACTTAAAGCATAGCATAGGATGGATTATGCAGGAGTTTGGAGACGTACCACAGACAGTACTGTTTTGATCTTAAATGGGTATCATCAATTAAATATGTAACAAACTCACAATATTAACAAGGTATTTTTAGAGAAATTAGTTAATTTATGATTAAAATGCCCATCATTCAAGCTCAATTATGAAACATTTCCTCTCAACAATTTTAATAAAAACAAATTTAAAATTATATTTATTTATACATATACTTTACATTTTACTTTACATAAAACATAGCGGCTTTTTCACATCAATAGTCTTAATGGATCGTCAGATGTTTTGAATATATTTCAATGTGTTCCTGATGTATTTTGGTGATATGATTCATGCAATTACTTGTTTACCCTCTTGAAACTCAACAGATAATGATGCTGAATCAGGAACCAGAGATAGACAAATAAACGTATTGGATTTTTTGATGTTTTACTTACTTTCCATTGGATGACCGATTCCATGGCTCCTATTATTAGATTTTCTGGTTAATTGAAGACCAAATCCACCACACCTAAACTCTTGAAAATCAGTTATATAATTAAGTGATAAATTAAGTAATAAATCCAAAAATTATTTTATTAAAGAACAAGTAAACTAATTCTCTTATTTGGGCCGATTCCTCATTATTAAATGTTATATGCAGGATTTAACTGCTTCAGAACTGTACATGTCCACACATGGTTACAGATAGAGATTTGTGCAGTAAGCTAAGAGTTAAACATTCAGTTCAGGAGTAACTGCAGATGGAACCCCCCCCCCAGCTTTTTCACCTCTAGACCATTACCCTTGGAGCCTAGTTCTTAAAAGGGCATTTGCAACTACCTGTTAAGCAGCTGAAGCAGATAAATCCTGCAGACTTGTGGAGAAGATGGGAAGGTAGCATACAACTAGCTATTAACCATCCGAAGCAGTTAAATCCTACAGATATGTAAAGAAAGCAGACAGCATTTAATAAGTGAGAATCTCAGTTTAACTAGCGTTTAGCAAGCTGAAGCAGTTAGATCCTGTAGATCTACAGAGAAGGCAGACAGCAGTTAATGAGTAGGGATCTCAGCACAACTAGTTATTAGTCAGCTTGAGCTGTTAATTCTTCCACCTCTGTAGAGATGGCAGCCAGCATTTAGTAAGTAGGAATCTAGGTACAACTAGCTGTTAGCGCATTTAAACAGTGAAATCCTACAGATCTGTAGAGAAGGTGGGCAACAATAAATAAGTAGGCATTTGGATACAACTAGCTGTTAGCCAGCTGAAGCAGTTCAATCTTGTAGATCCGAAGAGAAGGCAGACAGCACTTAATAAGTAGGCCATTGGGTAAAACCAGCTGAAGCAGATTTGTAGAGAAGGCCTTCCTTAACCACTTCTCTGGTAAAAGTTAGCTGAACTATTAACCCTTCCCTGTAGGATTTTGCAGATCATTGTAGATTTTGTGGAATTACTGAACAACTTTATATATTTGACATTTCTGGGCAAGTCTTGCTTTTCTGTTTGAGTTTGTCAATATGCTTAAAAAGCATGGCAAGGATGCATTTAATCATGCCCCTGGCATCTGCAAACAGACTATAAAAATAGTCAGGAGGGCACAGGGCAGTACAGAAACAAGCAATCAGTTCTATTAAGTTAATAAACTATCAGTCAATGCAAATGTCAAAGTTGATGTTCTAATGATTTGAGCTGGGTCGGGATCTCTCGCCAGTTGATATTGACTGAATGAAATGCGCGTCGTACTGAGAGACAAGGTAATTGTGGTGAAAGATGATTTAATTTTTAAAATATTGATTTGTGTGATCTCATATGCTGAAGATTAAGGTTACAAATTGATATTGTTTAAAGGGCTATTATTAAGCTACTGTTTATCAATTTTATATTGCAATATGATTAAGGGGCTCCCTGTTTGTTTTATATAAATGTTTTATCTAGTTTAATTAATTATCTGTATCATTCTGAATATAACTGAATGTATATTAACTTAATGTAGCACCCAGAGTGACAGATGCTCATTTCATTGAACTGCCTCTCCATTTCTCCCTGTTCTCTATCATGAGAGGTGACATCTTGTACAACTGTAAAATATGGACACACCTAGATGGAGGGGCTTCAAATTACTATTGTATTTCTGTTAAATAGTTGTACCCAGATTACTATTTTATTAATTGCTGCCTGCTTTCTCTACAGATGTGCAGGGTTTAACTGACTCAGTTGGTCAACAGCTAGTTGTACCCAGATTCCTACTTATTAATTGCTGCCTGTCTTCTCTACAGATCTGCAGGATTTAGCTGCTTCAGCTAGCTTACAACTAGTTATACCCACAGTAACATGCTATGTGCATTCCTATTGTAGCAAAACTCTGGTAGTGTAAAGCCTGCATCTTGAGTGTTGCATTATTTGTCACCTTTCCTGAGAGAGAACAGGAAGTAAAGGTGAGACTGCAAAAAGGGAGAATATGTGGTTTTATTAGAAGCAAGTAAAATATAAATGATATTGAGCATGATAAAATGAATTAATTAGCCTAGCAAAAACAATATTTATAAAACATAAAGGGATTAAAGAGCCCCATTAAATAGCTAATACTGCAACCATGGAGATTTTCTGCAGCAGAACTCAGTAAAATCCAGCCCAGATAATACAATAAATATAGAGGCTTCAGAGTAATCTACCCTGGGATACACTAGCAGGGTGCTAAAGCTTCCTGTGTAGCGACATTATGAAAATTAATATAGACTGTACTTCAGAAAATATGATTGACAGAAATAAATTGCATTAGCCTTGTATTATTTGCTCTTACACAGTCTGGGGTTGGCTGACATGGCTTTTGTACTTCAATCATTAATGAAAAATGCCAACGCATAAAACAGGTAACATTTCTTTTTTTAGAGTCCATATTGTTTAGAGGCATTTCCTTTATTATATATGATGAAGGCAGGAACAAAGAAAATACATTTAAAATACCTGTGTTTATTTTCAAGCTGGTCTGTGTACACTTTTAACATTGTATTATCCCAATAGCAAAGTTCTTTAAGGCAGAGGGAAGAAGAATGGTGTAATAAGGGATGGCTTTCTTAAAAGCAAGGGAAAACAAAACTAACTTTCCAGGGCAGTTTTTGTCTTGCACAGTGATCAAATGTCCTTATTTTCAACTGACAGTATCCTGATAGAGACATGACCGGATTTCTGATTAGGCTAATAAGGCAGTTGCATAGAGGCGCTTCCCTATGAAGGGTGCCTCATTTCTAATTAAAACATAGCCCTGGCTTAACCCCTCCTTGATATACTGCAGTTCACAAACTTGTGAGTAGGGTAGAACCCCTGAAATTAACCAGTCCCCATACCCTATTTGAGGCTTTTTTACACTGCATTTATCCTCAGAAATTCCTTTTAAATTACAACAACATTACAGGAGCAGACAAGCATTATAACATCATATACTAAACCAACAATGAACATTGTGAGTGCATTAAATTGAGTTACGTCTTCCCTGTATAAGCCAGGCACTGGAGATTCTAGGTTGTGATACCAACACATAAAAATGCCCACGGTTCTTGAAAGAGGGAGAGGGTACGTTTGTGAGAGGCCCATTCTGGAATTTATTGCAGCCTGCTGGCAGGCATGTATAGTAAGCACTGAAACACCTGACATCAAAGGAGGAAATATTTGACTTACAATATATATAGGGGTGGACAAAAATAATAATAATATATTAGCCTGGAAGGAACCTTTCATAGAAATAATAAATATATTAGCCATGCAAGGATGAGCTACTAGTCTATGCAGTTAACATAACAGCTAGCTATCAGAAATGGGGAAAATGGGCATGTATCGGTTTGAGGCCATGGTTGTTATGTTTGTTCTGGGCTCCAAGATTTCTGATGGTGGCCTAGTATATGCCCATATCTCATAAAGACCTCATCAAGCCTGTGCTCAGTTATATTATATTTTTGATAACTATGGTTTGACACAGCAGGATCATCCTCTCCAAAGTGGCTAGACCATACTGGTGATAACTCCTTGGCACAAGTTATGACTAAAGCCAATGGGAATGCATATTCAACATCTTTCAGTTTCTTTTAAACTTTTTTTAGTTGAACTTGTCAGGTTAATCAATGTGTTCCATGTAGGTATGCACAGTACATGTCAATGTGATGCCTTTAGATATGTACAGTACATGTCAATGTGATGCCTTTAGATATGTACAGTACATGTAAATTTGTTTCCTGTAGGGATGAAAAGGGGATGTCAATGTGATCCCTGTAGGTATGTACAATACATGTCAATGTGTTCCCTGTAGGGATGTACAGTGCATGAAAATGTGTTCCCTGTTAATTAAGGTACATGTCAATGTGTTCCCTATAGGGATGTACAGTGCATGACAATGTGTTCCCTGTTAAGTAAGGTACATGTCAAAGTGCTCTCTGTAGAGATGTACACTGCATGACAATGTGTTCCCTGTTAAGTAAGGTACATGTCAAGGTGTTCACTGTAGGGATGTACAGTGCATGACAACGTGGTCCCTGTAGAGATGTACAGTGCATGACAATGTGTTCACTGTAGGGCTGTACAGTACATGTCAATGTGTTCCCTGTAGGGATGTACAGTGCATGACAACGTGTTCCCTATTAAGTAAGGTGCATGTAAATGTGCTCTCTGTAGACATGTACAATGCATGACAATGTGTTCCCTTGTTAAGTAAGGTACATGTCAATGTGTTCCCTGTTAAGTAAGGTATATGTCAATGTGTTCCCTGTAGGGATGTACCGTGCATGACAAAGTGTTCCCTGTTAAGTAAGGTACATGTCAATGTGTTCCCTGTAGGGATGTTCAGTGCATGACAATGTGTTCCCTGTTAAGTAAGGTGCATGTCAATGTGTTTCCTGGAGAGATGTACAGTGCATAACAATGTTTTCCCTTTTAAGTAATGTACATGACAGTGTGTTCCCTGTATGGATGTACAGTGCATGACAATGTGATCCCTGTTAAGTAAGGTTCATGTCAATGTGTTCCCTGTAGAGATGTACAGTACATGGCAATGCGTTCCCTGTTAAGTAAGGTACATTTCAATGTGTTCCCTGTAGGGATGTACAGTGCATGACAATGTGATCCCTATAGGGATGTACAGTGCATAACAATGTGTTCCCTTTTAATTAAGGTAAATGTCAATGTGTTCCATGTAGAGATGTACAGTGCATGGCAATGTGTTCCCTGTTAAGTAAGGTGCATGTCAATGTGTTCCCCTGCAGAGATGTACAGTAGTGATGTCCCGAACAGTTCGCTGGAGAACTATTCGCTGCGATTTTCGCATGTTTGCGTTCGCCGCGAACGGCGAACATATGCGCTTTTCGTTCCGCCCCCTATTCTTTATCATTGAGGAAACTTTGACCCTGCACATCACAGTCAGCAGACACATTCCAGCCAATCAGCAGCATACACTCCCTTCCAGAGCCTTCCATCTGTATGACAGCCTCCATTTTAGAATCATTCTGTAGCTGCATTATTGGAGAGAGGAGATATATTCTACCTGCTCTTTATTTAATAGGGAAATAGATAGCCAGGCTGTGTATTTAGCTTTAACTACACACCTGAAGGATTCCTTTGATATCTGCTTCAAACACAGCAACCCAAAAAGCCCTTTTTAGGGCTAGAACATCATTTATTTTATTTTATTTTATTTTTCTGCTGATTTAATAAGGAAATAGATAGCCAGGCTGTGTATTTAACTTTAACTACACACCTGAAGGACTCCTTTGATATCTGCTGCAAGGAGAGCAACCCAAAAAGCCCTTTTTATTTTATCTTATTACTTTTTTCTGTGTAATCTAATTGCATATGCCAGCCTGCTAGCGTGTGTGTGAGGCCTATTGCATCTAGTCTGCAAACTTTTGCCAGTGCACAGTGACACTCATATCTAGTGCCACTCATATCTGGTGTCACAGTAGCTTGCAGTGAAATAAAACAACCATTTTTTTACTGTAATCGATTGAATATCAGTAGCCTGCCTAAAGGCGTGTGTGTGAGGCCTATTGCATCTAGTCTGCCAACTTTTGCTAGTGCACAGTGACACTCATATATGGTGTCACAGTAGCTTGCAGTGAAATAAAACAACCCTTTTTTTACTGTAATCGATTGAATATCAGTAGCCTGCCTACAGGCGTGTGTGTGAGGCCTATTGCATCTAGTCTGCTAACTTTTGCCAGTGCACAGTGACACTCATATCTGGTGTCACAGTAGCTTGCAGTGAAATAAAACAACCCTTTTTTTACTGTAATCTATTGAATATCAGTAGCCTGCCTAAAGGCGTGTGTGTGAGGCCTATTGCATCTAGTCTGCCAACTTTTGCCAGTGCACAGTGACACTCATATATGGTGTCACAGTAGCTTGCAGTGAAATAAAACAACCCTTGTTTTACTGTAATCGATTGAATGTCAGTAGCCTGCCTAAAGGCGTGTGTGGGAGGCCTATTGCATCTAGTCTGCCAACTTTTGCCAGTGCACAGTGACACTCATATCTAGTGCCACCGTAGTGTGCAGTGAAATAAAACAACCCTTTTTTTACTGTAATCGATTGAATATCAGTAGCCTGCCTAAAGGCGTGTGTGTGAGGCCTATTGCATCTAGTCTGCCAACTTTTGCCAGTGCACAGTGACACTCATATCTGGTGTCACAGTAGCTTGCAGTGAAATAAAACAACCCTTTTTTTTACTGTAACCATATAAATATCAGTTGCCTGCCTAAAGGCGTGTGTGTGAGGCCTATTGCATCTAGTCTGCTAACTTTTGCCAGTGCACAGTGACACTCATATCTGGTGTCACAGTAGCTTGCAGTGAAAAAAAACAACTCTTTTTTTACTGTAATCGATTGAATATCAGTAGCCTGCCTAAAGGCGTGTGTGTGAGGCCTATTGCATCTAGTATGCCAACTTTTGCCAGTGCCCAGTGACACTCATATCTAGTGCCACCATAGTGTGCAGGGAAATAAAACAACACTTTTTTTACTGTAATCGATTGAATATCAGTAGCCTGCCTAAAGGCGTGTGTGTGAGGCCTATTGCATCTCGTCTGCTAACTTTTGCCAGTGCACAGTGACAATCACATCTGGTGTCACAGTAGCTTGCAGTGAAATAAAACAACCCTTTTTTTACTGTAATCGATTGAATATCAGTAGCCTGACTAAAGGCATGTGTGTGAGGCCTTTTGCATCTAGTCTGCCAACTTTTGCCAGTGCACAGTGACACTCATATCTAGTGCCACCGTAGTGTGCAGTGAAATAAAAAAACACTTTTTTTACTGTAACCATATAAATATCAGTTGCCTGCCTAAAGGCGTGTGTGTGAGGCCTATTGCATCTAGTCTGCCAACTTTTGCCAGTGCCCAGTGACACTCATATCTAGTGCCACCATAGTGTGCAGTGAAATAAAACAACCCTTTTTTTACTGTAATCGATTGAATATCAGTAGCCTGCCTAAAGGCGTGTGTGTGAGGCCTATTGCATCTAGTCTGCCAACTTTTGCCAGTGCACAGTGACACTCATATCAAGTGCCACCGTAGTGTGCAGTGAAATAAAACAACCCTTTTTTACTGTAATCGATTGAATATCAGTAGCCTGCCTACAGGCGTGTGTGTGAGGCCTATTGCATCTAGTCTGCTAACTTTTGCCAGTGCCCAGTGACATTTATATCTAGTGCCACCATAGTTTGCAGTGAAATAAAACAACCCTTTTTTTACTGTAATCGATTGAATATCAGCTGCCTGCCTAAAGGCGTGTGTGTGAGGCCTATTGCATCTAGTCTGCTAACTTTTGCAAGTGCACAGTGACACTCATATCTGGTGTCACAGTAGCTTGCAGTGAAAAAAAAAAAAACCCTTTTTTTAATGTAACCATATAAATATCAGTTGCCTGCCTAAAGGCGTGTGTGTGAGGCCTATTGCATCTAGTCTGCCAACTTTTGCCAGTGCCCAGTGACACTCATATCTAGTGCCACCGTAGTGTGCAGTAAAATAAAACAACCCTTTTTTACTGTAATCGATTAAATATCAGTAGCCTGCGTACAGGCGTGTGTGTGAGGCCTATTGCATCTAGTCTGCCAACTTTTGCCAGTGCCCAGTGACACTCATATCTAGTGCCACTGTAGTGTGCAGTGAAATAAAACAACCCTATTTTTACTATAACCATATAAATATCAGTTACCTGCCTAAAGGCGTGTGTGTGAGGCCTATTGCATCTAGTCTGCTAACTTTTGCAAGTGCACAGTGACACTCATATCTGGTGTCACAGTAGCTTGCAGTGAAATAAAACAACCCTTTTTTTACTGTAATCGATTGAATATCAGTAGCCTGCCTACAGGCGTGTGTGTGAGGCCTATTGCATCTAGTCTGCCAACTTTTGCCAGTGCCCAGTGACACTCATATCTAGTGCCACCGTAGTGTGCAGTGAAATAAAACAACCTTTTTTTTTACTATAACCATATAAATATCAGTTGCCTGCCTAAAGGTGTGTGTGTGAGGCCTATTGCATCTAGTCTGCCAACTTTTGCCAGTGCCCAGTGACACTCATATCTAGTGCCACCATAGTGTGCAGTGAAATAAATCAACCCTTTTTTTACTGTAATCGATTGAATATCAGTAGCCTGCCTAAAGGCGTGTGTGTGAGGCCTATTGCATCTAGTCTGCCAACTTTTGCCAGTGCACAGTGACACTCATATCAAGTGCCACCGTAGTGTGCAGTGAAATAAAACAACCCTTTTTTTACTGTAATCGATTGAATATCAGTAGCCTGCCTACAGGCGTGTGTGTGAGGCCTATTGCATCTAGTCTGCCAACTTTTGCCAGTGCCCAGTGACATTTATATCTAGTGCCACCATAGTTTGCAGTGAAATAAAACAACCCTTTTTTTACTGTAATCGATTGAATATCAGTAGCCTGCTTAAAGGCTTGTGTGTGAGGCCTATTGCATCTAGTCTGCTAACTTTTGCCAGTGCACAGTGACACTCATATCTAGTGCAACCGTAGTGTGCAGTGAAATAAAACAACCCTTTTTTTACTGTAACCATATAAATATCAGTTGCCTGCCTAAAGGCGTGTGTGTGAGGCCTATTGCATCTAGTCTGCTAACGTTTGCCAGTGCACAGTGACACTCATATCTAGTGCAACCGTAGTGTGCAGTGAAATAAAACAACCCTTTTTTTACTGTAATCGATTGAATATCAGTAGCCTGCCTAAAGGCATGTGTGGGAGGCCTATTGCATCTAGTCTGCCAACTTTTGCCAGTGCACAGTGACACTCATATATGGTGTCACAGTAGCTTGCAGTGAAATAAAACAACCCTTTTTTTACTGTAATCGATTGAATATCAGTAGCCTGCCTAAAAGCGTGTGTGTGAGGCCTATTGCATCTAGTCTGCCAACTTTTGCCAGTGCCCAGTGACACTCATATCTAGTGCCGCCGTAGTGTGCAGTGAAATAAAACAACCCTTTTTTACTGTAACCATATAAATATCAGTTGCCTGCCTAAAGGTGTGTGTGTGAAGCCTATTGCATCTAGTCTGCTAACTTTTGCCAGTGCACAGTGACACTCATATCTGGTGTCACAGTAGCTTGCAGTGAAATAAAACAACCCTTTTTTTACTGTAATCTATTGAATATCAGTAGCCTGCCTAAAGGCGTGTGTGTGAGGCCTATTGCATCTAGTCTGCCAACTTTTGCCAGTGCACAGTGACACTCATATATGGTGTCACAGTAGCTTGCAGTGAAATAAACAACCCTTGTTTTACTGTAATCGATTGAATGTCAGTAGCCTGCCTAAAGGCGTGTGTGGGAGGCCTATTGCATCTAGTCTGCCAACTTTTGCCAGTGCACAGTGACACTCATATATGGTGTCACAGTAGCTTGCAGTGAAATAAAACAACCCTTTTTTTACTGTAATCGATTGAATATCAGTAGCCTGCCTAAAGGCGTGTGTGTGAGGCCTATTGCATCTAGTCTGCCAACTTTTGCCAGTGCCCAGTGACACTCATATCTAGTGCCAACATAGTGTGCAGTGAAATAAAACAACCTTTTTATTACTGTAATCGATTGAATATCAGTAGCCTGCCTAAAGGCGTGTGTGTGAGGCCTATTGTATCTAGTCTGCCAACTTTTGCCAGTGCACAGTGACACTCATATCAAGTGCCACCGTAGTGTGCAGTGAAATAAAACAACCCTTTTTTTTTGTAATCGATTGAATATCAGTAGCCTGCCTACAGGCGTGTGTGTGAGGCCTATTGCATCTAGTCTGCCAACTTTTGCCAGTGCACAGTGACACTCATATATGGTGTCACAGTAGCTTGCAGTGAAATAAAACAACCCTTTTTTTACTGTAATCGATTGAATATCAGTAGCCTGCTTAAAGGCTTGTGTGTGAGGCCTATTGCATCTAGTCTGCTAACTTTTGCCAGTGCACTTTGACACTCATATCTAGTGCAACCGTAGTGTGCAGTGAAATAAAACAACCCTTTTTTTACTGTAACCATATAAATATCAGTTGCCTGCCTAAAGGCGTGTGTGTGAGGCCTATTGCATCTAGTCTGCTAACGTTTGCCAGTGCACAGTGACACTCATATCTAGTGCCACCGTAGTGTGCAGTGAAATAAAACAACCCTTTTTTTACTGTAATCGATTGAATATCAGTAGCCTGCCTAAAGGCGTGTGTGTGAGGCCTATTGCATCTAGTCTGCTAACTTTTGCCAGTGCACAGTGACACTAATATATATGGTGTCACAGTAGCTTGCAGTGAAATAAAACAACCCTTTTTTTACTGTAATCGATTGAATATCAGTAGCCTGCCTAAAGGCGTGTGTGTGAGGCCTATTGCATCTAGTCTGCCAACATTTGCCAGTGCCCAGTGACACTCATATCTAGTGCCACCGTAGTGTGCAGTGAAATAAAACAACCCTTTTTTACTGTAAACATATAAATATCAGTTGCCTGCCTAAAGGTGTGTGTGTGAGGCCTATTGCATCTAGTCTGCTAACTTTTGCCAGTGCACAGTGACACTCATATCTGGTGTCACAGTAGCTTGCAGTGAAATAAAACAACCCTTTTTTTACTGTAATCGATTGAATATCAGTAGCCTGCCTAAAGGCGTGTGTGTGAGGCCTATTGCATCTAGTCTGCCAACTTTTGCCAGTGCACAGTGACACTCATATCTAGTGCCACCAGTAGCTGTGCAGTGAAATAAAACAACCCTTTTTTTACTGTAATCGATTGAATATCAGTAGCCTGCCTAAAGGCGTGTGTGTGAGGCCTATTGCATCTAGTCTGCCAACTTTTGCCAGTGCCCAGTGACACTCATATCTAGTGCCACCGTAGTGTGCAGTGAAATAAAACAACCCTTTTTTACTGTAATCGATTGAATATCAGTAGCCTGCCTAAAGGCGTGTGTGTGAGGCCTATTGCATCTAGTCTGCCAACTTTTGCCAGTGCCCAGTGACACTCATATCTAGTGCCACCATAGTGTGCAGTGAAATAAAACAACCCTTTTTTTACTGTAATCGATTGAATATCAGTAGCCTGCCTAAAGGCGTGTGTGTGAGGCCTATTGCATCTAGTCTGCTAACTTTTGCAAGTGCACAGTGACACTCATATCTGGTGTTACAGTAGCTTGCAGTGAAATAAAACAACCCTTTTTTTACTGTAATCGATTGAATATCAGTAGCCTGCCTAAAGGCGTGTGTGTGAGGCCTATTGCATCTAGTCTGCCAACTTTTGCCAGTGCACAGTGACACTCATATCTGGTGTCACAGTAGCTTGCAGTGAAATAAAACAACCCTTTTTTTACTGTAATCGATTGAATATCAGTAGCCTGCCTAAAGGCGTGTGTGTGAGGCCTATTGCATCTAGTCTGCCAACTTTTGCCAGTGCACAGTGACACTCATATAAGGTGTCACAGTAGCTTGCAGTGAAATAAAACAACCCTTTTTTTACTGTAATCGATTGAATATCAGTAGCCTGCCTAAAGGCGTGTGTGTGAGGCCTATTGCATCTAGTCTGCCTACTTTTGCCAGTGCACAGTGACACTCATATCTGGTGTCACCTTAGTGTGCAGTGAAATAAAACAACCCTTTTTTACTGTAATCGATTGAATATCAGTAGCCTGCCTACAGGCGTGTGTGTGAGGCCTATTGCATCTAGTCTGCCAACTTTTGCCAGTGCCCAGTGACACTTATATCTAGTGCCACCATAGTGTGCAGTGAAATAAAACAACCCTTTTTTTACTGTAATCGATTGAATATCAGTAGCCTGCTTAAAGGCTTGTGTGTGAGGCCTATTGCATCTAGTCTGCTAACTTTTGCCAGTGCACAGTGACACTCATATCTAGTGCAACCGTAGTGTGCAGTGAAATAAAACAACCCTTTTTTTACTGTAATCGATTGAATATCAGTAGCCTGCCTAAAGGCGTGTGTGTGAGGCCTATTGCATCTAGTCTGCTAACTTTTGCCAGTGCACAGTGACACTCATATCTAGTGCCACCGTAGTGTGCAGTGAAATAAAACAACCCTTTTTTTACTGTAACCATATAAATATCAGTTGCCTGCCTAAAGGTGTGTGTGTGAGGCCTATTGCATCTAGTCTGCTAACTTTTGCCAGTGCACAGTGACACTCATATCTGGTGTCACAGTAGCTTGCAGTGAAATAAAACAACCCTTTTTTTACTGTAATCGATTGAATATCAGTAGCCTGCCTAAAGGCGTGTGTGTGAGGCCTATTGCATCTAGTCTGCCAACTTTTGCCAGTGCACAGTGACACTCATATCTGGTGTCACAGTAGCTTGCAGTGAAATAAAACAACCCTTTTTTTACTGTAATCGATTGAATATCAGTAGCCTGCCTAAAGGCGTGTGTGTGAGGCCTATTGCATCTAGTCTGCTAACTTTTGCAAGTGCACAGTGACACTCATATCTGGTGTTACAGTAGCTTGCAGTGAAATAAAACAACCCTTTTTTTACTGTAATCGATTGAATATCAGTAGCCTGCCTAAAGGCGTGTGTGTGAGGCCTATTGCATCTAGTCTGCCAACTTTTGCCAGTGCACAGTGACACTCATATCTGGTGTCACAGTAGCTTGCAGTGAAATAAAACAACCCTTTTTTTACTGTAATCGATTGAATATCAGTAGCCTGCCTAAAGGCGTGTGTGTGAGGCCTATTGCATCTAGTCTGCCAACTTTTGCCAGTGCGCAGTGACACTCATATCTAGTGCCACCGTAGTGTGCAGTGAAATAAAACAACCCTTTTTTACTGTAATCGATTGAATATCAGTAGCCTGCCTACAGGCTTGTGTGTGAGGCCTATTGCATCTAGTCTGCCAACTTTTGCCAGTGCCCAGTGACATTTATATCTAGTGCCACCATAGTGTGCAGTGAAATAAAACAACCCTTTTTTTACTGTAATCGATTGAATATCAGTAGCCTGCTTAAAGGCTTATGTGTGAGGCCTATTGCATCTAGTCTGCTAACTTTTGCCAGTGCACAGTGACACTCATATCTAGTGCAACCGTAGTGTGCAGTGAAATAAAACAACCCTTTTTTTACTGTAACCATATAAATATCAGTTGCCTGCCTAAAGGTGTGTGTGTGAGGCCTATTGCATCTAGTCTGCTAACGTTTGCCAGTGCACAGTGACACTCATATCTAGTGCAACCGTAGCTTGCAGTGAAATAAAACAACCCTTTTTTTACTGTAATCGATTGAATATCAGTAGCCTGCCTAAAGGCGTGTGTGTGAGGCCTATTGCATCTAGTCTGCTAACTTTTGCAAGTGCACAGTGACACTCATATCTGGTGTTACAGTAGCTTGCAGTGAAATAAAACAACCCTTTTTTTACTGTAATCGATTGAATATCAGTAGCCTGCCTAAAGGCGTGTGTGTGAGGCCTATTGCATCTAGTCTGCCAACTTTTGCCAGTGCACAGTGACACTCATATCTGGTGTCACAGTAGATTGCAGTGAAATAAAACAACCCTTTTTTTACTGTAATCGATTGAATATCAGTAGCCTGCCTAAAGGCGTGTGTGTGAGGCCTATTGCATCTAGTCTGCCAACTTTTGCCAGTGCGCAGTGACACTCATATCTAGTGCCACCGTAGTGTGCAGTGAAATAAAACAACCCTTTTTTTACTGTAATCGATTGAATATCAGTAGCCTGCCTACAGGCTTGTGTGTGAGGCCTATTGCATCTAGTCTGCCAACTTTTGCCAGTGCCCAGTGACATTTATATCTAGTGCCACCATAGTGTGCAGTGAAATAAAACAACCCTTTTTTTACTGTAATCGATTGAATATCAGTAGCCTGCCTAAAGGCGTGTGTGTGAGGCCTATTGCATCTAGTCTGCCAACTTTTGCCAGTGCCCAGTGACACTCATATCTAGTGCCACCATAGTGTGCAGTGAAATAAAACAACCCTTTTTTTACTGTAATCGATTGAATATCAGTAGCCTGCCTAAAGGCGTGTGTGTGAGGCCTATTGCATCTAGTCTGCTAACTTTTGCAAGTGCACAGTGACACTCATATCTGGTGTTACAGTAGCTTGCAGTGAAATAAAACAACCCTTTTTTTACTGTAATCGATTGAATATCAGTAGCCTGCCTAAAGGCGTGTG
Source organism: Discoglossus pictus (assembly GCA_027410445.1). Lineage (NCBI taxonomy): Eukaryota > Metazoa > Chordata > Amphibia > Anura > Alytidae > Discoglossus > Discoglossus pictus. Next base: position 93,355,569 of record CM050169.1, read on the forward strand.
TGTGAGGCCTATTGCATCTAGTCTGCCAACTTTTGCCAGTGCACAGTGACACTCATATATGGTGTCACAGTAGCTTGCAGTGAAATAAAACAACCCTTTTTTTACTGTAATCGATTGAATATCAGTAGCCTGCCTAAAGGCGTGTGTGTGAGGCCTATTGCATCTAGTCTGCCAACTTTTGCCAGTGCCCAGTGACACTCATATCTAGTGCCACCATAGTGTGCAGTGAAATAAAACAACCCTTTTTTTACTGTAATCGATTAAATATCAGTAGCCTGCCTAAAGGCGTGTGTGTGAGGCCTATTGCATCTAGTCTGCTAACTTTTGCAAGTGCACAGTGACACTCATATCTGGTGTTACAGTAGCTTGCAGTGAAATAAAACAACCCTTTTTTTACTGTAATCAATTGAATATCAGTAGCCTGCCTAAAGGCGTGTGTGTGAGGCCTATTGCATCTAGTCTGCCAACTTTTGCCAGTGCACAGTGACACTCATATCTGGTGTCACAGTAGCTTGCAGTGAAATAAAACAACCCTTTTTTTACTGTAATCGATTGAATATCAGTAGCCTGCCTAAAGGCGTGTGTGTGAGGCCTATTGCATCTAGTCTGCCAACTTTTGCCAGTGCCCAGTGACACTCATATCTAGTGCCACCGTAGTGTGCAGTGAAATAAAACAACCCTTTTTTACTGTAATCAATTGAATATCAGTAGCCTGCCTACAGGCTTGTGTGTGAGGCCTATTGCATCTAGTCTGCCAACTTTTGCCAGTGCCCAGTGACATTTATATCTAGTGCCACCATAGTGTGCAGTGAAATAAAACAACCCTTTTTTTACTGTAATCGATTGAATATCAGTAGCCTGCTTAAAGGCTTATGTGTGAGGCCTATTGCATCTAGTCTGCTAACTTTTGCCAGTGCACAGTGACACTCATATCTAGTGCAACCGTAGTGTGCAGTGAAATAAAACAACCCTTTTTTTACTGTAACCATATAAATATCAGTTGCCTGCCTAAAGGTGTGTGTGTGAGGCCTATTGCATCTAGTCTGCTAACGTTTGCCAGTGCACAGTGACACTCATATCTAGTGCAACCGTAGCTTGCAGTGAAATAAAACAACCATTTTTTTACTGTAATCGATTGAATATCAGTAGCCTGCCTAAAGGCGTGTGTGTGAGGCCTATTGCATCTAGTCTGCTAACTTTTGCAAGTGCACAGTGACACTCATATCTGGTGTTACAGTAGCTTGCAGTGAAATAAAACAACCCTTTTTTTACTGTAATCGATTGAATATCAGTAGCCTGCCTAAAGGCGTGTGTGTGAGGCCTATTGCATCTAGTCTGCCAACTTTTGCCAGTGAACAGTGACACTCATATCTGGTGTCACAGTAGATTGCAGTGAAATAAAACAACCCTTTTTTTACTGTAATCGATTGAATATCAGTAGCCTGCCTAAAGGCGTGTGTGTGAGGCCTATTGCATCTAGTCTGCCAACTTTTGCCAGTGCGCAGTGACACTCATATCTAGTGCCACCGTAGTGTGCAGTGAAATAAAACAACCCTTTTTTACTGTAATCGATTGAATATCAGTAGCCTGCCTACAGGCTTGTGTGTGAGGCCTATTGCATCTAGTCTGCCAACTTTTGCCAGTGCCCAGTGACATTTATATCTAGTGCCACCATAGTGTGCAGTGAAATAAAACAACCCTTTTTTACTGTAATCGATTGAATATCAGTAGCCTGCCTAAAGGCGTGTGTGTGAGGCCTATTGCATCTAGTCTGCCAACTTTTGCCAGTGCCCAGTGACACTCATATCTAGTGCCACCATAGTGTGCAGTGAAATAAAACAACCCTTTTTTTACTGTAATCGATTGAATATCAGTAGCCTGCCTAAAGGCGTGTGTGTGAGGCCTATTGCATCTAGTCTGCTAACTTTTGCAAGTGCACAGTGACACTCATATCTGGTGTTACAGTAGCTTGCAGTGAAATAAAACAACCCTTTTTTTACTGTAATCGATTGAATATCAGTAGCCTGCCTAAAGGCGTGTGTGTGAGGCCTTTGCATCTAGTCTGCCAACTTTTGCCAGTGCACAGTGACACTCATATATGGTGTCACAGTAGCTTGCAGTGAAATAAAACAACCCTTTTTTTACTGTAATCGATTGAATATCAGTAGCCTGCCTAAAGGCGTGTGTGTGAGGCCTATTGCATCTAGTCTGCCAACTTTTGCCAGTGCCCAGTGACACTCATATCTAGTGCCACCATAGTGTGCAGTGAAATAAAACAACCCTTTTTTTACTATAATCGATTAAATATCAGTAGCCTGCCTAAAGGCGTGTGTGGGAGGCCTATTGCATCTAGTCTGCTAACTTTTGCAAGTGCACAGTGACACTCATATCTGGTGTTACAGTAGCTTGCAGTGAAATAAAACAACCCTTTTTTTACTGTAATCAATTGAATATCAGTAGCCTGCCTAAAGGCGTGTGTGTGAGGCCTATTGCATCTAGTCTGCCAACTTTTGCCAGTGCACAGTGACACTCATATCTGGTGTCACAGTAGCTTGCAGTGAAATAAAACAACCCTTTTTTTACTGTAATCGATTGAATATCAGTAGCCTGCCTAAAGGCGTGTGTGTGAGGCCTATTGCATCTAGTCTGCCAACTTTTGCCAGTGCGCAGTGACACTCATATCTAGTGCCACCGTAGTGTGCAGTGAAATAAAACAACCCTTTTTTACTGTAATCAATTGAATATCAGTAGCCTGCCTACAGGCTTGTGTGTGAGGCCTATTGCATCTAGTCTGCCAACTTTTGCCAGTGCCCAGTGACATTTATATCTAGTGCCACCATAGTGTGCAGTGAAATAAAACAACCCTTTTTTTACTGTAATCGATTGAATATCAGTAGCCTGCTTAAAGGCTTGTGTGTGAGGCCTATTGCATCTAGTCTGCTAACTTTTGCCAGTGCACAGTGACACTCATATCTAGTGCAACCGTAGTGTGCAGTGAAATAAAACAACCCTTTTTTTACTGTAACCATATAAATATCAGTTGCCTGCCTAAAGGTGTGTGTGTGAGGCCTATTGCATCTAGTCTGCTAACGTTTGCCAGTGCACAGTGACACTCATATCTAGTGCAACCGTAGCTTGCAGTGAAATAAAACAACCATTTTTTTACTGTAATCGATTGAATATCAGTAGCCTGCCCAAAGGCGTGTGTGTGAGGCCTATTGCATCTAGTCTGCTAACTTTTGCAAGTGCACAGTGACACTCATATCTGGTGTTACAGTAGCTTGCAGTGAAATAAAACAACCCTTTTTTTACTGTAATCGATTGAATATCAGTAGCCTGCCTAAAGGCGTGTGTGTGAGGCCTATTGCATCTAGTCTGCCAACTTTTGCCAGTGAACAGTGACACTCATATCTGGTGTCACAGTAGATTGCAGTGAAATAAAACAACCCTTTTTTTACTGTAATCGATTGAATATCAGTAGCCTGCCTAAAGGCGTGTGTGTGAGGCCTATTGCATCTAGTCTGCCAACTTTTGCCAGTGCGCAGTGACACTCATATCTAGTGCCACCGTAGTGTGCAGTGAAATAAAACAACCCTTTTTTACTGTAATCGATTGAATATCAGTAGCCTGCCTACAGGCTTGTGTGTGAGGCCTATTGCATCTAGTCTGCCAACTTTTGCCAGTGCCCAGTGACATTTATATCTAGTGCCACCATAGTGTGCAGTGAAATAAAACAACCCTTTTTTTACTGTAATCGATTGAATATCAGTAGCCTGCTTAAAGGCTTATGTGTGAGGCCTATTGCATCTAGTCTGCTAACTTTTGCCAGTGCACAGTGACACTCATATCTAGTGCAACCGTAGTGTGCAGTGAAATAAAACAACCCTTTTTTTACTGTAACCATATAAATATCAGTTGCCTGCCTAAAGGTGTGTTTGTGAGGCCTATTGCATCTAGTCTGCTAACGTTTGCCAGTGCACAGTGACACTCATATCTAGTGCAACCGTAGTGTGCAGTGAAATAAAACAACCCTTTTTTTACTTTAACCATATAAATATCAGTTGCCTGCCTAAAGGCGTGTGTGTGAGGCCTATTGCATCTAGTCTGCTAACTTTTGCAAGTGCACAGTGACACTCATATCTGTTGTCTCAGTAGCTTGCAGTGAAATAAAACAACCCTTTTTTTACTGTAATCGATTGAATATCAGTAGCCTGCCTAAAGGCGTGTGTGTGAGGCCTATTGCATCTAGTCTGCCAACTTTTGCCAGTGCCCAGTGACACTCATATCTAGTGCCACCATAGTGTGCAGTGAAATAAAACAACCCTTTTTTTACTGTAATCGATTGAATATCAGTAGCCTGCCTAAAGGCGTGTGTGTGAGGCCTATTGCATCTAGTCTGCTAACTTTTGCAAGTGCACAGTGACACTCATATCTGGTGTTACAGTAGCTTGCAGTGAAATAAAACAACCCTTTTTTTACTGTAATCGATTGAATATCAGTAGCCTGCCTAAAGGCGTGTGTGTGAGGCCTATTGCATCTAGTCTGCCAACTTTTGCCAGTGCACAGTGACACTCATATATGGTGTTACAGTAGCTTGCAGTGAAATAAAACAACCCTTTTTTTACTGTAATCGATTGAATATCAGTAGCCTGCCTAAAGGCGTGTGTGTGAGGCCTATTGCATCTAGTCTGCCAACTTTTGCCAGTGCCCAGTGACACTCATATCTAGTGCCACCATAGTGTGCAGTGAAATAAAACAACCCTTTTTTTACTGTAATCGATTGAATATCAGTAGCCTGCCTAAAGGCGTGTGTGTGAGGCCTATTGCATCTAGTCTGCTAACTTTTGCAAGTGCACAGTGACACTCATATCTGGTGTTACAGTAGCTTGCAGTGAAATAAAACAACCCTTTTTTTACTGTAATCGATTGAATATCAGTAGCCTGCCTAAAGGCGTGTGTGTGAGGCCTATTGCATCTAGTCTGCCAACTTTTGCCAGTGCGCAGTGACACTCATATCTAGTGCCACCGTAGTGTGCAGTGAAATAAAACAACCCTTTTTTACTGTAATCGATTGAATATCAGTAGCCTGCCTACAGGCTTGTGTGTGAGGCCTATTGCATCTAGTCTGCCAACTTTTGCCAGTGCCCAGTGACATTTATATCTAGTGCCACCATAGTGTGCAGTGAAATAAAACAACCCTTTTTTTACTGTAATCGATTGAATATCAGTAGCCTGCTTAAAGGCTTATGTGTGAGGCCTATTGCATCTAGTCTGCTAACTTTTGCCAGTGCACAGTGACACTCATATCTAGTGCCACCGTAGTGTGCAGTGAAATAAAACAACCCTTTTTTTTACTGTAACCATATAAATATCAGTTGCCTGCCTAAAGGTGTGTGTGTGAGGCCTATTGCATCTAGTCTGCTAACGTTTGCCAGTGCACAGTGACACTCATATCTAGTGCAACCGTAGTGTGCAGTGAAATAAAACAACCCTTTTTTTACTGTAACCATATAAATATCAGTTGCCTGCCTAAAGGCGTGTGTGTGAGGCCTATTGCATCTAGTCTGCTAACTTTTGCAAGTGCACAGTGACACTCATATCTGGTGTCACAGTAGCTTGCAGTAAAATAAAACAACCCTTTTTTTACTGTAATTGATTGAATATCAGTAGCCTGCCTAAAGGCGTGTGTGTGATGCCTATTGCATCTAGTCTGCCAACTTTTGCCAGTGCCCAGTGACACTCATATCTAGTGCCACCATAGTGTGCAGTGAAATAAAACAACCCTTTTTTTACTGTAATCGATTGAATATCAGTAGCCTGCCTAAAGGCGTGTGTGTGAGGCCTATTGCATCTAGTCTGCTAACTTTTGCAAGTGCACAGTGACACTCATATCTGGTGTTACAGTAGCTTGCAGTGAAATAAAACAACCCTTTTTTTACTGTAATCGATTGAATATCAGTAGCCTGCCTAAAGGCGTGTGTGTGAGGCCTATTGCATCTAGTCTGCCAACTTTTGCCAGTGCACAGTGACACTCATATATGGTGTCACAGTAGCTTTCAGTGAAATAAAACAACCCTTTTTTTACTGTAATCGATTGAATATCAGTAGCCTGCCTAAAGGCGTGTGTGTGAGGCCTATTGCATCTAGTTCCAACTTTTGCCAGTGCCCAGTGACACTCATATCTAGTGCCACCATAGTGTGCAGTGAAATAAAACAACCCTTTTTTTACTGTAATCGATTGAATATCAGTAGCCTGCCTAAAGGCGTGTGTGTGAGGCCTATTGCATCTAGTCTGCTAACTTTTGCAAGTGCACAGTGACACTCATATCTGGTGTTACAGTAGCTTGCAGTGAAATAAAACAATCCTTTTTTTACTGTAATCGATTGAATATCAGTAGCCTGCCTAAAGGCGTGTGTGTGAGGCCTATTGCATCTAGTCTGCCAACTTTTGCCAGTGCTCAGTGACACTCATATCTGGTGTCACAGTAGCTTGCAGTGAAATAAAACAATCCTTTTTTTACTGTAATCGATTGAATATCAGTAGCCTGCCTAACGGCGTGTGTGTGAGGCCTATTGCATTTAGTCTGCCAACTTTTGCCAGTGCGCAGTGACACTCATATCTAGTGCCACCGTAATGTGCATTGAAATAAAACAACCCTTTTTTTACTGTAATCGATTGAATATCAGTAGCCTGCCTACAGGCGTGTGTGTGAGGCCTATTGCATCTAGTCTGCCAACTTTTGCCAGTGCCCAGTGACATTTATATCTAGTGCCACCATAGTGTGCAGTGAAATAAAACAACCCTTTTTTTTCTGTAATCGATTGAATATCAGTAGCCTGCTTAAAGGCTTGTGTGTGAGGCCTATTGCATCTAGTCTGCTAACTTTTGTCAGTGCACAGTGACACTCATATCTGGTGTCACAGTAGCTTGCACGCATACTACCACTAATCGTAAAAAAAATGACAGGCAGAGGCAGGCTACCCGCAGGGGCCGTTGTGGTCGTGGTGCTGTGATTCACTTTGGCCCTAGAATAATGCCCAGTTTTCACAGGCAACGTGCCCTGAACTTGAACAGTTCTGAGGACATGGTTGACTGGCTAACACAGGACACCCAATCTTCTACAGCTTCCGCTCGGAACCTAGACGCACCATCCTCCTCCAGCTTAGCTTCGGGCACCTCTCCAGTTACCACTCGCCCGCCTGCCGCCACCACCAACACTAGCACCACAGCCGCTTCACTTGATCCGTCAGCAGAGTTATTTACAGATCCGTTGGAAGAAATGAGTGATGCACAAACATTATTGCCAGAGGATGTAGATAACAGGGATATGTCCCAGTCAGGCAGCATTACACTCATGGACGTACGGTCTGATGATGATGATGATGATGTTGTACCCGGTGCTGCTTCCTTTGTTGAGTTGTCAGATACAAGTGAAGCGGTTGATGATGACGATGCGTCCGTGGATGTCATGTGGGTGCTCGCTATAAGAGAAGAAGAACAGGAGGAAAGTTCAGATGGGGAGACAGAGAGGAGGAGGAAACGAGTTGGAAGCAGCGGGAGGTCATCGAAAGTAGCTAGTGGCACAGTCAGACAGCATGCATCGGCACCCGGGGTCAGCCAGACAGCACGCCAGTCAACGCATGCTTTTGCCACCACCAGAATGCCGTCATTGCAGAGCTCAGCAGTGTGACAATTTTTTCGTGTGTCTGCCTGTGACAACAGTGATGCCATTTGCAACCTGTGCGAAAAGAAACTGAGTCGTGAGAAGTCCAACACCCACCTAGGTACAACTTCTTTGCGAAGGCACATGATGTCACATCACAAACGCCTATGGGATCAACACATCAGTACAAGAAGCACACAAAGTCAAAGCCGCCATCCTCCTCCTGGTCCAGCTTCTTCAGCCACGTCAACCACTGCTGCCCTGCTTGCCCCCTCTCAACCATCCGTCACTCCGTGTCTCGCCCTGAGCAGTCCCTGCTCATCTGCCCACAGTCAGGTGTCTGTCAAGGACATGTTTGAGCGTAAGAAGCCAATGTCACAAAGTCACCCCCTTGCCCGGCAACTGACAGCTGGCTTGTCTGAACTCTTAGCCCGCCAGCTTTTACCATACAAGCTAATGGAGTCTGAGGCGTTCAAAAAATTTGTAGCTATTGGGACACCGCAGTCGAAGGTACCCGGCCGAAATTTCTTTGCACAAAAGGCAATCCCCAACCTGTACTCGATTGTGCAAAAGGAAGTTATGGCATCACTGGCACACAGTGTTGGGGCAAGGGTCCATCTGACCACGGATACCTGGTCTGCAAACATGGTCAGGGCAGGTATATCACCTACACTGCGCATTGGGTAAACCTGGTGACGGCTGCCAAGCATGGAATACTTGGCTCTGCAGAGGAGTTGGTGACATCGCCACTACTTGCAGGCAGGCCTGCTGCCACCTCCTCTACTCCTCCTACTCCATCCTCTTCCATAACCTCCTCGGCTGAGTCCTCTTCTGCTGCTGCTATGTCTTGCTCCACATCAACGGCACCCCCCCAGCTCCACAGGTACTATTCCACATCCCGGATACGGCAGTGTCACGCCGTCTTGGGGTTGACTTCCCTGAAAGCAGAGAGTCACACTGGACCAGAACTCCTGTCCGCCCTGAACGCACAGGTGGATCAGTGGCTGACTCCGCACCAACTGGAGATCGGCAAAGTGGTTTGTGACAACGGAAGAAATTTGTTGGCGGCATTGAATTTGGGCAAGTTGACACATGTGCCGTGCATGACACATACATAGTTACATAGTTACATAGTATTTAAGGTTGAAAAAAGACTTTCAGTCCATCAAGTTCAACCTTTTAAGATCTCCTCTGATCTGCAATATGCAGATTAACTATTAATTCATTAGTTGTTAATTAATTATTAATCAATTATTTAATGTTTTTTCTTTTTTTTTTATTATTATTATTAATTAGTCCAGAGGAAGGCAAATAGAAAAAAAATAATACATGCTAATATTTTATTTGCCTTTGCAGCTGCTGCTTGGCTTTGAGCACTGTTACCTAGGTGGTTGTCCACAAGCACTCCCAAATCCCTTTCAATATCTGATACACCTAGATTTGCTCCATTAAGATTATAAATTGCATGGCTATTTTTCCTTCCCAGATGCATAACCTTACATTTATTCGTATTAAATCTCATCTGCCATTTAGATACCCATTGCTCAATTTTATTTAAATCCCCTTGGAGGGAAAGCACATCATTTTCTGATTTAATTACCTTGCACAACTTTGTGTCATCAGCGAAAATGGAGACCCCACACTCCAATCCTACCTTTAAGTCATTAATAAATATGTTAAAAAGGAGAGGACTTAATACTGAACCCTGAGGAACCCCACTTACCACATTAGTCCAATCGGAGTATGTTCCATTTACAACAACCCTTTGCTTCCTGTCTTTTAGCCAGCTCTCAATCCATGAGCAGATATTTACTGCAATTCCTGTATCCCTTAGTTTGCCAAATAGTCTCCCATGTGGCACTGTATCAAAAGCCTTTGCAAAATCCAAAAAGACTACATCCACTGAGTTGCCTTGATCCAGGTTCCTACTAACCTCCTCATAGAAACTAATTAGATTTGTTTGACATGACCTATCCCTCATAAATCCATGTTGACTCCTACTTATAAGCCTGTTCAAATAGACATATTCTTGTATATTATCCCTTATTAACCCTTCTAAAAGCTTCCCCACTACAGAAGTGAGGCTCACTGGTCTAAAATTCAACGGATTTGCTCTTGCTCCCTTTTTATTTATAGGTATCACATCAGCTTTTCTCCAGTCATCTGGTAGAGACCCTGTGTTGAGTAAATCTTGAAAAATTAAATATAATGGTTTGGCTATTACAAAACCCAGTTCCCTTAGTACCCTTGGATGTATTCCATCAGGACCCGGGGCTTTATTAACATTTATTTTTTCAGACCTCTTTTGGATTACTTCCTGTGTTAACCAATTATTTGGTAAAGGTAGTGCAGTCCCATTATGTTGCAGTGTCCCAACCACTGGTTTCTCCCTTGTGTATACCGAAGAAAATAATCTATTTAGCTCATCTGCCTTTTCCTGGTCATTCATTTTCAGACAGCCAGTTTCACATTCTAATGTTCCTATAGCTTCCTTCCTCGCCTTCTTCCCATTAATATACTTAAAAAATATTTTAGGGTTAGTCTTACTCTCTTTTGCAATTCATTTTTCATTTTCTATTTTAGCCAGTCTAATCGCGCTTTTGCAAGCATTGTTGATTTCCTTGTATTCCCGTAAAGCAGTCTCTGTCCCCTCTTGTTTGTATAATTTAAAAGCTTGTTTTTTACTCCGTAACTTGATCTTTAAATCATTGTTAAGCCACATGGGTTGTGATTTACTCCTTTTACTTTTATTCCCACACGGTATATGCCGATGTGTATGTATATTTAGTAATTTAGGATTTAAATGTTGTCCATTTATGTTCAGTGTTTTTACCTATCAGTTCTCTGTCCCATTCTATAATTTGTATTGCTGCCCTTAGACGTTAAAATCTGCACTTTTAAAATTAAGAGTTTTTGTTGGCCCCTTAAAATGTTGTTTTTTTAATTCAATCTCAAATGAGACTGTGTTGTGATCACTGTTTCCCAAAGGTTGCCCTATTTCAACATTTGATACAATATCAATATTATTTGTAATGAGTAAATCTAAGATAGCTTCATTTCTAGTAGGCTCCTGTATAACCTGGGCCAGATAATGATCCCTGAGTGTACTCAAGAACCTGCTCCCCTTAGCTGAACTGCTGGTCTCATTTATCCAGTTTATTTCAGGGTAATTAAAATCTCCCATTATTAGAACTTGCCCGTGCTTTGCTGCATTTCCAATCTGTAACAATAATTGTATTTCCTCACTTTCAGCTATATTTGGGGGTTTATAGCATACTCCTACTAATATTCTTTTGGAATTTGCTGCTCCGCTATTTAACTCTACCCAAAAACATTCAACTTTATCAATAGGTCCACCATAAATATCTTCTCTGACTATAGCCTTAAATTCAGGCTTAACAAACAGACAAATCCCTCTTCCTCGTTTACCATTGCCTCTATCTTTCCTAAATAGGTTATAACCATCCAGATTAACAGTCCAGTCATGAGATTCATCCCACCACGTTTCGGTAATGCCTATTAAATCCCATTTTTCATTAATTGCTAATAATTCTAACTCTCCCATTTTTCCTGGCAAGCTTCTGGCATTAGCAAGCATACATCTTATGTTATGAGTCTGTAGTTCTGAAGTGCGTGCCACTGAACTTGAATTACTTAGTACTACCTCCCTATTGACTATACTACCCCTCCCCCCATCTCCTCCCCTATGAGTTGTTAATTCATCCCTTATACCCTCTACACTTTCTACCCCATTACTTATAACTAGTCCCTCCCCCCACCTACTAGTTTAAAAACTCCTCTAGCCTTTCTACCATCCTATTCCCTAGTACAAAAGCTCCCTCATCATTAAGGTGCAATCCATCCCTACTGTAGAGATTGTACCGAAGTAAGAAGTCAGCCCAGTGCTCTAAAAAGCCAAACCCCTCCTTGGTGCACCACATCTTTAGCCACGCATTAACATCCCTAATCTCCTTCTGCCTCCCTGGGCTAGCACGTGGCACTGGTAGTATCTCAGAAAATACTACCTTGAAGGTCCTTGCCTTCAGCTTATTACCTAGTTCTCTAAAATCATTCTTTAGGACACTCCATCTTCCACTAACTTTGTCATTGGTACCAATATGTACCAAGACCGCCGGTTCATTTCCAGCCCCTCCCAAACATTTGTCTACCCGATCCACAGCATGACTAACCCGAGCACCCGGGAGACAGCAAACTGTTCGATTGCTGGGATCTGGGTGACAAATCACCCTGTCTACCTTCCTAATAATAGAGTCCCCTACAACCAAAACCTGTCTGTTGTTCTGCCTATTCTGCCCTCCCTCTCCTCTAGTAGAGCTGTTCGCCCGGCTGTTAGAGGGAACAGCTCTATCTGGCATTGCCATTCCTGAATGGACATCCCCAACAGTTTCACTCAATCTGACAAATCTGTTGGTGTTTGCCAACTCAGAACTGGCCTGCCTCCTCCTGTTCCCCCTGCTTCCCCTTGTAACTGTAACCCAGATGCCTCCCTGGACATCCTCACTAGCCCCAGGTCCACCCTCCATGCTCGGCCCAGCTAAACTGTGCTCAGTGAGCACCAACCCCCTTTCAAGTGGAGCAATATCACTAAGTGCTGCAATTCTCCTCTCCAGATCTCCAATTTGAGCTTCCAGAGAGGCAACATGCTCACACCTCTCACAGAGGTATGGATCATCTGTTCCAGTATTGCATACATATGACAGGATGTACACTGAATAAGGTTGCTACTGGACTGACTCATAATTATTATTATTGTCTACGAAATTTCAGTGGGAAAAATAAAGAATATAAAATAATATATTTATATAAAGTTTTCCTCCTTTGCACTATAAATCTGCCCTCCTTTTTCTTTGAAGGCCCTCCTTTTATTTAAACTCCTAGGCTTTTACTAGAATTGTACTTGATACTGAAAATGTTCGCAAGCTCACAATTCCCCTTCTCCGGATTATATTAACTTCTGCCTTCTCGCCTGGGCACAATTAGTGCACTCTGCAATTTATCAGCCTTTTTTGTAAGGTAAATCCACTTGTAAACAGGCCCCAAACCAGCTCACAAATCTTTTATACAAGTTTAACAGTCAAGCCACACCCCTCTCACCTGGGCACAATTAGTGCACTCTGCAGTTTATCAACCTTTACTTTTTAAGGTAAATCCACTTGTAAACAGACCCCAAACCAGCTCACAAACCTTTTATACAAGTTTAAAAGTCAAGCCACACCCCTCTCACCTGGGCACAATTAGTGCACTCTGCAGTTTATCAGCCTTTACTTTTTAAGGTAAATCCACTTGTAAACAGACCCCAAACCAGCTCACAAACCTTTTATACAAGTTTAACAGTCAAGCCACACCCCTCTCACCTGGGCACAATTAGTGCACTCTGCAGTTTATCAGCATTTACTTTTTAAGGTAAATCCACTTGTAAACAGACCCCAAACCAGCTCACAAACCTTTTATACAAGTTTAACAGTCAAGCCACACCCCTCTCACCTGGGCACAATTAGTGCACTCTGCAGTTTATCAGCCTTTACTTTTTAAGGTAAATCCACTGGTAAACAGACCCCAAACCAGCTCACAAAACTTTTACACAAGTTTAACAGTCAAGCCACACCCCTCTCACCTGGGCACAATTAGTGCACTCTGCAGTTTATCAGCATTTACTTTTTAAGGTAAATCCACTTGTAAACAGACCCCAAACCAGCTCACAAACCTTTTATACAAGTTTAACAGTCAAGCCACACCCCTCTCACCTGGGCACAATTAGTGCACTCTGCAGTTTATCAGCCTTTTCTTTTTAAGGTAAATCCACTTATAAACAGGCCCCAAACCAGCTCACAAATCTTTTATACAAGTTTAACAGTCAAGCCACACCCCTCTCACCTGGGCACAATTAGTGCACTCTGCAGTTTATCAGCCTTTACTTTTTAAGGTAAATCCACTTGTAAACAGACCCCAAACCAGCTCACAAACCTTTTATACAAGTTTAACAGTCAAGCCACACCCCTCTCACCTGGGCACAATTAGTGCACTCTGCAGTTTATCAGCCTTTACTTTTTAAGGTAAATCCACTTGTAAACAGCACATGTGTGTAATCTGATTGTACAACGGTTTGTGAATAAGAATCCAGGCTTACAGGACGTCCTGAAGCAGGCCAGGAAGGTGTGTGCCCATTTCAGGCGTTCCTACACGGCCATGGCGCACTTTACAGATATCCAGCGGCGAAACAACATGCCAGTGAGGCGCTTGATTTTAGACAGCCCGACACGTTGGAATTCAACACTCCTAATGTTTGACCACCTGCTCCAACAAGAAAAGGCTGTTAACGAGTATTTGTATGACCGGGGTGCTAAGACAGCCTCTGCGGAGCTGTGGATTTTCTTGCCACGTTACTGGACGCTCATGCGCAATGCCTGTAGGCTCATGCGTCCTTTTGAGGAGGTGACAAACCTTGTCAGTCGCACCAAAGGCACCATCAGCGACATCATACCATTTGTTTTCTTCCTGCAGTGTGCCCTGCGAAGAGTGCTGGATCAGGCCGTAGATGAGCGTGAAGAGAAAGAGGAAGAGTTGTGGTCACCATCACCGCCAGAAACAACCTTATCAGCATCGCTTGCTGGACCTGCGGCAACGCTGGAAGAGGATTGTGAGGAAGAGGAGTCAGAGGAGGAATGTGGCTTTGAGGAGGAGGAGGAAGACCAACCACAACAGGCATCCCAGGGTGCTCGTTGTCACCTATCTGGTACCAGTGGTGTTGTACGTGGCTGGGGGGAAGAACATACCTTCAGTGAGATCACTGAGGATGAGGAACGGGACATGACTAGCTCGGCATCCAACCTTGTGCAAATGGGGTCTTTCATGCTGTCGGGGGACCCTCGTATAAAAAGGATGAAGGAGAACGACCTGTACTGGGTGTCCACGCTACTAGACCCCCGGTATAAGCAGAAAGTGCCTGAAATGTTGCCGAATTACCACAAGTCGGAAAGGATGCAGCACTACCAAAAGAAATTAAAAAGTATGCTTTACACAGCGTTTAAGAGTGATGTCACAGCACAAAGGCAATCTATCAGCGGAAGAGGTGAACCTAATCCTCCTCCTCCCACGACCACGCCGGCAAGGAGAAGACGCTTTACAGACGTGTTGTTGATGGAGGACATGCAGAGATTTTTAAGTCCTATGCATTGCCACAGCCCTTCTGGGTCCACCCTCAGAGAACGACTTGACCGTCAGGTAACAGACTACCTCGCCTTAACTACAGATATCGACACTATGAGGAGCGATGGACCCCTTGACTACTGGGTGTGCACGCTTGCCCTGTGGCCTGAGCTATCCCAATTTGCCATAGAACTTCTGTCCTGCCCCGCTTCAAGTGTCCTGTCAGAAAGGACCTTCAGTGCAGCAGGAGGTTTTGTCACTGATAAGAGAAGTCGCCTAGGTCAAAAAAGTCTAGATTACCTCACCTTTATTAAGATGAATGAGGGATGGATCCCGAAGGGACTGACAGTGGGCGATACATTCGATTAAAAAAGGCCTGATAGATGAGCTGCCTTGAGCTAATAATGGTCCACACGCTGCTGTATTTTATCCCTGAATGCCGGATGACTTGCGTGACTTATCCGCCACCAACTAGGGTTCCAGACACAATGTTTTAGGGCACTTTCTGCCTGGCAAACTAACATAAATTTTTCTGATCACTGCAACAATACCTAATTTTTGCATTTAAATTATTTTATTTTAGAAGGCGTACAGCATGTAATGAAAAATAAAGCATTTTTGAACAGTCTTGCATAACAGTTGTGCAAAAATACATATTTACAATAGAGACATTTTGTGAGAGTTAGCTGGCTATTCCTTCTTATTTTTACTTTTTAGGTTAATAATTTTTCTTATTTTTTACTGTGATTCCAATTTAAGAGATACCTAAAACATGGTAAAACAGACATTAGTAAAGAGTATATCTGCAGGGAACACCAAAGTCCTATTAGCTATCATCCCTCCAGCAGTATTAGCTTATTTACAATATCTAACCTGGGCAATCACCCTTGGGTTACCCTAGGGCAGGCTTCAGTAAGCGATCTCTCCTTTCCTGGGATGATTTTGCCGCCGGTTGCCCCTGAAGGGTCTCCAGGGCTCCCCCACTCCGGTCCTTCCCCCAGTGTCGCTTCAACCAGTAACAAATGTTTTATATTTGTAAAGCGACCCAATTATCCCCCTTGATAGAGGTTTATCTTTACAAATTTTGGAGAACCAATTTAATAATGTATTCCCTGTTAAGTAAGGTACATGTCAATGTGTTTCCTGTAGGGATGTACAGTGCATGACAATGTGTTCCCTTTTCATTAAGGTACATGTCAATGTGTTCCATATAGAGATGTACAGTGCATGGCAATGCGTTCCCTGTTAAGTAAAGTACATGTCAATGTGTTCCCTGTAGGGATGTACAGTGCATGACAATGTGTTCCCTTTAAATTAAGGTACATGTCAATGTGTTCCATGTAGAGATGTACAGTGCATGGCAATGTGTTCCCTGTTAAGTAAGGTACATGTCAATGTGTTCCCTGTAGGGATGTACAGTGCATGACAATGTGTTCTCTGTAGGGATGTACAGTGCATAACAATGTGTTCCTTTTTAATTAAGGTATATGTCAATGTGTTCCATGTAGAGATGTACAGTGCATGACAATGTGTTCCATGTAGGGATGTACAGTGCATGACAATGTGTTCCCTGTAGGGATGTACAGTGCATAACAATGTGTTCCCTTTTTTTATTAAGGTACATGTCAATGTGTTCCATGTAGAGATGTACAGTGCATGACAATGTGTTCCATGTAGGGATGTACAGTGCATGACAATGTGTTCCATGTAGAGATGTACAGTGCATGACAATGTGTTCCCTTTTACGTAAAATACATGTCAATGTGTTCATCCTATAAAATGAAAAACAGACAATTTATGGAAACTCTCTGGATGATGCTGTTAAAGGACCACTGGACAATAGAAAAAAAAATACAATCTTTGATCAAGAGCATAATCAAGCCAAAACAGTCTGTGTTTTAATTATAAATGTTTTTTGAATTTGCTGGACCCTGGAGGCATCCATGATACATTGGCGGAATTTATGTGTGTGAGAGATATGTATTTGCATCAATTAATAAAAACTTCTTACTTATGTGCCAGTGAGAGGGAAGGGGTGTTTAGACAAAATGTCAAACTTATCCAGTTGTCCAGTTATCAAACAGAGCCTCTGGATTTCTGCCCTTCCTCCTCCCTGCACTGAGAAATAAGAAAAACACACCCTCATGATCCAGGTTTTAGGATGTGATGTAACAAGCACAAAAAGCCCTGTTTTAAGAACTACACTAAATAAGCAACATGGTTTTACAGTGTAACAGTGTCTAATTTATTAGTTTTACATACAATTATGCGGCAGTGGAATCCACCATATCAGCTTCCAGAGATCAAGTTCCTAAGGTGGGAGGAAACTTTGAATGCACAGGAAGTTTCTATATGCACAATATATAGAGTGCAATAACTAAACTTAATAGCAATAATAAATAAAAAAATAAACAAAACTATAAAAAAAAAAAAGAATAAAGCAAAAATAAATAAAATAAAAAAAAGTAGAATATTAACTTCTATACCCTATTATTAATTCATTGTGCAAACAGAGACTTCACGCACATTCAAAGTTTTCTCCAGCATAATTGCTTATAAAATGTAATGAATTAGAGGCTGTATTATTTATTTTACATTCTAAAATAATATTGACTTTGGCTGAATGTCTTAGGGGTGGGTGCATGGACGGTTCGTTGGGGACCACTAATCCAGCTTTATTTATGTAATTTATATCTACCCAGGGCTTTTATCCCCCTCTCACAGAGCGTTATTGTGTGATGTTCCTCCCGATCCAGTATAATATAATTACTGCCGGGATTTGGTGTTTAGCTGACAGCTTCGACATAAAAGTCTGAACTGGCGCCCTGGTATCTACACAGACTGCCGGATGGAGAGATGCTGCGCGGTAACTGCCACATAAACTGCACAAATAGCTATTGGCTTCAGAGAATTGACATCTTAAAGAGAGTGACAGAGCCGGCTCATTGTCATTATATGTCGTGTCGGAGCTGCTTTTTATCTTGCTCCAAGCTAGAATCTAGAATCTTCCCTGTCAGTAGATTTGTGGCACAGTCTGATCTCTGCCAGTCTGTGCCCCCTGTTACATTCTGTGATGGTGTATACAGACCCATCACTGGTGTTAAGAGGTAGTCAGTGCAGAGGGGGTGGGGGGGGTTGGTAAGGGTGAGAAACTATCCATCAGGTTCCACCTTTGCTGAACACACCCTTTCCCTGTCAAACCATGAACTAATTAGGCCCTCTGCTTTAATTAAAGAGCTGAGGCTCAGACAGGCCATTGTAGTCTCAGACAGGCCATTGTAGGCTCAGACAGGCCATTGTAGTCTGAGACAAGCCAGTGTAATCTCAGTCAGAGTTGTGATAGGCCTATGATAAGCTATTTTGTGTTATAAAATGCTGTAATAATGTATCACTGACAACGAAAGTTAGTTAATTAAGAAGGATTTGAATATTCATACCTGAAGAAATTTGTTTATTAGAACAAACAGACTTACACTGTTACAGTGGCCCTTCATAGAAAAGTCTCCAAATAAAAAATTGTGTCCATACATCACCTGCCTGAGAGTGTGTTCAGATTTCTCAAGTTGAAAAAAGAGAAGCATAAAGTGAAGTGTGCAGCTTGTCTGAAGCTGTAAAAAGATAGCGAGAGATAGCAGCTTGCAACTGATGATTGCTTGGAACAGAGTGTAGATCTGGAGATCTTAAGAATACATGCAAGGGATTATGAACAAACTACTGTCTAGTTATACCCAAGTTTAGCTTGCATGGGGGTTGGACAGTAAGGGAGCTGTCTATCAGTAAAGGTAGAAGCTGCCTTGTGTCTACTCCACACCATACTTGGTACTTCCTTTGACAAACCAGTGTTGGGCTCACCAGTCATTATCACTACACTGATGCTGGTGTGACTTCTGGGGAGGAAAGTTATGGCAATCTGGACAAGCTATTAAAATGTAAAACTATTACATTATAAACAAAGGTCTGCATAGTTAGAACTATGGTATTCCCCAGTAGTACCATATAAATGTGAGAGCTGAACCATAAAGTAGGCTGAGCGCTGCAGAATTGACGCTTTTGAATTGTGGTGTTGGAGAAAACTGCTTAGTGTCCCTTGGAATGCAAGAAGATCAAATAAATCAGTACTACAGGAAATTAAGCCAAATTGTTCACTGGAAAGTTTGATCATGTGGTTAAACTTCAAAAATGTTGGCCATATCATGAGAAGACAGGATTCACTAGATGCTGAGAAGATTGAAGGCACACGGAAAAGGGGACAGCAGAGACAGAGATGTATAGATGAGGTGATTAAAGTAATG
This sequence comes from Discoglossus pictus, assembly GCA_027410445.1. Classification (NCBI taxonomy): domain Eukaryota; kingdom Metazoa; phylum Chordata; class Amphibia; order Anura; family Alytidae; genus Discoglossus; species Discoglossus pictus. Next base: position 93,374,692 of record CM050169.1, read on the forward strand.
AACATGAGCTTTATGGAGCTCAGAGGGGCAGTGTCCATAAGGTCACAGAGAGTCGGACACCACTGAACGGCTAAACAACAAACATGGATAGATTTCCTGGGAGAATAAAAACATTTCAGGTATTCAGTATATCCATTTCAGGTTCTCTAGCTGATCCCAAACAAGCAAAACAAAAGAAGTTATGTATCTTAAATTTGTATTCCTGTAGTACTGAATTATAGACTAACCAGACTGTTTTCGACTCTTCACCTGATCAGACCCCTTGTTCTTCGGCCATAACAATCCTTGTCTGCTGCCGTGCTCCATCCCTGTTTGCTGTTTGACAGCATCATTGTATGCGGCCAGTGTGTTCCCACAGGATTGCTTATCAATGTATACTTTGTATAACACTCCAAAATCAGACCACCCACAAGCATTTTTTTGTGGCTCTCTACTGATGCCCAAAATTATAATGCTTCATGTCCCGCCAATCAGTAGATCTGTCAGTGTGCCAGACATTATGCACTATGGGACACATTCATTTGCAAGCCTGGAGCTTACGCCATATGTCTGTGGGCTTGAAATTTGCTACAATAACAGAGCGATTCAATTGAACAAGCCCGCAAGTTACGGGCCGTAAGCCAAACCTTAAACCTTATGTGGCATTTCAGTGATCATGATCAATAAAGCAAGACTGTAACTACCTATTTAGAAACAGCCAATACGGGTGTGAAAACATTTGCGGGCTTGAGGAATTGTAGCAATTGAATAGTAATTTGCAATTGTAACTCTCGCGGACGTGAAAATTCAAAGGCTTAGATGGGGTGTAAATTATGGTTGTAACAACCGCGGGGATTTTCGGCCCGTAACCCGTCGATCAGTTGCACCTCGCAAAAAGATGCCAATTGAATCGCAAATTAGTAACTATATAACACACAATGCACAAATAATGCACAAAATTACTGTCACTATAGTTGTGAAACAATAGGGTTTAGTTTGTGCATTTAATAACTGATTAGCAATAAAATCAATGTTTGAAGGCAATAAATTCAATGTAGCGTTCAAAACTTACATTTGATCTCGGCATTGCAGATGACTGCAGATGTTCTTCTCTCCACTCTATTAGGTTATATTAGGTCTGTCCAGGAAGCAGACTGGTGTAGGTTGACCTACAGTGGGGAAGGAGGTAAAGTCTCCTACCAGCGCAAGTCGACTGGCTTGTCCCATTGGACATCTTATAGTGAGCAGAGAGAACAGATCTGTAACCATAAAGCACAAATGTAAGTTTTTAAAACTACAATGCTTTTTTCTTCACATACTGCTGTAGGTATGGATCATTTACTAAATAAACACATTTAACAGTAATTAATAAAGTCCCAAACTCTAAACTTCAATTTTAACTTTAAAAGTCACATTGCCTTTTTATTAATATATATTATATACTAGCGACTTGCCCGTCAAAAATGACGGGGCAATAAAATGTGAAGCCATGGGAATGCTGTTTGACACACAATGTCAAGGCTTTTGTACTCTGAGGACCTTCGGCGCTCACAGCGAGCCTCTCCTCTCGTGTACTTTTGCTCCTCTGAGCACCTTCGTCACTCATCAGAAATAGAGATATATATTTATATATATTTAGTTAACTAAAAATGAATGAATTAGTTCTTGAATAAATTAATATACGTTACCTATTTGTAATTAATATATCCAGCAATCAATAGCCTGAAGAGATAACAATCTGTTTCTATTTTCCGGCAGCATACAATGTACAGTTTGAGTGTTGTTGCCCTAATGCTAAAGTGTAATGAATGTCCCAGCTGTGCATTAGAATAAGCCTTTGGTTTAGTTGTGTAAAGCGGCATTGTAAATTCTTAATGTTATTAATGTGTTACGCGGCTTGTGAGCATTTTCCCCCATTTGTAATAGTTTATTTTGTAGTTCGTACGTTCCTGTGTGAAAGTGCTATGCGTTTGGCAGTGTTTTGCACGGTCCAGGGTTGTGTAGCCTCGTTTTCATTTTTTTGGGTGGCCATTTTTTTTCTTGCTTAGGCAATTTTCGAGTGGCAAAACTCATCCAAATCGCCTTAAACTTCGCGCTCCACCTCACTCCCAGATGTCCTGGCTGTTCCGCCGTGCTGTGTGTGATGTTTTTTGTGTTTTTGGGGATTTTCATGGTTCGGACGTTAACCTCGCTCATTGCCTTTGTACTGCAAGTTTTAGTGCCTTAACAGCTAGCCGAGGCTGCTCATCGACTAAGTGCTACGCGTTAACGGCTTGCCTCACTTCGCAAGGCTTGCATCGATGAGCTCCTTCATTGTTCATCGCCTAAGTGCTACGCGTTAACAGCTCGCCTCGCTTTTCGAGGCTCACAAGCGCTCTCTCGCCTAACTCGTACGCACCACGCAAAGCGTGACGACGTCTCATAGTTTGACAACTATTATATGTGATTCTGATTTTATTATTGCTTGGAATAGGAAATAAAAAAATACTTTTATTAATTCATTTAAAAAAATCTAAACCATGAATAAAAACAAAATGATGACGTCAGTGAGTCTGGCGAGACCTGTATCGGTATTTGAGTTTTCAGAAGTAGTGGAGTGCCTTACTCCTAAGCCATATTGCAGGGGTCTTTTTATGTCTGGACATCTGGACAATTGAGCCAACAAGTTATGATCATTATTCAGTCAACATATTAGGGACCCAGATAGAGTTTGGGGTATGCCAATAGGACAGACTTCCAGGTAGGAGAAACCATTTGAGGTTCACAGTAAGTTAGCAGTTATTACACTATCCTTTAGTCCACTGGTGACCAATCAATGCAGTGAGATAAGGCACCTTCCACTACATGTTTTTTTTTATGCATGGTTAGGTATTTATTTTCGATTCCTTGGTAATCCAGTGGTTAGGATTCTGTGCTTTCACCGATGCATCCTATGTTCTATTTCAGTCAGGGGAACCAAGAGGTCACACCTCCCTGAAGCCAAGCAGGATTGGGCCTGGTCAGTACTTGTATATAAGACCACCTAGGAATACCACGGGCTGTAGGCTGTGGTCCACTTGAGAAGGAACTGGCAACCCACTCCAGTATCTCTGTCATGAAAACCAAGTGGATCAGTATGGTGTGTTGTGGTCCATGAGGTTACAGAGAGACACGACTAATCGACACAAACACAGGTTATTTCAAATGAATTAATAAATATTATTTTTTATTTCCTATTCCAAACGATATTATTTTGTCATAGGTGTTACCCACCCAGGAAATAAGTATTCTATTTCTATTAAAATTCTGATTTTACTGCTAATCAATTATTAAACAAATAAATTAAACCAAGCTGCACAGTGATCCTTTAAATTATAATATGCCTTTTTCAATCTCATTTTTCTTCCAGAAATGATAAGTTACAGCAAATTAATTTTCTATAATGATTTAACATGATTTCTAGGTATATGCAGACAAGGTGACCTGGCCTTACACCTACGTCTGTGTCTTTGGGACATATAAATCCTCCTTTATTGCCATCATTTAACAGCGCACAAGGCTTCTGAGTTGTGTTACAAATTAAAATTTTATTTCCCCCTTCACAATGTATTAATGTGTGATTTCCCCCCTGTTGATACAGAATGAAAGACTTACTGCTGGGATTTTATATTTGCTGACAGCTTCAACATAGAAGACTGAACTCCTGCCCTGAAATCTGTATGTATTGCTGCACCGAGAGATGTAACAGCCTCTCCATGACTTCATCACAGCATAAAGAGCGTTCAGCTTCATATAATTGTTTCCCAACTGACATCTTAGGAAAAAAATAAAAAATATAAAATAAATTGAAAAGTCTTGTCTTTCTTTTTCTACTTAAACACCTTAGTTCATTAGTTTGTGAAGTATTTGTTGTTTTTAAGTCATTCAGTCATGTCCGACTCTCCGTGACCGTATGAACCCTAGCATGCCATGCAAATCTATTGTTATGTCTCTGGTTGCGCTTATCAATATGGTTTTCTTGGCAAAGATAGTTGCTAGTTCTTTCACCAGTAGATGTCCGAAGTCTCAGCTATCACCTGCCTGTCTTGGGTGACTCTACATGGTATAGCTCACAGCTTCATTGAGGTACACAAGCCCCTCCACCATGACAATGTAGTGATCCAGTTGTGAAGTATATAACCAGCTTATGACCTTAGCAATACCATTGTGCAGGTAGAAGTTTCTAGTGAATTCAAGGTCTTCTCCTACCAAAGGATGAAGATCACAGGAAACAAAAATAGTTGACTTTCATATAAAAAGGTAAAAATTTTGAGGTTATGTTATTTTTTTATATATTCTGAAAACATACAACTATTTAAAAAAATTCTTCAAAACTGTATATTTTAAATATTTGACTATAGCGGTTGTTTCACCCATGAAAAAACTCTGTGTATGAATAGAGGATTCCATCTGGTGCTTGGTTGTCTGGCTATCTGAGACTTGGATCATGAAGATGTATTTTTATCACTGAAAGGAGGGGTGGGGAGGAAAGAATAAGGAGAGGTTCTCTGTAGGATTTTACAGCTATGTTGTGGCTCCGAGTTGTCATGTGGCCTTCAGACACAGTCTAGGTGGCCTCCAGGTAGTGCTGGAGTTAGTGAATGGAGGGCCCCTGTGCAAAAAAAATGTTGATCCCTTCCTCTGGAGAGGGTCTCCAAAAGTTTGCTTTGCGTTGGGGCTCCCTCCCTCTGGCTCCCTCCGGTGCTCCCTCCCTGCACCACCCTCACCAATACTTCCAATCATTTCCCTACAGTGGATCCATATCCCTAGTCCATTGTATATCTCAAACAACTAGCACAACACTCTCTTGCACTCCAAATGCATATCTTCATTACCTATATCTCTATGACCAATTAATTCACCTCGTACTTTTCTCTCCCCAGGATTTTACCATTTTTGCCATACATAAATGAGAACAATAATTATTTGGTCCTATATATGAGGCCCTTCAAATTAAATAGGCTGCCTAACTTACTATCAGGGTAATATCAAAGGGGTCTTATGTGTCTTATGCTGCTGTAAGCAGGCGCAGAGCATCTGCATGCAACAACATTACACTTGTAGTATGAAACCACTTCCCTGTGGGTATGGTCTTAAGTCATAGCTGTGACAAATAGCACCCCAATTGAGAGAGAAGAGGAATAAAGGCATTGTTTCCAGAATATGTTACTCTGGGGAATTAAAAGTAAGTGAAGTCTACATTTTATATGACAATTGCATTGATAAAATTAATGAAGTCACCTAGGCAATTATATTGAGGAAGATAAAATTATTTAAGTTACCTAATTAAATCATTTATATAAAACAAAAACAATAGCCTAAAAACTCCCATTTAACCTGATCACAAGTTTAGATTTAAAAGTAAGTTTAATATTGAGTTTTAATATAATTAAATAGGATTTTTATTAAAGACAAAAGCCTACAAACACCTAGCTCCTGTTAGGGGATTACAGTGGTCATTAAGAACCAGGAAAAGTGCACATAAATACAGCATCAAATAAACATTAGGATAAGACCATTAGGACTAGCAGATTTTTTATTAACACCATTAGGACTAGCAGATTTTTATTAACTCTAGTTAATAATCAACAATATGTTTCAGATATTATTTATTCATTGTATATGTAATTCAGTGTCAAAATTTACACATTTCATATTATATTCTTATGTATGATTGACTAATTCATTCAGCCTCTCCTGCTCATTGACCTTGGATTCATAAGATGGGGACCTCCATTTTGCATGAGTAGGTTCTTATTTATTCTGTCTTTTCACACTTTCTTTCATTTACCTAAAGTTCTAATTTATTCATTAAACCAATGGAGGATCTCATGTATACATTATCTAGGGGACGCTTTGTATTCATTCATTATTCAAAACCCACTGTCTCTCTCTCTTCCTTCAGTATAAAACTCCTGAGACCTCATATCAGTGTCATTCGAAAATAAGTAATCAATCAACGACTTCATCTGTAGAAAGGATATTTCAAGAAAATTCTCCTTTGCATGACTCATCAAGTTAATTCCAGCAAATAATAACATTTTTTTGGCTGGGATTTGAGTTAGTCTTTATTTGCTGATACCCAATATTATCAACAGAGATCTATTCAAACCATAGAGAGAACTGACTTTTATATTAATCTATTTTTATTATTTGTAGAGAGCCAACAGAATCCGTAGGGCTTAGTGTACAATAAACACAAGGATATTATTTGCACATACATCTGAAGGAAGAAAAAATAAGACAAGACGTGTTATTTAGTATGAGGTGCAAGTTACTAAAAATAGAGGCCAGGTTACAATAAACAAAAAAAAAAGAAGTGCTCAGTCAGATATCAAACTAACCTTAATAGGTTAGTTCTATGGACATGATAATCCACTCCGAGATAAACTTCTTTAGCTCACTTGTGCCCTTCACAGGGAGAAATATCCTGTAGTATATCAGTCTGGTCACCCAATAGAATGAAATACCAGGCAATTCTACCCTGAATAGGAGAAACACAACCCAGATGTAAGTTTCAGCCTTCATTGGGTCTCATCAGTGAAGTGTATCTGATAACTTCCTAAGGCACAATGAGCAAGGAGTCCATATCTGCAGACCCCTATGACCCTTAGGGAGACTAATCCCTAAGGACTAAGGGTCATTTGAATAAACATAAAAAAACAAAATAGAGGTGCTAAATCAGAGAACGAACTAACCTTCATTGACAATACAAGTAACTGATTCCAGAAACTCCTGTCAACTAATAGAAGGCACCCGGTTACTGCAAAGCTAATAAAAATCTTGCCATGGAAACCATATCCAGCTGGAGGGATGAGAACAATTGGAGTGAGAGCTAAAATGATAAAACTTTTCTGGAAAAAAAACTAGACCCGCACTTGGCCAAAAAAATACATCCCAAAGAATGTATCCTAGTCCACATCTGAACTTTACGGCTATGGTACAATAGACACAAGGATAATATCTGCACATATCCCTGAAGGCAGCAAAAATAAGACAAGATGGGCTGTTTGGTATGAGGCACAACTTACTAAAAATAGAGGCCAGTCAAAAAAATTGTATGACAATACAAGTGTCTGATCCAGAAACGGCTGCCAACTAATAAAAGAGACACGGTTACTGCTAATCTCTATTAAGTACAAGAATATCGCTGTGGGAACCATGTCCAGCTCTTCCAGCTGGAATGACGAGAAAAACTGGAATGGGAAACAAAATTATAACAGTTCTGAAAAAAACTAAAACCACACGGGCCAAAGAAATACAGCCCAAAGCATGTATCCTAGTCCACAGCTGGTTACTGAACTTAATTGCCACACTATGCAGATTTTATAAACAAAAACAAATAAGGAAATCCAAGTTATTATGCACAGGATGCTACACAAATCTATTTATCAAAGTCAGAGATAACAGAAACCCACATTATGCTATAATGTAGCTGTCTCGGACATCTAATAAACAAGTAAACATAAATAACTAGCCATTACAACAACATTTCATTCCATTTTCAACATTATAAAATAATATTCTATAATATAATACTATATAATCACATATTTAGTTCTCAGCAACCCGGCTTGCCAAAATCTGTGGTAACGCAACAGAGAAACTGCGGCCCTCGCAAAGCGAGGGCCGCTGTTGCCGCTAGGCAAGGAGCCATAGGCGCTCTTCCCTGCGACCCCGTACGACTTTCGGGCCGCAAATGCGGACCCTCGCAAAGCGAGGGTCCGCATTTGCAGAGGTGGAGGCTCTACGTTGCCTCACAACCGGTTACAAATGACCACACAAGCGGTACTTTGACAAAGAGCAATAAACACGCAATCACTAACTACAGACTTACACAAAAAAATACGAGCCGTGGGACTTAGAAAAAAAACATTATGGACTTGCAAAATACAACCTTAACAGAGAACCCGGGCACAGCGGCAAACATAAAAAAACACAAAAATACAGACAAAAATAAAATAAAAACCTTATCCACAGCAAGAGAGGACACCCAGGACCTCTGCAACACTGCTTAAACCTCGATTTCAGTCAAATTTCAAATGTGTAGACACTTGAAAATCCCCTTAGCGAGAGAAAAAATGGCAGATGAAAAAAATGAAAACGAGGGTACACGACGCCTAACCCATACTACGTACAGCATACACCATTAGCAACAATGTTAAATCATACAAACCCGCCTACCACATACACATTCGCCGCCATTTTACCATTTCACTAACTTACCGAATGCGGAAGTACCTAATTGCACAAACGGCTTCCCCTCGCGCACGCAGCCTATTTACACTACACACTGCACACATTGCTGACACTTACACCTCAGCTCAACAACACTGCAAATCTACATTATATGCTGCAGGAAAATCAAAACAGATTGTTAGCTCTTCAGCACATTCCTTGCTGCATATATTAATTACAAACAGGTAAAGTATATTACTGTATATACTTGTGTATAAGCCGACCCGAGTATAAGCCGAGGCACCTATTTTACCACAAAATACTGGGTAAAATGAGTGACTCGAATATAAGCCGAAGATTGGAAATGTGCTGCCCCATGTGTCCCTTTTGTGCCTTCTGTGTCCTCCTCTGTCTCCCGTGTCTCTTCTCCCCTCTCCCTTCCCTGTGTCTCTTCCCCCCCTCTCCCTTCCCTGTGTCTCTTCCCCCCCTCTCCCTTCCCTGTATCTCTTCCCCCCCTCCTAATTCTCAACCTCCCTCCTCAACCCCACTCCTCATCCTCAACCTCCCTCCTCATCATTCCTCCTCATCCTCAACCTCCCTCCTCAACCCCCTCATCCTCAACGCCCTCCAATCAACCCCCCATTGTCAACCCCCCATCCTCAACTCCCTTCTCAACCTCCCTCCTCAACTTTAACCCCCCATCCTCAACCCCCTCCTCAACCTCCCTCCTCAACCTCAACCCCCCCATCCTTAACCCCCTCCTAAACCTCCCCCCTCAACCTCCCTCCTCATCCTCAACCCCCCTCATTCTAACCCCCCCTCATACTAGCCCTCTAAACCTCCTCAACCTCAACACCCCTCCTCATCCTCAACCCCCTCCTCAACCTCCCTCTTCAACCTCAACCCCCCTCCTCATCCTCAACCCCCTCCTCAACCTCCCTCCTCATCCTCAACCTCCCTCCTTAACCTCCCTCCTTAATCTCAACCCCCCCATCCTCAACTCCCCATCCTCAACCCCCCCATCCTCAACCCCCCATCCTCAACCTCCCTCCTCAACCTCCCTCCTCATCCTCCCTCCTCATCCTCCCTCCTCATCCTCAACCTCCCTCCTCAACCTCCCTCCTCAACCCCCCTCCTCATCCTCAACCTCCCTCCTCATCCTCAGCCCCCCTCCTAATCCTCAACCCCCTCCTCAACCTCCCTCCTCAACTTCAAGGCCCCCATCCTCAACCCCCTTCTCAACCTCTCTCCTCAACCTCAACCCACCATCCTCAACCTCCCTCCCCAACCTCAACCCCCCATCCTCAACCCCCTCCTAAACCTCCCTCCTCAACCTCCCTCCTCATCCTCAACCCCCCTCATTCTAACCCCCCCCCCCTCATACTAGGGCTCTAAATATCCCCCCCCCTCCCCTCACTTACCTGCTCCGGCCTCCCCTCCTTCCAGGTCTTGATGTGGCGCGCATGTGACGTCACATGCGCGCCACGTCATTAGCATATACCGGGTGCCGGACACCGGTACATGCTAATGACGTGGCATGCATGTGACGTCACCGCATTTTCATATACCGTGTGCCGGCACCCGGTATATGCTAATGACGTGGCGCGCGTGTGACGTCACATGCACGCCACATCAAGACCCGGAAGGAGCGGAGGCCGGAGCAGGTAAGTGAGGGGCGGGGGGGTTAGAATGAGGGGGGTTGAGGATGAGGAAGTGGGAGGGAAAGAGACACGGAGGGTAGAGAGACACGGGGGGTTAGAGAGACACGGGGGGGTATAGAGACACGGGGGGTAGAGAGACACAAGGGGGGGTTAGAGAGACATGGGGGGAGGGAGAGTGACTCGAGTATAAGCCGAGGGGGCCCTTTTTAGCCTTAAAAAAAGGTTTGAAAAACTCGGCTTATACTCGAGTAAATACGGTAATTTATGATTTCATTAATTAATTAATTTGCATACAAAATAAATAAATACACAAAACAAAAACAAATTAACACCACACTATCGCAAAAAAACACAAACACCTTCACTGCGCATCCCACAAGGAGCGCCAACGGTGCTCATAGGACACAAACTCCACCAGGGGAGAGCCTTGCAATAAGCGACAAAACCAGATCACTGCGGACCTTACAATAAGCTCAAAGGCACCTATGATAACAACAAATACACCAACCCAAAGGCGTTCAGCGCCAGCCTCGCAATGACAGCATAAGGATCTCAAAATAAATAAATCTTAAAATAACTTTCTCCTCCACATGTATCCCAGGGACCTTTCTGGTCAAACAACAACATCCCATTCATATCATGTGCAAATGACAAGATTAGGGTCCGAAGGGCAAGGTAGTTGCAAACAATAAATACGGCACACTTTCTAAAAAAAAAAACACATTTTGTTAAGTTTCCTAGAGTTTGCCATATTTACTACTCCAAGTAACTGCCTTGCTACCATTGTTGTTTTGTTGTTCTGAACATTTGGGGCCTCATTAAATTCTCCCTCGTAGTTCTCTCGGTGCTCGCAAAAGGCAGTTTTTTGCTGTTTGCGAGTACCGAATCTCTCGCAGCCTGCTTTGCAATATGACTACGAAAAATGGCTGAGAATAGGCTCCGAGAGAGCTACGTAGTCACACGCAGACTTAAATCAGGATGTGCAAATGTCTTCACCCAATCACACAGTGGGGGTGTATCCCATAGTGATTGGCTGAAGGCATCTGCGCCTTGTGATTGGTTCCAATAAAGATTGACAGGTGCTTTAGCCAATCAGGGTGGGATATTGGGGTGTATCCCATCCTGATTGGCTCACACATTGACGACTTCTGATTGGCTGAAATTGATGGCTTTTTCAGCCAATCACAAGCCGCCATTGCCAATTTCCTCCCGGAAAAGGCTACGGGAGGCTCATTAGCGTCGGGGAGGTCTGCAAGTGCAGACCTCCGTTAGATTTTTGATTTTTTTTTTTAGACAGCGGATGGTTGCAGGGCCCAGCCGGGGCTGAGGGGAAGGAGGCCAGGGACATCGCGGGGAGGTAAGTTGAATGTATATTTATATGTTTATATGTTTATTATATTTGGTGTTTGTATATTGTATTAATGTATTGTGTTTTTTTAACAGGGCCGCACCGGAAGAACTGAACAATGACCGGACATGCTGGAAAGGTGAGTAGACTATTTAGAATGTATATAATGTTTATTTATTTTATGTTAATGTTTTGTACTAATTGTTTTGTTTTGTTTTACCACTAGGTTAGTGATCTGAAGGGACATCTTAAAGGTAAGTGGTCTTAATTATTTTATTTTAGCTTAGAATTAGGGTCTGTGTATGTAGTTAGGACTGTAATTATTTTATTTTAGCTTAGAATTATGGTCTGTGTATGTAGTTAGGATTTATTGTATATTAGATAGATAGGGGGATGTATTTGATATAGTTATGATTTATTTTATATTAAATAGATTGTATGTTAGATAGATAGGGGGTATTATATGTAATGTATTGTATGTAATGTATTGTATGTAATGTATTATATGTAATGTATTGTATGTATTGTATGTAATGTATTGGATGTTATGTATTGTATTGTGTATGTCTGTCTTTCCTTTTCAGGTGTGTATTTTTTTTCTTCTGTAGTGGGGGTGGGGTTGTAATGTTTTTTTTCTGTACTGTAGGTTTTTATATTTTCTGTACTGTACGTTTTTTTTTCTGTACTGTAGTTTTTTTTATTTTCTGTACTGTAGGTTTTTTTATTTTTAGTGATTTAGGTTTTTTTATTTTCTGTAAGGTAGTTTTTTTTTTTGTAATTAGAGTGGGGGGAGGTTTATTAGGGGGTAGGTAGTGTAGGTAGGTAGTGTAAGTGTTAATAGATTAGTGTATATTAATGGTTTATTGGGGGTTATAGTGTAGTGTTTGTAGTTAGTGTCATGATGGTGCTTGTGGACCGTCATGGCACTTATGTGGTTAATGTTAAGGTTTTAACAGCCCCATAGGTGTCATAATATACCCTTATGGGACTGATGGGGTTAAATAGAGGCTTATGGGGGTCTGTATTGACCCCCATGAGTTATAGGGTTAATTAAGGCCTCTTGGGGGTCTGTATTGACCCCCATGAATTATAGGGTTAATTAAGTGCTTATGGGGGTCTGTATTGACCCCCATGAGTTACAGGGTTAATTAAGGCCTTATGGGGGTCTGTATTGACCCCCATGAGTGACAGGGTTAATTATTGGCTTATGGTTGTCTGTATTGACCCCCATGAGTGACGGGGTTAATTAAGTGCTTATGGGGGTCTGTATTGACCCCATGAGTTATAGGGTTAATTAAGGCCTTATGGGGGTCTGTATTGACCCCCATGAATTGTAGTGTTAATTAAGGCCTTATGGGGGTCTGTATTGACCCCCATGAGTTATAGGGTTAATTTTAGTTGCCTGGGGTTAATTTTTTTTTAGTGCGAGTCCTTCCAGGACCTTTACTGTCCTTTAAGGACCCGCGAGGTGGGAAATTTAAAAACTGAAATGCAGCGGGGTCACGATCGGTGCCGATCGGGGACCATCACTTCAGGGGGGTTTAACGTGGGGGGGCTGCGGGGGTCCCTATGGACTCCTGCAGCAAGGGCTTAATGTGTGGACACTTCGGGGGTCCCGATGGGGACTCCCAGCATAAAGGGGGGTTAATTGTAGGTGCCGCGGCCGGAATTAGTAATAGTGTGCCGCAGGCCCTTTAAGGAGCCGCGGCGGGGAATTTAAAATTATTAAATGCAGCGGGGACTGATCGGTGCCCATCGGGGCTCTCCGCTGCAAGGGGTTAATGTGTGTGGGCTGCGGGGGTCCCTATGGATGTGTTAATGTGAGGACACTTCGGGGGTCCCGATGGGGACCCCCGCATAGAGGGGGGTTAATTTTAGGTGCCGGGGGGGTAGTTAGAGTACCCCCCCTCGGCAGGGCTTATGTGGGGGATTGCCGCAGAGGTCCCGTTTGAGACCCCTGCACTACTTGTTGAGGTGCGGGAGCCTGCAATATCATCTCGCAGGCTGTCACTCCTCATGTACATTTTCGCAGTGTTGATACGTACGGCCCTGCTGCATAGCTCATACGTTGCTCGCAGCAGGGCGATTGTAATAGCATTGTAACTTAGAGAAATTTTGCAGTACGTAGGGCTTAAGTAGAAGCCTCTTATTTACGAGGCTGGAATTTAATAGGGCCCTTGGCCTGGATCAAATCATGGATTTGAGCTGGATAAATCAGATTTTTTTGTCAAAATCTTTTTTTATTAGCACATTCATACAGTTGTACAATAAATATTAACATTTTTATGTCCTCATTATTATTTTATTACATATTGAAGAAGATCTGTAATTAATCATCACAATATCTCATTTTAATGATCAAATGGAATTAGATAAAAGATACAGAATTGAGCATCATGTAATAATAGTTTTTAAATATAAGATGTGATAGACTTGTCTGTGAACCATCAATTGCAGACACTTTTATCATGATTTATAACTAGGCAAACAAGGCAGCCGCCTAGGGACTCCTCCCTGTGAGGGGTTCCTCGTTTGCATAACAATATATTTAAATTTCAGTTTGTTTATGTTTCAAACATACAACCTACTCTAGCCACATACCATTACCAAGGTCTTTTGTGGGGAAGAGCAATGAGGTGGGTGTAAAGTGGCAGGCTTCCAGTATGCTAAACTATAATAAACTAGGAAATCATCAAAAATGAAGGGAGTAAAATTGTAAGCCTGGCAATGCTGTTTGCCACACAATGCAAAGCTATGGGCCCTCTGAGCACCTTTGGCGCTCATTGCGAGCCACAACTTTCCTGCTGTTCAATGATCACCTTCAGCACTCCTTGCAAGCCCCACGATGAGCACCTTTGTGCTCGTTACAAGCTAGTTTTACATCCTTTGGCCTTGTTTTCGGCGTGTTGAGTTTTTTCAGCAGACATTTTTTTTCTTGCTTAGGCGATTTTCAATCATTAAAAAGTGGCAAATATGGCCCGTTACTACCTGCCTCGCATTTCGATGGCCGCAAAGTGTGAACAACATTGTAATCGTTCCGGACACTGACAACTATGTAATGATGATATATATATATATATATACTAGCGACTTGCCCGTCAAAAATGACGGCAATAAAAACTGAAGCCTGGCAATGCTGTTTGCCACACAATGTAAGCCTCTCTCTGTGTCTCTCGCCACTGTGTCTCTCCACCCCTTCCTCTGTGCCTCTTTCCCCCTCTCTCTGTACCTCTTCACACCTTTCCCTCTGTGTCTCTTCCCCCCTCACCCTCTGTATCTCTCCCCCCTGTGTCTCTTCCCCCTCTCCCTCTTCCCCCCTCTCCCTCTGTACCTGTTCCCCCCTCTCCCTCTGTGCCTCTTCCCCCCCGGCCTGTGTTTTTTTCCCCCTTCCCCCTGTGTCTGTTCCCCCCTTCCCCCTGTGTCTGTTCCCCGCTCCCCCCTTTGTCTGTTCCCCCTTCCTCGTGTCTCTTCCCCCCCCATTTTCCTCCCATGTGTATCTTCCCCCTGTTCTTCCTCCCCTGTGTTTCTTCCCCTTGTTCTCCCTCCCCTGTGTTTCTTCCCCTTTCTCTCACTCCCATGGGTCTTTTCCCCCTCCTCTACCTCCCCTGTGTCTCTTCCCCCTGTTCTCCCTCCCCTGTGTTTCTTCCCCCTTCTCTCAATCCTGTGTGTCTTTTCCCCCTCCTCTACCTCCCCTGTGTCTCTTCCCCCCTCCTCTCCCTCCGTTGTGTCTCTTTCCCACCTCTCCCTCTGTGTCTCTCCCCCCTCCCTCTGTGTCTCTTCCCCCTCTCTCTGTGTCTCTTACCCCCCTCACCCTCTGTGTCTCTTCCCCCCTCTGTCTCTTCCCCCCTCTCCCTCTGTGTCTCCCCCCTCTGTGTCTCTTCCACCCTCTCCCTCTGTGCCTCTTCCCCCTCTCCCTCTGTGTCTCTTCCCCACTCTCCCTCTGTGCCTCTTCCCCACTCTCCCTCTGTGCCTCTTCCCCACTCTCCCTCTGTGTCTCTCCCCCCCTCTGTGTCTCTTCCACCCTCTGTGTCTCTTCCACCCTCTCCCTCTGTGACTCTTCCCCACTCTCCCTCTGTGCCTCTTCCCCTCTCTCCCTCTGTGCCTCTTCCCCACTCTCCCTCTGTGTCTCTGCCCCCCTCTGTGTCTCTTCCACCCTCTCCCCCTGTGCCTCTTCCCCCTCTCCCTCTGTGTCTCTTCCCCACTCTCCCTCTGTGCCTCTTCCCCACTCTCCCTCTGTGCCTCTTCCCCACTCTCCCTCTGTGTCTCTTCCCCACTCTCCCTCTGTGCCTCTTCCCCACTCTCCCTCTGTGCATCTTCTCACGGCGCGTGGCTTGTGCTGCGCGCATGCGCGTCTAGTGCCGCGCTGTGCGCATGCGCGGCTCGTGCCGCGCTGTGCCCATGCGCGGCTCCTGCCACGCTCTGTGCAAGCACGGCTACAGCTGCACAATGCGCAGTTCACAATGCGCATTGCGCATGCGCTTGCGTGCGATCCGATCGCAAAGTTGCAATCAGATCATTGTCAAACTGCGATTCGTCGCAAGCGTGACAACGAATCGCAGTTTGACAATTATAATATGTGATACATACAGTATCTCACAAAAGTAAGTACACCCCTCACATTTTTATAAATATTTTATTATAACTTTTCATGTGACAACACTGAAGAAATGACACTCTGCAACAATGTAAAGTAGTAAGAAGAGCCTGTATAACAGTGTAAATTTGCTGTCCCCTCAAAATAACTCAACACTCAGCCATTAATGTCTAAACTATTGGCAACAAAAGTGAGTACACCCCTAAGTGGAAATGTCCAAATTGGACCCAGAGTGTCAATATTTTGCTTGGCCACCCTTATTTTCCAGCACTGCCTTAACCCTCATGGGCATGGAGTTCACCAGAGCTTCACAGGTTGTCACTGGATTCCTCTTCCACTCCTCCATAATGACATCATGGAGCTGGTGGATGTTAGAGACCTTGCACTCTCCCACCTTCCATTTGAGGATGCACCAACGATGCTCAATAGGGTTTAGGTCTGGTGACATGCTTGGCCATGAGCCTTTACCTTTACCATCAGCTTCTTTAGCAAGGCAGTGGTCGTCTTGGAGGTGTGTTTGGGGTCGTTATCATGTTGGAATACTGCCCTGTGGCCCAGGCTCCGAAGGGAGGGGATCATGCTCTACTTCAATATGTCACATTCATGGTTCCCTCAATGAACTGTAGCTTCCCAGTGCCGTCGCAAGTTGCGAGCCTTATACACAAACTCGCAGTACTCACTGCGCAATGCGCAATGCATGCCCTATGCCACTCATGCTCGGCAAAGGCAGCGCATGTTTATTGAGCCCCGAGAGCCATGCATGCGCAATGTATGGCGAAATCTGCACATAAGCAGTGCGCCCAGAGAGCCGCACATGCTCAATGCATTGTGAGAGCTGTGCATGCGCATTGGTCGGCAAAAGGGGAGGGAGATTGAGACATGGGGGGAGGTAGAGGAGGGGAAGGAGACACAGGGGAGGGAGATGGGGGGAAGTAGACACAGGGGAGGGAGAGGGGGAAAGACACAGGGGAAATAGAGGGGGAAGAGACACATGGGAGGGATAGGGGGAACAGACAAAGGGTAGGGAGAGGGGAGAAAGAGACACAGGGGAGGGAGATGGGAGAAAGAGACACAGGGGAGGTATGGGGGTAAGAGACTTAGGGAGGGAGAGACGGTGGAAATGAGACACAGGGGAGGGAGATGGGGGGAAGGTAACACAGGGGAGGGAGAGGGGGAAAGAGACATGGGGGGGGGGGGGGAGATGGGGGAAAGAGACACCAGGGAGGGAGATGGGGGAAAAGAGACACAAGGGAGATAGATGGGGAATGAGACACAGGGGTGGGAGGGGTAGACACAGGATAAGGAGAGAGGGGGAAATGAGACACAAGAGAGGGAGATGGGGGAAGGAGACACAGGGGAGGGAGATGGGGAAGAGACACAGGAGAGCGAGAGGGGGGGAAGAAACACAGGGGAGGTAGAGGGGTGGAGAGACACAGGGGGGAAGAGACACAGGGGAGGGAGAGCGGGGGAAAGGAGACACAGGTGAGGGATATGGGAAAAGAAGACACAGGGGAGGAAGAGGGGAAAGAGACAAACTGGAGGGAGTGGGGGCAGAAATACAGGGGAGTGAGAGGGAAGGGGGGGAGAGACACAGGGGAGGGGGAGACAAATTCCAACTATGACTTTGTTCCATACCAAGCAATGTTCTCCCCAGGTAGGTATTGGTGTTCGCTCCGCCTATCCAGAAAGTTGTACTGCTTGAGGGGATCTGTGCCTGCCGGTCGCTTCATCATGTCGCACCCATCGACTGCTTCTGGCTGAAGATAGGGAGAAAAATCCCATATATAGTTGTCGTAATTGCAAGTTTGTGTGTAACGCTCGCAATTAACATCACAAGTTGTGAGCCTTACACACAAACTCGCAGTACTCACCGTGCAATGCACATTGCACACCTAGAGCCATGCATGCGCAATAGCCGTCAGGAGACACAGGGGCAGGAGATACAGGGGAGGGAGTGGAGGGGAAGGAGACACAAGGGAGGGCGATGGGGAAGGAGACATAGGGGAGGGAGGGGGGGGGGGAGAGAGAGGGGGAGAGACACAGAGATACAGGCAAAAGAGAGAGGGAAGAGACAAAGGGGAGTGAGATGGGGGAAGAGACACAGTAGAGGGAGAGGGGGGAAGAGACACAGGGGAGGGAGAGGGGGGAAAAGAGACACAGGGGAGGGAGATGGGGAAGACACACAGGGAGAAAGGGGGAAAGAGACAGGGGAGGTGTAAGAGACACACGCATGTGCAACTTTCAACTTTTGCGAGTTTTGGTAATTGTGAGTTGTCGTTCAACAAAGGCGCTCATTGCGAGGCCTGTGATGAGCGCAGAAGGTGCTCATCGCAAGTCAGTAAAATAGAGGGGGGAGAAGCTCACAATGGGCGCTGAAGGTGCTCATTGCGAGGACCTGTGATGGTCGGTGAAGGCACTCATCGCGAGGAAGGCAGGTTAGAGGGGGGGGGGGGGAGTCTCGCAATGTGTGACAAACACCATTGCCATCCTTCAAATCTTATTGCAGTCATTTTTGATGGGCAAGTCCCTAGTATAATTGTCAAACTGCAATTTGTCATCACGCTTGCGAGCCTCGCAAAATGAGGTGAGCCGTTGAGGCACTGAAGCCTTCCATGCTCGGAGGACATACGTTTGGCATGTATGCCAATTACATATGATACTTTAAATGATTAATGAATCAATTGAATACAACCACTAAAAATGCTTTTCATGTGATTTTATAATTTGCTCATCTCTGCACCTGTCTCAACAGAGTGCGAGCTCTGCAGCATTTCATCTGCAATAACATCAACTTTACAGGTATATGATATAATGATGCCCTTCTTTAGAAAAAAATAATTAAGTATTTTTGTTTTGCATTGATGACAGTTACTGATTAATTAATTAACATATGTATATTAATTTATTCATTCATTATTAATTAATGATTAAAGAAAAAAGGTAAAATGACCTTATTTATGAATACATAGATGCATAGCGATTTACATTTTAATGTATGGCAATTAAACATCATAACTTCATTGATTAATTAATTGACTCAAAACATTACAAATCCTTTTCAGGACAATCTATAGTTTGCTCATAGCTCTTTGTGTTTGGATATGAAATTTACATTTCAATGATGCCCTTCTTTAGGATAACATGATTAACTCTTTATATTTTGCATTCATGACAGTTATTGATTCATTAATTAACGTATATTAATTTATTAATTACTTATTAATTCATTATACAAAATAAATAAACAATTCTACACTGACCTTATTTGTCAATATACTATATACAGTATATGCTTAGCTCTTTAGGTTAGACATTGATTCATTAATTAATTAATTTAAATAAACATTTACAAATGCATTTCAGGTAATTTTAATGTTTCATTACTGCTCTTTTGGTTTTGCATTTATGGCAGTTAAAAACAATATGTACAATAAAAAAAAAAACATTATATCTTACAGATTGGAAGAAATAAAAGGCCACAACTACAAGACCATCACAAAGTGAAAAATAACTTCTTCCATTAAGACTTCAGGTAAGTAAAAAATAAACCTTACTAATGTCATGATTGCCATTGTTTCATATATAAGGAAACATTACAATTGAAACTAAAACACCTGTATTTACAATTACAGATTACAATGGCAGACAACGCAGAAGACAAGAAAGACACCAATATTGATATACAAAGTACTAGTGATATCTGTGTTGAGGAAGCTAAGGATAGTACCTTATTTACAGCACTTCCAGTAGAGAGTCATTAATGTGGTTTGTCAGTTTTGTGGGGCCTATCATTTTCAGAATTGGCTACCAACAGAGACATTTCAGCTGGAAGAGCAATCATTTTGCCATCCTCTTTCCAAGGATCCCCTCGCAATATGAAAGAAAGATACAATGATGCTATTGTGACTAAATTTGGAAAACCAGATTTATTCATTACATTCACATGTAATCCACAATGGCCAGAGCTCAAGAAACATTTTAAACTTGGACAAAATACTTCTGATTGACCAGATTTAGTATTGCTGAACTACCACATCCAGATAAATATTTCTAATTTTATGACATTGTTACACACTGAATAATTCATGGTCCATGTGGAGAGATAAATCCAAATTTATCATGTATGGAAAATAAAAAATGCACAAAAGAGTTTCCAAAACAATTTCAAATGCAAACTTATGCTAATTGTGATGGATACCCTTTGTATAAAAGAAGAGAAGGACAAACTGCTATTATTCATGGCCAAACGGTTGATAATAGAAAAGTAGTTTCATACAATCCACATTTGCTGATTAAGTACAATGCACACATAAATGTGGAAGATTGCACTTCTATGAAATCCATAAAATATGTGTATAAATATTTTATACAAAGAATATGATGCAGCAATTGTTTTTGTGTAAGGTGCAGACAATCCAATTTTACATGATGAACTTTAATGCTATTAAGATGCTCGCTATGTCAGTGCTCCAGAAGCAATGTGGCATCTTCTGAAATTTGAGATGCATGATCGGTCACATGCTGTGTATCGATTAGCTGTATATTTGCCAAAAAGTCAATTTGTTTGCTTTACTGCAGGGAATTAAATAAATGCTCTAGCACAAAATGAACATAGAGCAACAACACTTACTGCTTGGTTTCAATTAAATTGCGAGGACACTGAGGCCAGACAGTTTTTTATACATTGAGATTCCATATCACTATTTATTCGTAAATGGACAATGGCGACAACGAAAGGAAGATACAAATAAAATTATCCCAATAATTTATATTGTTAGTCCAAGAGACATTGAACATTTCATTTTAAGATTACATCTTTTACATGGTCCCAGTGCACAAAGTTATGAACATTTACGCACAGTCAATGACATAGTTTATGATACTTTCCAATTAGCTGCAAGACATCAAAACTTCCTAGCAGATGATACGGAATGGGAGAGGTGTCTGGAAGAAGCAGCACTACGTCAAATGCCAAAGCAAATGAGAGAACAATTTGCATTAATTTGCATCTTTTTCAATGTACCTGATGCATTAGCTTTATGGGAAACATTTAAATTAAATATGTGTGAAGACTTTCTGAAACGTTACAATGAGACCATTGCACTGTTAAAAGCATTAATGGAAATTCAAGAATTTTTTCTTTGTCATGGGTTAAATTGTGCAAGTTTTAATCTGCCTGATCCTGGACATATAGATGAAATAAACTTTGAAGACCATGACACTGAGCTTGAAAACCAAAAAACACAAGAAAAAATTGCAACTTTAAATCCATTGCAATTGCAAGCATTTAACTCCATCACAAATGCAATAGATGATGACATGCTCAAAAAGCGTTATTTCTATCTAGATTGTCTTGGTGGATCAGGAATAACTTTATTGATGAGTTACATTCGAGCATGGGGTCAAATAGCACTGCCATTTGCAACAACTGGAATTGTCGCACTTTTGTTAGAAGGTGGCAGAACTGTGCATAGTGGATTTAAACTGCCAGCTCCCATTCTAGAAACATCAGTGTCAGATATTTTTACAAGCCAAAAATTTTAAAAAAAGTAAATTAATTATTATTGATGAGGCAACAATGATGTCCTGTTATGCCCTGCAATATATTGATAGATTATTAAAAGAAGTGATTGATAATGATTTGCCATTTGGTGGAATGGTGATGTTGTTAGGAGGAGATTTGAGGCAAACATTACCTATTGTGCCACATGGAAACATGTATAAAGACAAGTACACTGTGGAAAATATTTACTCACCTGAAATTATAACTAAATATGAGATCTGAAGGCCAAAATTAATTCAATGATTGGCTAATTCAAATTGGAGAAGGAAAACATAAAAAAAAAATAATCTACCTGATGATACTGTTGAAATTCCATCATAAATGATTTGCAACAAATCACTAAGATCGCCAGTCTTTCTAAATACTATCAATAATGAGGATTACTCAGACATTGCAAACAAAGTTATATTAACATCAAAAAATATAGATGCATTGAATCTAAATAACAACATTTTAAAATTCATCAATGCACCCAAAAAAATGATTACAGTGCAGATTCAGTTTTGGCTGATGACAAAGACAATGAATCTAACTTTAGTATATAATTTATAAATTCTTTATCACCATCTGTTATGCCACCACATGTTTTGCAATTGAAAATAGGGGCAATTGTTATGCTATTGAGAAATATGAATCCCAAAATATGGACTTTGTAATGGGACCAGATTAATTGTGCAGGATTTAAGAGAACATTTCATACATGCAGAAATTATGATTGGTACCCATAAAGCTGAACAAGTTTTTATATCAAGAATTGATTTGGATCCAAGTGAGAATGGTTTGCCTTTTGTCCTTCAAAGGAGACAATTTCCCATTATCATGGCATTTGATATGACCATAAATAAATCCCAATGATAAACTTTTAAGTCTGGGGGTATTTTTTTACAGGAACCTGTATTTGCACATGGCCAACTCTATGTTGCTTTTTCAAGTTGCAAAAATCCAGATAACATTAAAGTTTATATTTAAAAAAAAACAAAAGTCAGGGGGATTTATTAGATGATGGCCGGATTTTCACAAAAAACATTGTCTACTATGAGGTGCTGTAACTTACATTACAAAAAGTGCTTTTATTTCAACGGCAAATTCACAAAAAAACTCCAACAAACATAGAGAACAGTGGTTTTATTTAGAGGACGAACTTTGATGTCACTCTGACTCTTTTTAGAGGACCACTATTTCACATAGGAAACTTTAGAAAATGTCGAAAAACATAGAGAACAGTGGTTTATACTACGTGGACGAACTTAGATATCTGCCAGATTGTTTTTAGAGGGCCACTATTTCTCATAGGAAAGAAGTAAAAAAAAAAAAAAAAAGCAAAGACAAAGTAACATAGTGGAATGTCTTGGAAGTGGCCTTTAGGCATGATTGGCCCCACAAAACAGTTAAGTTGCATTTTATGACAACTCTAGTTTAAATGTTAGTACATTCAGTTACTGTTTGTAATGTTAAAATGTTATGGAAAGTTTTTTCATTGTATGCAATTAAGAGTTCATGTTAGTAGGAGGATGATCATTTGTTGATAAATTGAAATGTATAGTTAAAAAAAGAGTATTGATCCAGAGAGTAATCCAATCACTAGTTAATGGGGTCAGGAGGAATTTATTTTTTCCCCTTTGACACAATTGGCTAAGTTCCAATGGGGTTTTTTACTGTTTGCCTTCCTCGGGATTCAATACCTATGTGGTTTACCAGTAGTTGAACTACAATTTGCATGTTACAAAGCATTATGTAATGGTTTACAATACTCATTCATACAAAGTTGACCTATTGTTATATTACTCCTGCATAGCTCACAATTGAAAATGTTACTATTGTTAAAAAAATTTGGTTCACCAGTAGTTGCATGTTCAAAAGCATTTTGTAATGGTTTACAATACGGATTCATACAAAGTTTATCCATTGTTATATTATTCCTGCATAGAAGACAATTAAAAAAGTTAATATTGTTAAAACATTATGCTTTACCAGCTGTTGAACTACAAGTTGCATGTTAAAAAAATAAACACATTTATTATAATTGTTGTACTTCTTTCTAGATAACAAAAAGCTTAAGAGTGTGAGAGACTCACATTGTGTGGCAAACAGCATTCCCAGCCTTACAATTTTCTTGCCGTCATTTCTGACGGGCAAGTGGCAAGTAAGTCAAAATATTCACGAACGTATCTGCAATTACGTTAACACTAGATGAAAATGTAGTCTAGTCCTGGATCTCAAAGGTGGCCACCATGATTACTGGAAGGTAACGGCCATTCCCCAGATCAAAAAGTTGGAGAGCCACTTGTCATATCATTACCATTTGGTTGCAATGCTGAATTTGATAATAGCTTATTAACAAGACACTATTTGCCAAGTCCTCAAGCTCATTGCTGTCTCTGGATAGAGCAGTTTATTATTTGTAATAGCATGATATATTCCCCACTGGGATAACATTATCTTTTGTTCTGGATAAAATATATGTCTTGTAAATAGCGCACATTCATTTTTAGATAAATCTGTTTCCTCATTTTCCCTGTTAGGCAGTGAAATATTAGAATACGAGATAGCAAACAATGTATTATATTAAGAGGGTTGGTGACACATTGCATTGTTTAACACAATTTGCTGTCATATTAGGCAAGTGCACTGTCTGCTGTTGTAAGTTACGGATCAGAACTGAATGTTAGAGAGGAGATTTCAAGAACAGAGTTTGTATCCCTGTAGAGTCTAGAATTATACAATATAGATGTCACAGAAATTAATAATATGGTCAAGACCTTGAAATTAAATGTTGAAAATAATGTTACTAATATTATATACATAGGCCCATATTCAATTGCGATTTTGCTAATTCAATAGGGATCAAAATAATCACATAACATATATTTTTTAAAGAAGTTTTTCGTTAGTGAAAACCTTGCTTTTGGATAGATGCTTAATAACTAAAAACTTCTTTAAAAAATATATGTGATGTGCTTATTTAGACCCCTATTCAATTGTCAAAATTGCCATTGAATGAGGGCCATAGTATATAGTGGTATAGTAAATAAAAAAAAATACAAAATTTATTTCCTGCTCAGAATTCCCAGAAATACAGTTATTGCACTTCACTCTGGGTACTGGGTCAGGGACCTGCAAACGTGCCCACAATGCACTTTCCCTCCAATCCAATACGACTTTTTACATGGCTCCTTTTAACATATGCTCGCTGTATAGTATATAGTATATATAGGACATATAATGCTGGACTTTATTTTCTAAGCCACAGATGTATACCCCAGAAAGTTGACTTTCTTTTTACTTGTATTTCTTTCATTCAATTTGATATCTGGTTTTTTTTACTAAAATAAAACCTATTAATGCAAATGTAACTAATAGTGAAATGCCTGGCCTATCTGAGCACGCAAATAACATAGGTTTACATTTATTAAAAAAACAGTCAAAAACACATTTATTTTTTATGCAAAAAAATACAGATAGGAAGCTTGTACATGAGTGAGTATATTGTTGCATTAATATATATATGTCACAAGCCACTCTTTGTTGGGCTTGAAAAGGGCAAGAAGAACAGTCCTACCCACAGATTGTAAAGGTTCCCTATCCGCACACACAGGACATGAGGCTAGGACAAAATGCTGATTTCTCAGACCAAGTTATGGTTGCATGACTAAGTTGCAGAGTTGCAGGACATGTACATTTCTGATTAAAAAAATAAATGCCTTCCGTCTAAATGAAACACAATATGCATATGTGTCCCAAAGAGAGCATAACATTATTTAGCAGTAGACACTTTTATACAGTGTTTGTACCAATCACCAATGAGCCACTTCCCATGGTAAACACACGCTAGACTCCCCCCCCCCCCCACTTTGAATTACCCCACATGGGCAAGGTCTATTTTCAAGGAACAGGTTCTAGCCTGTCTCCTTCCCCATCTAGATGCTGAAAGGTCTACAGCCCAGCCATCAGCTACCTCTGGGCAGGATCTAGGCACAGCAGAATGTGATTAGGCAGAGTAACTACTAGAGAATGTCTGGGTGATTGTTTGGGGTCTGTCCCATATAGGGGAACCATATATCTGGGGTGGGGAAGCTTAGTTTCGTGGGGAGATGGTTATTATCTAATCAGTGGACCCAGCTGAGGGTAGCAGGGTTTTTTAGTGGGCTCAGGGGACCTCTGAGCAAGGAGGGAATAGTGGTAAGGCTCTGTGATTTTAGAGGTCTATGCGGTTGGGTCTATCGGCTTCCTAGCCGACCTCCCCTCAGATAGAGATATGTTAATTGAGTCCAAGGGGTGTCAGCTAAGGAAGTTGACGTGGCTCCAAGGTGTATCCACTTTTCGTAACCGATCAGTGGACTTACTTGACACCACTTGAACACTTGTCCATTGAAACAAGTGATTCAATTGCTTTTTTGACAACCTTGTTAAGAATACTTGATGATTTAATCAGCTCTGTCGATCTTTCATTAAAGTCTATGGAGCCTAATCTACTACTTACAGCCAAAGTCAAACACAGTCAGGACCCTTTGCCGGCCCTGGGACTGGGAGTTGACTGGGTGTCGGAGTTGACTACTGGAAGCGTCTCCTGGCCGCCCTTTAAGTGGTACTAACCCCAATATATTTTTTTATAATAGTGATCCCATGAAAAACACTCTACACATTAAAAAAACTGTTCCCAAAATGAAAAATCAACCCAGTGCCCTTAGGATCAAATGACCTGGTGGACAAGGGTCCCACGGGCTTTGGAGAAGTCAGCAAGTGTCTTTTCACATGCTCTTATGGCCATTATAATCCTATTTTCAGCATATGTTATATATTTAGATATTTATATACATATATGTATATATATATATATATATATATATATACTGTATATATATATATGTGTGTGTGTGCGTGTGTGTTTCCTATACATATTATATATTGTTGCATTAATATATATATATATATGTATATATTAACATAGTGCCCCCCAGAGGTGAGAGCAAAACACATTTTGAAGAGTTCTCACCAGGAAAGAGAGAGTTAACTTCCTGGAGCAGTTCTAAGCGACCAACTGAACCTGAAGGTGTTGTAAGCCTGTTAAAGGCACACACAAAGAAATGGGCTGGGAGGGGGCCCTGCAATAAGGCCCTGTGTGGCCTAAGCAGAAGTAAGGCCAGAGCCTCACTACAAGCTAAGAAGGATGCTTGTAGTTATCTGCCAGTGAGAGTGAAGGAAACAGAAATTGAGACCCAAAAGTTTACAGAGGAGACTGTTTGCTGCAGAGGTAAAAAGAGCCTTTACAGATGAAACTTTTTGCTCAGAAGAAAAAAAAGGGATTTGTAGAGCAGACTTGTTTGCTGCAAAAAAAAATTGTGCCACAATGAGCCTTTCTGTATACAAATGTGGGAAAAAGTTAAAACTGAAGTCTTTATTAGTAAAGGGTAACAACGGCGATATCTATTAAAACCAATATAATATAAAAAATCCTGGATTGGAGAAATGGGAATATAAAATAGGCCTCCTGATGACGTGGCATGCCTTACAGCTAAGGGCACGCCGGCGTCTCCTAAACTAACAGTACTGTACTTTTAATATCTAGAGTTTGAATGCTTACCCTCCCTGTCCGCTTCCATATGAGTGAATGTTGTGGTGTTAGATTTAGCATGTAATAGACAGCACATAAGAGCTTTAGAGCAAAAGCTAACCTGCTGGCTCCTTATTACTCTCCTAGAATCCCTTTTTCTCCCTATTTATGATTGAACTAGGATATGGGCAAAATAGAGGGTGAACAGCCTTGAGTGGCTATTGTCATGAATCACCCAGGGGCCATATTGGATTTGGTGTGAACTATGCTGGGGCCATTTTGTGACTGGCAGCAGTGGCCATTTTGGGCTGGATTATCTTACACATGCTGGTGCCATGTGGAAGAACAAAAGATTTGGGCACAAAGTTACTGCTTGTAAATGGTATGAATAGGGGGTTCCACTGTCACCATTAAATAAAGTCAGCATTACTGCATAAAATGGATTGACGTGGAAAACTTGCCCCACCCTGATACCATGTGGGAATGGGGAAATATGGTTATAGGTTATTAATATGTTAGTATTATATTGTATATTGTATTGGGGAGTGATAGCTATGTTTTAATTAGTCAACCCTTCCCCATTGTATAAACTCTCAGTCAGGAGTTGGCCATATGGTCTTTAGAGTAAACACTTGAAGTGATAGCAAGGCCAGAACAAAGAGATTTGACAGACTGCCAGGCACCGTAGGACAATGGTATAGTACAGGGTCTTCCAGCCTCAATACTAGGGCCTGGGCCATAGCAAAGAGATGTGTCTCTGTTGACTGCCAGTGCCCAAATGACTCTGTTAGCCACACCTAGTGGGCGGCCCAGGGGAGGGGTCTGGAAGTTCCCAGAGCTTACCTCTAGTCCATTGGCTAGAGGTAATAAAATTACTCTGGAGATTACCCCATTGGCCAAGAGGAAGATAAGGGTTGGACAAAGGGGTAGCCACTCCCTGTACTGGTTTTGTGATTTGTTTAAATACTTGTGGAAAAAATAAAGAAGTTGTTCATAATTTTCATCAAGACTTTGTGTGCAGATGTATTATTTACCCAGGGACATATGCTTGCAGTAAGATTCGTCAGACTTACTGTCAATATTGCTCAGTCTAAACCAAGGGCTGAGACATGATGTTCCTGTACTCAAAACGGCTCCAAGGTCCAGAGTAACCCAAATCCGGTCAGCAGACCCCAGCCAGAGAGTGGGTCGTGACAGCTATCACCTGCATATTACAGTCCTATTGAGACAGCATAACGGAAGTACTCACATTATTGATTGTGCTCTTACTAAAATCTATATCCTAATTATTAATCACATCAATATTGATCAGAGAGATTTTGGAAAATAATTATCTATCTAGGAGATATATATATACTTATAGGAGACCAGACTATCTCAGGTTTTCTTCACAGTGAACCCTAGGAGTTAAGGGCTGCTTCTGTATATAATACATGTAGTAACACCATATCTATCAAGTGATATTATAGATCTTTTATAATCATAAGGACAGGTTTACTTCAATTGGATAAGCTATTTCATCTTTTTCTCTGGAAACACTGTTAGTTGTGAATCTATATACCCCTCTATTAAGAGGTTTAAATAATATCAAGTGGGTATATTTTTCACATACAAATTAGCCTATTTTATATTCCCATTTCTCCAATCCAGGATTTTTTATATTATATTGGTTTTAATAGATATCGCCGTTGTTACCCTTTACTAATAAAGACTTCAGTTTTAACTTTTTCCCACATTTGTATACAGATTGTTAATCAATGGGTAGTAAATACCTAGGGAATTTAGCATTCCTATCATACCTTGTTCACAATGAGCCTTTACAGAGGAGACTGTTAGCTGCAGAGGAAAAAGGGTTTTGCAGAGGAGCTCCTGCAAGGATTTTGACACAGCAGATTTCACAGAGGAGACTGATTGGTGCTATCCCAGCGATTGGAGCAGAGGATCCATTACAGCTGAGAAGCTGAGAGAGACATTGGGTTTAAAGTTACCATTACAGAGTCCGATAATAAACCCCAGGGAGAAGTCTGTGAAGTTAACAGATTTTTAGCCTTCATCAAAAGAGGGGGTTAAGGATCCCTGGAGGTTGGGGTATCTGGAGAGTAGGGCGGGCCAGAACCCCACCCTATGGTATAAAATTGATAGACGACTGTCTGCAGAGACAAGAGACTTAATACTGTTGAATATGGACTATTCAAAGACTGTATATTTTTACCTGAAGGCTGAGAAGCGGCTTCCGAGCTAGCTAGGGTGTTCCTGATGTTAAGCCATTACGTTTAAGTAGATGTTTATTTCATTCTGAAAATAAGCTATTTTTGTTTATGTTTGTAAACTTTTTATTAAAAAGAGATAAAAAGCACTGGGACTTGGTTGTTTATATGAAGTCCCAGTAGCAACCAGCAAACCACTCTAAATACATATGGCAGCACTATACTAAATGAAATACAAAATACTATTGATACCACATGTATCCCAGGATGTTTATATTTCACTATGTACCGATTTCTTAAACTTGAATGAGAACTGACCATATGTGAAGCAAGCAATCGGCCTTGGCAGATTTAGGTTGATTATGAAAGTGTCTTTACTTACTACCCTTGTTCATCTGTTTAATTAAACCGCAAGAATGAATTTGGTTTTGGACCCAACTAAGACACAGAGCCCCAGAGACAACCTTTCCTACAGACTCATTTCTGCTTTTTACTTAAAGTGTTAATATTATTGCCTACATGTACTAAGTTTATTGCTTCTAAAAGTTAAGTCACCAAATAATACAAAAATAAAAGCAACTTTTAATTACTTTTTCTACAAAACTGCAAGTAATTACTGGAAATAATCAATTTTAGCCCTACAGATTTGGAAAATATCCATACTGCTTTACACAACTACTTTTCTCAATTTGTTCCTAATCAACAACTGATCCTAATAGTAGAGTTGAATTTTATTTTCATTATTCTCACATGCTTATTACCTTTTTAATTACATTAACCATTTTACTTCAAAACTATGCATTCTAAGCTAGTAATGTATGCACCTTTTCTTTTAGGATATTAGAAGTTTGCTTTGTAGTGAACATATGAACAGACTAAATGAAGCGGTTAAAAGGACTCTGAAGCCACCATATATGCTCTTCACTAGTGATGTCGCGAACATAAAATTTTCGGTTCGCGAACCGCAAACGCGAACCGCCGCAAATGTTCGCGAACCGGCGAACATCGGCGAACCGCCATAGACTTCAATGGGCAGGCGAATTTTAAAACCCACAGGGACTCTTTCTGGCCACAATAGTGATGGGAAAGTTGTTTCAAGGGGTCTAACAACTAGACTGTGGCATGCCGGAGGGGGATCCATGGCAAAACTCCCACGGAAAATTACATAGTTGATACAGAGTCTGGTTTTAAGCCATAAAGGGCATAAATTACCTAACATTCCTAAATTGTTTGGAATAACGTGCTTTAAAACATCAGGTATGATGTTGTATCGATCAGGTAGTGTAAGGGTTACACCCGCTTCACAGTGACAGACCAAACGCACCGCAAACAACCGCAAACAGTCCATTTGCACAACCGCAAACTCCCCATTTGCACAAGTTTGGGTCTGACACACACGCTTGCAGACAACTAACTGCTATGCAATCTATTACAGTAGAAAATTTTTTTTTTGTTTTAAATGTACACTACTGTTACACCAGATATGAGTGGTGTGTTAAGTTGTACTACTCCTATCAGTTTAATCCCTGTTATGTGCCTTTTTTTTGGGTTTGGTTGTTGAAGGCACAGTGCAGCACCAGAGGCCAGAAAAATTAGGCATGTACACATGCCTGAAAAATTAGGTATTGTTGATCTTGCAGCGAGCAGAGAAGAAGGTAGGCCTGATTCAACGCCCCAGCCCACATACCCACACTCAGAGATTGAGGGGGGGGGGGGGCCGGGAAGGCCACGGGTCGGAGATATAAAGGGGGGCCATCCCAAATAAGCACACAAGCGGGGGCAAAGGTAGTGACGGGGACATAGAGGCCCATGGACTGACGGTCGCCATCTTGGCAGGAAAAGGGCCCAGCAATTAAGCCAAACTGACCCAGCACAGGCAGCTACTTGAGTCAAACGCTGTACACTTACACCTTAATAAAGCTGAAACATGCAGCAGCAGGGATTCTAAACGGCCACACAGGGACAAGGAGGCTAACAGCAACCACAGTCTCTGCACCACTCTTTTTAACAGATAACCCAATGGGCTAACCAGGGACCTTGCCCACATAAAAAAACAGAATTTTATTGGAGGAATTATTAGTGTCTTTACCCCCCAAGAGAGGACATAATATACGTTATCTTTAGACTACCTGATGGCCAAACCTCCTTTAGCCCCAATGCTATCCAAGAAACATTTCAAAACTTTATCTGACTGGGGGTCTATAGAGTGACATTAGTACTGACCTTTATATGACTGGGGGTCTATAGAGGGACATTAGTACTGACCTTTATCTGACTGGGTGTCTATAGAGGGACATTAATAATGACCTTTATCTGACTAGGTGTCTATAGAGGGACATTAGTACTGACCTTTATCTGACTGGGTGTCTATAGAGGGACATTAGTAATGACCTTTATCCGACTGGGTGTCTATAGAGGGACATTAGTACTGACCTTTATCTGACTGGGTGTCTATAGAGTGACATTAGTACTGACCTTTATATGACTGGGGGTCTATAGGTGGCATTAGTACTGACCTTTATCTGACTGGGGGTCTATAGAGTGACATTAGTACTGACATTTATATGACTGGGGGTCTATAGAGGGACATTAGTACTGACCTTTATCTGACTGGGTGTCTATAGAGGGACATTAGTACTGACCTTTATCTGACTGGGTGTCTATAGAGGGACATTAGTAATGACCTTTATATGACTGGGGGTCTATAGAGGGACATTAGTACTGACCTTTATCTGACTGGGTGTCTATAGAGGGACATTAGTAATGACCTTTATCTGACTGGGTGTCTATAGAGGGACATTAGTACTGACCTTTATCTGACTGGGTGTCTATAGAGTGACATTAGTACTGACCTTTATATGACTGGGGGTCTATAGGTGACATTAGTACTGACCTTTATCTGACTGGGTGTCTATAGAGGGACATTAGTAATGACCTTTATCTGACTGGGGGTCTATAGAGGGACATTAGTACTGACCTTTATCTGACTGGGGGTCTATAGAGGGACATTAGTACTGACCTTTATCTGTCTGGGGGTCTATAGGTGACATTAGTCCTGACCTCCTGCTGCAGTATTATTACTCCCAGTACTCCCAGGCTTGCTACTATTAGATATAATAACCTCAGTTTCGTTTCCTTATCTGTTGGTAACATCAAAATATGATTATTAAATATTTCATATTTGTTTGTTTTTTTCTCCCAAAGTGAACCCCTTTGTGTGTGTCTCACAGATGTGGCGTTTCAGCTCTGCGTATGTTGGATTTGCACCACTCAAAAAGTATGAAAAGAGACCCCCCCCCCCTTGAAGCCCATTAATGACATCATCAGTAAATTGTATGTAACAGATTCCAGTGTTTAGGGTTTATGACCCAATACTGCGATCATATCATTTATGACAAAAATCCGTATTTGTCGTATTATTCGGACGCGCGTGCATCTTTGTTTTACATTTCCTGATACTTTTATTATCTTGATCTTTATATATTTACTAGCGACTTGCCCGTCAAAACATGGCGGCAATAAGATTGTAAGGCAGGTAATGGTTTGGACGAGACATTCATTTTGTTGGCGGTCGGATATCCTTCGGGGCTCATTGCGAGGCTGTTGGTTGTATTTTTTTTCTGATAGGCGATTTTGCTGTTATTCTTTGGTCGGCGGTGATGTGTTTTTTGCGCTTATTGCAAGGCTTTGTGTTCTATGAGCAGCGTTGGCGCTCGTTGTGAGGCGCGCAGTGAATGGCTTTTATGTTTAATGTGATAATGTTTTTTTTTGTGTATATGTATTTTTGTATGCTAATGAAATAATTACTAAATGAATATACTTTACCTATTTGTAAGTAATATATGCAGGAAGCATTGTGCTGAAGAGCTGACAATCTGTTTTCATGTTCCTGCAGCATACAATGTAGGTTTTCAGTGCTGTGGAGCTGCTGTGTAAGTGTCAGCAATGTGCGCAGTGTGTAGTGTAAATAGGCTGCGTGCGCGAGGGGAAGCCGTTAGGGTAGCTGGGTACTTCCGCATTGTGTAAGTTAGTGTTGTAAAATGGCGGGGAATGTGTATGTGTTAAGCGGGTGTGGATGATTTAGCGTCCTTGTTAATAGTGTATCTTTAGCTCGTACGGCTTTTTAGGAAAATCTTTTTTAGTTAGCTCTTCAGGTTATTGATCACTGGATATATTAATTACAAATAGGTAAAGTATTTTAGTAATTAATTAATTCATTATTATTAAAAAAAATATATATAAAAAAAATACGCTTAATAGCATATTTTACACTGCGGTTACTTTACATACATTAACGCTTCGCACTTCCTAATACATTTGTTCATTCACAATAGTTATTATCGTGCATTCATTTAATAAGTATTAATTAGTAATGGAAAATAAAAATGTAGACTTTACACTACACTAAAATGTTTTACTTTTTACTCTGCAGTTATATATCTGGATTACTGCTCATTGGCTGCCAGCGATAGCACTCTCAAAGCAGTTACAAATCTAAATCACTTTATTATGCTCTGAACCCTGAATACATTTTTTAATTTACACTGCACAAAAAAAATTATATATTTAACACTGTACTTATATATCTGTCTTTGCGATTAGCGCCGAAGATTGATCATTGCAAAGCACGAAACATGAAGGACACAAGGGAAGAGGCTCACAATGAGCGCCGAAGGTCCTCAGAGTACAAAAAGCATCATATTGTGTGGCAAACAGCATTGCCATCGCTTCAAACTTTTTTATTTATTATTATTGCCCCGTCATTTGTGCCAGGCAAGTCGCTAGTGATATAATATAACATAATGCAATACAATATTATACAGTACACATGGGTGTTGGAACTGGGGGGTGGGGGGTAAGGGGTAAACCCCCCCCCCCAGATTTCTTATCGTATGTATGTATGCGTATAGAAGCTAACAGGGGAGGGGAGAGGGGGAGGAAACACAGGAGAGGGGAGAGGGGGAGGAAGACACACTGGAGAGGGGGAGGAAGACACAGGGCAGAGGGGGGAAGAGAAACAGGGTAAGGGAGAGGTGAGGGGAAGAGACACATGGGAGGGGGGAGAGACACAGGAGAGAGTGGGAGGTAGAGACACAGGGGAGAGGGGGGAAGAGACTAATAGGAGGGAGTGGTGAGGAGACACCGGGGAGATGAAAGGGGGTAAAGACACAGAGGAGGGGGGAAGAAACACAGGGGAAGGGAGAGGGGGTAGAGACACAGGGGAGAGGGGGTAGAGACACAGGGGAGAAGGGAGAATAGACACAGATGAGGGGGAGAGACACAGGGGAGAGGGAAGGGGGGAAAGACACAGGGGAGGGGGGAAAGAAACACAGGAAGGGAGAGGGGGGTAGAGACACAGGGGAGGGGGGAGTGACACAGGGAAGAGGGAAGGGGGAAAAGACACAGGAGAGGGGGGAAAGAAACACTGGGGAAGGGAGAGGGGGTAGAGACACAGGCAAGGGTGGGAGAGACACAGGGGAGAGGGGGGGAGAGAGACACATGGGAGGTAGTGGGGGGGAGACACAGGGGAGAGGGGGGGAGAGAGACACATGGGAGGGAGTGGGGGGCAGACACAGGGGAGATCTTCTGCTTTATTATTATTATTCTTATTATTATTACTATAAAATGTGTAGATGTACCGGCTGGGCATGCTCTTGTGCATTATTATTATTATTATTTTTATTATTACTATATAATGTGTAGTTGTACCGGCTGGGCATGCTCTTCTACATTATTATTA
This sequence comes from Discoglossus pictus, assembly GCA_027410445.1. Lineage (NCBI taxonomy): Eukaryota > Metazoa > Chordata > Amphibia > Anura > Alytidae > Discoglossus > Discoglossus pictus. Next base: position 93,409,531 of record CM050169.1, read on the forward strand.
TTATTATTATTATTACTATATAATGTGTAGATGTACCGGCTGGGCATGCTCTTGTGCATTATTATTATTAGTAGTAGTAGTATTTTACTAATAATAATAATAATAATAATGCACAAGAGCATGGCTGGTACATCTACACATTATATAATATTAATAATAATAATAATAATAATAATAATAATACATGCCCAGCTGGTACATCTACACATTATATAGTAGTAATAATAATAATAATAATGCACAAGAGTCCTTCAGCACTGCACTGGACACTGAATAAACTTGCCTAGCTATGGTTTTCCCTATTGATGCAGTATTACCTACACTCTCCCTCCTCTCAGTAAGACTGCAAGTTAGTTATGATTCCAAAATGGCTGCTGTCCATGAGGTAGAAGGGTGTGGAAGGGAGTGTATGCTGCTGATTGGCTGGAATGTGTCTGCTGACTGTGACATGCAGGGTCAAAGTTTGCTCAATGATAAAGTATTGGGGGCGGGTCGAATATCGCATATGTTCGCAGTTCGCCGCAAACGCAAACATGCTATGTTCGCCGGGAACAGTCCGCCGGCGAACTATTCGCGACATCTCTACTCTTCACAGATAGAGGGTAGAAAAGCATATGGAAAAGTGTTTTCCTTTTTAATACAGCTAGCAAATTAACTGAGATATGAGCTTTTGAAGTTACTGGTTTCTAAACTGTTTTTAAAATGAGCTGCACCAGCCCATGTTACTAATTATGTCCAATATTAACTCTATGTTAAATATATTGCACGTTTTCACCTATTGGAAAACATCCTAGAGGTAAGTATAACTTGCAGGTAAGTGCAAGTAGCTATAGTTTGTTTAGTTTATTTTATATGCTGTAATTTTTAAAATAGTATTTTTTATTTTCCTTTAAATCATACGATTAGTTGTAACATTCACATGTAACTAAAAAGCTTAATATATTGTTCCGTGGAACAATTTGTTTTAGCTACACAGTGTTTTTAGACTATGATTCTACAACAAACTTACCGTAGACTCTGTTATCCGGCACCCATGGAAATTGGAAGGTGCCGGATAAATGTTGTTTCTGGTTGCTTGAGAGTTATATATAAAAGAGGCCTAAATTGGCTGCACATAGGATGCTCTAAGTATGGTTGTCAGTGATGGCTGTTCTAGCAGCAGCAGCTTTCACTCCTTACTTACACACAGGTACGTTCAGCTGGAGGGTGCAGTGCTGACCCCGGGCAATGTAACGCCAACATTGCACTGGCTCACTCACTCATACCAGGCAAATGTAACGCCAACACTGCACTGGCTCAGTCACTCATGCCTTGGTAATGTAAAGCCAACACTGCACTGGCTCAGTCACTCATGCCTGGGGAATGTAACACCAACACTGCCCTGGCTCAGTCACTCATGCCAGGGGAATTTAACGCCAACACTGGACTGGCTCAATCACTCATGCCTGGGAATGTAACGCCAACACTGAACCTGGCTCAGTCACTCATGCCCAGGGAATGTAACGCCAACACTGCACCTGGCTCAGTCACTCATGCCCAGGGAATGTAACACCAACACTGCACTGGCTCAGTCACTCATGCTTGGGGAATGTAACACCAACAATGCACTGGCTCAGTCACTCACACCAGGGGAATTTAACGCCAACACTGCTCTGGCTCAGTCACTCATGCCGAGGGAATGTGACACCAACACTGCACTGGCTCAATCACTCATGCCCAGTGAGTATAACAACAAGACTACACCTGCCAACAAAACCCATGTGGCAATATAGTTCCCCTACCCATTTCCTAACGGGGGCAGTCTGTCCTCTATGGTGACTCAATGGACCAGGATTTGGGCCCTGGAAAGGGGTCCGTGACACCAACCCAAAATTTACCCAAAGCTGTGTGATATATGCTTAAGGGAAACCATGTTTGAAATGGTCAATGACTACAAGAGCGAATCCTTTGTGGGTACATTTGCATGTCACTGCCAAGGTTCCTAGAATGCAGTGTAATAAGTGTATTTCTCAAAATTCTGGACATGAAACATGTTTTTTTAACTTGTTTTAGACATTCAACTACAACGTATTTGCTATATATATATATATATATATATATATATATATATATATAGATATATATATATACATATATATATATATATATATATATATATATATACATACACTAATAATATTAGTAGAGTAGACTCTCAGTTAACCAGAACCCAGGCAACAAGAACTTTCAAGCAACCAGAAAAAAATTGAATACTGTACTTTAAATAAATATTTCATTTTACAGGGCTCAACAAATGCCAGGAGCCAGGTTGTCATGCCACACAATGCTTACAGGCAATTCAGTGTTGCCTTGAAGCAGACAGGCTGAGTAACTGAGCCAGTGCTGTGTTGGCGTTACATTCCCCGGGCATGAGTGACTGAGCCAGTGCAGTGTTGATGTTACATTCCCCGGGCATGAGTGACTGAGCCAGTGTAGTGATGGCGTTACATTCCCTGTGCATGATTGACTGAGACAGTGCAGTGTTGGCGTTACATTCCCCCAGGATGAGTGACTGAGTCAGTGCAGCGTTGGAGATGCCTTTCCTGGGCATGAGTGACTGAGCCAGGGCAGTGTTGGCATTACATTCCCCCGGCATGAGTGACTGAGCCAGTGCAATGTTGGCGTTACATTCCCCGGCATGAGTGACTGAGTCAGTGCAGTGTTGGAGTTGCCTTTCCTGGGCATGAGTGACTGAGCCGGTGCAGTGTTGGCGTTACATTCCCCGGGCATGAGTGACTGAGCCAGTGCAGTGGTGGCGTTACATTCCCCCGGCATGAGTGATTTAGTCAGTGCAGTTTTGGATTTGCCTTTCCTGGGCATGAGTGACTGAGCCAGTGCAGTGTTGGCGTTACATTCCCCGGGCATGAGTGACTGAGCCAGTGCAGTGTTGGCGTTACATTCCCCGGGCATGAGTGACTGAGCCAGTGCAATGTTGGCGTTACATTCCCCTGGAATGAGTGACTGAGCCAGTGCAGTGTTGGCGTTACATTCCCCCGGCATGAGTGACTGAGCCGGGGCAGTGTTAGCGTTACATTCCCCGGGTTTAGCACTGCACCCTCCAACTGAATGAACCTGTGTGTAAGTGAGGAGTGAAAGCTACTGCTGTTAGAACAGCCCTCACTGACAAATATACTTAGCAGAGCATCCTATGAGCAGCCAATCTAGACCTATTTTAATAGTAACTCTCAAGCAACCAGAAAATACATTTATCCGGCATCTACCAATCCCCTTGGGTGCCGAATACTTGAGAGTCTACTGTATTTATATAGTTATGGTCTCTACCTTGCCACATGAATTTTCATTGTGTAATATTTAATATAGTTATTTTATTAATATTGCACCCAATGGACTGGGGTGGGTTGTTTTTTCTAATTTACTGAGAAATCACTTGTCAGTTAAATTGTTAAATGTACTTTTTTCACCTAAAATAAAAATGAAATAAAAATATTTAAAACAGTTTATCACTATTTCAGTTTGCAAAATACACAATTTTTCATGGGTTGACAAATCTTTTTAAGGATATACCTGTATTAAAATTTACACATCTGAAAATTTACATGGAGAAAATGCGAGGCAAGTATATTTTTAATAGAGCTATTCTACATAAATGGGGTAATAAAATAAACAGGATAGCACAGAAATAATGGATTTATGTACTGATAGTCACTGACACAGAGGGACGCTGGCGGAAAGAAATAGAAGTTAGGATCCCCTTCTGGATCTCTACCTTGTCATCGTGAAGGCTCTTGTGTACTTCAATGAAGCTGTGAGCTATACCATGTGGGGTCATCCGAGATTGACATGTTATGGCAGGAAAGTCAGACAAATCACAGTCCACTGGAGAAAGAAACTGCAACCCACTCCAGTAACATGGCTATGATAACTTTATGGACAAGCACAACCAGAGACATAATGATATGGCACAGGAAGATGAGCGCATCAGGTCAGAAGGTGCCTACCACATTACTGAGGAAGAGCAGAGGGCAAGTACAAGTACTATCAGATCTAATGAAGTGGTTGGGCCAAACCCGAGAGGACAACCTGTTGTGTGTGGAGGGGAAGGAAAAGTCCGATGCTGCAAAGTACAATTCAGCATAGGAACCTGGAATGTTAGAACTATGAACCAAAGCAATTTGGACAAGGTCAAACATGAGATGACAAGGTTAAACATTGATATCCTGGGAGTAAGTGTACTAAATGGACTGGAATGCAAAATTTTGAATCACACAACTACCAGATAGTCTACTGTGGTCAAGAATTCCACAGCTCGTAAAATCAATCAAAGAGTGGCCAAAGCAGTGCTTGGTTATAACAGAATGATTTCAATTCAAATTCATGGCAAGCCATTTAAAATCATAATGATCCAAGTCATATGCTCCATGGATGCTAAAGAGTCTGAAGTTGTCCAGTTCTATGAAGATATTCAACGCGTCATAGATATAACACTAAGAAAAGATGTCACTATCATCATAGGAGATTGAAATGCTAAAGTAGGGAACCAGAAGACACCTGTTATAACCTGTAAGCTTGGAGTACAAAATGAAGCAGGTCAGAGATTAGTAGAATTCTATCTAGATAATTCTCTGGTTGTAGCAAACACCCTCTTCCAACAGCCTCCTAGATGACTCTACACATGGACATCACCAGATGGACAACATAGAAATCAGATTGATTATATACTTTGCAGCCAAAGATGGAAGAGCTCTATACAGTCAGCAAAAGCAAGACCTGGAGCTGACTGCAGCTCAGACCATGAACTTCTTATTGCGAAGTTCAGAATTGAGCTGAAGAAAAGTGTGAAAATCATCAGACCAAGTAGATACGAAATAAATAACATCCCTTGTGAATATGCAGTGTAAGTAAAGAATAGTGGAAGTAAAGAATAGATTTAATAGATTTAAGGGACTAGACATGGAAGACAGAATGCATGAAGAACTTCGGACAGAAGTTTGCTACATTATCCAGGAAACAGAAACTAAGAATATACCTAAAAGATAGAAAACTAAGAAGGCAAACTGGCTATCTGATGAGGCTTTGAAAGTAGCCCAGGAAAGAAGAAAAGCGAAAGGTATGAGAGATAAAAAAAGATTTGTCCAACAGAATGCAGAATTCCAGAGAATAGCAAGAAGAGACAAGGAGACATTATACAATGAGTGATGTAAAGAGATTGAAGAAGATAACAGAATGGGTCAAGAGTTCTCTTCAAGAAAACTGCCTTGGAGGTGTGTTTGGAGTCTTTATCATGTTGGAATACTGCCCTGCGACCCAGTCTCCGAAGGGAGGGGACCATGCTCTGGTTCAGTATGTCACATTACATGTTGGCATTCATTCACCCTATATGCATTTACATGCCGATGTCAGATGCTGCCTCCACTCTCTCTGCACCGCTGTTTATGTACAAACTGAGGGTTTCATCTCAAATCAGTGTTTTTGTGTTCTTTGTGCCTTATCCATTTATCTGTCATTTAGAGATTCTTTCGACTACCTTTCCTCAGTACATGTATACATTTGGTGGTGGGAGCGTCATGGTCTGGGCCTGCATGAGTGCTGCCGGGACTGTGGAGCTACAGTTCATTGAGGGAACCATAAATGCCAACATGTACTGTGACATACTGAAGCAGAGCATGATCCCCTTTGTTCGGAGACTGGGTCGCAGGGCAACATGATAACGACCCCAAACACACCTCCAAGACGATCACTGCTTTGCTAAAGAAGCTGAAGGTTAAGTCGATGAACTGGCCAAGCATGTCACCAGACCTAAACCCTATTGAGCATCTGTGGGGCATCCTCAAAAGTGATTAGGATTCGGTACTTTCACTGCTGCGACCTGGGTTCAATTCCAGTCAGAAAACCAAGAGGTCACACCACCCTGAAGCCAAACAGGGCTGGGCCTGGTCAGAACTTGGATCGGAGATAGCAAGAGATGTATCCTGCATGCTGTGGCTCACTCGAGAAAGAACTTCCAACTCACTTTGCCATGAATACCAAGTGGGTCCGCATGGTGTGTTACGTTCCATGAGGTTACGGAGAGTCAGACACTAGTGAACGACACAAGCACACACACACACACACACATATATATATATATATATATATATATATACAGTCAGGTCCATAAATATTGGGACATCGACATAATTTTAATCTTTTTGGCTCTATATGAAATAAAACAAACAAGATGTGCTTTAACTGCTGACTTACAGCTTTAATTTGAGGGTATTTACATCCAAATCAGGTGAACGGTGTAGGAATTACAACAGTTTGTATATGTGCCTCCCACTTTTTAAGGGACCAAAAGTAATGGGACAGATTAACAGTCATAAATAACATTTTCACTTTGTAATACTTGGTTGCAAATCCTTTGCAGTCAATTACAGCCTGAAGTCTGGAACGCATAGACATCCCCAGATGCTGGGTTTCATCCCTGGTGATGCTCTGCCAAACCTCTATTGCAACTGTCTTCAGTTCCTGCTTATTCTTGGGGCATTTTCCCTTCAGTTTTGTCTTCAGCAAGTGAAATGCATGCTCAATCGGATTCAGATCAGGTGATTGACTTGGCCATTGCATAACATTCCACTTCTTTCCCTTAAAAAACTCTTTGGTTGCTTTTGCAGTATGCTTCGGGTCATTGTCCATCTGCACTGTGAAGCGCCGGCCGATGAGTTCTGAAGCATTTGGCTGAATATGAGCAGATAATATTGCCCGAAAAACTTCAGAATTCATCCTGCTGCTTTTGTCAGCAGTCACATCATCAATAAATACAAGAGAACCAGTTCCATTGGCAGCCATACATGCCCACGCCATGACACTACCACCACCATGCTTCACTGATGAGGTGGTATGCTTTGGATCGTGAGCAGTTCTTTTCCTTCTCCATACTCTTCTCTTCCCATCACTCTGGTACACGTTGATCTTTGTCTCATCTGTCCATAGGATGTTGTTACAGAACGGTGAAGGCTTTTTTAGGTGTTGTTTGGCAAACTCTAATCTGGCCTTCCTGTTTTTGAGGCTCACCAATGGTTTACATCTTGTGGCGAACCCTCTGTATTTACTCTGGTGAAGTCTTCTCTTAATTGTTGACTTTGACACACATGTTTTTGATCTGGCCAACTGTTGTGAAGGGTGTTTTCTTCACCAGGGAAATAATTCTTCTGTCATCCACCACAGTTATTTCCGTGGTCTTCCGGGTCTTTTGGTGTTGCTGAGCTCACCGGTGCGTTCTTTCTTTTTAAGGATGTTCCAAACAGTTGATTTGGCCACACCTAATGTTTTTGCTATCTCTCTGATGGGTTTGTTTTGTTTTTTTCAGCCTAATGATGGCTTGCTTCACTGATAGTGACAGCTCTTTGGATCTCATATTGAGAGTTAACAGCAACAAATGCAAATAGCACACTTGAAATGAACACTGGAGCTTGTATCTGCTCTTTGTAAGTGGGATAATGAGGGAATAACAAACACCTGGCCATTGAACAGCTGAGCAGCCAATTGTCCCTTTACTTTTGGTCCATTAAAAAGTGGGAGGCACATATACAAACTGTTGTAATTCCTACACCGTTCACCTGATTTGGATGTAAATACCCTCAAATTAAAGCTGAAAGTCTGCAGTTAAAGCATATCTTGTTCATTTCATTTCAAATCCATTGTGGTGGTGTATAGAGCCAAAAAGATTAGTTTTGTGTCGATGTCCCAATATTTATGGACCTGACTGTATATATATATATAGATAATTTATATATATAATATTATTTTTCCTAGAGTTTCTTTAATTTTTTTTAACTTTTTTTACTTTTGCTGAACTCATATGCAGAAATCCATTTAGTAACGTATAACGCCTTCACATCTAAATGTATGAGCATTACACTCCCCTTCGAACCAAACAATACTGAGCGTAGGCTGCCTAAGAGATTTCCCCGGTACCAAATGCTCCAACGGTAAAATATAATTAGCTAATGAGCACAGACTATTGTGTCGTATTCACTGCACATTATACAGATTAAGCTAAACGACTTTACGCACTTGACACAAGATTACATTATTAGAGCATTTCAGAATTTACAAGGTTTCATTGTGACAATATGCTGACTTCCAAGTCTGTAATTTCTGCTCACAGCTTCACTCTATTGGATTGATACATTTTATTCAATATTAATTAAAAGAATATTTTTAAATGACTACATAGTAACACTGTTGCAGTTATTTCTTTTCTTTAGTTTCTAATTATTTCAGTCCAGGCGAGCCTCCTTTATCTAATTATAGTTCTGTTTTGTTCATAGCTATGTTCCAAACTGAAATTCAGATTTCATAAAAAGTATAATTAGCTGGATTGCTAATTATAACAAGAAATGTTCTAGGTCTTTGGAGGCACAAATTAAAGGTATATGAAAAGTACATAGATTATGAAGCATCTGATTAGAGAAGAATAAGTAGTGTATGAGAAAATAATTTGCATAAAAATAATATACAGAAGTCCTCAATAAAATAATTTGATATGACATGCCCGATCAGACAAACTTACACAGGATATAACACAAACCGCCATATACATTTAAATGGACAAAGTGGTTAATATATTACAAAAATAGAATCATATATATAGTTGTGAGCATGCGAGCTGTCGCTCACGCTTGCGGGCTCGCGCAGCAACCCTGCGGCCCTCGCAAAAAAGTACAAGACACGTTACGACCAATTACGACCTCGCAAAAATCGTCTCCAACCCGCGGACATGAAAAAATGAAAAACGCAATAAATACACACAACACCTAAAAAGCTTACCTACAGCAAGAGGGGGCATCCAGGACCTCAAAAAATGAAGTTACACCTCAATTTAACTAAAAATAAAAGAGTTTAGACACTAAAAAATTCTCTAAGCGAGAGAAAAAATGGCCGCCGAGCAAAACGAAAACGAGGCTACAGGACTCTAAACACTCAAAACACCACCAGAAACACGCAAAACACCACAAAAAGCTACGTATATTCCGCCACAGCCGCATACCACACATTAGCCGCCATTTTAGAACAATAACTTATACAATGCGGAAGTACACAGCTACGCTAATGGTTTTGTCTCGCTCACGGACACTATTACACTACAAACATTCATCACGCTTACACAGCAGCTCCACACCACTAATGCTGCAGCAACATCAAAACAGATTGCCAGCTCTTCAACACAATGATTCCTGCATATATTACTTCAAAATAGGTAAAGTATATTACTTTATTAATCTATCACTTATTTTATTATTATACACCAAACAGCATTAGCTCACTTACAATTTCATTGCCGTCATTTTTTGACGGGCAATTCACTAGTCACATATATAGTTCCCAGCAATACGAGTCGTTGCTAACGCTTGAGTAGCGAGCCCGCCACAGTTGCTGGCAAGGAGGACCGAAGGCACTCCTTGCGCTGGTGGAGATGAGCGCCATAGGCGCTCATCCCTACGACCCCAAAACGACCTCTTCATCTCCTCCTATCCTTACCCTGTGTCTCTCTTCCCCTCCTCTGCTTCCCCTGTGTTTCTTTTCCCCTTCTCCTCTCCATCCCCTGTGTCTCTCTTCCCTTTCTCCTGTCCTTCCCCTGCATCTCGGTTCCCATGCGTCTCTCTTCCCCTTTTATCCCTCATTGCCTGCAACCTACAATTATGACCCGCGGCACTTAGAAAAAAAAAAAACATTACCATGCGACCCAAAATTACGACCCGTAAAACAAACACGTAACTGCGCAAACCACAAAGCACAAACAAATACACAATAATCATAAAAAAACACTAACCGACAGCACAGGGGGACAACCAGGACCTCTACAAATGAGGTTGAACGCCAATATAACCCCAATTTCCGCATTTTCGCCACTTGAAAATCGCCTAAGCTAGAAATAAAATGGCGTCCGAAAAAAAAGAAAATGAGGCTCCACGACCCAGCATCGCGAAAAACACTGCTAAACACATGCAACCTTTCCCAAGAGATCTGAGATAAGCTGGAGACCACACATTATCCCATTCTGGTGGTCTCCATGGGGGACCCCGGCAATTTACCCACATTGACCCTTGCTGAAAGTAAAATTTGAATTTCCCGCCTTGCGGGTCCTTAAAGGACCATAAAGGTCCTTAAAGGACATGCGAAAAATAACAAATTAACCCTATCACTCATGGGGCTCCATGCAGAGCCTCATGAGCCCCTAAATAACCATCTCACTCATGGGGGTCAATACAGGACCCCATAATCCATTAATTAACCCTGTTAGGAGCCCCATAGCCCCTAATTAATCCTGTAACTCATGGAAGTCAATACAGACCCCTATAAGCCCTTATTTAACACTGTCACTCACGGGGGTCAAGTACAGACCCCCCCACAAGCCCTTCATTAACCCTGTCACTCATGGGGGTCAATTAAGACCCCCATAACCCCTTAATTAACCCTGTCACTCATGAGGGTCAATACATTAACCCTGTCACTCATGGGGGTCAATCAGGACCCCAATAACATATTAATTAATCCTGTCACTCATAGGGGTCAATACAGACCCCCATAAGCACTTTATTAAGCCTCTCACTAATAAGGGTCAATACAGACCTCCATAAGCCCTTCATTAACCCTTTCACTCATGAGGGTCAATAAGGACCCCCATAACCCCTTAATTAATCCTGTAACTCATGGGTGTCAATACAGACCCCCATAAGCCAATAATTAACCCTGTCACTCATAAGGGGGTCAATACAGCACCCTATAATCCATTAATTAACCCTGTCACTCATAGGGGTCAATACAGACCCACATAACCACTTTATTTACACTCTCACTCATGAGGGTCAATACAGATCCCTAAAAGCCCTTCATTAACCCTGTCTCTCAAGTTGGTCAATTAAGACCCCCATAACCCCTTAATTAACCCTGTCACTCATGGGGGTCAATACAGACCCTCATAAGCCCTTAATTAACCCTGTCACTCATGGGGGTTAATCAGGACCCCCATAACCCCTTAATTAACCCTATCACTCATGGGGGTCAAACAGGACCCCCATAACCCCTTAATTAACCTTGTCACTCATCTGGGTCAATACAGACCCCCATAAGCCAATAATTAACTCTATCAGTCCAATAGGGTTCTATATAGACCACTATGGGACACTAATTAATCCATGTAATAACACTGTAAGTGAAATGAGAGTCATTCAGGACCCTCATTACACAAAGTGTAACCACTACACTATTAACCCTAACTATACCCCATTAACCCAACCCTGTGACTATTTAATCGTAACACTACACATTTAAGCCTAAGAGTACCTAAATAACCATTACTGCTCCTATTTAATCCCATTTAAGTCTATTTAACACTGTCTGTTATGTGGGTCTATACAGACCCTCATAAGCCTCTATTTAACCCCATCAGTCCCATAAGGGTATATAAAGACCCTTATGGGGCAGTTACAATCCTAACATTAACCCCATAAGTGCTCAAGAACCCTCATGACACTAACTACAAACACTATACCCCCCAACAAACCATTAAATCTAAACTAACCCTCCTCTACACTAACCTATTAACACCTACACTACCTACCCACACTACCTACCCCCAATAACCCCCCCCACCCCAGTAATTACACAAAATAATATAACCTAACTCACAGAAAATAGTAAAACCTATGTTACAGAAAATAAAAATACCTGTCACAAAAAAACATTACAGAAAACAAAATAAAAATCATTACAACCCCAACACCCAAGCAAACAGAAAAAAAAAAACATTACACACTTGAAAAGGAACGACATATAATATATATATACTCATTACATTACTATACCTACCTATCTAAAATACAATACATACTATCTAACATACATACATCCTCCTCTAAATAAAATACAACAAATCCTAGCTAACATACATACCCCCCCTCTATATAAAATACAATAAATCCTATCATAAATACATCCCCTCTATCTAAAATAAAATAAATCCTATCTAACATACATACATCCCCTCTATCTAAATTAAAATAAATCCTATTTAACATACTGTACATACATCCCCTCTATCTAAAATAAAATAAATCCTATCTAACATACATACACCCCCTCTATGTAAAATACAATAAATCCTAACATACATACATCCTCTCTATCTAAAATAAAATAAATCCTATCTACATACCAAAACTTTAAAGCTAGCCTAAAATACAATAATCAAAACCACTTACCTTTGCAGATCTACCTTCAGATCACGAACCTAGGACAAAAGAAAAAAATAAATAGTACAAAACCTTTACATATAATAAATTAACATTTTAATTTTTTTTAAATATTCTACTCAACTTTCCAGCATGTCCCTTTCTTTCTTCATTTCTTCTCCGGCGCAGCCCCTGTTAAAAAAATAAATTACATTAGTAATAAATACATACACAAACAAAATAAAATAAAATAAACATAATATACATTGTACTTATCGCCCCACGATGTCCCCGGCCTCCTCCTCTTCAGCCCCGACTGGGCCCTGGAAGAATCCGCTCTGTAAAAAAAAAACTAACGGAGGTCCGCACTCGCGTATCTCATTGATGCTAATGAGCCTCCTACAGCATTTTCAGGAAGAAAATTGCAAATGGCGCCTTCTGACTGGCTGAAAACGCTATCAATCAAATTTCAGTCAATCAGAAGGTGCCAAGGTGTGAGCCAATCAGAATGGGATACACCCCCATATCCCATTCTCATTGGCTAATGCACCTGTCAATCTTTTTTAAACCAATCACAATGCCTTTTTGCCTTCAGCCAATCACAATGGGATACACCCACACAATGTAATTGGCTGGATGCATCTGCGCATTCTGATTGGCTGCAGTCTAAATAGACAATGAAGACAGCCAATCAGAAGCCGCTATTCCATTCAGCCAATCACAATAGGATATACCCCCACGTAGTGATTGGCTAAACACATCTGCACCTTCTGATTGGCTGTTATCTGATTGACAGTGACATCAGCCAATCACAAGGCACAGATGCCTTCAGCCAATCACTCTCTGGGAGTGTATCCCAATGTGATTTGCTGAGGGGCTGTTGTCACTGTCAATCACATTACAGCCAATCAGAAGGTTCAGATGCCTTCAGCCAATTACCATGTGGGGGTGTATCACATTGTGATTGGCTGAAGGCAATAGAGCCTTCTGATTGGTTTAACAATAGATTGACAGGTGCATTAGCCAATGATTATGGGATATTGGGGCGTATCCCATTCTGATTAGCTCACACCTTGGCGTCTTCTGATTGGCTGAAATTAGATTGAAAGCATTTTTCAGCCGGCGCCATTGCTGATTTTATTCTGGAAAAGCCTCTAGAGGCCTCATTATCGTCAGAGAGGTCCACAAGTGCGGACCTCCCTTCGTTTTTTTTTTTTTTTTAACCAACGCAAATTGTTCCATCGCCCAGACGGGGCAGAAGAGGAGGAGGCCGGGGACATCGTGTGGAGCTAAGTTAAAAGTATATTATGTTAAACTGGGGCTGCACCAGAGAAGAAATGAAGAAGGACAGGGACATGCTCGAAAGGTGAGTAGAATATGTAAAATATTTAAAATGTTTCTTTATTATATCTAAACTAGCGACTTGCCCGTCAAAAAATGACGGCAATGAGATGTGTCTGTTTGGAAAGTTGTTTAGTTATTAATATACATATTTGACACTTGTAAGTATTGTGATATTAAACATGTTTCATTTTGTAAAATGTTCTCTTGTTGAACAATAAGTCTTAAAGCATTTTGTATTCAAAGTATTAACATTTGAATGTAAGAACAGTTGAGCTTTAAATTAATCAGTATTGTAAACTTGAGGTAATGGTTTTTTAACATGCAATTTGTATCTGAAGAATTGTTAACTTCAATATACATTGAATCCAGAGGAAAGCAAACAGTAAAAACCCTTGTTCAAACGTACACAATTTTAACATGAACTTTGTAATATTTGTAAGTAAAAAACTTGACATAATATTTTTTGAAACTTGAACTTTCTTATCTGTGTAACTAAGGAACTTGACAAAACATTTTTCCAACTTGGAACATTATAAACAGTAACATAGTGAATTAATATATTAACATAATTTTGTATTAAAAGTATTAATATTTGAATGTAAAAACAGTTGAACTTTAAACTAATCAGTATTGTAAACTTGAGGCAATGGTTTTTTAACATGCAATTTTTATCTGAATAATTGTTAACTTCAATATACATTGAATGCAGAGGAAGGCAAACAGTAAAAACCCTCCTTTAAGCGTACCCAATTAAATTAATTCCTTCCTGACCCCATGAAATGGCGATAAACATTATTCCAGGGAGTAATCTTAACATTACAGACAATATTTACATTGTGACTAAAAACGTGGTTGAGCTCTTAACATGAACTTTGTAATATGTTGAAGTAAAGAACTTGAAATTATATTTTTTTAAACTTGAACTTTCTTATCAGTGTAAGTAATGACCTTGAAAATATTGTTTTCAAACTTGTAACATTAGAAACAGTAACATAGTTAATGGACATTTTAACATAATTTGTAAAAATAATGCAAGGCAAGTTTTTTGTGAGGCGTATCATCCATAAACAGTACTTCCATTAATTATGACTGAATTGTTTATTGTTTTGTATTTTTCAATGCTTTTAAATTTGTTTTGTATGTGCTTTATTTCTTTATAATGAAAATTTATAGTACTTTATAGTAGACAATGTTTTTAGTAAAAATACGTCCATCTGCTAATAAATCACCTCGATTTTCATTCTTTTCAATGCTAACTTTAATAGCCTGTGGATTTTTGCACCGTGATAACGCAATGTACAATTGACCATGTGCAAATACTGGTTCTTCCAAGAAAATACCCACAGATTTGAACGTTTGACCTTGTGATTTATTAATGGTCATGGCAAATGCCATAATAATGGGAAATTGTCTTCTTTGAAGTATAAAAGGGAGACTACTTTCACTTGGTGCTAAATCTATTCTTGGTATAAAAACTCTCTTTCCTTTATGGGTACCAGTTAAAATTTCAGCATCTATAAAATGGTCCTTTAATTGTTGAACAATTAATCTTGTCCCATTGCATAGGCCTTTTTTGGGGTTCATATCTCGCAGTAACAAGATAATTGCACCTTTCTTTAGCTGCAAAATATGTGGTGGCATTCCAGAAGGAGTTAGTGAGTTTATGAATTCAGTAGAAAAGTTAGCCTGACTTTCATTGTCATCAGCAAGTACAGAATCAGCACTGTGATCATTTCTTTGTGGTGCATTAATTGTTTTAAAGATTTGATTATTGAGGATTAATGCATCCTTATTTTTACACATGACTTGGTTGTCAAGCTCCGAATATTCCTGGTTATTTATGCTACCTTCAAATATAGCCGATATAATATCTTGGTGACAAATCATATGATGTGGGATCACTACAGTGTCGTCAGGTGAATGTGGTATTTTTTCTGTTCTGCCTTCTCCAATTTTAATAAGCCAATCATTGAAATCAGTTTGGCCTTCTGATCTCATATTTTGTTGCAGTTGAAGATGGGTAAAATGTTTCCATAGTGTGCTTGACTTTATACAGGTTTCGATAATGTCAGTTCGATTTCCATGTACAACGACAGGTAATGTTTGTCTAAAATCGCCACCTAACAACATTACCTTTCCACCAAATGGAAAAGTATTATCCATGACTTCACGAATCAAACGGTCAATACACTGGAGGGCATAGCATGACATCATTGTGGCCTCATCTATTATAATTAATTTACATTTTTTCGAATTATTTGCTTGTAATGATGTCATGCGAATATCTGACACAGAAGTTTCTAAAATAGGCACTGACAGTTTAAAGCCACTATGTACAGTTCTTCCACCTTCTAACAAAAGTGCAGCAATTCCAGTAGTGGCAAACGCCATTGCTATTTAACCTTGTGCTCGTACCGAACTCATTAATAAATTATATAGATAGGTTTTTCCTGATCCGCCAGGTCCATCAAGATAGAAATAACGCTCTGTCACCATGTCATCATCTATTGCATTTTTAATGGCATTAAATGCTTGCAATTGTAAGGTATTTAAAGTTGCAAGTCTTTCTTCTGTTCTGCTCTACTTGTAGTTGAATGTCATAGTCTTCAAAGTTTATGTCATCTATAAGACCTAGATCAGGCAAATTAAAACTTGCACAACTTAATCCATGAGTTAAAAATACTTCTTGGATTTCCATTAATGCTTTTAAGTGTGCAATCGGTTCATTGTATCGTCGCATAAAGTCTTCAGCCATATTACTTTTAAATGTCTCCCACAAAGCTAATGCATTTGGAGCATTTGAGAAGATACAAATAAAAGCAAATTGTTCTCTCATCTGCCGTGGCATTTGACATTGTGCTGCTTCTTCTAAACATCTTTCCCATTCTGTATCATCAGCTAGTAAGTTTCTATGTCTTGCAGCTAAATGGAAGGATTCATATACTATGTCATTAACAGTTCTTAATTGTTCAAAACTTTGTGCTCCAGGAACATTTAAAAGTAATATCCGTAAGCAAAAACGTTCAACATCTCTTGGACTGACTGTGTAAATTCTTGGGATTATTTTAGTGCCTCTGCTTTTTCTCGGTCTCCACAATCCATTCACAAAAACATAGTGATATGGAATTTCAATATATAAGTATTGTGTTGCTTGGGAATCTGTGGAATTTAATTCAAACCATGCAGTTAGTGTAGTGTGACGATCTTCACTTTGGGCCAATGCATTCATTTCATTTCCAGCATGGAAATACACTAAATGTATTTGTGGCAAATGTACTGCTAATCTATATACTGCATGTGATCTATCATGCATTTCAAATTTTAAAAGCCGCCACATAGCTTCTGGCGCACTGACATAGCGAGCATCTACATGAGATGCAAGTTCATCATGTACTAAATCACTACTTTCAGGGTTGTCTGCACTTTTGACGACTACAGTAGCTGCATCATAGCCTTTGTAAATATATTTGTAGACATATTTAATGGATTTGATGGAAGTGCAGGCTTCTACATTGATGTGGGCTTTGTACTTCATGAGTAAATGTGGATTGTAGGGTAATAAATATCTATTGTCAACTTTTTTTCCACGAATAATGGCACTATCTCCTTCTCTTCTTTTATAAAGTGGATAGCCATCACAATTGGCATAGGTTTTGTCTCTATAATCTTTTGGAAATTCTTTGGAACATTTATTATTTTCCATACATGGTGATTGTGGATTAAACTCACCACAGGGTCCATGAAACATGCGATGAGTAACAATCTCATATAGTCTACCATATAGTTCTGGATCTGGTAGTTCAGCAACAATGACTGCATCCACTTTGTCAGAAGTATCTAATTTATCTTTTTCTTGAAGTATTATCAGAAGATGTGCATGTGGTAGGCCTCTTTTTTGAAATTCAATGGTATATACATAAGCAAGACATTTGCCAAATAACTGATTTATAGTGATGTCACATATTAATTAATTTAATTTAATCTTAAAAAATCTGGCTACTAAATCTGGTCTATTAGAAGCACTTTGTCCAAGAAGTAAATTTTGTGTAATTTCTGGCCATTGTGGATTACATGTAAATGTAAGAAATAAATCGGGTTTGCCAAATTTTGTGACAATAGCCATAGCATCATTGTATCTTTGTCTCATATTTCGAGGAGATCCTTGAAAGGAAGATGGTAAAATGATGGCTTTGCCAGCTGTCATGTCTCTGCTTGTAGCCACGTCAGCAACATAGTCCATTAGTCCCGAATATTGTTCTACACGTAGTTTATCTTGTTGATATTTTATAAAGTTTAAATTATTGGCCTCAACTTGCAAATAGAAATCAATAATCCATCGTTGTGTTAGTTTTCCACCACATAAAATTGCATTAAATGTATTTCGAATGGCAATTTGAGCTACTTTAAATTCAAGCATAGAAACATTATTTCGGATTCTGGCTTTAGCATTTGGGTAACTGGGAAGTGTTAATTTTGGTTGCCAACCTGCCTCTCCGTGTGGGAAAAAAATGGGATATGTCATTGGATCTAAATTTGGACTTAAGATACTCATATTAATGAATGGTTACTCCTGATTTCTGGGATATATTGTAATGTCTCTTTGAAATGGTGGTTCTA
The DNA here is from genome assembly GCA_027410445.1 of Discoglossus pictus. Classification (NCBI taxonomy): domain Eukaryota; kingdom Metazoa; phylum Chordata; class Amphibia; order Anura; family Alytidae; genus Discoglossus; species Discoglossus pictus. The sequence continues at coordinate 93,427,707 of CM050169.1, forward strand.
CTTCATCATTTTGAAACACCATTGCAACCTCATTTGATGTTGGCAAGTTATAACAACGTTTATCAGTATGTCTGTCTCTTTTAAGCACCATATAAACCTTCGGCATTGGTATTTGATGTCTTTCTGCATGAAGTTGTTGTTCATTTTATACTTCTGCCAATTTTTTTATAAGCTTTACTGTAGGGGTTATTGTCCATAATGTTATTTAGCTCTATAAAAACACTGGGTAAGCATTTTTTATTTTCTTCCATCTGCATACGTTGGTCAACAGCTTCCATTGTATCTAGGACATATAGTTGAGCAAATGTTCTTTGCTCTCCTTCCTCTGGATGTAAATGGGAAGTCCGATGACAAATTTGGCCTTGGACTTTAAAACAGTAAGGACCATGTCCTGGTACATTAGCAACAAATGTTGCCCCCATAGATGCAAAGGATATGGCACTATTGTAGGATCTTATGTTTGTCTTAAAATGTTTGTAGTTTGGAAAAGTAGGTTCAGTCATAATATTTTGTAAATAGATTGGAAATTATTTTCTTTCTGGAAGTTTGAACTTGCCTTTTTGACAGCAACTAATAAATTGGCCATCTCTGGGTCTCTCCTGTTTAAAATATTAAGCCTCACAAAACTGACATTGAGTAGTCATGTCCCCACAACTATGAACCTCTACTGCTAAAGACTTGAGTAAAGGACAATTTGCAAAGCATATAGGAGTTTGACTTTCATATTCATCAGGTGAAATGTCATGTAATGTTTCAACAACAGGTTCTAAATGCTTTGTTTTTTCCGTGGCTTTTCTTGGTACATGTTGTATTGGTTTAGGAAAATTGTCATGTAATGTTTCAGGAGGAGGTTCTAAATGCTTTGTTTTTTTCGTGGCTTTTTTTGGTATCTCTTTTATTTTTTCAGGTAAAATGTCATCTGATGTTTGAGGAACAGGTTCTAAATGCTTTATTTGCTTGGTAGCTTTTTTTGGCGTATCTTTAATTTGTGCAGCTGATAGTCTTTTGCTTGCAAGTCTTTTGCGTTTTTTTTCTCGTCGAATTTCCTTCTACTCTGGAGTCTGCTGGCTGTCTGCTCTCTGTCGTCGTTCTCTAGCTTGTTGTCTTTTCTTTTCTTGTTTACTCTCGTTATCAGCCATGTTAAACTGTAAAAAAATAATAATGTATCATTAGTTTATTTTGAGATGTTAAGTTTGTTTTTACAAAAAATTCTTATCAACAGTTTGTTTATATGTAATTCTAATTGATTGTAGCGGTACTTTCTTAGTACTGTTAAATAAGTGTTTTTTATTTTTTTGCTTTTACTTTCTTTCGTAGGTTGTATTTTTTACCTTACATGCATAGCATACTCAAGGTAATTACACTACAGTTTCTTGGAGATATAGTAGGTGTATTTTTTTTGTTTGTTATTTTTTTTTGTTTGTTGTACTTTTGGCTTATAGGTGTAGTAGAGGGCAGACATTAGTCTTTGTAATTTATCGTACAGGGGATTGTTCTAATAGTTTTTTCATATTTTCTTTAAAGGCTTATATGTTGTGGCTGTGAAAATGTTTCTATTGTTTTTTCTTGTTAGTACTATTTGTAGTCCTATTCTATTTTATGTGTATGGTTACGTTGTATGGTTAATATTGTACATTAGGACTGGTAATTTAGAATGACAAATTTCATTGACTCTGTGTTTTGAGACTTTTCTGGACTATGTTTTTTTTTTGTGTTGAAAGTCCTCGTCCGACGGTCTGGTCCTTTGTTGAAAGTCCTCGTCCGACGGTCTGGTCCTCTGTTGAAAGTCCTCGTCCAATGGTGTAGTCCTCTGTTGAAAGTCCTCGTCCAATGGTCTGGTTCTCAGTTGAAAGTCCTGGTCCGATGGTCTTCACGCAGTATCTGTTGTAAAAGAAAAATGAAAATGTTATTTGATTTGAATGTATTTGTAATAAAGAAAAAAATTCATTATTTGTGTGTATTGTATCTGTTATGGTGAATTTTTCTGCTATGCTGTTTTTTGTGCAACCTTTTCAAAATAATTTAAATGTATTTGTATATTCCAGTTATTCTTTTTTTATACTGTAATTATTAATGTTTTTCTTATTTTGGATATGATTGCAATGTTTTTAGCATTGTGTCCACCACTTTTGGTATAGAAATTTAGAGTTCTTTGTAAGGCTTATCGGTTGGTAAACAGTAAATAAGAATATTAATTTACTTTGCTATTTGTTAGTTTGATTTTTGATACAATCCTATTTTGTGTCCACCACTTTTGTTATGCTTATTTAGGCTTCTGTGTAAGGCTTATAGGTTCTTAAACATTAAAGAAGAATATTAATTTACTTTGCTATGTGTTTGTGTGATTTTTGGTACAATCCTGTTTTGTGTCTACCACTTTTGGTATGCTTATTTAGGCTTCTGTGTAAGGCTTATATGTTCTTAAACATTAAAGAAGAATATTAATTGACTTTGCTATTTGTTTGTGTAATTTTTGGTACAATCCTATTTGTGTCTACCACTTTTGGTATGCTTATTTAGGCTTCTGTGTAAGGCTTATAGGTTCTTAAACATTAAAGAAGAATATTAATTGACTTTGCTATTTGTTTGTGTGATTTTTGGTACAATCCTGTTTTGTGTCTACCACTTTTGGTATGCTTATTTAGGCTTCTGTGTAAGGCTTATAGGTTCTTAAACATTAAAGAAGAATATTAATTGACGTTTCTATTTGTTTGTGTGATTTTTGGTACAATCCTGTTTTGTGTCCACCACTTTTGGTATGCTTATTTAGGCTTCTGTGTAAGGCTTATAGGTTCTTAAACATTAAAGAAAAATATTAATTGACTTTGCTATTTATTTGTGTGATTTTTGGTACAATCCTGTTTTGTGTCTATCACTTTTGGTATGCTTATTTAGGCTTCTTTGTAAGTCTTATAGGTTGTTAAACATTAAAGAAGAATATTAATTTACTTTGCTATTTGTTTGTGTGATTTTTGGTACAATCCTATTTTGTGTCTAACACTTTGGTATGCTTATTTAGGCTTCTTTGTAAGGCTTATAGGTTCTTAAACATTAAAGAAGAATATTAATTTACTTTGCTATTTGTTAGTGTGATTTTTTGTACAATCCTATTTTGTGTCTACCACATGTTGCATACTTGATTGCTTAATTAGTCTTTTTTATGAAGCTTTAATATTTTTCTACAGTGCAAATGAATGTTTTTTCTATTTTTGATATTCTGGCTCTATTTTTAGCATTATCCTATTTTGTGTTCACCACTTGTTGGTTGCTGCATTTGTTATATTGGAGGCCATTAAACATATATAGTTCCTTTATTTTTTGTACTTGTTATACTTTACCTTGATTGAAGTGTCGAATGACAGATGGTCCCCTCCTGCCAATCTTAATCCGCCGGTCTTCTTGTAGTGTCTGAAAAAGAAAGGGAAATGGTTAATTGTATATTTCTTCTTTTTGATTTAGCAAAGCATGGTCTTTTTCAGCATGTAATGTATTTTTCTATCTTACCTCTTCTTTCTTGGTGTTCTTTAAAAGGGATTGTGGTTGACAATGAACGGTGCAAATTCTTGAGTGACGCTGTTGATGCAGAGTCTGTTTGAATATAAAAAAAAAGGAGAAAGATTGAGCTTTAGGTTATATATTGAATTACAATAAATGAATGTCATTTAAATATACTTCTTTAATTAGTTTCAATTAACATTAGTTTGTTTTCGGGCCTACACACATAAATGTGCGTGTGACATATCACTATACATGAACCACATTTTCCTAGTTAAAGTTGTTTTTTTATGTGCGTGTCACATATCACTATACATGAATCATATTTTAATAGTGAAATATTTTTTCTTTTTGTAATGTCATTTAAATATAGTTGTTTAATTAGTTTGGGTTAAGATCAGTTTGTTGCAGGGGCTATACACATAAATGTGCGTGCCATACATAAAACACATTTTCATACTTAAAGTTTTTTTTTGTTTGTCCTTTCTTGATAATAAAATGTAAAATATTATAGCTTACCTCTCAGTTGTAATTTGCACAATGTAAAGTAGGAAATTAGGAAACAATTCTCTTCTCAAGTAACAGCAGCAGTTAACTATCCAGTCACTCCGTTCATAACCTGAGTAGAAATGTAGAATTTTCTGGAAAGTAGGAAGTATTTATAAACTTTCAAGTGCCTCAGACCGTTAGAACGCAATATGCATGCGCTATTTACGTTCCAGCTTACAATTTGCGTTCCATTTTGTGCGTAGTAGTTTTCAAAATGGTGGTTAATATCAGTGTGGTACGTGCCCCATAGTATGTGTTTCAGTCTTGCGAGTCATTGTAGTATAGTTACGTCTGAAGCCTCGTTTTCGTTTTGTTCGGCGGCCATTTTTTCTCTTGCTTAGGTGATTTTCGGCAGTTTAAACTCTTTTTTTTGGACTTAAATAGACGTGTAAATTAACTTTCCGAGGTGCCGGATGCCCCCCCCCCCCCTTTGCTGTAAGTAAGCTTTTTATGTGTTCGTTGTGTTTATTTCTTGTGTTTCTGATGTTTTCATGCGCGCCGTTTTCAGCCCGCTTTGCGTGTTGGGAATCGCTCGTTTCGCGGCTGTATTTATTTGCGAAGCGGCCGTATTTTTTTGCAAGGGACGCAGTTGGTTTTTCACGTGTACGATGCAGTTGTTTTTTTTCTAAGTTGTGCGAGGCGCCTTTGTTTTTTTTTTGTTAAGTCTTGTGTGTGTCTGTGTAACCGCGTGTGAGGCGCCTTTGAGGTTTTTTTTTTTAAGTCTTGCGTGTGTGTGTGCGTTGCCGACGTTGGACCTTCCACCACCGCAAATGCAGCCCCTCGCTTCGCGAGGGTCCGCATTTGCGGACAAACACAGCCGAGGTGGGATACTCCACCACCGCAAATGCGCCCCCTCGCTTCGCAAGGATCCGCATCTGCGGGGACGTTGGGATGCTCCACCACCGCAAATGCGGCCCCTCGCTTTACGAGGGTCCGCATTTGCGGAAACACAGCCAACGTTGGAGCCTCCGCAAATGCGGCCCCTCGCTTCGCGAGGATTCGCATTTGCGGGGACGTTGGGATGCTCCACCACCGCAAATATGGCCCCTCGCTTTGCGAGGACCTGCATTTGCGGGGAACTGCGTCCCTCGATGCCCGAGCCCGCAAGCGTGAGCAACGGCTCATATGCTCACAACTATATATGTGATATGTTGTACTAGTTTTTTTTCTCTTTTCTCTAGATTGCTGATCTGAAGGGACATCTGCAAAGGTAAGTGGTCTTAATTATTATATTTGAGCTTATAGTTAGGGTTTAGGTATGTACATAGCATTTATTGCATTTTAGATAGAGGGGGTTATAAATGTTAGATAGGAATTAATGTATTTTATATACAGGGGGTGTATATATGTTAGATAGGATTTACTGTATTTTATATACATAGAGGGCATGTATGTCACATAGGATTTATTGTATTTTACATAGATAGAGGGATGTATGTATGTTAGATAGCATTTAATGAATTATATATAGGGGGTATTGTATTTCATTTATTTTTTATCTTAATGTAATGTATATATTACATAGTTACATAGGCCCTCATTCTATTGCAAGTCGGCCAATTGAATAGGGCTCTAAATAAGCACATAGCATATTTTTTTAAAGAAGTTTTTAGTTAGTGAAAACCTTGCTTTTGTATAGATGCTTACTAACTAAAAACTTCTTTAAAAAATATACGATATGTGCTTTTTTAGAGCCTTATTTATTTGTCCAAACTGCAATTGAATGAGGGCCATAGTATTTAAGGTTGAAAAAAGACTTTCAGTCCATCAAGTTCAACCTTTTAAGATCTCCTCTGATCTGCAATATGCGGATTAATTATTAATTAATTAGTTGTTATCCATGATAACCTTGAATTCCCTTTTTAAATTAGAAATAAATCTAGTCCCCTTTTAAAGTTATCTATCGAATCTGCTGTCACCACCTCCTCTGGTAGAGAACCACCCTTACTGTGAAGAACCCTTTTCTTTCTTTAAGGTGGAATCTTTTTACTTCTAACCTCAAGGGATGTCCTCTTGTCAGTTGAAAACCTCTTGGCACAAAAAGCTCCCATGACAAATCTTTATACTGACCCTGGATGTATTTATATAAGGTAATCATATCTCGTCTTAGACGCCTTTTTTCTAGAGAAAATACGTTTAATTTGGTTAGTCTTTCTTTAAACTTAGCCCCTCCATTCCCCTTATTAGTTTTGTTGCCCTCCTCTGTACCTTTTCAAGCTCTGAAATGTCCTTTTTATAAAGTTGTGCCCAAAATTGTACTCCATATTCCAAATGAGGGTGTACTAGAGATTTGTATAGTGGCAGAATTATACTTGCTTCCCTGGCTTCTATACCCTTCTTAATACATGCTAATATTTTATTTGCCTTTGCAGCTGCTGCTTGGCTTTGAGCACTGTTACCTGGAGAGGACCTAATACTGAACCCTGAGGAACCCCACTTACCACATTAGTCCAATCAGAGTGTGTTCCATTTACAACAACCCTTTGCTTCCTGTCTTTTAGCTAGCTCTCAATCCATGAGCAGATATTTACTGCAATTCCTGTATCTCTTAGTTTGCACAATAGTCTCCCATGTGGCACTGTATCAAAAGCCTTTGCAAAATCCAAAAAAGACTACATCCACTGATTTGCCTTGATCCAGGTTTCTACTAACCTCCTCATAGAAACTAATTAGATTTGTTTGACATGACCTATCCCTCATAAATCCATGTTGACTCCTACTTATAATCCTGTTCAAATAGACATATTCTTGTATGTTATCCCTTATTAACCCTTCTAAAAGCTTCCCCACTACAGAAGTCAGGCTCACTGGTCTATAATTCCCCGGATTTGCTCTTGCTCCCTTTTTAAATATAGGTATCACATCAGCTTTTCTCCAGTCATCTGGTAGAGACCCTGTGTTGAGTGAATCTTGAAAAAAATTATATAATGGTTTGGCTATTACAGAACCCAGTTCCCTCAGTACCCTTGGATGTATTCCATCAGGTCCCGGGGCTTTATTAACATTTATTTTGTTCCAACCTCTTTTGGATTACTTCCTGTCTTAACCAATTATTTGGCAAAGGTAGTGTAACACCATTATGTTTAATTGTCCCAACCACTGGTACCTTCCTTGTGTATACCAAAGAAAATAAACTATTTAGCTCATCTGCCTTTTCCTAGTCACTAATTTTCAGACGACCTGTGTCACATTGTAATGTTCCAATAGCTTCCTTCCTCGCTTTCTTCCCATTAATATGCTTAAAAAATATTTTAGGGTTAGTCTTACTCTATTTTGCAATTAATTTTTCATTTTCTATTTTAGCCAGTCTAATCGCGCTTTTGCAAGCCTTGTTGATTTCCTTGTACTCAGGTAAAGCAGTCTCTGTCCCCTCTTGTTTGTATAATTTAAAGGCCTGTTTTTGACTCCGTATCTTGATCTTTAAATTATTGTTGAGCCACATTGGATGGGATTTACTCCTTTTACTTTTATTCCCACACAGTATATGCCAATGTGTATGTATATTTAGTAAGGATTTAAATGTTGTCCATTTATGTTCAGTGTTTTTACCTATTAGTTCTCTGTCCATGTCTATACTTTGTATTGCTGTCCTTAGACCGTTAAAATCTGCCCTTTTTAATTTAAGAATGTTGTTTTTTTAATTCAATCTCAAATGAGACTGTGTTGTGATCACTGTTTCCCAAAGGTTGCCCTATTCCAACATTTGATACTATATCAATATTATTTGTGATGAGTAAATCTAAGACAGCTTCATTTCTAGTAGGCTCTTGTATAACCTGGGCCAGATAATGATCCCTGAGTGTACTCAAGAACCTGCTCCCCTTAGCTGAACTGCTGGTCTCATTTATCCAGTTTATTTCAGGGTAATTAAAATCTCCCATTAACAGAACTTGCCCATGCCTAGCTGCATTTCCAATCTGTAACAATAATTGTATTTCCTCACTTTCAGCTATATTTGGGGGTTTATAGCTAAATATTCTTTTGGAATTTGCTGCTCTGCTATTTAACTCTACCCACAAGCATTCAACTTTATCACTAGGTCCACCATAAATATCTTCTCTGACTATAGGCTTAAATTCAGTCTTAACATACAGACAAATCCCTCCTCCTCATTTACCTTTTCCTCTATCTTTCCTAAATAGGTTATAACGATCCAGATTAACAGTCCAGTCATGAGATTCATCCCACCACGTTTCTGTAATGCTTATTAAATCCCATTTTTCATTAATTGCTAATAATTCTAACTCTCCCATTTTTCCTGGCAAGCTTCTGGCATTAGCAAGCATACACTTTATGTTATGAGTCTGTGGTTCTGAAGTGCCTGCCACTGTACTTGAATTACTTAGTACTACCTTCCTATTGACTATACTACCCCTCCCCTATCTCCTCCATAATGAGTTGTTAATTCATCCCTTATACTCTCTACACTTTCTACCCCATTACTTACTTACTTACTACATATCTAGTCCCTCTCCCCCACCTACTAGTTGCCTTCAGCTTATTACCTAGTTCTCTAAAATCATTCTTTAGGACACTCCATCTTCCACTAACTTTGTCATTGGTACCAATATGTACCAAGACCGCTGGTTCATTTCCAGCCCCTCCCAATAATTTGTCTTCCAGATCCACAACATGACGAACCCGAGCACCCGGGAGACAGCAAACTGTTCGATTGCTGGGATCTGGGTGACAAATCACCCTGTCTACCTTCCTAATAATAAAGTCCCCTACAACCAAAACCTGTCTGTTGCTCTGCCTATTCTACCCTCCCACTCCTCCAGTAGAGCTGTTCTCCCTGCTGTTAGAGGCAACAGCTCTATCTGGCATTGCCATTCCTGAATGGACATCCCCAACAGTTTCACTCTATCTGGCAAATCTGTTGGTGTTTGCCATCTCAGAACTGGCCTGCCTCCTCCTGTTCCCCCTGCTTCCCCTTCTAACTGTAACCCAGCTACCTCCCTGTACATCCTCACTAGCCCCAGCTCCACCCTCCATGCTAGGCCCAGCTAAACTGTGCTCAGTGAGCAGCAACCCCCTTTCCAGTGGAGCAATATCACTAAGTGATGCAATTCTCCTCTCCAGATCTCCAATTTGAGCTTCCAGAGAGGCAATATGCTCACACCTCTCACAGAGATATGGACCCTGGATCATGTGTTCCAGTATTGCATACATATGACAGGATGTACACTAAATAAGGTTGCCACTGGACTGACTCATAATTATTATTATTATTGTCTACAAAGTTTCAGTGGGAAAAATAAAGAATATAAAATAATATATTTGTATAAAGTTTTCCTCCTTTGCACTATAAATCTGCCCTCCATTTTCTTTGAAGTCCCTCCTTTTATTTAAACTCCTACACTTTTACTAGAATTGCACTTGATACTAGAAATGTTCGCAAGCTCACAAGTTCTCCCCTTTTCCTGTTTATATTAACTTCTGCCTTCTCACCTGGACACAATTAGTGCACTCTGCAATTTATCAGCCTTTTCTTGTAAGGTAAATCCACTTGTAAACAGGCCCCAAAACAGCTCACAAACCTTTTATACTAGTTTAGCAGTCAAGCCACACCCCTCACACCTGGGCACAATTAGTGCAGTCTGCAATTTATCAGCCTTTACTTGTAATGTAAATCCACTTGTAAACAGGTCCCAAAACAGCTTACAAACCTTTTATACTAGTTTAACAGTCAAGCCACACCCCTTGTATAGTGTATGTATTTCCTTTTCAGGCGTGTAATGCTTTTTTTACTTTCTGTAATGTTTTTTTGGGGGGGGAGGGAGACACAGGGGTTGAGGGGCGGGGAAGAGACACAGGGGGGAGAGAGGGGGAAAGAGACAAATGGGAGGTGGAAAGAGACACAGGAGGGAGAGGTGGGGAAGAGACACAGGAGGGAAAGAGACACAAGAGAGAAAGAGACACAGGAGGGAAAGAAACACAGGAAGGAGAGGTGGGGAAGAGACATAGGAGGGAAAGAGACACAGTAGAGGGAGAGGAGCGGGGAAGAGACACAGGGGAGGGGGAAAGTTATGCATGGTAGGGAGAGGGGGAAGAGACACAAGGCGGAGAGGGGGGAAAGAGACACAGGGAGGAGAGGGGGGAAAGAGACACAGGGAGGAGAGGGGGGAAAGAGACACAGGGGGTGATGGGGGAAGAGACACAGGGGGTGAGGGTGGGAAGATACACAGGGGGGTAGAGGGGGGAAGAGACACAGGGAGGAGAGGGGGGAGAGAGACACACAGGAGGTGGAAAGAGACACAGGAGGGAGAGGTGGGGAAGAGACACAGGGAGAGGGGTGGAAAGAGACACAGGGAGAGGGGGGTAAAGAGACAACAGGTGGGAAGAGACACGGGAGGGAGAGGTGGGGAAGAGACACGGGGGTGAGGGGGGAAGAGACATGATGGGAGAGGTGGGGAAGAGACACTGGGGAGGGAGAGGAGGGGGAAAGAGACACAGAGGGAGAGGGAGATAAAGAAACACAGGGGTGAAGGGGAAGAGACCCTGGGGTGAGGGGCGGGAAAGAGACACGGTGGGAGAGAGGGGAAAAGAGACACAGGGAAGGTGGAAAGAGACACGAGATGGAGAAGCAGGGAAGAGACTTGGGGAGAGGGGTGGAAAGAGACACGGGGGAGAGGGGGGTAAAGAGACAAAGGGGGGGAAGAGACACGGGAGGGAAAGGTGGGGAAGAGACACAGGGGTGAGGGGGGAAGAGACACGGCGGGAGAGGTAGGGAAGAGACACTGGGGAGGGAGAGGAGGGGGGAAAGAGACACAGAGGGAGAGGGAGAGAAAGAGACACAGGGGTGAGGGGGGGAAGAGACACAGGGGGTGAGGGGCGGGAAAGAGAGACGGGGAGACAGGGGGAAAGAGACACAGAGGAGGTGGAAAGAGACACAGGAGGGAGAGGTGGGGAAGAGACACAGGAGGGAAAGAGACACAGGAGGGAGAGGTGGGGAAGATACACAGGAGGGAAAGAGACACAAGCGAGGGAGAGGAGGGGGTAAAGAGACATAGAGGGAGAGAGAGAGAAAGACACACAGGGGAGGGTGAAAGAGATGCATGGGAGGGAGAGGGGGGAAGAGTCACAAGACGGAGAGGGGGAAAGAGACATGGGGAGGAGAGGGGGAAAGAGACACAGTGGGGGAGGGGGGAAAGAGACACAGGGGTGTAGAGGGGGGAAGAGAGGGGGAAAGAGACGCAGGGGTGGTGGAAAGAGACACATGAGGGAGCGGCGGGGAAGAGAATCAGGAGGGAAAGAGACACAGGGGAGGGAGAGGAGGGGGGGAAAGAGACACAGGGGAGGGAGAGGGGGGGTTAGATATACAGGGGAGGGAACTGGGGGGGAGAGATACGAGGGAGGGGAGAACAGACACAGGCATGGTGTGAGACGCGCCTGCGCACAGAGCGGTGTGAGCCATGCATGCGCAAGGCGAACCATTAACCGCACATGCGCAGAGTGCAGCGTCAGCAGCGCATTGTGCATGCACAGCGCCTAAGGGGAGGGGGAAGAAACACAGAGGGAGAGGGGGGGAAGAGACACAGTGAGAGAGGGGGTAGGAGACACAGAGGGAGAGGGGGGAAAGAGACACAGAGGAAGAGGGGGGAAAGAGACACAGAGGGAGAGGGGGGAAAGAGACACAGAGGGAAGGGGGAAATAGACACAGAGGGACGGGGGAAATAGACACAGAGGGACGGGGGAAAGAGACACAGAGGGAGAGGGGGAGAAAGAGACACAGGGGAGGGGGGGAAAGAGACACAGGGAGAGGGGGGAAAGAGACACGGGAGAGAGGGGGAAAGAGACACGGGGAGAGGGGTGGAAAGAGACACAGGGGAGAGGGGGCCAAGAGACAAAGGGGGGAAAGAGACACAGGAGGGAGAGGTGGGGAAGATACACAGGAGGGAAAGAGACACAAGCGAGGGAGAGGAGGGGGTAAAGAGACATAGAGGGAGAGAGAGAGAAAGACACACAGGGGAGGGTGAAAGAGATGCATGGGAGGGAGAGGGGGAAGAGTCACAAGACGGAGAGGGGGGAAAGAGACATGGGGAGGAGAGGGGGAAAGAGACACAGTGGGGGAGGGGGGAAAGAGACACAGGGGTGTAGAGGGGGGAAGAGAGGGGGAAAGAGACACAGGGGTGGTGGAAAGAGACACATGAGGGAGCGGCGGGGAAGAGACACAGGAGGGAAAGAGACACAGGAGGGAGAGGTGGGGAAGATACACAGGAGGGAAAGAGACACAAGCGAGGGAGAGGAGGGGGTAAAGAGACATAGAGGGAGAGAGAGAGAAAGACACACAGGGGAGGGTGAAAGAGATGCATGGGAGGGAGAGGGGGGAAGAGTCACAAGACGGAGAGGGGGGAAAGAGACATGGGGAGGAGAGGGGGAAAGAGACACAGTGGGGGAGGGGGGAAAGAGACACAGGGGTGTAGAGGGGGGAAGAGAGGGGGAAAGAGACACAGGGGTGGTGGAAAGAGACACATGAGGGAGCGGCGGGGGAAGAGAATCAGGAGGGAAAGAGACACAGGGGAGGGAGAGGAGGGGGGAAAGAGACACAGGGGAGGGAGAGGGGGGGGGTTAGATATACAGGGGAGGGAACTGGGGGGGAGAGATACGAGGGAGGGGAGAACAGACACAGGCATGGTGTGAGACGCGCCTGCGCACAGAGCGGTGTGAGCCATGCATGCGCAAGGCGAACCATTAACCGCACATGCGCAGAGTGCAGCGTCAGCAGCGCATTGTGCATGCACAGTGCCTAAGGGGAGGGGGAAGAAACACAGAGGGAGAGGGGGGGAAGAGACACAGTGAGAGAGGGGGTAGGAGACACAGAGGGAGAGGGGGTAAAGAGACACAGAGGAAGAGGGGGGAAAGAGACACAGAGGGAGAGGGGGGAAAGAGACACAGAGGGAAGGGGGAAATAGACACAGAGGGACGGGGGAAATAGACACAGAGGGACGGGGGAAAGAGACACCGAAGGAGAGGGGGAGAAAGAGACACAGGGGAGGGGGTGGAAGAGACACAGGGAGAGGGGGGAAAGAGACACGGGAGAGAGGGGGAAAGAGACAAGGGGAGAGGGGTGGAAAGAGACACAGGGGAGAGGGGGCCAAGAGACAAAGGGGGGAAAGAGACACAGGAGGGAAAGGTGGGGAAGAGACACAGGGGCTGAGGGGGGAAGAGATACGGGGTAGAGGGTGAAAGAGACACAGGGGAGGTGGAAAGCAACACGGGAGGGAGAGGAGGGGGGGAAGAGACACAGGGGAGGGAGAGGAGGGGGGAAGAAACACAGAGGAGTGAGAGGAGGGGGAAGAGGCAGGGGAGTGAGAGGAGCGGGAAGAGACAGGGGAGTGAGAGGAGCGGGAAGAGACAGGGGAGTGAGAGGAGCGGGAAGAGACACAGGGGAGGGAGAGGAGGGGGGGAGATATACAGGGGACGGACAAGTCGCTGGTATATATATATATATATATATATATGTATATATTACATATATAGTTGTGAGCGTACGGGTCGTTGCTCGCGCTTGCGGGCTCGCGTAGCGAGCCCGCGGCCCTCGCGTAGCGAGCCGCGGCCCTCGCAAAGCGAGGTCACTGGGCAAGGGCCTCAGTTGCTGGCATGGAGCGCCGAAGGCGCTCCATGCCAGCAACTGAGTCCCCTCGCAAAGCGAGGGCCGGCGCTCCATGCCAGCAACTGAGGCCCCTTGCGAAGCGAGGGCCTCAGTTGCTGGCGAGGTCACTGGGCAAGGGCCTCAGTTGCTGGCGAGGTCACTGGGCAAGGGCCTCAAACCCTCGCAAACTTCACGTCGCTACTCAAAAAACACGACACACAAATTACGACACTCGCTAAATTTTACGAGGAACGCAAACAACCTACGAAACACGTTACCACACATTACGACCTCGCAAACATCGGACGCAACACGCCGACATACAAACATTTAAAACACAATACATACACACAGCACATACATAAAAACCTTACCTACACCAAGAGGGAGCACCCAGGACCTCAAAAATGCAACTTAGACCTCGATTTTACTCGAAATAAAAGAGTTTTGAGACAAAAAAAAAATCTAAGCGACAGAAAAAATGGCCGCCGAACAAAACGAAAACGAGGCTACAGCACTCTAAACTCGCAAAACACCACAAGAAACTCGCAAAACACCACAAGAAACTCGCAAAACGCCACAAACCACCTACGGATATTCATACCACACGGTGCACACATTCAGCATGCTTACACAGCAGCTCCACACCACTACTGCAGCAACATCAACACAGATTGCCAGCTCTTCATCACAATGCTTCAAAATAGGTACAGTATATTCATCTACTAATGTATTACATATTTCATTATTATACACCAAACAGCATTAGCTACCTTACAATTTCATTGCCGTCATTTTTTGACAGGCAATTCGCTAGTCACATATATAGTTGTGAGCATACGAGCCGTTGCTCACACTTGTGGGCTCGCACAGCGAGCCTGCAAGAACTGCATCCCTCGCGAAGTTAGGGGCGCAATTCCCCGCAAATGCGGGTCCTCGCGAAGCGAGGGGCCGCATTTGCGGTGGTGGAGCATCCCAACGTCCCCGCAAATGCGGATCCTCGAACACATTATTATTATTATTATTATCGTTTATTTGTAACGCGCCAACATATTCCGTAGCGCTATACATAAATTAAGTTACAATCAATGACAAGTTAAAGATTCATACATTGCAAAGAGTGGATGGCCCTGTCTTTGCGCTTGGAATCCAGTGTCCATAGCGCTTTCCTTAAAGCACTGCGCAGGATTGAAACTTGCAGACTTACAATCTAAAGGTTAAAGTTTGTATGTGGTACAGTAGGGAGAGAGTAGTGCTGAGCATGTTAGGGAGGAAGGTTATAGGCTTCTTTAAAGAGGTGCGTTTTTATTGATGTTTTGAAGGATTTAAGGCAGGAGGATAGTCTGGTGAAGCGGGGTAGGGAGTTCCAGAGAATAGGGGCAGCGCGAGAAAAGTCCTGGAGGCGGGAGTGGGAGGAGGTGACAAGAGTGGTAGAAAGAAGAAGGTCGTTAGCAGAACTAAGAGGGCGTGTGGGGGAGTATTTGGAGATGAGAGCAGAGATGTATGGGGGTGTGCTGTTGTTGAGGGCTTTATAAGTTAGGGTCAAGATTTTAAACTTTATTCTGGAGGCTAAGGGAAGCCAGTGAAGTGATTGACAAAGAGGAGCTGCCGACACTGAACGATGTGTACTGAAGATGAGTCTGGCGGAGGCATTTATTATGGATTGAAGTGGGGAGAGGCGAGTGATGGGCAGGCCAACAAGGAGCGAGTTGCAATAGTCAAGCCAAGAAATGATGAGAGAGTGTATTAGACTCTTACTTACAGCAAGGGGGGGCATCTGGGACCTCGAAAAGTTAATTTACACGTCCATTTAAGTACAAATAAACTAGTTTAAACTGCCAAAAATCACCTAAGCGAGAGAAAAAATGGCCGCCGAACAAAACGAAAACGAGGCTACAACACTCTAAACACGCAAAACACCACAAGAAACTCGCAAAACACCACAAACGAACTACGGATATTCCGTTAACACACATACCACACATTACCAGCTATTTTACGCCAATGTGGAAGACACAACTACGCTGCACACTATTACACTGCACACATTCAGCACGCTTACACAGCAGCTCCACACCACTAATGCTCCAGCAACATCAAAACAGATTTGCAGCTCTTCAACACAATGCTTCAAAATAGGTAAAGTATATTCATTTATTAATCTATAATATATTTCAGTACTACACACCAAACAGCATTAGCTAACTTACAATTTCATTGCCGTCATTTTTTGACGGGCAATTCGCTAGTATATATAGTGGCTAGACAGCATTATATTCCTCTGCATTAGTATATGTGTGCATACTGTCAGGTTTGTGTTACATTCTAGCACCTGTCCATTTGGGGAACATATCATAGGATGTCACCTAGTAAGCATCTACAATATATATGACTATAACACATTGCCTTTTGAGCCACCATAGTCCTTTATTTGGCTAGGACTAATCACATCAATTATTTGTATATCACCATTTTACACAGACAGGATCGCTTTTGTCTGGACCTTAATGTATGTGTAGATATTTTTGCTTCCATTGAGTGCCCCTCCTTCTCAGGATACCCACAGCGCATCTTTGAAAGAACTCCATTTATGGGGACTATTATATTCAATTATTTGAGCCAATTATAAATTGGTGGGGGATATTTGGGAAATTTGTTCCCTACATCAGCCTGATACTCACATGAGCAATCATCTAACCGTCTCTAGCACACTATATCTTTTTATTACTTCTTTAGTACTTTTGTTTTTCCTTCTCTTCCTTTCCCTTTTTTTTCGGGTTACCAATATGTTATTTTAGAATAAAGCACTATTGTTTTTATTTTATCTGGTCTTAATTGCCACTTTTTGGAAGCCTGCCATGATTTGAATGGTTTGGCCATTTGGTTTTGCTACCTGCATATTCCATAGGCCATTCTATGAGTGGACTCCATAATTCACTGGACTATGTCCTTTAATGTAACTAAGTAAGGTTCTTTTGTGTCCTATTCATCTTCTCCACCACCATATGTTAATTACATTGATACATTTGTATTTGATCCGTGTTATAGTTGCCCTTTTTTTCTTTCTTTCTTTTTATCATATATATATATATATATATATATATATATATATATATATATATATATATATATAAAACACCATTTTGATCATTTTAAAATCAGCTCTGTGTCAATTTACTGGTGCGGTCCATGACACTTTATAATGAGATGAATCTAGACTATAACAGCACTTATATATTTTTTTTTCTTTCCTGTGTCCAGCTGGTAAAAAACTGCCATCGTGGACAATTTGAAGTAAATGGTTCATTCTATATATATATATCCTCAAATGTCTTTACAGCAAACAGTTTGCAAGCTCGTCAGGGTCTGGCCAGAATAAAGAGCGAGCAGTTTATATAGACATCAAACATATGTTTTTCGCACATGACATTTGACGCTAATGAAGATGCATCAGATGGGTCTCTTAGATGTTAATGTCCTATTGTCCAATCTGTCCATCTTCAATCATAGATACAAGTCCAGCATTAAACCCACACAGCTGTGGGTCTGTACAGACAGGATCTGCTGCAAATGTTCATTTACAGAACTGAAGCTATAAATAGCAGCAGTGAATTGAAATTAAAAAATACTGATTTTACACAGCACTGATGTCTTTTTTTTTAAATTTACATTAAAGGGATATTACTAGCTTTGCAGAACTAGAATTTATAATGCGCCAAATATTTTTAGAATTAAAAAGACAATCTTCAATTAAAGTGATACATTTTACAGTTTACAGTTATTGAATAAATAACTGAGCTTGAAAGATGGGTATTTTAAGCATAGATTACATGAAAATGACCTCCCTATCTCCTAATGGCTTTATCACAGTTTTAGCTTCATCTCTATAAGAAAACATACTCTCTTATGTTTGAAAAGTCCACAGAAAATATATTTTTCTTTACTACTTATGAAATACGGTATTTAAGAATAGTTGAAATGAAGGTACAAGCACAAAATAAACAGATTTAAATATCTAATTGCTCATCAAGATTCCCTGTCAGCCAATGAGGAAATAGTATAGCTGACATACTTGTCTGCCAATAAGACCTACATACGTATGTTGTGCACACAGGGACACATTCTGCTAGTTACAAGGCAGATGAAAAAATAAATTAATTTAGGGAATAATCAACATTTGTAGAGTTAAAAAACGTTTTGTTTTTTTAAATGTGTGAAAAATGTGTTCAATGTCCCTTAAATTGACTTTAATTAAATGTTTTACCATCTCCTCTAACATTAGGCTGCTGCTGATAACAGTTGGCTTTTACCCTGTATTGGGCCCTGGTGCTTGGCACCTGCTTCACCCGCAGTACCTCCACCTTTACAGCTTACTCCCATTAGAAGGTCTACCCTACTGCAAACTTTGATGTGCTTCAGTTGCAATTAAAGAGGCACTGAAGTCACCATATGTGATCTGAATGATCAAATAGCACATGTTGAAATGTGCTTTCCTTTTTAAAATTGCTGCTAAATTACTTGCGTTATGTGATTTGAAAATAATTATTTTAGTCTACTTTCATTGTCAAAGTACATAATAGTTTTCATTAGCTAGCTAGAGGCAATAATTAGAATAATGTTCAGTTAGAAACTGTTATTGATCAAATATTAGCTGTATATTTTATATACATTGTTACTTTTCACCATATTAAAGCATGCAGAGGTATAGTCTTATGGGTAATAGGAATTGGCTATGGGTTCAAACCCATTCTCTGCATTTTTTAAAATAGTAGTTTTAGTTACAAGATTAAAGAGAATATATATATATATATATATATATATATATATATATATATATATATATATATAAATATATATATATATATATATATATATATATATATATATATATATATATATATATATATATATAAATAAACTGTTAAGAGGAGGTATGATAAAAGTATGAGAGTTGTAATGCTTTTAAAATAACTATTTAGGCTACACAAATATATTAATGTAAAAAAAAGGGAAAAGGAAGATTTGAACCCACAGATTTGCAGAGGAGATCAGATGAGGTCTAAAAAGGTTAAACGTGATGGACTAAAAGTATTTTTTCAGCCTTAACTACTATGTAACTATGTAAATCTAAAGCAGATTATTTTACGCACTATGCCATTTTTCTGAATGATAATTCCTGAGTAAAGAAGTCAATAAAGCAAAATTTAATCAATGTGGGACTCATTATCTATGCAGATCATCGTGGGAGGGCTTTAGGGGCTATTCAAGTATTAACTAAGAAAGACAATATCTAGGTCCATTCTTAATTAATTTAAATAATTAAAACTATGTTTCCACGTGATTTTCCATCCTCTGTCCAATGGTTTAGAGAACTTATGGAGGCTTTGTAGTGGCTTTAAGCGGCTCAGGCTCAAGTAGGTAGCAAGTAACATATTTCAGCATCACTCTCTGCTAAAACAAAAAGTGAACACTGTTATAGCACAGATATATTTGATATCCGCCCTCCCTCTGAATGATAAGTAATGAGTATAGTGGTCAATAAAGATAAATTGTAATCAATGTGAACCTCATTATCAGTGCAGATCCTCATGGGAGGATTTCAGCGCCTATTCAAACATTAACTAAGTATGACAATATCTAAGTCAATTCTTGAGCAATTTAAATAATTTAAACTATGTTTCCACATGATTTTACTTCCGCCATCTAATGTAGAGTACTTATGGTGGCCTTGAAGTCCCTTAAAGAAGCCCAGGCTCAGATTATTGCCAAATAGTTAATAAGTATTGATTTTCAGCATCCTTCTTTACTGAAGCGAAAGTGAACAGTTATAGCGGAGATACATTTTGTTATACTTGAGAATATTAAATAAAAGTGACAATCTCACAGCCTAGAGACCCACTGACAGTACATCTAGCACTCTACTGTCAGTAACGGAGGTTAAATAGGGTCAAGAAGTGAAGCTCAGTACACAGACAGCTGAGTATCTCTGGCTCGCTCTGGGGCATTCTTTGTGTCTAGTTAATATTTGATGTGACAGATTATTTCACTGGCTTTAAAGCTTAGATAAAAAGGCTTTAAATTGGAAAACAAGTATTACTTTCATACCCAAATCTCAATTAGTGCTCAATATTCAGACCCTAGGGAAGCTGGGATGCTCTATTATTTAACAATTTGGAAAGAACACTATTGAGGTTAATCAATTAAAGTTGTTAAAGTGATATGTAACTCTAGTATGCATTTAAAATAAACAGCCTTAAACTTTTTAGCTTAAAAACGTTAAAAACAGTGTGCAATCCGGGTGCCAGGGTAAATTACGCCCTTGTACATCCCAATTTTACATTCTGCCTTCATCGAGTAAACAGTATATTCTATTTACATTTTATGCATTGGAAAATTGCGTACTAATTTGCAGGTCAAAAAATCGTTAAATGGACTCTGTCAACCCGAAATCAAGTTGCATTTTTTTAGGTTATTCTTTAGGAGCATGAAAAACGGTCTATATGGTGTGTTATCCATTTTTTTCTAATGTGAACCAGTCCTGGTAAGTTACATTTTATAATTGCTGTATTTATATGCAAATGAGCTGCTCACTAATATTAATTAGCTGATTTAGTGTGCTAATTAGGACTACAGTCTGCTTGTCTGTCTCTGTAGTGACCAAAATAAAGACCCCAATGTTATCTGGCAGATAGGCACCTTTCCCACCCTTATCAAGTACACTGAGCCACAATTTAGAATACTGAGCTGGACATTATCATACTGAGCTGTACATTAGCATACTGAGCTGTACATTAGCATACTGAGGTGCATATTAGCATCACCCTTTAGTAGAGTGATTTTAAATAAGAGCAGGGATCCATTAGTAGGGTGTTAATAAATAAAAACAGTGAGCCTTTAGTAGGATGAATATAAATAAGAGCAGTGAGCCTTTGTTGTTGTTCAGTTCTTCAGGCATATATGTCTGTGTTTTTGGTTGTGCTCATATATATGGTTTTCTTGGCAAAGATACTAGAGTGGGTTGCCATTTCCTTCTCCAGTGTACCGTGATTTGTCTGACCTCTCTCCTATGGCCTGCCCATCTTGGGTGACCCTATATAGTATAACTCACAGCTTCATTGAGATATACAAACCCCTTCACCATGACAAGGTAATAAACCAGAAGGGGCCTTTAGTAGGGTAATTCTAAATAAGAGTAGTGAGCCTTTAGTAGAGTGATCTTAAATACAAATCTCCATTTCATCTCTTTTGGGCCTCCTCTATATATCTGCAGCATTAACTATTTATTGTACTGTTACACTTTACAGTCAAGTTAACCACTCAATTTAAGGTTTACTGAACATTTCTCATCTCCATAATAAGCAGTTCAACAAAGGTCAGTGCAGTTCAATAATGTATGGAGTAAGAAAAGTACATATACATGAATGTATAATGCTTTCATTTATACCTCATTAATAAAGACTAACAACAGGAACAAAGACCCAATAGAGCCTGCTGGGTTAATGTGGAGCCAGTAGCCACTAATAATGTCCTTGCAACAACATAGCAGTACAAATCCTGAGAAAAAGCAACAGGTTAAATGTGCTACTAATATAGATATGATAAAAAAACCTACTGGCTAATTTCCTTTCCTTAAAGGTTTCTGGCAGTCTGTGTGAAATCCTGTATGTAAGTCTGTCTGATTGGGCATCTTATATCAAATCATTTTATTGAGGAATTCTGAATATTTGTAATTCAAAGTATATTTATTGTCTTGTGTGAGCTTCACCCCCAAGGAACCTATGTATGCAGAGCGTCCTAGCCAACGAGCTGTGCAGAGGTCTGTCCAGATGAATCAGCGGTCAGTATCAAGGCAGCAGCTTTGTCTCTGATTAGCCACAACTAATTATGCATTTTATGCTAATTTATCTTGGAATTTCCTTCTCAATTTTCAGACATTTTGCAAACTTTAAGGCAAATTTATTAATGTTTATTTAAGGATTTTTTCATGTAAAAAATGTTTTCATACCCTACAAATTCTCCTCTATCAGATGCTTCATAATCCATGAAACTTCCAGATACCTTATATATGTATACTAATGTATGAGTGCAAACATTTGACATACATTATAATACATTCTAAATCATGACTGAGAAGAAATAAAAAAAAATGCAATAAAATAATAACTGTTATAAAAACTTTTCTCTGATATAATATAGTCTGTTGCTGAGAAATTTCCACTTAGGCCCAATTAAAGTTAGTATCTGCCCCGTCTCCCATGACCCTTTTAGCACCTCAATATTTTCTACATGCACAAATGAAATTAAATGTATTTAACTACCATTGAAATCAGTGTCTAACAGACAATATAACCCTTTTTATGATAAAAAAAATGTAATTTTCTGCTTTTCTTACAATGCTGATTCTCTCTGATTCTTGAACAGGTCACACAGTTTCAGTAAAAGGTCAAACTATTAATGGCAGAGCCAGGACCAGAAAGTCTGATTTCAGATTGCTGACAGTTTAGTATTGATCACAAAGAAGAAAATGAAATATACTTTGTAGTGTAATGTCCAGTAAACCACTAGAAGACATTAGGCAATTTTATTTTTTTTAAATACATTTAAAGAGCTAATGTGGTAAAACACTACAATATAAAAACAATATAATATAAGAACATTTTAGATTACAGTGCCCCTCCCAGAGGGTCCTGGTTCTAGGTATATATAATTTGTGTTTGGGTCCCTCTCTTACGAACAGAGGAGACTGAATGAGGCCAGTGTGGCGAGGATCTGGACATTGGTATTCCATGTGAACATCAATTCAGTATATCATTACAGGGAGAAATAGCCAATCCACATGACAATCAGAACATACATGATAGCCAGCTCCCCTTGAATAGTTAAATAGCAAAGTCAAGCAAAACAAACAGGGAGAAAGAGAAACACAAAAGGGCATCATCTACAAGGAACATTTCCCCATCAGATAACAACACTCTCATGTCACTTTGTACTCCATGTCCACTCACTCAACCCCAATACTCGATCATACAGAAAGAAAACATCCATTCACACACTGACAAACATGAACATCTCCAATCATAATGCTTTCCAAAACGCTTCAAACAAAACACCCCTTTCTCCACTTGAAAACATAATTTCTACAGAAATAATTTCATACCTACATAAAAAAAAACTGTATAAGCCAAGGCACCTATTTTACCACAAAATACTGGAAAAACGTAGTGACTTGAGTAAAAGCCGAGGGTGGGAAATGTACTGACCCCAGTGTCCCTCTTGTGTGCCCTCTGTGTCCCCCTCTTGTGTGCCCTCTGTGTCCCCCTCTTGCGTGCCCTCTGTGCCACTTTCTTGTGTCCCCCTCTCTCTCTCCCCTGTTTCTCTTCCCCCCTCTCCTTCCCCTGGGTCTCTCCCCCCTCTCCCTTCCCTGTGTCTCTTCCCCCTTTCCCTTCCCTATGTCTCTTGCCCCCTCTCCCTTCCCTGTGTGTCTTCCCCCTCTCCCTTCCCTGTGTCTCTCCCCCCTCTCCCTTCCCTGTGTCTCTTTCCCTTCACCTCCCTTATCACCCTCCTCAACCACCCTCCTCAACAGCCCTCCTCAACCCCCCTCCCCCTCCTCACCCCCCCTCCTCATTCTCCCTCCTCCTCATTACCTCCCTCATCCTCATTGCCTCCCTCCTCCTCATTACCTCCCTGCTCCTCATAACCTCCCTGCTCCTCATAACCTCCCTGCTCCTCATTACCTCCCTCCTCCTCATTACCTCCCCCTCTCTCTTTCCCCTCACTTACCTTCCATCAGCAGCTCCTCCGCGCGTCTTCCGGCTGCGTCTGGACCCGGCCAATGCTAATGACGTGACGCGCATGTGACGTCACATCATTAGCATATGCCGGGTCCCGACGCAGCCGGAGGACGCGAGGAGGAGCAGCTGCAGATGGAAGGTAAGTGAGGGGAAAGGGAGAGGGGGAGGTAATTAGAAAGGGGTAAAGTGAGGAGGGGGGTTGAGGAGGGGGGATGGAGAGACACTGGAGAGGGAGAGGGCATGGAGAGACACGGGAGAGGGCTGATGGAGAGACACAGGAGAGGGAGAGGGGGGATGGAGAAACACAGGAGAGGGGCCATGGAGAGAAACGGGAGAGGGAGAAGGGGTTGGAGAGACACAGGAGAAAGAGGGGGTTTGAGAGACACAGGAGAGGGGGGGTGGAAATACACAAGAGAGGAGGGATGGAGAGACACGAGAGAGGGAGAGGGGGGTGGAAAGACACGGGAGAGGGAGAGAGACGGGAGAGGGAGAGAGAGGATGGAGAGACACGGGAGAGGGGGAAGGGAGAGACAAGGGAGAGGGGGGATGGAAAGACACGGGAGAGGGAGGGGGGGTTGGAGAGATACGGGAGAGGGGGATGGAGAGACACGGGAGAGGGAGAGGGGGGATGGAGAGACACGGGAGAGGGAGAGGGGGGAGAGACATGGGAGAGGGAGAGGAGGGATGGAGAGACATGGGAGAGGGAGAGGGAGGAGAGACATGGGAGAGGGAGAGGGCGGATGGAGAGACACAGGAGAGGGGGGATGGAGAGACACGGGAGAGGGGGGATGGAGGGACACTGGAGAGGGAGAGGGGGGTTGGAGAGACATGGGAGAGAGAGAGGGGGATTGGAGAGACAAGGGAGAGGGAGAGGGGGGTGGAAAGACATGTGAGAGGGAGAGGGGGGATGGAGAGACACGGGAGAGGGGGGTTGGAGAGACACGGGAGAGGGAGAGGGAGAGGGAGGATGGAGAGACACGGGAGAGGGGGGATGGAGAGACACGGGAGAGGGGGGATGGAGCGACACGGGAGAGGGGGGATAGAGCGACACGGGAGAGGGGGGTGGAGAGACACGGGAGAGGGGAGTGGAGAGACACGGGAGAGGGGGGTGGAGAGACTTGGGAAAGGGAGAGGGGGGATGGAGAGACACGGGAGAGGGAGAGGCGGTTGGAGAGACAGGGGGGTGACTCGAGTATAAGCCAAGGGGGCCCTTTTCAGCCTTAAAAAAAGGGCTTAAAAACTTATACTCGAGTATATATGGTAATTAGAATCCAGACAAGACAAACACCATAGAACATATCACATATACAGTTGTTAGGATTGCGGGTTGTTGCTAGTGCTTGCAGGCTAGCCATGCGAGCCCGCCGCAACTGCGGCCCTCGAGAAACAAGGTAAGGGACTACAGATTAAAATAAATCTCAATTATACAATTGACAATGCGAGACCCGTAGCAGTTTGAAAAAATAGCGGGGAAAAATTACAGCCTGTAACACTTCGCAAAGGAAAGCGAAAAATACGAAGTTAACGGCGGAACCAAAACACAGAAAAAAACAACAAAAACACAAACAATATAAAAAAACATAAAAAAAACATCACACACAGCAGTGAGGTTGAATGCGAATTTACTACGAATTTGGCGAGCTTCAGCACTTGAAAATCGCCTAAGCAACAAAAAAAAATGGTGGATGAAAAAAACGAAACGAGGCTACACGACCCATAGCCACGCAAAACACTGCCAGGCACATAAGACTTTTACCCAGGAACGTACGAGGTACAAATTACTCGACGGAAAATGCTTGAGAGTTGTGTAACTCGTACACAATCGCCGCCATTTTACAATACTAACTTGCAACTAATACCATTCTAAAATGCCGCTTTACACAACTAAACAAACGGTTTGGCCTTGCGCACGCAGCCTATTTATACTGCACACTTGCCACATTGCTGACTTTCTCCTCAGCTCAGCAACTCCAAATGTACATTGTATGCTGCATGAAAATCAAAAGAGATTGTTAGCTCTTCAGGATATTGATTGCTGGATATATTCATTACAAATAGGTAAAGTATATTAATTTATTATTTAATTAATTAATTCATTAATTATTATAAAAATATATATATATATATATTTATATATATATATATATATATATATAAAATAAAAGTAGCAGAGGAGAGGCTCGCAATGAGCGACAAAAGCGCTCATTGCAAGCGACGCGATGAGTGGCGAAGGCGCTCAGCGCGGGGCTCACAATCAGCACACAGTGTATCAGAGGAGCAAAAGTACACAAGGGGAGAGGTTCGCAATGAGCGTCGAATGCGCTGAGCGCGGGACTTGCAATGAGCATCGAAGGTGCTTAGACGAACAAAAGTACACCAGGGGAGAGGCTTGCAATCAGCACTGAAGGTACTCAGAGGACCAAAAGCCTTACATTGTGTGGCAAACAGCATTACCTGCCTTACAATTTTATGATACATTTTTTATGGGCAATTTGCTAGTAACTAGATAATTGTGAGCTCACGGAATACTTTATATGCGCATAGATCTCCTCAAATCACCTTGTAAGAATAAAAAACAACCACATTTAGCAAATCATATAGATATATTTACCTATAACTAATCTTAAACATACTTGGACCAAAAGAATCAAAATAAAACAAAATATATGTCCATCAAACCCTAAAAAATATATATGAAATATATAATGTTTAATTTCTATTCAAAGTCTTACGGGCTTAAACCCCCAAGCCCAAAGGACTTTGGAATCCAATCTCTGTTTTTTTCAAAGTTCTATGGGCTTGAATAACGAGTTACGGGCTTGGAGGTCATTCAAGTTCGTAGAATTTTGTACGGAAATTAAACATGAAATAAAGTATTATATGTTGGTGATGTGCGAGCTTGAGAATGTTGTGCTTTTAATTCTAAGACCCATTGTGTTCCCTATCATTTGCAGTGCTATATTGATTTTATATTTGCATTTAAAGTGCTCCGATTTTTCAGTCTTGAACCACAAGTTACGGGCTTGCATCCGTGATCATGTTCAAGCCATCAAATGCTACTGTCGCAAGCATGGTTTCCGATTCTCGCGACCAGCGTCTGACTTGCGGGCCCGACCAATTAAAAAGCAGAGTAATAGTAGAGCAAGGGTAGCCCGCAACTAAATCGCAGAGAATCGTCTACCTGCGAGGGAGTTACAACTCTGAATTGAATGAGGCTGAAAGCAAGACAGAGAGTCTCATTCAATTGTCCAAATCGCAATCACATGAGCCCGTAATGTAGCCCTGAAATGTTACTGATATTCAATTAGCTACATTTAGCTACTCACATTCCAATTGCGAGTTACAGGCTCAAAATCCTTGCGGTTGTAACAAACGTATCTCCGTCCAATCTCCTCCATTGATTTTTCAAGCCCGTAAATGTTACCAGTGCTAAAGACACAAAATCCATATGCAATTACAACAATTCAACAAGCCCGCAGTGGCTGTCAAACCCGTATACAAAATCCATATGCAATTACAACAATGCAACAAGCCCGCAGTGGCTGTTAAACCCGTAAATGGCAAATTTATAAAGAAATCTACAAGTACTAGATAAGTGGGTTAAAAACCAGTTTGAAACACTGCAAAGACAAATAAACACACACTACTGTACTTTGAAATGCTAGAATAGAAATGAAAGGCATTAGAATGAATTGCACTACAGTCTCAAGCTCGCAAATCTGCAACAAAAAAATTATTATTTGTAACTTTTATTTCCGTGTTATATCAATCTCGGGAATCAAGGGGTTAATACATATCAGGCCACCCACATGGACTTAAACTGATGCTATAATGTATTTAAAAATTGCTTGAGTGCAGCTGATCGCCGAACATGACTTATTTGCTTGTATTAATGCTTAGCCTACGATTGCAGGTTAATTGTAACCTCCATGTTTTACTGACGTCATGATGACGGTCTCATTTACTTTTGGCTGTCTAAAAAGTAACTTAGGGCTTGCTTAATTTTTGCCAGATCACATGATCATGCCCCCTGAAATGCTACTTACGGTTTCATGTTTTGATTGTGCAGGCTGTGAGCATATAATTACGGGTTAGAGACAATTGAATACTAAGGGCTATATTCAAATCCAAGCCCGCATCTAGATCGCAGACAGCCGAATGTCTGCGTGTGTTTTGCTGGCTCCCGTTCGTCTCCGATTGCGATGCTATTCAATTGCTCAAGCCCGCAAGTTACTGTCTCAAAGCCGAAACCGCAAACCATGCCCCTTTTTTGGAGCAGTTCAGGGCAGGAACATGATCAATTAAGCAACCACGTAACATCCCATTTCGAATCAGCCAATAGAAAATGAGACTGTCATTATTACGGCAGTAAAACATGAAGGTTACACTCAATTTGGTTCGGGGGTCCGATATGCCATCAGATTCGCAAACCCTCGCAATAAAGAATTATTAAAATGAGTGCCAATACTGTTCTAGTCCATATGGGTGCCCTGATATGTATTAACTCATTGACATCCGAGATCGATTTAGCCCCGAAGTAACACATAAAAATAAATACATTTTATTTCCTGCTGATTTGTAAGCTTGCTTGTTGTGCAATTAATTCTAATGTCTGTCATCGCTTTCCCCGTTATTTACATTGCAGTATTGATTTATTTTTTGCATTTACAGTGCTACTAATAGGTGTTTAACCCCCTTGCAGGTCCTCTCTATTACTCATAGGATTTTCTCCTTCATTTACGGGTGTGAAAACATTTGCGGGTTTGGGGAAATTGAGCAATTGAATAGCGATTTGTGATTTTAGCCTTGTAAAAGTGAAAGAACAAAGGCTTCTGGAGGCTGTAAGATACGAGTTTAACCATCGCCAATATTTCAAGCCGGTTACTCGGAAGCCATCCGGAACCCGCAAAAAGACGCCAATTTAATAGCAAATTAACTGGCGACCTCACTTACGGGCTACCGGATCGCCCAAAACCTTTATTGAATATGGCCCTAAATGTTTAGAAAAAATGTAACCTACAGCCAAAATGTCGGGTTACAGGTAATTACGTCTTGCAATTGAAAAAGGCTCAGAGTCAGCTGAGAAAAGAAAACGGATCCCTGAAGATAAGAAACTTTTGGTATACAAGTTAAAATTGTAAACTGCACTGTATAGTGACGCTGAGTATTTATACATTATAAACAGTCCTATGTTACTCTATATAGATCAACAAGGAATACGTATGAAACAATTAACAGTCAAACAATGAAAACTGAAATAAACAACAACCAAATACCTGCAGGAGGCCAGGACATAAACAAAACTAAAAAATAAATAAAATTAAAGAAATAAAATAAATAAAACCAAAATAAATAAAACTTAAAATAAATAAATCAAAATAAACAAAAATAAACAAAAATAAACAAAAATAATAATAAAAAATAAGATGAATTAAATAAAAATAAAAAATAAAACAAAAAAAATAAAAATAAAACAATTACACCTAAAGACCCCTACAATCAATATATTGATACTTAAAAGCATACACGGAGCAGGCACATATACTTTTTGTGGGACATTAAGAGTTTTTTTTATAGCAGCATGGTCTAATGCCTGTCACACCTTTGGTAGGTCTCAGCCATCTCCTCCCTCGGACCTGTGGAAGATCGTGAGGAAAAGCATACCGGCCAGACAGAGTCGTAGCCCAGGGCAAACTGCATAACTGATCTACAGAGTCTGAGAGGCACACAAGACGGCTCATCGGGTGACAGAATCACCCCCACGCTGGCAGCTAGCTGGTCAATTGGGCGAAGAGTGAGTAACGTGGGGCCTGTTCATACCTACCAACTGGTCGGGATGTCTGCGGGCGGCCTGGCTTGATGCACAGAGAGAGGGCAGTTGATTGAGTCGGGCGGCACCCCACCATCTTGGTGGGCAGCTTCCACATCGGAACTCTCACCCGAGCCCCTGCGCAGATTCCTGGCTTGTGCTTGGAGCCAGGTGGGAGCAGCCTGGTTCAGCTGCTGGGACAAGTTGGCAAGCTTTGTGGTACTTGGCCGTGGATCTTCCCTGATTTCCATCTTGTGGGCGGCGGGAAAGCACACACAGCCACACAGCCATTTTAGCTCAACCTTCCCTTAGTGTGGCTTCCTGCCAAAAACACAGCCGCCATCTTAGGCTTACCTGCAACGCAGGGAGTTCAAAGCACAGCAAGTTTTATGGGGAACCTGGCAACCATTCCAGGTCTTTCCAGTAAGTTTGGAAGGTAGGAGAAGTTGGCACCAGCCCATATTATCCCCCAAAGAATAAGTCAATAATACAATACATAAACCCAGCAACTACTCCAGCTGTTCCCAGCAAATGTCAAAGACAAGGCTGGCAACAGCCCAGTTCATCCACCAAAAGATATT
The DNA here is from genome assembly GCA_027410445.1 of Discoglossus pictus. Taxonomy (NCBI): domain Eukaryota; kingdom Metazoa; phylum Chordata; class Amphibia; order Anura; family Alytidae; genus Discoglossus; species Discoglossus pictus. The sequence continues at coordinate 93,457,527 of CM050169.1, forward strand.
TAGTACACAAACTCATTGCACGGGTACACAAGTATAAACTCCCTGCTGGGCCTCACGCCCCAAGAACCCATTGCAGGGGTCAGACACTACTGTTAGCCTGTAAGGCATATATTGCTGGGTCCAAGAGCCTTGTTACACAGCCCGTTATAGGTTTTAGCTATTGTGGCCTGCTGAAGAGCCAGAGGTCGCCAGCTTGGACCTTTTTACATGACAAAGTGGCACAGCCTATACACCACCCTTTGTGAATCATACAACAAGGACTGCTCTTCCTGGAGAGGCCTAAGGTCCCTCCAATAAGACTCATCCTGGACGTTATGAGTAAGTAGGTTGTATTAAAACCTGGAGCCATTGTCAGAATTTTGTAGAGCTTATCTATGAGTTTTCATCTATAATGAGGTTTGGCTAAATTGTGTGGGAGTCAATATCGGCATTATAAAGATTACCTTGTCCTGTAAGCCCATTCCTCATACTGAGTGAACCATGGGGAAGTCAAAAAAGAACTTAGCTTCAAAAAGCCTTACAGACCATTTCTCTAGGCAAACTCCTAGATCTACCCCAAGAAAAGATTTGCCTCAAGCCTCACATTCTGATTCCGAGGGGGAAAGAGACTGAAAACTCTTACCCAAATGTAAATGTTTCTGACTTTTCCCATACAAAGTTCTACCAATTGCTGAAAACCAGATTATCATTGATGGTTAGAGAGCTGAAACAAGAAATTAATGATCTGGGCACAGATCACATTATTGAAACACAATCTTCTGATAGGGTTGAGATCTCAGAGCATCTGAGATTGAGTCTTGAGTCTTGAGTAAAAACTTGAGGATCTGGAAAACAGATAGCAAAGACATAACATCCGGCTGAGAGGGATCTTGTCAGCGGTGCAGGACCTTGCTCCATATTTAACAGAAGATGACCACACTTTTACCATCTAGCCCATCTGAGACCTGGGAAATACAACGGGCTCTCAGAGCCATGGGCGGGTGTGGTAACTTGTCTTCCTTGAATGGTAATTCAGGACTTCCTCAAACAGGCCTTTGTAGGAGGGCTGAGAATCTTTACTTCCCTCCCACAAATGCTAAAGGAAGTCATGGACAGGATGTGATGTAAATTACATCATCTTAACTAAGGATATATCCAGGCAGGAAACTGGTGCTGTTTCCTGTTTGCTTGCTGGGTGGTGTTGGTGATGGTTGATGGTGGTGATGATGGAAATGGTCTAACCATGGGTAAGATAAAGCGTTTGGGAAAGGGGATTATTATATAGGTAGATAGATTTAAAAAGGGTTGGTGCTCCGTGGGTCTGGCTGTGTGTTTATAATACATTTATAGTATTGTGTTGTTGCCTTTTAATAAATACCTTTTAATGTAGACGAACCTTGTGTAATATTTATATATATTAATTTGGTGATACACCACATTTGGCGACCACGAATTTTAGACTTCTACAAAGGTTATTTATGAGGTAATATCACATTAATAGATAGTCAGATTTATTTATTTTATTTTTTTTTGTGGGGAAGGAAAAAAAGTACTTTGTCTAATTATCCTCTGCATGGGAAATCAAGTGCTGATTGTGTGTGGAGTCTAGGATAAGCCTCCATTTTTATATAAATATCGTAATAGCTTCTGAGTTGAGTTGTTGTGCTTTTGAGTACAGGCCTAGCCCTGCATTTGAATAGACTCCATGCGGCTTCTTTGTGTATTTGAATGCTAAAATAAGCCTCCATTTTTAATATATATCGTACTAGCTTCTGAGTTGAGTTTGGTTCGTACTAGCTTATTTTGATAAATAAAACAAATATATCGTACTATATCGTACTAGCTTCTGAGTTGAGTTTTGTTCGTACTAGCTTATTTTGATACATAAAACAAATATATATCATACAGGTTCTTTTTGTGGGTTTATCTGAGTTGTTGTGCTTTTGAGTACAGGCCTAGCCCTGCATTTGAATAGACTCCATGTGGCTTCTTTGTGTAATTAAATGCTAATTCAAGCCTCCATTTTTAATATACAAGCTTGGGCACCAGGCCACAATTAGTTTGTTGTGTGTTTCAAATACCTGAGTTTGTTAATACTATTATTTTTGTTTTGTTTTTGGTTTTTTTCTCTTCTTTCTTTTTCTTTCTCTAGTCCTTTATCATAGTACAGGCCTGGAGAAAAATAATAAATAAACCATTTTAAATATTATATATATATATATATATATATATATATTATTTCAGGCGTGCATTTTAATACACTATAGGCTTCCATACCTTATACATTTTGGGTGTCTTGCATATCCTAGTTCGGGTATATCTCCTACCCTGCAGGCCTTGCTATTATATTTTAAGTTAATTAGCAAGTATTACCTTCACCATACTAAGGTAAGTATAATTTGCATTGTGGGTACTAATCTATTTTTCTACATATTACACCTGGCCTACTGAATAGTCATCAACTATTGTTGGCTACTCAGAAGCATGCTACTTTAGTCGCAAATTGATTTGGATTCTTACTTGGGTGAGTAAAAGAGTAGAAATGTCTTTTCAAGGGGCCAAATACTTTCCCACAGAAGTGCGTGAGTACTTTAGGAAACATATTCAAAAACATGATGGTCCATATGAGCTTCCAGAGCCAGCAAACCCAGACAGTGGAAAAGAGAAGAGATTAATGGATGTTCTAAAACAAATTGTAAATAACAAAAAGTATAGAACAAAGAAGAGAAAAAGTTTGGTCACACAAGCTGTTGTAGCCACAATAGGAGGCCTAATAGACTTAGTTGTAGAATTACGGCAGCATAATTTGGAAACAACAAATAAAATGGAGGAAGAAATGGACAAAAGGGATTGTTTAAAAATTGCAGCTTTGAGAACAACTACAATTGTGGGGGAACTAGAAAGGGAGTTAGGGGAAATAGAGGAACAGAGGGATGCTTATGGAGTAAAAATAACAGAACTTCAAAACATAATAATGGACTATAAAAATAAAACAAAGTTAGAAGGGATAAAAGGAGTCAGAGACATTGCCAAAATATATCCAGATCTGGATATGTTCGTGGCACAAAATAAAGAACCAGTGCCGAAAATGAACCAAGATAGAAAAGATTTCTTATGTTATTCTGTTCCACAAGTAGATACCATACCACAAGCACCAGTTATTGTTTCAGAATTATTTAATGCAAGGCAAACACCTACAGGATTTTCCATGCAGACTCGACCGATGTCTATGGCAGATAAAGACAATTTCCAGAAATGGTGGGGAAGTATGCCAACTAACAACTTTAATACGTTTACACATTGGTTTATGAGGGGAGCAGATAGAGCTAAAAAAGGAGGTCTTAACTTAGAGAAATGGACAGAACTGTTAGAATACGCTATGGGTCCTTTGGCTAGTAGACTATTGGGATTTAATAACAGTGTGTCTGATCAGGCAGGAAGAATTGCTGCAACTAATTTCTATCTACTTAGCATAGAGAAAGAAATAGCAAATATTACCATGAGGCCAATAAATGGTCCTAGAGAGGTAGCTCAAAGGATATTTTTTTGGTATACTCTACGACAACCTCAACAGCCTCTAGTGCTGGGCTCACCAGAACATATAGCAAAAGTAATGGAAGCCCTTCCCCGGGAGTGTCAAGAATTTATCAGGCTTTTTGATCCAACACCAACAGACTTGGAAATGGTACTAACTAGAGCTGATAAGTGGTGGATCAAGCATCCTTTCACAGAACAGGTTTGCTCTGTTTCAGCTGTAAGAACATTTAAGGTCGAGTCTGGTAGAGATATAGATGGTAATTGGAGAAACCAGACGTGGGATGTACCCCAGAACAAGAAGGATGATCAAAACTGGAGACCAAAACAGAACTTTGACAAAAGATGGAGAGATCCACCTAGGGACTATAGTAATAGGGATGGCAGCAACTGGAGGGCTAATCAGGAGGGAGAGAGAAACGGTAACATGGGCTATTGGGAACTCAGGAGACAGAAGGATAGGATAGAAGAGGAAAATCACATACTTAAAAACAAGGTAGCTGAGTCAGAGAGGAAATTGAAGGAAAGTGAGGCAAAGATGCAATATAGTGTTATAAAAGAGGGACGGAGTAGAAGTGAGTCACAATGACAAATCCCAACCCCTGCGCCTCAGCATCTCATTCACTCAGCTAATTTAACCATGGATGAGGCAGGTCGGCCTACCATTTATACAGTCATCGCAGGGGTAGGGAAAAATATGTTGGTAGATACAGGAGCAGCAGTTACAATGACCAACAGGGTCAAAAATGGGGATTCTTCAGTAAGTATTATGGGAGTTACTGGGAATCCACAGGAGGTTAGAGCAGGTCTAATTGATGTAGCAGTTGGAGGAAAAACAATACAAGTAGAAGCAATAGTGGGTTGGCCAGAGGAAATATTGGGAATAGAAGCTTTAAAAAAAGGAAATTTCATTGTAGATCTTGCCAATTTTTGTTTGTGGAAGACAGAAAAGGTGAATCAGGTAAGTACAGAGTTGACGAAAGGGGTTGTGCTCCCAATGGCATATATTGTCTCTCCGATAAAAAGTCTGGAAAAAACAAACTGAAACTAGACGGACAACCAGAATGGCTGCAGAAGCTAATCCAAGACATACCTGTTTGGGCTACAGATAAATTAGACTGTGGAAGAATGAAAGGAATGGTCTTGTTGGAAGGAGGAGACCCACAATGGCAAAAGCAATATCCAGTCCCAAGAGAATCAGTGGCATCAATCACTGAGATGATAGAAATGCTGGAGAGATGTGGAATAATTAAATCTGGAAATGGGTATGCATGTAACTCACCATGTTGGCCTGTGAGAAAAGCTGTGTTAAAAGGGAATGGAGATGAAAAAGCAGCCTCATCATGGAGACTTACCATTGATTACAGGGCCGTGAACAAACTTGCAAAAAGAATGGCCCCTGTTGTTTCTGTTTATTGTGAAATGATGTCCAAAATTTCACCAGAAATGAAAGTATTCAGTGTAATAGATGTGGCCAATGGATTTTGGTCAATTCCCTTAGCTGAAGAATGCCACTATCGGACGGCGTTCAACTGGGAGGGCCGACAATATGCTTTCACAGTATTACCACAGGGATATTGTGACTCCCCAGCTATTTTTCACACATACATGAAAAATGCATTGACAGCTTTCCCACGTCCAGATCGTATCATTCAATATGTTGATGATGTCCTCTTACAATCCCCGAACATGGAAGAACACAAAGAAGACCTGGCAATATTATTACAATGCATACTGGAAGCTGGACTTAAGCTAAATGGGGCAAAGGCACAATTGGCATGCCAGAAAGTCAACTTCTTAGTAGTAACCATATCAGGAGATGGACGATCAATTGATCAAGACAGGGCCAAAGTTATTGCTCAGTTACCCATTCCTACAGACCGTACAGCGCTCCAATCATTGCTTGGAATAATGGGATTTTGTCGTGAATTTACCCCACGATATGCTCAACTGGCACAACCCCTTTATGAACTCCTGAGAGCACAGAATTGGGATTGGACAGAGGAACACACATCAGCAGTACAAAAATTGAAGGCTGAACTAGGGAGTGCACCAACTCTGGCATCTCCAGACCATGAAAAAGAATTTAGACTATATCCGATTACAATGCCAGATTCACAAGGAGCAGTCATCACTCAACTGTGGGGACATGCAGAACGTCCAGTGGCTTTTGGATCTCAGATGCTGTCTGCCGTAGAGCTGAAATTTGGATGGTGTGAGAGATTGATCTTAGCAGCATACTGGGCAATTAGAAGATTTAAATACCTATTTGGCACACAGACAATAATAATCTGTACACATCATACTCCATTGCAGATCCTCAGACAAGGCAGCCTGGCAATCAGCCACATCAACAATGCCCGCATTCAGAAATGGACTATGGCACTGCTCGCTGATAACATTTCAACTCATGCCTTAAGAGAACCAAAAGAATGGGTGGCTGGAATTTGCATAAAGGGAGAAGCTCATGAATGCCAGATCTATCCTGAATCAACATGCCACGCGGTGTTCAAAGATGCCACTCATCTTGTGATGACCTCAGATCCTGTATGGTATACTGATGGCAGCTGTCACTATGCACAAGGAAAAAGAATATCAGGAATGGCCGGAGTAAAAATGTTGGGTAAAGATATCATAAAAGAATTTGGATTTAGAATCAAAGCATATTCAGCACAATATGCAGAACTGGCTGCAGTCATTGAAGTACTTCAGCAAGAGTCTGGAAGAAGTGACATATTGACAATTGTTTTGGATAGTGACTGGGTGTTCCGAGGCACATGCCTTCTGCTAAAATGGTGGGATAGTAACCAATTCCTTGCCACAGATGGATCCCCTGTTAAGTTCCAAGATCTATGGCAGATGGTAGAAAAGTTATCACAAAATTTCAAAAGAATTAACATGATCAAAGTACGGGCACATAAAAAGACAGGGCCACACCGAGAGGGAAACTACCTTGCTGACCGGTATGCAAAAGAGGCAGCTGTCCAAGCGGAAGACTGGAAACCACCGACAAAAAACACATTACAAATAGCTTCTACTACAAGGAGCAAATCTACATTGATTTCAATTAAGATGAAGCAACTGCAGGAATTACAAGATCAAGATGAGGAACTAAAAGATATTCGTGAGAAATTACAAAAGGGAGAAGAAGGGATATACGGGGGCAAAAAAGTGATGGAGGAGCAAGGGCTAATATGTATATCAGAAACCGGGGAACCGATTTGGATTGTACCATAACAAGTGAGAAAAGACTTACTACGATGGATACATGGATCACAAGCAGGAGGACATCCAAAGATCAGAGAAGCAAAAGAGAGGATTCGACATTTGGGATGGTGGATCGGGCAAAACAAGGATCTTGAAGAATTTGTGGATAGTTGTATTATATGTGCAAGATTTGACCAGTCCAACAGGAAAAGAAGGGGAGAATTAATGAGACAGACACTTGTAGGCCCATGGGAAAGAATTCAAATTGATTACACCGGACCATTGCCAACAACCACAAGAGGAAATAAATATATTCTCATGATAGTAGATAGCTTCTCAAGATGGATGATCGCAATCCCAACAAGAAACTGTACAGCACTAACCACAGCCAGGAAATTAGTAAGCGATGTACTGACAGTGTGGGGAATTCCAAAAGTCCTTGATTGCGACAATGGAGCGGCATTCATAGGAAATGTAATGAAGGAACTTTGTAGGATGGTGGGTATTGAACTGAAACACCATATCCCATACCATCCACAGGCAGCAGGTCAAGTTGAGCGAATGAATGGCACCATAAAAAGAGAGCTGAAAAAGCTGGTGGCAGAACATGGGCAAGCTTGGGACATATACATACCTTTAGTATGTGCCCGACTTAGATCAAGGCCCTGTAGATCAACAGGATTTTCACCGTATGAAATTTTAATGGGTAGACCAATGCCCTCCTGGAAAAACTGGATGACAATACCTCCACCTGTAGCTTTACAAACCGCTGCAATCACAGATCAATGGGTAAAGGAGTTGGCCACACACTTGGAAATTGTTCATAAATCTGTGGCTGTGGAAGATGAAGAACAATACCAACATCGAAAGCGATGGTATGATGCAGCAGGGGATCTGACATCATATGAGGCAGGGGACAGAGTTATGGTGCAGAATCAAGATGAACACCTTCCTTGGGGAAGAGCAAAATGGAAGGGACCATATACTGTAGTAGATAAATTAGGGACCTCTGTATACTTGATTGATCACGCAGAGAAAGGAGAAGTCTGGCTGCATGCATACCAGCTTAAAAGATTTAGGAAGGACAAAATATGGAATAGAGGTTAAGTACAAATTGAATAAATACATACACATTGTTTTTTTATTATTTATTTTTTATTTAGTTTTTTTTTTTTCTTCTGTTTGTGTATGTATATGTCTCTAATGCTGTTTTTATTTTTTATGGATATGTTTCTAATGATGGAATCTAGTGTTCCCACAGAGCAAGGCTGTATAAGAATGAAGATGCGTGTCAACAGAAGATTGTGGTGGATCTTTGTTACAGGATGGATAAGTATAAGCTGTATCACAGTAGGAATGGAGAGACAGGCAATAAGGCCAGAAGATACCGCAAATAAGGGAAAGAGTTTGAAAAGATTGGAGTTACATTATGTTCAAGCAGATAGATTTATTTGGCCCAGGGAATTGGAAGTAAAAGAGGGTGGAGGGTTACAAGTAAACATTATTTTGCCACATAATAGTACCAGGGGATTAGCTCTTAGAGCTCCAATAAAAAGTATAGAGGGACATAACTGGGAATGGGTTATAAGATATGGACAGATAATGAATACAGGAAACTTTAAAGGAAGGACTAAAATAACAACAAAGGTACAAGGGAGGGTTACAAATATTACAGTAGTAGTGAGTAACTTAACATTAGAAGAAGGTGGAGAATGGGACGCTGCAGTTATAGCTGCCCAGCCTGATCTAGAGGAATTCTGCAATTTTGATACTGGAAAGGGGTGTGTTCTAACAATAGATGAAGTATTTGTCTCGGTAAAGGAGCTGCAACGTTGTAAAGATCAGAAGAAGGTACCATGGCCAATAGGCGGATTGGTGGTGGTACCAACACATGAAACAGTTGTGCAAGGGGTTGGGTGGACTTACTACCCAATAATTCTAAATTTTAATGATTTTTCTATTCCTCCAAAGTGCCCGGAATCACAGCGGCAGTGGTTTAAGCAAAGTATACAAGAGACCATCATTGAGTGGACCGGAGCAGGGAGTCGAGAAAAAAGGGACACACTTGCAGCCCTTTTAGGAGGAGTCGGAACTGGATTGGGAGTTTGGAATTCAGCAGACATCATTGGACTGAACAGCAGGATAAACTCCCTTACTGATGACATGGGACATGCTATGAAAACAGGTGGAGTAGCTGACTCCCTTATAGTTAGTAGACTGACAGACAATGATGATGACATACACACCATTGCCAACAACCTGCATCTAGTTGAGGAAAATATTGCTTCCATTGCTAACAGCATTAAGAATGAAATAGTGGGAACTGCCATTTTCTGTTCTATGATTGGAGGAAAGCTGTTGGCAGATTTAAAGGAAACTATTAAAGACATCCAGGAAAACAAGTGGGCAAGACAAATCAATGCAACAAGGATTATCACGTCATTGAAAAGAAAAGGAGTGGACATCACTGAGGACAATCTCAAATACAGCTATATTGAAGGCCCAGATCAATGGATGCCACATGGACTACAATCTGGGACAATAGGACTAATCCTGGCAATTCCCCGTTGGGAGGGGCAGGCAGAGCAACTGAACTTTATACATAGCATTGGCACGTTAAGTGATGGAATCTACAAGCAACACTTCCCATCAAAAAGACTGGCCACTATTATTGGAGGTTGGATGAAAGCTGTTGCAGGAAATCTCAACACCGATGGCTGTGCAGTTGTGTTTGGGACAAAGGAGCTGAGGAGGATGGCTGGGTGCAGTTGATAAAAGAAAACCTGGTGCAAGAGGTGATCCGCATAGGGGACATCGCATGCTTTATCGGCCACTCTGAATATAGGACAGTTGATGAAATATGTTTGGTGGAAGAAGGGTCTTGTATCATGGTAACCACTACTATACATGTAGGAACTCATACACTATTTCCATCAAGAAACCTTACCACTGAAATGATCAATTTTACTGCAAATGCAGATTGGACAAATTTGACAATGAAGCTTTTTCCCCCAATTCCAAAGCTTACCCTGGAACTTCATGAGTTAATAAAACGTACCAAACAACAACTACACCCCATCAGCTTACTGCTGGAACAACAGAAAAAGGAAATAGAAATTACTACTAAAAACGTTGAGCATCCCTGGTGGGGAATTCTTACCAATGCAGAGACACATCCAGTCCTACGAACACTGTCGCTGGTACTCATGTTCATTCAAGTATTAACGACAATTATAATAATATACTTTTGTGTGGCAATGAAACAAATGAGGAAGAAACTTGCAAGGAGGATATATAATAATGAAATTTAAATGTTTTTATTTTTTATTTTGTGTCTTTTTTCTCTTCTTTCTCTCTCTCATCTATAAATTCTGTTTTTTGTGTAATATGTGGATTGACAGCCATAGGAAAGTACAGGAGAACTTATGTCGCTGAGGGAACTATTCCGGAGGGACGGTGGGTTGAATTTCTCCTGTATATCAGGTTTTTGCTCCCACTAGGTTCTCCTGTACTAGAGGGATAACTAGAAAACTGAGCAACATAGAAGAAGAAAAAGTGAGGGAATGTGGTAACTTGTCTTCCTTGAATGGTAATTCAGGACTTCCTCAAACAGGCCTTTGTAGGAGGGCTGAGAATCTTTACTTCCCTCCCACAATTGCTAAAGGAAGTCATGGACAGGATGTGATGTAAATTACATCATCTTAACTAAGGATATATCCAGGCAGGAAACTGGTGCTGTTTCCTGTTTGCTTGCTGGGTGGTGTTGGTGATGGTTGATGGTGGTGATGATGGAAATGGTCTAACCGTGGGTAAGATAAAGCGTTTGGGAAAGGGGATTATTATATAGGTAGATAGATTTAAAAAGGGTTGGTGCTCCGTGGGTCTGGCTGTGTGTTTATAATACATTTATAGTATTGTGTTGTTGCCTTTTAATAAATACCTTTTAATGTAGACGAACCTTGTGTAATATTTATATATATTAATTTGGTGATACAACACAGCGGGCACTCCTCAACCAACCAGCCCAAAGATGTAATCCTCTGATTCCACCTACAAAAGACAAGGGATCTGATACTACAGGAAGAAGTCTTCTATCAAGGGCCCGGATGAAGCAATCCTCCAAGTATATCTGGATCTGGCTCCAACAACATTACAGAAACGTAAGCTGATGAAACCAGCACTTCTGATACTGTCCAATCATCAGATAAAGTACAGATGGGGCTTCCCCTTTTGCCTGACTTTTCAGTATGCATTGACAACACATATTGTCCACTCTCTGGAGGAGTGTCGTGGTCTTCTTCAGCACCTGGATCTCCTGCAGGAGGGGAAGCTGCCCAAAAGACAAAGACCCAATGATCTGAGCAGACATCTCACTGACCACACCCGATCTGCGGTGGATTGAGACGACCTTGATGATTTCCACGGAAAGACCTGATTCTGCAAGCCCATGAGGTTTCTTGATGTATCAGACTGTATTCATAATGTTTATAATGTCATAGAGTGGTAGAGTGGCCATCGCAAAGCTTAAGATTCAGGGCCTCTGGTTTGGCTGTCCATAGGGGGAGGCCCCTGTCTGTGATCCTGCCTCCTCGTGATGGTAAGTCAGTGCCCACTGACAGTATGTGACCTACCATGACATACACACATGACTGATAACGTAATCACGGTTATTACTTACGTCAGAGGGTTCGACTCACAGTTCAAAAGAGGTAAAGCCTTTCTCACCTACAGGCCATTTCGCCCTTCGATTCTTTTCCTTCAGGAGACCCACTTTGTTTGTAATAAAATTCCTAAGTACCTCTCCAAATTTTACCCCACTTTCTCTGCCACTAGCCATATTACTAAAAGAGCAGGAACGGCAATCCTGCTACACAAAGATCTCCCCTTTATCTTTTAACAAAAAAAACTAGACCCAGAAGGCCACTATGTGATTTTGACACAGACTCTATTTGGCGGGAAAAAAATTAAGTATTATTAACCTACTTTTCATAAAATTGTGCAGAAATTGTTAACCTACATAAAATTCCATGATCTAGGAACAGTAATATTGGAAGGGGTCCTGAATCTCACCCTTTTGCCTTTGGATAGGTCAGGACAGGGTCTAGACCACAGGCCTACAAAAAAACAATTGCAAATTGTTTCTCTTCTGGATGAGCTCCAACTGGTCGATGCTTGGAGGGGTTCGCATGGGTCACAAAGGGAATACACATTCTATTCAGTAGTTCATAAAACGTACTCTAGAATTGACACGGTTATTATTGACTCTGCATTTTCAGACTCAGTGGTTAAAACAGGGATCCATCCCTGCTCATGATCGGACCACTCCTTTGTTAGCTGTACCCTGAATTTAGGGGCAGCCTTTAGAACACCCTATTCCTGGCACTTAAATTACATGCTACTGTCAGCTCCACACTTTAAAGAACAAATTGTGAGAGAGATAGAGCTGTACTTCTCGACAAACTCACAACCGGTCTCAGATCCAGGCTGGGTAGCCCATAGAGCGTTTGTGAGAGGAGCTTTTATTAAGTTAGCTACGGTACATAAAAAAGCTCAAAAAGCCAAGGAAATTGTATTACAAAAGCAACTCATAGATCTGGAGTTAGAGAATCAGAAATCTCACTCAGAGGTCCTGAGACAAAATATTGACTTGACCAGAATAGAGCTAGACCTTATCCTTTGAGATAAGACTGAGAAAGCCCTCAGATGGACTAACCATCTTTACTATTCGAAAGCTAATAAGCGAGATACTAAGCTGGCAAAGAATTGAAGAATAGGGCAAATCAATCTTAATTCTTTAAGATCAGACAATCCTCAGACAATACCACGTCCAGTTCAACCTTAATCCAAAAAATGTTTGTAGACTTTTTCCAACAACTCTATTCCTCCCCTCAACTGGCCCAAAACGGTCAAATAGCTACCTTTCTAAGCACCTGCGGTCTACCCACCCTATTACCTCAAGAACTTGACCTCATTAATGCTCCTATCATGTATGTGGAGATACTAGATACTATTGGAGATATGAAGGGGGGAAGGCCCCAGGGCCGGATGGATTCTGAAACCTCTACTACAAAAATGATGCAGAGTTCTTAGCGCCACATTTAAAGGGTTTATTTACTCACATGCTCAGAGGCTTTCCGGTTCCACCTGAGCTCAATCAAGCAAACCTTATCTTCATTCCCAAGGAGGGTAAGGACCCATTAAGCATACAGAACTATAGGCTTATATCTCTACTTAATGGAAATATCAAGATATTAGCAAAAATTATGACAAATAGAGTTAACACATTTCTCTCTAATCCACAAAGACCAGGTAGGGTTCATCCCGAACAGACAAGCTGTGGACAACGTCCGGAGGATTTTAAATATACTACACTTCTCTAAACAACTCAAAATCCCTGTTTGCCTTTTATCTCTTGACATAGAAAAGACATTTGATTCAGTGGAATGGGCTTATCTATGGACTGTGCACAGGAAATATGGCTTTCCGGAACAGTTCCTGAATCTATTGCAATATTATTATAACGAACCCAAGGCCTGGGTGTGTCTTCCAGGGGTTGCTCCCCCATCCATTAATATTGAAAAGGGAACTAGGCAGGCTTGCCCCCTCTCCCCCCTGTTGTTTGCTTTGGCAATCAAACCATTGGCAAAGACTAAAAGATCCAGTGTAGACATTGAGGGTGCGGAGGTGGGTCATCACCACTTGAAATGCTGCTTTTTTGCGGATGACAGTCTACTCACTAAAAGACCGGTTTAATTTAATCCTTGCTTTATTCCACACTCTGGAAAGCTTTAGTGTAGTTTCAGGACTAAAACTAAACCTAAATAAATCGGAAGCACTGGGTATGGCCCCATCTGAATGAAAAAAGGCCCTCTGAGACAAAAATTTGGTTTCTCTTGGCCAAAATCACACATTAGCTACCTGGGAGTGAATATCACACAATCAATTTCCAATATTTATAAAGTAAATTACCCCATAATATTTCAAGAAATTTACAATGATTTGAATGTGTGGTCAAAGGGAAAGATCTCCTGTTTAGGTCGCATTAACACGGTTAAAATTAATATTCTACCTCGCTTACTTTATTTGTTCCGCACAATACCATTCAGGTGCAGTCACAACACCTGGAATTTTGCCAGAAGCAGATATTTAAATTTATATGGGATAATAAATGCCCCAGAATCGCTAGGCTCATGTCCAAATCTGAAATTATACTTTAAAGCGGCTTAACTAGCTTGGTTGCCTTTGGCCCATTTACCACAATACCAACCATTATGGATGTTTGTAGAGAACAATGTAATGCATACTTACACGTGGGAGAACGTGATCTGGCTACCCAAGCCATTAAGTTAACTCTAGCTATATGGAATTGGGCAACTTGTAACCATGATCTTTCGGCCGTACCTTCCACATTGACAGCGCTGTCTCCCCATTCCAGAGCTGTCCCCACCCCTCTCCTTAACTTCCCTATTCTGGTGGAAAACACAGGGCTTTCAGAGGTTAAGGGCTTGGTACAGAGATTGCAACTTTTTAAGTGCTACATAATTACTGGATAAACTTCAGCTGCCCCTCAAAGAACAATTTAACTTTCACAGACTGTTCCATCATGTAAATACACTGAAGAGGAGATTTGGCGCCCCTAGGGCGAGTTGGTTTGTCGCATACTGTTCCAAAATATATGTTGGAATGGGAGCAGGATCTTGGGAAAACCAGGGAGAGAGATAGTTGGTCTTTTCCTTGGAGGAACTTATCGAGAGGTTCCTATAATTTAAGCATTTTGGACACATCTCTCAAGGTGCTACACAGGACATATATCACTCCAAAGAGTCTACAGAAATGGAAGGCTAAGGCCAACCTGGCGTGTTTCAGGGGTTGTCAGTACACAGGTTAATTTTACCATATCTGGTGGATTTGCCCTCATGTACAGAAATTCTGGGAAGAGATCTTTGCATTGGCTTCTTCAGTATTGCAGTTTAACATTAAATCAGATGGTGAAATTGCACTATTGGGCGCCCTGTGTTGCTCTCTGTCTAAATTACAAAATAAGCTGCAACAGTATCTAATGCTTGCAGCAAAAGCCATGTAGCTAGACAGTGGAAGAGCAAGGTGCTATGCACCAAAGGGGCAATTTATAAGTTCAATTACATTGCAATCAATGAGAGACTCACTTACATACTTGCGGATAGCATGCCCCAATTTCTGGATACATGGAGACTGTGGCTGCTTTCACCTCTTAGTGTGAAGGGTATGACATAAACTGACTTCCAACAAGATTGGTGAATCGTTGGGGAGACAGGATCCTGGACATTCCTGGAGTAACTTCTTCCCTGGATGGAAACTGGCTGGACAATAATGGCTCAGGTGCTGGAGACTCCCCATGAGGGTTATATGGTTGACACATACCCCCGCCCCTCATTTTGGTTGTTTTTCCTTCCCTCCCCCTTCCCATTATCACAAGATCTTTTAAGGTTTATTCCTTGATCTTGCACATAAAAATAAAGTATAATCCCCACAAAAATGTCCAGAAAAAAATTCTCTTTGGACAACAGAATATGTATGGTAAAACTTTTTTTATTATGGATATATTTGTCATCATTTCTTTTATCTAAATAATGAATTGGCAAAATCAAATGGTTATAAAAAAATAAAATAAAAATAAAAAAAATATTAAATTAAAAAATAAATAAAAATAAAAATGAATAAAATAAAAATAAGAGTAAACAAAAACTAAATATAAAAAATAAATAAAACAAAAAAGTTAATAAAAATAAATAAATAAATAATAATGTATTCCAACACATGCATGGTGGCCACAGGAGAGGGCGTACAGTTCTGTTCAAAATTTCACACCCTTGATGACACCTCTCATGGTCATCCTAGGCTGGGTCGGTCCATAGTGTTATTTTTTAAAAGCCTATAGAATTACATGAAGATGTAATGTAGCTTTAAGACCTTGGCATACTGAAAGTGAGCGAGAGAGCTGTCGAGCGCAGCGGCAATGCAATATAGACATTGCTAGAGAATGATGAGAGAGGGGAATAAATTAATTAATTTACATAGAGAACTGCTCTGCCATACATCATCCAGAGAAGGAAATCATTAATTACAGAAATGATCAGGGCATGAACGAGACTTTAATCTGCTAGATTAGAGAGAAGGTCAGAGCTCTGGGAACATATTGCTATTTGTCAAAAAGTGCCATTTAATAAATAGAGATACTGGATCGGCTGCTTTTTCATGTTTACAACGGTAACCATATTTTAAAATTCTATACATTAGATCACTCCAGGTTAGTTTTAAAGGGCCACTGTAGGTTAAAATTGTTTTTACATGTTTGTGAAGTATACAACAATCTATTTACATTGGCCTCTGTAAATAAGTATTTTCAGAGAAAATCTTAATTTTAGCAGAGTCTGCTGGTACATGGAAGCTTCCATAATGTCATACTTCCTTTCCAAGGTGGTTGTTTGCATAGTTGCAAGCTGCCTCAAACGAACCAACAGTAAATAGGAGGAAAGTGTCATTTGTCGAAACCTTTTCTGAATCCGCCAATGAACCAACAAATCCCCCTCCACTCTTAAACAGATAATAAAAATGAGGATAACACACCCAATTAATCTTCAAGCAGAAGACACAAACATTGCTTATTTCAGTCACAAGTAGTGTCTACTGAAATAATGATTTTATCCAAAAATCCCTTTATGCCCTGAGCTTAGACAGCTGCTAATGTTAATTTGCTACAAATTGAACAAACATATCCAGTTTTTCCTAATCTAATAATACAATAATTTATTTAGACTAAATCCAATGTATTAGTGTATAGTTAGGATATGTTATTTATTTTGTTATCAGTTTTATCTAATTAACTCTAATGTGATTATGATAATGTATCAAACTGTTTAACAAATATTTAGAAAAGTAAACACTAACCAAAAAAAATGAAAAACAAAAAGGTAAAAATAGTTTAGTCTAACAAATTAAAAAGTCTTGCAACCAGCTTCATTAGTTGCTAATGAAACATATTTTGAGAATACGAACTACAAAGGTGTTCTGTTTAAATTACAAAAAGCATAAAAAAAAAAAATACTTTTCATAACCATCACATATACTGTATAGTTGTGAGCAAGCGGGTCGTTGCTAATGCTGCGGGCTCGAGTAGCGAGAGCCGCAGTTGCTGGCATGGAGTGCCGAACGCGGAGCACCTAAAGACGCAAAACACCACCAAACACATACAGATTTTCCAAAAAAGCCAGATGAGGTCCAAGAACAAAGACCCAAAAACATCCACAGCAGCTTACCACACATAAGGCGCCATTTTACAACACTAACTTATACAATCCGCAAGTACGCAGCTACCCTAATGGATTATCCTCGCGCACGCACACTATTTACACTACACACATTGCTGACACTTACACAGCAGCTCCACAGCACTGAAAACACACATTGTATGCTGCAGCAACATGAAAACAGATTGCCAGCTCTTCAACACAATGCTTACTGCATATATTACTTCAAAATAGGTAAAGTATATTCCTTTATTAATGTATTATTTATTGGATTACCATACACCAAACAGCATTAGCTCACTTACAATTTCATTGCCATCATTTTTAGACGGGCAATATTCTAGTAAAGATTACATTAAGGAGACTCTTTAGGCATTATTCGTTTTACATGAATGTTTTAACCAGGTTACTTAATTCATTTTTCTATTCTCAAATTAATGATCATTATTATTTCTAAGAAACCACCAGAGTAACAATTTTCCGCTTCTGGATCCTACCCATTTTCTTCCTGTTTTGCCTCATGAAAGCTTTGATGTTGCACAATGGTGACCTAAAGTCACCCCTATAGGGGACAGACATATTATCATGTAAATTATATTAAATTAAATATAGATTTATTTGGGAATGAGCAGTTACGAATTTAGAGAATGGTGTGCAAAAAAAAAAAAAAATTGGGCCCCCGGTACAAATTTGTTTGCACTGCCCCCCACATACCAATTAACTCAGTGCCCCCCCCCCACTAAGATCCCTTCCCACAGCTCCCTTCCCTAAGACCCTTTACCATAACAACATCCCTCCTTATATTCTTTGTTCCCCCCTAACAATACCCATCATCCCTGTACTTTGTTGTCACTTTGCAGTCTCTTCTCTCATCTCTTGCCTGGTACACATCTCACCATGCTGAACTGCTCACACTGCCCCCTCTTGGACCTTCAGTAGAAATGCTTTTTTTCTTAAATACCAATTTCTGGCCAGGGCGTTGTATGGCCAAGGGGGCAACAAAAATTAAACAGCACTGGGTACCACCTGCACCTCTGGTGGATCTGCCCCTGGGAATGAGCAATCAGCTACTGGATTATTATCATAACAATTCAGGACCTCATCTTGAGATTTGTCCTCTGCCTTGTCCAATTAGCAATGAGAGGTGTGAGTTACATCTACTGGGGTGTACAATAAGGTTTATGGCACCAATGAGTAAAAAAGTCCTGAGATTCCCTCAGTCCATTGGCTGACCCTCCTACCTATGTCTATTAAGGGGAAGTTCTTCCTGTGTGGTGGATTAAAAATAAAGTCTGACCAGTGTAGGTTCTGCTTCAGACTGAGCATGCTCAGAATAGGGGCGGGGCAATGATGGCTCTTGCACTGTCGCTCGACAGTGCCTATGTGGCAGTTGCAAGATTGTTGCAATAGAGCAATAGAGCACATTACCACATAGGACCCACAAAATCAATATATCAGAAATAATTTACGTAGAGAAAAACTCCCAGAACAATGTATAGCCAGTTTTGATGCACAATTCCTGTTGGGGTGACAGTCTTCGTTTAAGAACAATCTGATTAGATAAACGGCCAAACAACCCTTCATAGCTTACCACCCCCGCAAAAGCTTGATGGCAAGGGACACCAAATCAACAAAGCAAGCCTCCAGCCAATTGAAAGCATTATGTTCATGTAACCTAATGTCCGAAAATTTAGCACTTCCTGCTAGGCAAAATCGCCTCCCCCATTGACCTTATAGTGGAAGGAGACCAGATTAATTTTATATTTGAACGCATGTTTAATATTTAATATTGCTATTTAAACCACTGAATATATCATTTTTATTAATAATAAATGTCTAATTAAAAAATTTAACATCTGTTTTAGAGCATTAAAAGAGTCTTTTATATTTTACTCATTATATTATGCTCATTTGAATAACTAGAACAGATAAATAATTTAATAACATGGGTCAGTTGTATGTAACATTATATATTTCTCCCCACAATCCCCTTTACACTTTTAAAAGTGCAAATCAAAAACTATAAAATCTTTAGTCCAAAAAGTACAATCTGAACCTAAGCAATAAAACAGAAAAACAAATACAGGAAAATATAAATGACAACATTTATCAAACTGCCTCATCATATTGAAAAGGCTATCTGAAATACATGAACATTCTGCTTTTGTATAAATTTAAACAGTAAATGGGTAATAAATGGCTAAAAAAACTATATATGAGATGGGAAGTGAGAAAATAACACAAAATATTGGGCAATGTAAATGGAACAGAGAGAACAGTGAGATAATGAAACATTAACCCAATATCCAGAGACATTCTTACTTTTAGTGCAATGCTGACTACAGCTATGTGTCATTTAAATGTATTTAAAATAAAGAACAGAGCTGTAATTAGGAGCAGATTGCTGGCAGCAACATTTATTGAAGAAAAGTACGCGATTTATGCTGAACAAATAAGTAACGCCCCGGGGACAAACTCTTTTTGATTTGAAATCTTCCTTTAAACTGGCGAAGCTATAATATTTCTTTATAAATGTGGATTTTTGGCTTGTGTGTTAAGTGAAGAAAACAAGGATTAGATGTCAATGGGGATAAGATTTCTTGTTGAGATTCAGTAGTAGTAGCAGTAACAGTTAAAGAGTTCCTAGACTGGCAAAGGTCAGGGCAGGATGCACAAGTTTGCACAGAGAGTAGTCAGGGGCAGGAGGCACAGATAGAGAGTTACTAGACTGGCAAAGGTCAGGACAGGCTGCAAATGTTTGGATTCTGTAGACAGAGTAGTCATGGTCAGGAGGTACAGATAGATAGTTACTAGACTGGCAAAGGTCAGGGCAGGATGCACAAGTTTTCACAGTGAGTAGTCAGGAGCAGCAGGCACCTGTAGAGAGTTACTAGACTGACAAAGGTTAGGGCAGGATGCACAAGTTTGCACAATTGTAGTCAAGGGCAGCAGACACATATAGCGAGTTACTACACTGGCAAAGGTCAGGGCATGATGCACAAATTTGCACAGAGAGCAGTCAGGGGCAGGAGGCACAGATAGTGAGTTACTAGACTGGCAAAGGTCAGAGCAGGATGCACAAGTTTGCACAGAGTGTAGTCAGGGGCAGGAGGCACATATAGTGAGTTATTAGACTGGCAAAGGTCAGAACAGGATGCACAAGTTTGCACAGAAAGTAAACAGGAGCAGGAGGCACAGATAGAAATGTACTAGACTGGCAAAGGTCAGGGCAGGATGCACAAGTTTGCAAAGAGTAATCAGGGGTAGGAGGCACAGTGAGAGAGTTACTAGGCTGACAAAGGCCAGGGAAGAATGCACAGGTTTGCACAGAGAGTAAGGCACAGATAGAGAGTTATTAGACTGGCAAATGCCAGGGCAAGATGCACAAGTTTGGATTCCTTAGACCACAAGGTGACACGATGGTGGCGAACTGAGACTTTGTTCAATGTGTTCTTAGAATGAGAGTAAGAGTTATTGGTTTGGTTTCAGGGCACTCATTGCAGCTAAATGCTGTGAGCCTCGCGATGAGCGCCTGTGGCGCTTATCGCAAACCCTGCAATGATTTAACATTGTGTTACCAACAAGCCCGCAATTATGAGAACTATATATATATATATATATATATATATATATATATATATATATATATATATATACAGTATATATATATATATATATATATATATATATATATATATATATATTTCCAATAAAACCCTATATACAGGTCTCAGTTCTTCAATTGTGCCAAACATCTCCTTTATTCATATGCTGCGTCCTTCCCAATGTATATAGCTGTCCTGCAATCACCTATTGAGACCTGGCTGGAGGTACCAACAGGTACTCTCTAATAGGTGCACTTGCCCAAGGAGTGTAAGATCTGAATCACAGTATATACACAGTTCTATTTGTTGTAGTAGAGCCCAGTTAGATATGAGCTTATTTGAAACTACTATGTATAATCAACTATAGTCCACATGAAACTCTTGAGGTAGCTACTAATAGATCCATATTTATATTTACGCATATATATTCACAATTATTTATAAGGTACTTATAACCTACTGCCTCTCTCTCAGACTCTCATTTGCAATCTCTCCATATCATGTCCCCAACAATATTACCATCTCACCTTCCTTGCTCTCCTCTTCTCTTCTCTGCTCCCATTAGCTCCTCTCCCTCTTACAGTCACAATATCATTCCCTTCCTATCACTCACAAGCAGAAACAGCATTGTAAGACCCAGTCCCATCTTCTCTCACTTTCACTCCTCCTTCTCTTGGCTGCGGGACATATCCCCTAACCAAGGCCCCTCGCTTATCTCCACTTGCTTTCAGTCACTCTCTGGTTCCAGCAAACACCCGTAACACCCAGAATCTGATATCCATCGCATGTCACAAACCTTCATCTCTACCTTTCTCTTTCACCCTCTGGAACGCACGATCTATCTGCAATAAACTCACATTCCCCTAACGACCAATTCACTACCAACTCCCTCAATCTACTGGCTCTCACTGAAACCTGGCTCTCATCCTCAGACACTGCCTCCCCTGCAGCACTCTGTCATGGTGGTTTTAACCTCAGCCACACACCTTTTTGCTTTCCACTCACTGTTCATTTTACCTCATACCCCCTGTCCCATCCCTCCAATTCTCATCTTTTGAAGTTCATACAATCTGCCTCTTCTCACCTATCTTTCTATGTGTAGCTGCGATCTATCATCGCCCAGGCACTCCCTCTCAATTTCTTGACCACTTTTCTGTCTGGCTCCCTCATTTTCTCTCCTCCAATGTTCCTTCACTGGTACTGGGAGATTTTAACATGGCTGTTGACAGTCCCACCTCCCCAGCAGCAGCCAAACTGCTTGCACTCACCTCTACCCTTGGCCTCTCACAACTAACAGATTATTCTACTCATCCTGCTGGACATTATCTTGACCTTATCTTCACCAATCTCAGCACAACCTCGTACCCAGTCATCCATCCACTCCCTCTATCTGACCATCTATCTTCCTCTCACCACCCCTCTTCAACCCCTGCCACCATCATGAACAGAAACCTGCTAGCACTTGACCCTGCTCAGCTCTCCACTATCCAACCCCTTCTCAGCCCCATCACCAACCTCAACTGCCCTGACACTGCCACCTCACTCTACAATTCTACTCTCTCTTCCACCCTTGGCACTCTGGCCCCCATAACTACAAGCAGACGCCCTCGCTCTCATCCACAACCATGGCACACTACACAAACATACATCCAGAGGTGCTCCCGCACTGCTAAACAACTATGGAGGAAATCACGCATTTCATCATATTTCCCCCACTACAAATTTATGTTACGCTCCTATTCCTCCGCCCTTAACCTTGCCAAGCAAAATACTTCACATCACTAATCTCAACTCTGTCCACTAACCCCAAGCATCTGTTTGCCACTTTCAATACTCTCCTCCGCCCATCCCTTCCTCTCTCACAGCTGAAGACATAGCCAAACATTTTATGCATACAATTCAAAACATTCACATTGAACTCTCCTCTCATAGTGGTTTACACACTCCACCCTCTCAACTAACCAAAAACACACAGTCTTCTCCCTTCCCCAATCCCACAGCCACCATGAACTGCTTTGACCTGACTGCAGATCATGAAGTCTCCAGCCTGGTATTATCCACTCGCCTCACTACCTGTCCTCTAGATCCTATACAATCTCAGCTTATCCCTACCCTCTCAACCACACACCTCTTCAACCTTTGCCTAAATACTGGCATGTTTCATCTTCTCTAAAACATGCCATAATTACACCCATCCTCAAAAAAACCTCATCTGACTCTGAAGTCGCATCTAACAACCGCCCTATCTCTCTTCTTCCGCTGGCTTCCAAACTGCTGGAGCGGCTTATCTATAACCGCCTTACCATCGTTATTTCCTCTAACTCCCTTCTTGACACCTTCCAGTCTGGTTTCCGACCCCAACCCTCCACTGAGACAGCTCTCAGTAAAGTCACTAAAGACTTGCTCTCCGCCAAGTCAAAAGGTCACTTTTTCACTGTACATCTTCTAGATCTCTCTGCTGCCTTTGACACAGTCGGCCAGCCACTTCTAGTCCATATCCTCTGCTTCCTCGGTATTCAAGACACTGCTCTCTTGTGGTTCTCATCATACCTACAAAATAGATCATTCAGTGTCTCCTTCTCTGACACCTCTTCTTCTACCTACCCTCAGTCTGTTGGCGTACCCCAAGGTTCAGTCCTAGGCCCCCTCCTCTTCTCCATCTACACATCCTCACTTGGTACCCTAATACACTCTTTTGGGCTTCAGTATCATCTCTATGCAGATCTATACCCCTCTCTTCTAACACATGTCTCTAACTGCCTTCCTAGTATATCCTCTTGGATGTCCACCTACCATCTCAAACTCAACATGTCTAAGACTGAACTCCTAATCTTCTCTCCCTCTACCACAGCATCAATTCCTCACATCTCTCTCACTGTCAACAACAAAATCATCACTCTCACTCCCAAAGCCCGTTGCCTTGGGGTTCTACTGGACCCCCCCTCTGTCTTTAATCCCTCACATACAGTCACTAACAAAATCTTGCCTTCTCCATCTAAAAAACATTTCCAGAATTCACCACTATCTTACACAAGACACAACTAAAATCCTAATACACTCTCTCATCATCACTCAACTTGATTACTGTATCTCGCTTCTTGCTGGCCTACCAACCACCCGATTATCCCCACTTCAATCCAAAATGAATGCCTCTGCTAGACTCATCTTCTGTACACAACGTTCATTGGTGGCATCACCTGTCTGTCAATCAGTCCACTGGCTCCCCTTAGCCTCCAGAATAAAATGTAAAATCCTGACCCTAACTTACAAAGCCCTCAACAATTACGCACCCCCTTACATCTCTGCTCTCATCTCCAAATATTCCCCCAACCGCCCTCTTCGTTCTGCTAATGACCTTCTTCTTTCTACAACTCTTGTCACCTCCTCTCATTCTCGCCTTCAGGACTTTTCTTGTATTGAGTTTGAGATGCTGGATGGACACCCAAGAGGATATACTAGAAAGGCAGTTAGAGACGTGTGTTAGAAGAGAGGGGGATATTCTCTGGAACTCCTTGCCTCGCTCCACCAGATTGTCCTCCTGCCTCAAAACATTCAAAAGCTCACTAAAAACGCATCTCTTTAAAGAAGCGTATCACCTTCCACCCTAACAAGCTCATCACCTCTCTCTCCCTCCTTTACCACACACAATACCTTTAGGTTGTAAGTCTGTGAGTTTAAATCCTGCAGGGTGCTTTGGGGAAAGCACCATGGACACTGGAGTTGAGGTTCAAAGACAGGGCCCTCCATGCTTTGTTATGTTTTGTTTGTATTTACCTTTGCCTGGAACTTATCTTATGTACAGCGCTACGGAATATGTTGGCGCGTTATAAATAAACGATAATAATAATAAGGTGAGCTGCAAAATAATTAATAATTAATTGTATTATTTTGTATCTGTTTATCTGTAATGTATCTCATGATATTGTTTAAAAGATAGGATTATCCAGCGCTTCCTTCCCTACCTCTGCTTACTATCAAATTTCTGTAAAAAGAGATAGTCCAGTATAGTTTGTTTTGTTTTTAAACAGGGCTGACAATTATCATGTATTAGGAATATATTTGTGTTATGAATATGATGGTCTCCAAATATTCTCTATCCTCCCACCCTGATCACTATTCCAGTCCTTGCTAATTCCATCACCTTGAACAATGGGCTGTACATCTTGATAACAACATACTTGGTATTTTCTAGCTGTGGGCAGGAAACTCAAATAGTAGAAGTGAGCTAACCAGTTTAGAACTAAACTTTGTATGCGTTTAAGTTTGTGATGTAACTACCAGCTAACCCTGTGATTAGATTAACTCACACACACCTCAGATTGGCTCGTGAGGTATTACAGGGGCTGATTGAGTTAGCTGGTTAAGAGCAGGTAACATAATCATGTTTGTGGGCTGAACCAAAGTTCTATTGTTCTGTTTACCTATAAATGTTACAACTTCTTGGGACTCTTCTTGGGAACATAATCATGGTGTTCTCTCTTTTATTCAGAGGTTATATAAATGGCCACTTAATTCAGCACAATTTGGACCACATCACTGTGAAGATCTCCTAAAAGCATGTTGAACTTATATTTCCAGAACATTCAGCACTGTCTTTAATTTGAGCTATGCAGACCAGCTCAAGGGGACATGGGGAATAGGGGAGTTAGTGCTCTGTGCAGCTATCCCAACAAACAAAAATGAAACCTTTGCCAATATCTGTGCATTTAATTTAACCTTTTCCACGATCTAGGCAGGCATGGAATACCGGTACTCACCTAAAACAAGAAAGCTATGGTTAACTGGTTAGTGTAGCATTACCTGAGTCCATGGAGAGTATAATGTATTGAGCAGTAACTGAGTAAAAGACTAAAACCTAAATAGGACTAAATGTGGCTAAACTGATGCTTGACCTCCTGCAATGGCCACAGAGGTTAAACTAAGAGTCGCTCTCTGGAATATGAGACATCACAGAATAATCTGTCATGTCTCAGAGCCACTTAAAAGTTCCCCAAGGATTACACAGAATTAGCGAGGGCAGACATACAGCATTATTATCATGCTATCCATGCCGAAGTACAAGACTCATTTTCAACTTGTCAGAGATCATAAAATAAATTGCAAGAAAAAATCTTGGAATGACAGAATAATGAGCAATTCATTTTAAATGTAAAATAAATAGGTAAATCTCCGGTGAGGCAGTGGAGTAAGTGGCATTTGGATGACATTTTGTGATTAAATTAAACAGTAATGAACTTGTGAGTAATGGGATGCAGGATTGGATTCCGAGGGCAGAATCTGGATCAAATCACGGGCTGTACAATTTGTGGATTTCATTTAAATTCTATTGCCAAAAAAAAAAAATGTTTTTATTGAAATAGTCATGTAACAGTAGGATATGATAGAGAGCTTTGTTCTGACATTCAGGTGACATCCGGATGGGTACATGCCGGTGTTAATTTCTGCAAATATGACCACGGCCTAGGGAATCAAGGATTTATTAGGTACAACTGAGCCCAAAACTTATCCAGGGCTTTATCTTTCTGCTGGATATTTAAGGATATATAGCATTGTATGCCCTTTCTGGATCACTACCTTGTTGTGGTGAAGGTGCTTGTGTACCTCAATCAAGCTATGAGATATACCACGTAGGGTCACCTAAGATGGGCAGGTCATAGCAGAGAGTTCAGACAAATCATGATCCACTGGAGAAGGTACTGGCAACCCAGCATCTTTGCCAAGAAAATCTTATGTATATAGGGTCACAGAGTCAGAAACCACTAAACAACAACAACCTTGTAGGAGATATTGTGAATAATTAATCATAAATGAAAGGACTGCTGTACTTTAGACAAAACTTAATATGTTTGTGATGTCAACATTTCTGTTGTTAGCCAATTGGTCATGTTCGACTCCCTGTGACCCTCTGGACCGCAGCACGTCAGGCACATCTTGTCTCTGGTTGTGTTTATCCATAATGTTTTCTTTGCAAACATATTGGAGTGGGTTGCTAGTTCCTTCTCCGTCTTCTCTGCTATACCTGCCTATCACCAAGACCCTACACCACAACAAGATAGCAATCCAGAAGGGGGGAGTCAACATTCCCAGCTGTTTAAGCAATGAGCATGAATGCATTTTACAAAAAAATAGTAATATTAAAAACTCTGTGCATGGAATAATTGCTCTCCCACCTCTCAGGTCCATTGTCTTGGGGTTCTACTGGATCCTGTCGTCTCTTTCATTCCTCACATACAATCAATCACAAAATCCTCTCTTTTCACCTAAAAAAATCTCCATAATACTATATTACACAAGACACAACTAAAGTTATAATTCACTCTCTCATCATATCTCGCCTTGACTACTCCATGCTGGCCCCCCTTTTACCCATCTCTTTCCACTTCAAACCATAATGGACACTTCTGCTAGACTCATCTACTCATTGCTCGGTGTCTGCAGCACCTCTCTGTCAGTCACTCCACTGGCTTCCCAAAGCCTTCAGAATAAAATGTAAAATCATGACCCTAATGTATAAAGCCCTCAACAATAATGCATCCCCTTATATCTCTGCTCTTGTCTCTAAATACACCCCCCAACCACCCTCTTCATTCTGCTAATAACCATCTTCTTTCCTCCTCTCTTATCACCTTCTCTCACTTACATCTTCAGGACTTTTCTTGTGCTGCCCCTACTCTAGGGATCTCCTTGCCATGCTCCACTACACTATCTTCCTGAATCCACACCTTTAAAAACTCTTTAAAAAGTCACCTGTGTAAAGAAGCTCATCACCTTCAGCGTTAATATACACAACTGCACACTATACAGCATAATATCACTCACACCCACAGCCTACAGAGTAACACACAGACACCTCCACTTGCTTGGGCTATTGCCTTACTCATCATCATCTTGCACCTTACACCCTCTTGTACCACCCCCAAACTCACTTGTGTCGGCGCTCTGGAAACAAGCTCTGTGTATGTTTAATTTTAACGTCAAAGTCAGGACCCTCCATTTCATTTGCAATGTGTTAAAATTGTTCTCGCCTTGTACCTAACCCCTGTATAGCGCTAAGGAATATGTTGACGCAATACAAATAAGTTATGATAATAATAATCTTGTCTCGTTTCAGCACTTCCTGTTCATTTGGAGGTTGGGGGATGCTTATTTTATCTATCAATAGAGCTAGGAATGCTATGAAGGTGAAAGGAAGATATTTTACGTCAGTGAAACCTTTAATACTTTACATCTACCGCTTCCCTTAAATTCACAGAAGCATGCAGGCACCAGAATAACTGCAAACAATGTCCCTTCAGGGATGTCAATACTGTGTGTAATATTTTCAGAACTGTGCAGAAAGAGATGGTGAGATGGATAGTTGGAGGAGAAGAAGATTTAGAGTGATGGGGGGGGGGGTGGCATGTGCAGAAAGGTGGACACAGATAGGGGATTTATGCTGCCTTAGCCCTTTTCAGATTTACGCACCCCACATACACCCCAGTTACGATTACACCATTATGCTTTGCCCTTGGCTACACCCTTTTGAGCGTACACACATATAACCATGGTTTTATATATATATATATATATATATATATATATATATATACATACAATATACTATAATTCTTCGGCGCTCATTGCAAGCCTCTACCACTCGTGGTACTCATCGTGGGCCCCACAATGAGCGAATGTTTGCGTGTTACGCGCTGACTGCTGTTGGTCCTATTTTCAAGTCCTGCGTGCCTGGCGTAGTTGGTGTTACTGTCTTTGCCGTCGTGTATTTTCTAAGTCTCGCGTGCCTGGCTTCGCTCAGCCTAATTTTTCACCAGTTTCAGAATTTAAGTTTTTCGTCCACCATTTTTTTCCTTGCTTGGCCAATTTGGATTGATGAAAACCCACAAAAATGGCTCAAAATCGCTTGAAACCTCTCTGCCAGACTTCCTGACTCTCCCCCTGTGCTGTTTGTGAGTGTGTTTTTATGTTTTTTTTATTACTTTGCTTGTTTTTCGTGATTTTCGAATTCCGCAGTTCGGCCATTAAATTCATATTTTTCAGAGGTTGTATTTTGTTGGTGCAAGTGTTAGTGTCTTTGCCGTTGTGTATTTTCTAAGTCACATTTTTCGTCCGCCATTTTTTTTTCTCGCTTAGCCAATTTTTGAGTGATGAAACACGTCAAATATGGCTCAAAATCGCGTGCAACCTCATTTCCAGACTTCCTGGCTCTCCCCCTGTGCTGTGTGTGAATGTGTTTTTATTTTTTATTATTTTTCTTGTTTTACTTGTTTTTCGATTTCCGCGGGTCGGCTGTTAAATTCGTATTTTTCCGAGGACGTATTTTCTCCCCCAAACTCGCATGTGTGACAGCGCCGCATGCTTCAATAAGCGCCTTCGATGCTCATCGCAGCCTAAGTGCTGCGTGGCTGCTTAAATGCTAATTTCAGCCTAAGACCCTTCGGCGCGCATTGCCTAAGTCCTGCAAGCTCAGAAGGCTTCAATGCCTCAACAACTCGCCTTGCTTTGCGAGGCTCGCAAGCGTGACGACCAATCGCAGTTTGACAATTATAATATGTGATATGATCTGATTTATTTCAACCTGTGTAATTAGACTCCCTGATCCTCCACCTCTCATCTCACTGATAAGTGGTTAACGCTCTCGATCTGCTTTCACTCATTCTGGGAGCACATTTGATTTCAGAGCTCCAGTTGTATGAAATGAACTATCTGCTTTTCTACCACAATAAAAATGTGCATTATTATTTTCAAGGTTTAATTCCATTTAACAAATAATTTTCTTTAGTTTACAATCAATTCAACCAACCTTGCCCTGAACCTTACCCAAACCAAGGTTATCTATGGTTTCCTTGGTAAAACAGATTTGAAGTGTTTTTAATACAGTTCCAGTATATTTGATGATTAAAACCAGGTCAATAAACATGTCATATGAAACTTTTTTTTATCTCTGATATATTCCCGAGTCAGAAGAAGGGAAACAAAACTCAGTACTTATTTTATAATAATGAATCTAAATTTGGGAAAAAATAAATTCCTTTCCTATCACTAAATGTCCAGAAATAAACTTCCTACACATGTTGTTTTCATCATTTTTACCTTTATTCCGCTAAAAGTCTCTCCAAAGCTTTGTCTCTCAACCTTTTTGATCTGGGGACCTGCTTGTTACCTTCTAATGTTCATAGGGACAAACTTTGAGATCCAGAACATTTTGATCAGGGTGATATTACATGTGACACTGTCATGAATCAGCCAGTGGCCATATTGGATTTGGGTGTGAACTATGCTGGGGCCATTTTGTGACTGGCAGCGGTGGCCATTTTGGGCTGGGTGGTCTTCCACATGCTGTTGCCATGGGGAGGAACAAAAGGTTTGGGGCTCCCAGACACCCTGTTATACTGTTATACGGTTACTGTTATATTATTATGATTATTGTCTAAGGAAATGAGCAGGGTTCCCATCACCATCAATAAAAGTCATCATAATGCATGAGATGGATTGATGTGGAAACCCTGCCCCAATCCCATATACTATGAGGACATTAGGTGGTTTTATGTGGGGTGCGCTTTTACGTTTGTACTTAAATAGACTGACAGTGTGTGGAATATGTACACATATGTATATGATAGTATGGGGTAGTCATGCTGGATACATTGCCACATACATCTTGCAACAGGAGAAGGACCCCAGCTGGCCACCAAGGTTAATCCTTTAAGTACACATACTTAAGTCAGGAACAATGGGGTCTATACAGACATTGAGGCACCATAACCCCAGGGGGTCTACAGGTATTCTCACTCAGAGAGTCACGGCAAAGTCCAGAGGACAGGCAGATGTTTCTCCCTTGAGAGCCAGGCAGCAAATGACTCTGTTAGCCACACCTAGTGGGCGGCCCAGGGGAGGGGTCTGGAAGTTCCCAGAGCTTACCTCTAGTCCATTGGCTAGAGGTAATCAAATTACTCTGGAGATTACCCCATTGGCCAAGAGGAAGATAAGGGTTGGACAAAGGGGGTAGCCACTCACTGTAATGTTTTTGTGAGGTGTTTAAATACTTGTGTAAAAATAAAGAAGTTGTTCATAATTTTCATCAAGACTTTGTGTGCAGGTGTATTATTGACCCAAGGGCATATGCTGGCAGAGGAGATCGTTTCTGACTCCATGCCAGGTTTTTCCCAGGCACAATACCAAAAGCTGGGACTTATGCTCTTGCATCCGCAAGGAAGGTCCATTGGTCTGAGTCACCCAAATCTTAGGTCTAAAACCTACAGGAGATAAGAGAACTAGGATTCTCTATACTCCATCATCATTGTAGGTTGTGACAATTGTTGGCAGTGGTGGGAGACTCTACAGAAAGACCAAGAATGGAACAGACGGATATCACCAAAGAAGCAACAAGACGGTTTAAAGCAGCCAGGCACTTATACCCCAGTAAGATGACCGCACAAGAGGTGTCCAACGTACTAGACCAGTATTGCCAGAGGATCTGGCAGGAGCGCAATGGAGCGAGAACTCCAGCTCAGCAAAGACTTGGCTACAGAGAGACATTGCGTCTAGAGAAATGGATGGCGATTCTGAATCTGTGGCAGGACGATGAGCTAATGGGCTGGCTGGAAGTACTAGTAAGAAAAGAGGTTGCCTTGGAGAACCAATATCACGTTTTTCACGCCAGAATAGTTGGTGGCCTTGGAGAGGAGTTTGATTTCCGCTTGGAGACTGATTCTGGCCTCCAAGACATTGTGTATGGTGATCCTGAAGGGGGCATAGGAACCTTTAAAAGGCACAACAACTTGTTTGTGGAACGCTGTCGTGGTCTGGGACTGGAACCGTGGTCCATGGAGGCTAATTTAATGGTACACCTGATTGAGCAGGAACTGCAGCTGGAGGAGGAGTATTTTGAGTTGTGGGACGAGATCTATGGGGAGACATTTTGCCCATCAAGAGGGGAACAACCCAGTCAAGAGGACTGGTCGCCAGATCTTTACAACACAGATGGTATGTACCGAAGTGATTGTGTGCAAGGGGTCTGGGGAGAACATAGTGATGGAGAATGCGTTCCTTTAAAAAATATAGAGACTGTGTCAGAGCCTAGAAGGGATGGTAAAGTCAGCTTGGGACCAAATCACCAGCTCCAAGAGCCAGAGACCCAGGGGAATGTTCCCTGGGTGGGGTCAGATAACCCATGTTTGTCCCCTGATACCCCAAGAGACTTAATCCCAGAGGAAATGCTAGCAGAGCACAGTTTCTCCAAACAGGTCTCACCTGAGGACTACCTTCCAGCACAAATCCTGGCAGAAACCCCAGTAACTGCTCAACAGGTAGGGCCAGATTAACTAAGTCTGCCCTCAGAAGTTCTAGGCAATGTGTATGGGCCAGAACTGCTAATGGAGCCAGGGGCTCAGGATAGCCACCCAAGAGACTGTGGGGAGGGCTATGTAATGCACTCTGGGGAGAAGGCCGTAGAGGTCAGGTTGGGTGGGAAGGATAAGATTCCCCAGCCTACAACAGATAACCAAAATCTGTACTCTGACACCCCAGGAGAGTTGCTAAAAAAGGTGCTAGTGAAGCACAGAGCCCAGGAGGGCTATGTAATGGACTGTGGGGAGGGCAAGGAACTGGTTCTTAGCTACAGGGAACCGGGCCTCACACAGCAAGAGTGCCAGGGGCACCAAGAGAGTGCCAGGGGCACCAAGAGCCCAACAGGGGCAGCAAGCTTGCCAGCCTTGGCAAAGGAGCCGTGGGTGCAGTGTGGCACCATAGTAGAGGGTGAACCAAGTGGGGAGATACCCTGGATAACCAATGTCCAGAGGCCCACTGGAACAGACACCGCTCCAAAGGCCATAGAAGAAGAGGGTCAGCTGAGGGCCCCAAAGAACCAGCTGGGTGGGAATTGCGAGACTCCCCAGCCTACATCAGAGAGCCAAAGCACAGTCATTCAACCAAAGGCAAAAGAAGAGGGTCAGCTGAGGGCCCCAAAGCACAGCCTGGGTGGGAACAGCGTAGTTCTCCAGGCTGCAACACAGACAGACCCAGGGGAAGAAAACCAGGAGGGTCTGTCCAAAGATACAGATCTCCAGGAGTCAGAGCAAAGGGAGCATCCAAGTCCGGACTCCATCAGGGACGCTGGAGTCAAGCGCAGACCGGTATGTACTTTACTGCAGTTATGGTGTTATTGGGCTCCCAACAATAATAATTTTGCTGAGGGAAGTACTGGACTGCCCCCTTGCAATCCCATAGGCCCAGAGACTTTTTTAGAGACCCCAGCCCAGCTGTGGGGACTGGCTGGAGGGAAAGGGGTTGCTATGGGACAGGGGTTGTTTTATGGGGCTCCCAAAAAAACGGTTTTGCCTCAGAAGAATGTATGGGTGCAACCCACTGTGTCCCCAGAGACTTCCATGCTGCTGCCAAAAACAGAGACCTGGGATCCTGGACTGTTTTGGGTGGGGGTGCAGGGCAAGAGCAATTTGCTCTATACAGTGGGAGCAAGGCCAAGGGCTGGGGGAGGTCTTTACTCTGCACCTTGGGACTGTGTGCGCACCGACATGAACTTGCCTAGCATGCAGCGGGCCTGGCCAAACCAGCAGATTCATGACTATCAGCGTAGCTTGGATGTTCTCCGCCCGCTTGGGGAAGGATTGTCATGAATCAGCCACTGGCCATATTGGATTTGGGTGTGAACTATGCTGGGGCCATTTTGTGACTGGCAGCGGTGGCCATTTTGGGCTGGGTGGTCTTCCACATGCTGTTGCCATGGGGAGGAACAAAAGGTTTGGGGCTCCCAGACACCCTGTTATACTGTTATACGGTTACTGTTATATTATTATGATTATTGTCTAAGGAAATGAGCAGGGTTCCCATCACCATCAATAAAAGTCATCATAATGCATGAGATGGATTGATGTGGAAACCCTGCCCCAATCCCATATACTATGAGGACATTAGGTGGTTTTATGTGGGGTGCGCTTTTACGCTTGTACTTAAATAGACTGACAGTGTGTGGAATATGTACACATATGTATATGATAGTATGGGGTAGTCATGCTGGATACATTGCCACATACATCTTGCAACAGGAGAAGGACCCCAGCTGGCCACCAAGGTTAATCCTTTAAGTACACATACTTAAGTCAGGAACAATGGGGTCTATACAGACATTGAGGCACCATAACCCCAGGGGGTCTACAGGTATTCTCACTCAGAGAGTCACGGCAAAGTCCAGAGGACAGGCAGATGTTTCTCCCTTGAGAGCCAGGCAGCAAATGACTCTGTTAGCCACACCTAGTGGGCGGCCCAGGGGAGGGGTCTGGAAGTTCCCAGAGCTTACCTCTAGTCCATTGGCTAGAGGTAATCAAATTACTCTGGAGATTACCCCATTGGCCAAGAGGAAGATAAGGGTTGGACAAAGGGGTAGCCACTCACTGTAATGTTTTTGTGAGGTGTTTAAATACTTGTGTAAAAATAAAGAAGTTGTTCATAATTTTCATCAAGACTTTGTGTGCAGGTGTATTATTGACCCAAGGGCATATGCTGACAGAGGAGATCGTTTCTGACTCCATGCCAGGTTTTTCCCAGGCACACTACCAAAAGCTGGGACTTATGCTCTTGCATCCGCAAGGAAGGTCCATTGGTCTGAGTCACCCAAATCTTAGGTCTAAAACCTACAGGAGATAAGAGAACTAGGATTCTCTATACTCCATCATCATTGTAGGTTGTGACAGACACGCCATAAGTTCATCTAGTATTTTAGTAATTTGAATAGACTAGATTTTCACTCCCCTTCTCTATAGCTTGTTATGATGAAGGGGCTTGTGTACCAGAGATGGGCAGGTCATAGCAGAGAGGTCAGACAAATCAAGTTCAATGAAGTGAACAACATGAGCTTGAGGGAGCTCAGAGCGGCAGTGGCTAACAGATGTGCCTGGTGTGGTGCAGTCTATAAGGTCACAGTGTGTCAGACACGACTGAATGACTGTACAACAAGAATAATTCTCTCATTACACCCCACCTTGTTTTCTGATGTTTGTTCTAACATGTTTTTATTATATTGTGAAAAATATTAACAAAAGTTGCTAATCAGCAAATGCAGTTCTATTTTATGAAGACAAAAATCCAGCTTTCTATATCCTCATAAGAAAGTTTGGCAACTTGAACAGCCTGTAATCAGCAGCACATACCCCATGTTTCCATGATAAACTGGCAAAAGTTGATAATAAACGTTTCTCCAAGGAGACACACAGCTGTTTAATGATTTAATGAATCTCTATATGTTAAATGGATATGAGGGGTTCTTAGATGTTATTAGGCATATAATATACCAGAATATCTATTGATTTTTATGTCTTTACTGCCTAAAATCAAACAAATAGTCCCAGTATGGGTCTGCCCACTATGCAGACATAGACTAGAATACTCTGGAAGTGCAGTGCCTCATACTAACCAATCAGTGACCATCTCTCAGCAACATTCTGCAACATGAACCCTGATAGGCTAGGGCACTACACTGCAGCTCCAGACCTGCAAATGCTGTATCTGCAAAGGCTGTAGTGGGCAGACCCATACAGGGACTATTTGTTTGATTTTAGGAAGTAAAAACAGAGCTTAAAAGCACTTCTTAATGTAATAATGTACATAAAGTAAATAGATACACAGGTATATTATATACCTAGTGACATCCAGTAACCGTCCATGTCCCTTTAAGACTCTTCCTGGCTGCCTCATACATTCCTGCAAGGCATTGGAAAGCAGTAGCCGGTGTATTATACATGATCAATTTTATGTTATCATTTGAAAACAGATTCAGTGTCCAGACACACTGCAATTATATTGCACTATGAATCAAAAACAGAATTTTGAAGCTCCTACAGAAAAATATTAAGTAGCGAGTACTACTAAACAGACTGGTAAAATGCAGCAAACCAAGCGAGAATTTCATTTTCCTGCCAGGGTCTGCAGTGGTGAAAATAAAAGACCCTGAGGTTTACTGGATTTTTATTTCTTATGTACATTTCTTAAAGATCATTATATTTGTTTACACATTTGCAATTATTTGCACTTTTTTCCTGCCAGTCATTCTCTCTAATTCATACATTAAGCATACTCTAGATGGCTTTGCTATTTGCAGATCACGACCAATAATTACTGGTTACCCCTTGGGGCTTGGGCCCAACTACCCCAATTCCTTCTGGACAACCCCCTTGGTCTCCCTCAGCCTCACTGACTGTGCGTCTTCTGGCCAGGGCAGGGAATGCTGAATGTGGAATCATATTATATTTATATGTGTGTATAGATATATGGCCCCGTTTAGGTGCTTATGTCTTTTTAAAGGCATTTTGAGGGGTTTTGGAGTGTTTAAGGCTTGTTTAGACCCTTATATTCAGTGAATTCTGCAACTCCAGTTATCCGGCAATAAGGGAGAAAATTTAAAGTGTACATATACATATAACATATATATATATATATATATATATATATTTATTTATAAAAATTTATATAAACATACACATTTACATATACACCTATATATGCTCAATGCTGCACTCCACTTCCTAGGGTGAGGAGGGTCCACGGCAGGCCAGAGGCCCAAGGAGGTTCACAGAGGTTCAAGCGGGCCACAGAGGTGCGTGTGGGGTCCACAGGGGCCAGCAAGGACCGAAGGAGCCACAAGGGGCCAATGGAGGCAACAGGGAACCGCGAGGGGCCACAGGGGCTGAGGAAGGCCGCAGAGGTCTGCAAGGGGCCACACAGGGGGCTGACGGAGGCCGCAGTGGTCCACTAGGGGGCTACAGGAGGCTGAGGAAGAACATAGGGAGCTGAGGGAGGCCGCAGAGGTCTGTGAGGGGCAACACAGGAGGCTGAGGGGGAACACAGGCGGCGCCTGTGGGGGGCAACAGTGGGCCATAAGGGGCTGCAGGGGTTACACTGGAGGTCCTCGGGGGCCATAAGCGGTTGTGTGGGCAACAGGGCCGGCAGGGGGCACAGGGGGCCCCTGGGGCCTGTGGGGGGCC
The DNA here is from genome assembly GCA_027410445.1 of Discoglossus pictus. Lineage (NCBI taxonomy): Eukaryota > Metazoa > Chordata > Amphibia > Anura > Alytidae > Discoglossus > Discoglossus pictus. The sequence goes on from CM050169.1 coordinate 93,494,130, forward strand.
ACAGTGGGCTATAAGAGGCTGCATGGGACCCACGGGGGGGGGGCTTGGGGGCCATAGGGGACCTGTGATGGGCCACAGAGTATCCGCAGGGCCACAGAAGATCTGTGGTGACACAGAGGTCCCACGGAAGCTACAGGAGGGCTGCTGGGGCCATAGGGGGCTCGAGGAGGCCAATGGAGGACCACAAGGGCCACAGGGTGCCCACAGGAGGTTCACATGGGCTGCAGGAGGTCCGGGGGGGGCACCTCAAAGGCCAGGGGCCTCTGTGCCTTGCACCATTTGCACCGGCGATAGAATAAATAAATAAATATATCACATATATAGTTGTGAGCATACGAGCAGTTGCTCACACTTGCAGACTCGCGTATCTAGCCCATGGCCCTCAGATGCTGGCATGGAGCGCCAAAGGCAGCTGCGACCCTCGCAAAATTTACGGCGTAAGGCAAAGAAAATACGAGACACGTTACGACCCATTACGACCTCACAAAAATCGGCTGCAACATGCGCACATCAAAACATGAAAAATACAACAAATACACACAACAAATACATAAAAAGCTTACGTACAGGAAGAGGGAGCTTCCAGGACCTCGAAAACTAAAGTTACACCTCAATTTAAGTCAAATTAAAAGAGTTTAGACACTAAAAAATTCTCTAAGCGAGAGAAAAAATGGCCGCCGAAAAAAACGAAAATGAGGCTACAGCAGTTTAAAGACGCAAAACACCACCAAACACCTACGTATTTGCCAAAAAACACCTACGAGATTAAAAAACAAGGTCGCAACCCGCGCAACCCCAAAAACATTACAAACACAATAAATACAAACAACAAACACATAAAAAGGTTACTCAGAGCAAGGGGGGGCACCGAGGACCTCTGCAAGTCAAGTTACACCTATATTTAAACACAAATTTCGGAGTTTAGAGATCGGCAAATCACCTAAGCAAGAGAAAAAATGGCCGCCGAACAAAACAAAAACGAGGCTAAAGGTCCCTAAACACGCAAAACACCACCAAACAGCTACGGATATTCTGAAAAAGCCCACCAAACAGCTACGGATATTACGAAAAAGTCGCATGACATAGAAAACGAACAACGCTACATGAGCCACATTAAATACACCAAAAACCATTAGCTCACTTACAATTTGATTGCCGTCATTTTTTGACGGGCAATATTCTAGTATATATACACTAGTGAATAAGTTATCTGATCAGTTTTGATAGTCACTGTTTTCTGGAGGCATCCATTATACTTTGCCTAGGCCCTTTCAGGAAAGCACGACTTGCTGTTTACTGTGCACCTGTCTGCTTCCGAGCATGTGCAAAAAAAAGTAAGTAGGAATTAAATAGAAACTCCAATAAACCAAATCTCCCTTCCTGCTCCCTCACCTATAGTATTAGTCTCCAAGCTAGCAGGGAGTACTGAAGCCACACAAGATGGAACTTTCTATACCCTTAAAAAAAAAAATTCAAAAAAAAAATCATAGCTTTCACTGTTGTTAATATTGAGCCCTGTTCTATTTGAGAGAAGAAAAAGTTTAATTTTGGCTGCAGGAGCTTGTTTCAGTAGAGTTTGGTGCAGGGGCGGCCCGTCCATTGGGGCGTCAGGGCAAACGCCCCCCCAAATATTTTCGTGACCCTGCAATAAAAAAACACAACAATGTATTAGTAATAACCCAAAAACAATTAAATATAAGGTGTACATCATCATTCAAGTCTTAATACAGTAATAAAATGAAGTAAAGTTAGTAAACTATTCCCAGGGACACTGTCACTTTAAGATAACCCTTGCGCTACATTAACTAATGCTGCTGTGTATCTATTGTAGCCCCCTGCACCCCGTGTGATCATATTACACTAGTGTACACTAACCTTTAGACTCTTCTCTTCAATGAGTCCTGGCCTGGCCCCCTGACCGTTAATGCATGCCGCCCACCATCACAGTGACGATATGCATGGGCGGTCATAAATGTATCAATTTAATGACTGACAACTGATCAATGATGGAAGGTTGTACAGTTGCTAAGAGAACAATCTAAACCCACCCAGACCGTTAGCCCTGAGCGCCCGCCAGCTAATAGGGCCTCCAGTTTACTTTTTGATTGACTGATACAGTGAATAAAACCACCAGTTGCCTGTCCCTTTCCTCTTTCTGTTTCCTGACCCTGGTCACGCTGAGACTGAGAGACCTCCCTGGGTGAAACTACTCACATCTGCTCTGCAGTCTACCTAACAGTAAGTCTACCTGGCACCTGCCCTGCCCCTGGCCAAACCAAACCCCTAGTAGCCCCTAATAAAAGGTAGGGGTGACCAGTTACCCCACTATGCCTGCCTGGCCTGCCACCTACCCAGCCACCCACCAACTTACCTACCACCGACGACCCTAGGCCTGCAATGCCTGGTGCCACCCCCAGCCATCACCCCCATGTGGCCTGTGCCACCCCCGATCAGGCCTGCCCTATGCGATGCCACCGCCCGATTACCCAGATCACGGGATCAGGGTAGTCGGGTGGTGAGCGGGGTAGCACAGGCCCACATGGGGGTGATCGGATCACCCCCTTGATGAGGCCTGTGCCACCCCTGATCACCTCCATGTAGCCTGTGCCACCCCCGGGGCCTGATCACCACCACCCCGATGTGGCCTATGCTATGCCACCGCCCGATTACCCCGATCACGGTGATCGGGGTATTCGGGCGGTGAGCGGGGTTGCACAGGCCACATGGGGGTGGATGTTCACCCCCATGAGGCCTGTGCCACCCCTGATCGTGGCCTATGCTGACCGATGGGCGGCTGAGCTTGACCGACCCCACCCTGATCCACCTACCAGTACCTAGCACCCCCCCCCCCCTATTTTTATTCCATTTTTAGAAGTAACAGGCATGTGCATGTGCCTGTCACTTTTAAAGATAAAATAAAAATAAGGTAAGGGAAAAACAATACAGTAAAAACATTATTACAAATATACAAATTAAACCGCTTTAAACAAACAATAATAAAAATAAAATAAACAACAGCACATACTTACCTGTCAAATTGACCCCTCCAGCGTTGGCCCACTGTCCTCTATGACCTGGATAGTCATAAAAATAATCCAATGTTGATTGAAGCCCATGTCATAAAATCCAATGTTGATTGAAGCCCATGTCAAATAATCCAATGTTGATTGAAGCCACTGGTCAAATAAATAATCCAATGTTGATTGAAGCCACTGGTCAAATAATCCAATGTTGATTGAAGCCACTGGTCAAATAAATAATCCAATCTTGATTGAAGCCATTGTCCAAAAATAATCCAATCTTGATTGAAGCCATTGTCCATCCATCCATTCTGGCCCATTGAAAGAGGCCTCCACCAAAAAAACACCAGACGCTCTAAAAAAAAAAAAACAACAAACTAACAGAGCTCCTCCTACAAGTAGCCCCACCTGCGATTAATTGATTTTTCCCCACGGTCTGCTTTATATACTAATTTTTGAAGGACTCTGATTGGCTGAAATTTTTGATTGACATCGATTTCAACCAATGAGAGTCTTTAAAAAATTAGCAAATCAGCAAGCAGGTATGGAAGCCTGTAAGGGTAAAAAAGGTTAGTGTGAACTTGTTTGACCCTGTATGTATTTTACATATTACAGGGCTATTTTATGTGATATACATGTTACAGGATAATATCCTGTAACATGTATAGCCAAAAAATAGCACTGTAATATGTATAAAAAATAATGTGTAATAGAAATACATGAACAATATAATAAAATAAGTAATAAAGTACATCAATTAATCAAATAATAAATATCAATTAATATATATATTGTTTTATGTATATGTTTATGTATATTTATGTGTATTTTTTATGTGTGTGTGTGATATATATATATCTATATATATTTATATATATATATTTATATATATTGATATATTTATATATATATTTATATATATATATATATATATATATATATATATAATTTATATATTTATATATATATATTTATATATATATTTATATGTATATATATATATATATATATATATATATATATATATATATATTTAGATATATTGATATATATATATATATTTATATATATTGATATATATATATATTGATTGATAGATATATTGATATATATATATATATATTTATGTATTGATTGATTTATATATTGATTATTTATATATATATATATATATATATTTATTTATTGTGATATATTGATATCAATTGATATATATATATATAAATATATATATATATATATATATATTTTTTTTTTTTACAATTTGGGCCTATATGGTCCCACTTTGTTATTTAGGGTTTTTAAGGTGCGGTTGGGGCCTATATGGTCCCACTTTGTTTTTTAGGGTTTTTAAGGTGCGGTTGGGGCCTATATGGTCCCAATTTGTTATTTAGGGTTTTTAAGGTGCCGTTGGGGCCTATATGGTCCCACTTTGTTATTTAGGGTTTTTAAGGTGCGGTTGGGGCCGAAATGGTCCCAATTTGTTATTTAGGGTTTTTAAGGTGCGGTTGGGGCCTATATGTCCCACTTTGTTATTTAGGGTTTTTAAGGTGCCGTTGGGGCCTATATGTCCCACTTTGTTATTTAGGGTTTTTAAGGTGCGGTTGGGGCCTATATGGTCCCACTTTGTTATTTAGGGTTTTTAAGGTGCGGTTGGGGCCTATATGGTCCCACTTTGTTATTTAGGGTTTTTAAGGTGCGGTTGGGGCCTATATGGTCCCAATTTGTTATTTAGGGTTTTTAAGGTGCGGTTGGGGCCTATATGGTCCCAATTTGTTATTTAGGGTTTTTAAGGTGCGGTTGGGGCCTATATGGTCCCAATTTGTTATTTAGGGTTTTTAAGGTGCGGTTGGGGCCGATATGGTCCCACTTTGTTATTTACGGTTTTTAAGGTGCGGTTGGGGCCTATATGGTCCCACTTTGTTATTTACGGTTTGTTATTTAGGGTTTTTAAGGTGCGGTTGGGGCCTATATGGTTCCAATTTGTTATTTAGGGTTTTTAAGGTGCGGTTGGGGCCTATATGTTCCCACTTTGTTATTTAAGGTTTTTAAGGTGCGGTTGGGGCCTATATGGTCCAAATTTGTTATTTAGGGTTTTTAAGGTGTGGTTGGGCCTATATGTCCCACTTTGTTATTTAGGGTTTTTAAGGTGCGGTTGGGGCCTATATGGTCCCACTTTGTTATTTAGGGTTTTTAAGGTGCGGTTGGGGCCTATATGGTCCCACTTTGTTATTTAGGGTTTTTAAGGTGCGGTTGGGGCATATATGGTCCCAATTTGTTATTTAGGGTTTTTAAGGTGCGGTTGGGGCCTATATGTTCCCACTTTGTTATTTAGGGTTTTTAAGGTGCGGTTGGGGCCTATATGGTCCCACTTTGTTATTTAGGGTTTTTAAGGTGCGGTTGGGGCCTATATAATCCCACTTTGTTATTTAAGGTTTTTAAGGTGCGGTTGGGGCCTATATGGTCACACTTGGTCTTTCAAGGTTTTAAACTTTGTCTTTCAAGGTCCCACTTTGTCATTTAGGGCCTATATGGTCCCACTTTGTTATTTAGGGTTTTTAAGGTGCGGTTGGGGCCTATATGGTCCCACTTTGTTATTTAGGGTTTTTAAGGTGCGGTTGGGGCCTATATGGTCCCACTTTGTTATTTAGGGGTTTTAAGGTACGGTTCGGGCCTATATGGTCCCACTTTGTTATTTAGGATTTTTAAGGTGCGGTTGGGGCCTATATGGTCCCACTTTGTCATTTAGGGTTTTTAAGGTTCGGTTGGGGCCTATATGGTCCCACTTTGTCATTTAGGGTTTTTAAGGTGCGGTTGGGGCCTATATGGTCCCAATTTGTTATTTAGGGTTTTTAAGGTGCGGTTGGGGCCTATATGTTCCCACTTTGTTATTTACGGTTTTTAAGGTGCGGTTGGGGCCTATATGGTCCCACTTTGTTATTTAGGGTTTTTAAGGTGCGGTTGGGGCCTATATGGTCCCACTTTGTTATTTAGGGTTTTTAAGGTGCGGTTGGGGCCTATATGGTCCCAATTTGTTATTTAGGGTTTTTAAGGTGCGGTTGGGGCCTATATGGTCCCACTTTGTTATTTAGGGTTTTTAAGGTGCGGTTGGGGCCTATATGGTCCCACTTTGTTATTTAGGGTTTTTAAGGTGCGGTTGGGGCCTATATGGTCCCACTTTGTTATTTAGGGTTTTTAAGGTGCGGTTGGGGCCTATATGGTCCCAATTTGTTATTTAGGGTTTTTAAGGTGCGGTTGGGGCCTATATGGTCCCAATTTGTTATTTAGGGTTTTTAAGGTGCGGTTGGGGCCTATATGGTCCCAATTTGTTATTTAGGGTTTTTAAGGTGCGGTTGGGGCCGATATGGTCCCACTTTGTTATTTACGGTTTTTAAGGTGCGGTTGGGGCCTATATGGTCCCACTTTGTTATTTACGGTTTGTTATTTAGGGTTTTTAAGGTGCGGTTGGGGCTTATATGGTTCCAATTTGTTATTTAGGGTTTTTAAGGTGCGGTTGGGGCCTATATGTTCCCACTTTGTTATTTAAGGTTTTTAAGGTGCGGTTGGGGCCTATATGGTCCAAATTTGTTATTTAGGGTTTTTAAGGTGTGGTTGGGCCTATATGTCCCACTTTGTTATTTAGGGTTTTTAAGGTGCGGTTGGGGCCTATATGGTCCCACTTTGTTATTTAGGGTTTTTAAGGTGCTGTTGGGGCATATATGGTCCCAATTTGTTATTTAGGGTTTTTAAGGTGCGGTTGGGGCCTATATGTTCCCACTTTGTTATTTAGGGTTTTTAAGGTGCGGTTGGGGCCTATATGGTCCCACTTTGCTATTTAGGGTTTTTAAGGTGCGGTTGGGGCCTATATAATCCCACTTTGTTATTTAAGGTTTTTAAGGTGCGGTTGGGGCCTATATGGTCACACTTGGTCTTTCAAGGTTTTAAACTTTGTCTTTCAAGGTCCCACTTTGTCATTTAGGGCCTATATGGTCCCACTTTGTTATTTAGGGTTTTTAAGGTGCGGTTGGGGCCTATATGGTCCCACTTTGTTATTTAGGGTTTTTAAGGTGCGGTTGGGGCCTATATGGTCCCACTTTGTTATTTAGGGGTTTTAAGGTGCGGTTCGGGCCTATATGGTCCCACTTTGTTATTTAGGATTTTTAAGGTGCGGTTGGGGCCTATATGGTCCCACTTTGTCATTTAGGGTTTTTAAGGTTCGGTTGGGGCCTATATGGTCGCACTTTGTCATTTAGGGTTTTTAAGGTGCGGTTGGGGCCTATATGGTCCCAATTTGTTATTTAGGGTTTTTAAGGTGCGGTTGGGGCCTATATGTTCCCACTTTGTTATTTAGGGTTTTTAAGGTGCGGTTGGGGCCTATATGGTCCCACTTTGTTATTTAGGGTTTTTAAGGTGCGGTTGGGGCCTATATGGTCCCACTTTGTTATTTAGGGTTTTTAAGGTGCGGTTTGGGCCTATATGGTCCCAATTTGTTATTTAGGGTTTTTAAGGTGCGGTTGGGGCCTATATGTTCCCACTTTGTTATTTAGGGTTTTTAAGGTTCGGTTGGGGCCTATATGGTCCCACTTTGTTATTTAGGATTTTTAAGGTGCGGTTGGGGCCTATATAGTCCCACTTTGTTATTTAAGGTTTTTAAGGTGCGGTTGGGGCCTATATGGTCACACTTGGTCTTTCAAGGTTTTAAAAGTTAAGGTTTGGGTCTTGAAAGTTTCGTTCTAATGTTTTTTTTGTTGTTTTCTATCACTTCCCAGGTGCAAACTATCTGTGGAAGCAGATTTGTTTGGACTCGTTGGTTGACTTACTGGACGTGAATACCCCGAGAAGGAGAGTCAACTGTAGGTGAGTATCATTGCCTTTAATTTTCTGTCCATGCGTATAGGTGCAAATTTGATGTTGATGTAGTCTTGTCACATGAGGGTTTGCAATCTGTAATGTATACCAATGAATTCAACACACTGTTATTTTAAAGTAATTTTGTGACATAATATAAATTAATATACCGTGATCTCTTTCTTCTATTGGTATCAGAAATGAATACTATTGACTCTCTACTTGTGAAGCCTTTCGGCACCCTAACCTATGAGGAGAAGGTGGAAGTAAAACGGTTAGGAGCTGACCAACCAGAGATAAATCTGCAGCAAATCGCAAGAGATAGAGGGAAGCAATATGTCCGTAATTTCAATACTGAATGGTACAAGAAGAACGACTGGCTTTCTGGAAGCGTTTCTAGGAAGTCCTTATATTGTTTCCCATGCATCCTATTTGGTGGTGACGCTGCTTGGACCAAAACTGGAGTGACTGACGTCAAACATCTAGCTGATAAATTGGCAAAACACAAAAGTTCTAAAGCTCACTTGGATAACAGGATCAAGTTTGAGATGCTTGGACAGGCGAACATTGCTGTTCAACTGGACCAAGGATACCAAGTCAGCATTCAAAAACACAACGAAGAAGTGGCTAAGAACCGGTACATCCTTTCCAAGATAATTGATTGTGTTCGCTTTTGTGGCGCTTTTGAACTGGCATTAAGAGGACACGACGAGAGTGAAACATCGCTAAATCCAGGAGTGTTTAGAGGCCTGGTGGATTTGGTTGGCAGTATCGATAGTGCAATGCAACAGCATTTGAAGACTGCAACTGTGTTTAAGGGCACGTCCAAAACCGTGCAGAATGAGCTACTGGACTGCATGCATGAAGTTATTAAGGAAGTGATTCACCAAGAGCTTAAGGAAGCCCAGTTTGTGGCAATCCAAGCGGATGAAACAACCGATATTTCCGCTAGGACACAGTGCGTTGTAGTCTATCGCTACATTGACAAGAAGCATCAAGTGGTGGAAAGATTTGATGGCTTCACGGAAATGAAATCAACGGATGCAGACTCGATTGCTGCTGTTGTGCTGGAAACACTGAATACTGTTCTCCCAGAGCCAGAAGACAGGAAGAAACTCATAGCTCAAAGCTACGATGGTGCCAGTGTGATGCGTGGAGATCAAGGAGGAGTTCAAAGAAAAATAAAAGACGTGTACCCGAACGCACACTACGTCCATTGCTATGCTCACCAACTGAACCTAATAATGGAGAAAGCAGTTTCAAGGATTGGAAGAGTTTGAGTTTTTTTTCCCAACATAGGCGGCATACCATCTTTTTTTTCACGCTCTCCAAAAAGGACCGGAGTTCTGGATGAGGTAGTTGGTAGAAGACTTCCAAGAGGTGCACCGACACGATGGAACTTCAACGTTAGGACCGTGAACGTCATCTACGAGAACAGAGATGCGCTACTTGAGTGTTTCCAGACAATTGAAGCATGTCTAAACTTTGATCCAACATCTATACGTGAAGCCGCAGCTTTCATTGGAATGCGGGAAGACAGGGAGTTCCTTTACTTCCTTATATTATTTTATTTAATAATGCCACATGTTGACATTCTCTATAGTCAGCTTCAGAAGCGAGACACGGATACTGTTTATATCAAAAAAGTCACAGAAAACGTTGTCGCCAGCATCCAGAAAATCCGTAATTCTGTTGAAGAGATAGAAGCAAGTTTGCCGAGCGATGTAACAGTCAACAGAAGGAGTGCGGAGATCTCAACCTTGAGACAACTTTCAAGAGAGGTATGTGACATAGTGGTGGTTCATGCAAAAGAACGTTTTTCATTTTCAAATCACCTAGTCAGTGCCAAACTTGTTCAAAGTGACTTGTATAAAATCCATGACACTTGCTTTCCAACCCAAGCTCTGGAAGACACCGTGCAAGCATATCCAATACTGAAGAAGGAACAATTACGCACTGAGCTGTCACTTCTGTATGGGAAGACAGATTTTCATGCTTGTACAAGTGCTGTTGCTCTGCACAAACTTTTACATCAATTTAATCTGCAGAATGATTTCACAGAGACAGTGAAATTATTAAGAATCCTGATTACAACACCGATGACCACTGCAGAATCAGAAAGATGCTTCTCCACATTGAAGAGGATCAAAACCTTTTTAAGAAGCACCTTGTCCCTGGAGCGGTTGAATGCATTGGCGATGCTCTCAATGGAAAAGCAACTGATTTCCGAGATCCCAGACTTCAATGAAAAGACCATTGAGAAGTTTTGTTCTTTGAAAGATCGCTGTGCAAAATTTAAATACAAGTGATTGAAGCAAAGAAGAATGCATACCCCCAGGGTGTGCAAAGAGAAACTGCGTTAAGCAGCACCACCTCACTACCAAACATAACTAGTGGTAAGTAAAGTATGAACAGTGTGTGGGTGTGCATATGGAAGGAGCTATGAAAGGTGTGTGCATGGTCAGTAACAATTGTTGAAGCCTTGGCGTGGTTTGAAGGAATTGGAGGCACTTCCAAGGGTAGCTGTCACTTCTGTACGAGAAGCCAGAATTTCATGTCTGTACGAGTGCTGTTGCTCTGCACCAACTTTACCATCAATTTAATGTGCATAATGATTTCACAGAGACAGTGAAGCTATAAGGAATCCTCCTTACAACATCGAAGACGACTGCAGAATCAGAAAGATGCTTCTCCACATTGAAGAGGATAAAAAGGTATTTAAGAAGCACCATGGCCCTGGAGCGGTTGAATGCATTGGTTTGAAGGAATTGGAGGCACTTCCAAGGGTAGCTGTCACTTCTGTACGAGAAGTCAGAATTTCATGTCTGTACGAGTGCTGTTGCTCTGCACCAACTTTACCATCAATTTAATCTGCATAATGATTTCACAGAGACAGTGAAGCTATAAGGAATCCTGCTTACAACAACGAAGACTACTGCAGAATCATAAAGATGCTTCTCCACATTGAAGAGGATAAAAAGGTATTTAAGAAGCACCATGGCCCTGGAGCGGTTAAATGCATTGGTTTGAAGGAATTGGAGGCACCTTCAAGGGTACGTAAAGTTCTCAGAAATGGCACCACCGAACTACAAAAAATAACTAGTGGTAAGTAAAGTATGAATGGTGTGTGGGTGTGCATATGGAAGGAGATATGAAAGGTGTGTGAATGGTCAGTAAGGAGATATGAAAGGTGTGTGAATGGTCAATAAGGAGATATGAAAGGTGTGTGAATGGTGAGTGGCGTTACTGCTCATATGGTTATCCATATGCTAATTCAACGTGTTTGTTTGACATTGATTATTGTGTTGTCTAAACAGAAGTTAAATGTTGTTGTTTTCTTGAATCCCAAAATCCACTGGTTTGGGCCTATACAGTGCTGATTGGTCTTCTAAGGTATGTTTGGGGCCTATGGTCACACTTGGTCTTCTAAGGTATGTTTGGGGCCTATATAGTGCCACTTGGTCTTCTAATGTATGTTTGGGGCCTATGGTCACACTTGGTCTTCTAAGGTATGTTTGAGGCCTATATGGTCACACTTGGTCTTCTAAGGTATGTTTGGGGCCTATATAGTTCCACTTGGTCTTCTAATGTATGTTTGGGGCCTATGGTCACACTTGGTCTTCTAAGGTATGTTTGAGGCCTATATGGTCACACTTGGTCTTCTAAGGTATGTTTGGGGCCTATATAGTTCCACTTGGTCTTCTAATGTATGTTTGGGGCCTATGGTCACACTTGGTCTTCTAAGGTATGTTTGAGGCCTATATGGTCACACTTGGTCTTCTAAGGTATGTTTGGGGCCTATATAGTTCCACTTGGTCTTCTAATGTATGTTTGGGGCCTATGGTCACACTTGGTCTTCTAAGGTATGTTTGAGGCCTATATGGTTCCACTTGGTCTTCTAAGGTATGTTTGGGGCCTATATAGTTCCACTTGGTCTTCTAATGTATGTTTGGGGCCTATGGTCACACTTGGTCTTCTAAGGTATGTTTGAGGCCTATATGGTCACACTTGGTCTTCTAAGGTATGTTTGGGGCCTATATGGTTCCACTTGGTCGTTTAATGTTTTTTAAGTATGGTTTTGTTCTTGAATGGTCTGATTGATTTGCTTGTTTTCTTTCAACCCCAGGTGTAAACCCTATGTGGCTGCAGATTTGTTTCTACTCGTTGGTCAACTTACTGAACGTGAATACCCTGAGAAGAAGACCCGACTAATGGTAGGTGTCACTCCTTTAATTTTTCTGTTAATACGTATAGGTGAAATTATGATATTGTTGTAGTCTTGTCACATGAGTTTTTTCAATCTATATTGTATACCAATGAATTTAACACATTGTTACTTTACTTCTTGACATTTCTGCATTGGTGATCATGTATTTCAATGGGCTTTACAAGTATAAGGTCATTGGGCGGGGCTTATAAAGGTCATCATGACGTCAGGGGGAGGAGTTATAAAAATGGGTGTGGTTTGAAAAGGGGGAGTGGCTATGTTTCGCCCTGTCGCCCCTCCAACTTGAAAAGTCACCAGCCGCCACTGGTTTGGTGGGGTTGGGTCCTGGGTTTCCTGCTTAAAGAATTTAGTCTTCAGTAAGCCCTGTGAGTGTAAGCTAGCATGTCATCCACAGACATGGCTAGCTTATTGTCCCAGATCCAGAATCATGCTGCGCAGCATGGGACAGTGTGGCTACAACAGTTAATCCAGTCATTGGGCAACGTTGCCCCTGCACCTGGAGGGAGTGATGGTGGCCGTTCTGTTACACAGTCCAGGCCACCTGACTGACTCAGCCCTACAATGCAGCGGGGGAAGAGAGGCCGGGCCAGCTCGCCTAAGTGGAGCACCCCACGTAGGCCCGCGATGGGAAGAGGACAGGGCAGGAGGAAGACTGCAGGAACCCTGAATGTGATTTCCCTGGAGCCCAGCAGCAATGTGACTTGCCTGGGTGGCGCCCAAGTGACCCCATCAATTTACCGGAGGAGCAGCGGAGGGAGTAGACCAGAGGGAGCCTCGCCAGAGTCAGCTGGATTAGAGCAGGACGCACGTGAGCTGCAGGCCGCATCAGGATCCCCTGTGACGTTTTCAAATAGTCCTGTGGAGGCAGCCCCTGCGACTCAGGTGGCAGCGGAGGCAGACAGTGTTCAAGGGCCTATCGGGACACAGCAACTAGCCGGGGCTGAAGTGGAGACACTCAGAGAATTCGTTGGATCAGAGGAGGACACCTTTGAAGGACAGAGGCCTGGTCGTCTGTATCCGGTAAGACGGGAGAAGCGGCAGGGAAGGAGTGCAGTGGTGGGGTCGGCACCCAGGGATACCAGGAGGAGGACCCGGCCGGCCAAGGAAGGCCCAACGCCATCATGTGACGCCGGTGAGTCGTAACTGGCAGGGGCATACATAAGCCACTGCGCAGTTGTGGGGGATTATGGGAAACAAATTATATAGAGATATATATGTTTATATCAGATGTTATATGGTTTAGGTTTGAGCCTACCGATCTATGAGCTGCATGATCACAGGGGGGGGGTTGCTTGTCTGTTTTTTTCTTTGAAGTCTGGACTTGGGTCGCAGGGCTACAGTAGGTATTTGCTTTCTTGTAGGTGTAACCAGGGTTTTTATAGTTTTTTGGGGGGAATTTATTACTTAGAGTTAGGCCAGGGGGGGTTTCCCCAGTTGGAGCTTATGGGTTGGGGTTTTCCTTTATTGTTGGCTAGGCATAGTTTTCCCATCTCTGGGTTTACCCTGTTAGTATCTTTGCTTTTTTCTCTCCCTTGTGGTCTGCCATGTTAGGGGTAGATCCCCCCAACCCCACCCCCCTGTACCCCCCTTTCCCTCTTCCCCTTTCCCTCCTTTACCGCCCCATCCCACCATCCTCTTTCTTTGCTCCCTCCTCTTTCTTTGCTCCCTCCTCTTTCTTTGCTCCCTCCTCTTCATTTGCTCCGTCCTCTTCCTTTGCTCTCTCCTCTTTCTTTTCTCTCTCTCTTCCCTCTTTTTCTCCTTGTAACGGATCTACTGGCACCCCGACCGAGTACCTCCGTTGATAGACGCGTCCTAGTTTGCGCCGAGGCCTACAAGCACCGCACCGGACACCACAACCACCACAGACTCCACAACCGCCGTAGTTTAGCTGGAGCCGGGCCGTCTTCCTTCCACCCTGTATGAATCTCCAGCATCCAGGATCGTGTGGGGAAGACCTCTCCTCCAAGGAGGACACATCAGGAACAAGCGTTCAGTAGTTACAGCTCAAGGGAGTATGCAAAAGCATAGCAATCCCCAGTATGATATAGCAATCCCCTCCAAGAACGAGATGAGACTACGTTTTGAAGGGTCAAGTAGAACTATTCTTTAATGACAGGGGATCTCCTTTTATGCAATGGTGCCCTCTGTAGGGCTACACCCACATAATTATCCCAGCCAATTAGATACAAGGTTCAACCCCCACGTCTCCTCCCCTCAGATAACAGGTAACACAATTAAAACAGACACAATTTTAACCACATTCTGGATGTACCCCAAAAACAGGGGGTACACCTTTAAGTCCAGCACTGTTCAATATCTCTCACCCAGTGGAACACCATATTAAAAAATGGCATGAATCAGACCAGGGGTTCAAAAGTTAGTAAAAGTATGTTTTTCACATAACACACAGACATTTCACATATCCCCCACACAATACACATATAGGACAATAGGTGTGGTCACCCCTCCCTGAGGCAACTTGATATAATCAGACAATGATTAAATCAGCCCTCTTTGTTCTTATCTGAGAATGAAAACACTCCACACAATCGACTCCCTTATCTGTAACAGGATTATCTCTCCTGCCAAGGTCTGCACTAGCCTGGGGCCAATATTCTGCAGAGCACAAACCAACACACATACAGTATATTACTAGGATCATATTTTAACCAAGAATTAAATAACCATAAACAGGGTAAAACAGTGATGGGTTCCGTTACAGCTGGGATCTGAGCGCACAAAACTACCGAATAGCGCTCAGATCATCTTCACACAGTTCAATTGCCATGTAGCTAAAGTCTTTCCCATAGTCTTTCATTATATGAATGGGCTCCGTGGCATAGCTATCTGTGGTATCATGGTTCACACAGGGCAAGTACCGAAGGACCCACCTGTATGTAAAGGGCCAGAATGAGTGACATACACTCTGGTATGGCCGAATACTGAGTTTGAAGGGCAATATGTACCAGGGCCATAGTCGCAGGGCAGGAGGCTGGCAAACAGTCCTCTCCAAGACAAAGTGGCGAAGGGCACTTCGTCACACTCCTCTTCCCCTTTCTCTTCCTTCACCCGCCCCCCCTCTGGGTTTCAAGAAAAGGGTTTAGTGCTGGGTAAACATGCTGTATGTCCATGTGCCCTGTCAGCGTAGGCAACCTTTGGATGGTTTTATTGAATTTAAGGTTAACGAGAAAAAAGAGGAGTCAAAGAAAGAGGAGGATGAAAGGAAGAAGAGGTATAGGAAAATTCCAAAAAAATGTAGCAATTGGCTGCAGGTCTTCGTAATCTTTGCCAGTATTATAGGCGAGAAGTTCCCAGAGTATTGCTCATCACTTTTTTGTTACTTAGATGAGATTGATGGAATACATAGAACGTATGGTGGACTGGCATGATGGGATTATGTTGTTAAGTTTCATTGGTACTCAGTTATGTCAGATATGCTTTGGGAGGATTGGGATATGGGAAGTTGGCTAAAAATTGTCACCCCATTATGCCCGTTTTTTTCGAGCAGTGCGAAGCATGCACCCGCCACGTCGGGTAAGTAGGGTTGCTGTTTTGCGTTCAACGAGAGCACGTGTTAGTATCTGCATGATTGCTCCGAATGTGGCCCTCTTGTTCATTGCTTCAGAAAGAACAAGCCTCAGAAACCAGAAGGAACATCTCAGAAAGGGGAGGACGCCAGTACCGGTAGAAAAGATGCGCCCCTGGCTAAAGGGGTACGGTAAGCTTCGGCCAGCATTGTTATTGTTGGGTTTTTACAAGGGTTTTGTGATTCTGTCTACGGCTGGCAACTATTTGCATTGCCCCCCTAACCTGAAGTCTGCGAGAGAAAATCCTGGGTTGGTGTAGGAGAAGGTGCGAGGGGAAGTTGAGAAGGGACGAATGGCGGGACCTTTCAAGGAGGCACCAATGCAAAATGTTAGGGTTTCACCGTTAGGTTTGGTACCAAAAAAAGACACAGGGCTTTTTCGTCTGATACATCATTTGTCATATCCGAAAGGGTCGTCGGTCAATGACGAAATCAACGTGATTTGGCAGCAGTGTCATATACTCTGTTTCCACGGGCTGTGCAGCTGGTACAAAAAGCTGGTAAGGGAGCATTGTTGGCAAAAGTAAACATTAAATCAGCTTTCCGTTTGCTGCCAGTGCACTCGTCCTCGCAGTTTTTATTGGGTTGTCATGTTGACGGCCTATATTTTGTTGATCAGTGTTTGCCAATGGGTTGTTCAAACCCATGTTCATATTTCGAACTGTTTAGTTCTTTCATACATTGGTTGGCTGTAAGGCGTACTGGGCTAACATCGCTGGTTCATTATCTCGATTTTTTTTTCACTGGTCCACCCGGGTCAAATGATTGCCCTTTTTTTACTGGAAGAATTCTTGTAAATTGCGGCAGAGCTCGGGATCCGGCTCGCGGTGGAGAAAACAGTAGGTCCTACCAATACCCTGAGTTTTTTGGGCAATCAGAACGATACATCAACCATGATATGCAGCCTTCCATTGGATAAAGTGACTGATTTGATTGGCACAGTCAAGAGGATACTAACAAGGAAGAAGATGACGCTTCAGGACATGCAGTCGCTGTTAGGAAAATTACATTTTGCTTGTCGGATTATGCAAATGGGGATGATATTCTCAAGACGTCCGTCAGAGAGTGGCTGATGTTCCTTTCCCATTTTAAGGGGCAGTCGGTTATGCCGGTATCCCGGTACCGAATTCCAAGTTAGATCTTTTCACATGGTCGCTCGTGCACGGAGAAGTGGCCGCTGGATTGGAATGATAGCCTCCTAAAAAATGTGGCTTTTCTACAGCTTTTCCCTATTGTGGTGGAGTTGTATTTATGGCGGGATAGTCTCCAGAACCATCACCTGTTATTTCACTGTGATAACTTGGGGGTGGTTCAGGCTATCAATACAATTTCGGCATCATCAATACCAGTGGTAAGGTTGCTCAGGAAGCTCAAGAAGGGATTGTGCACTTTTTCCATCTCAGGAAGCTAGTTTTAAGATTTTTAGTGCTAAACGTTTTATGCAGGGCAGTACACATTCCTGGGGTATGTAGCATTATAGCTGAAGTTCTCTCTATTTCAGTGGGAGATCTGCACAGAACTCCCTTGCCATTGGAGTTGTGGAATTTAGCATCCCAGGTATAACTACGTTGGTGCAGAATTCATTGGTAAAGAGCACTTGGGAGTAGTGATGTCGCAAACATAACATTTTCGGTTCGCGAACACAAATTGCCACAAATGTTCTCGAACCGGCGAACACGTGCTTTAAAACATCAGGTATGATGTTGTATCGATCAGGTAGTGTAAGGGTTAGGCCCGCTTCACAGTGACAGACCAAACTCCCAGTTTAACGCACCGCAAACAACCGCAAACAGTCCATTTGCACAACCGCAAACTCCCCATTTGCACAAGGTTGGATACCAAGCTAGCCATGTCCCGTTCCTTGTCCGCACTGATGTCATTGAAGGTCTCTTCCTCCACCCAGCCACGTACAACACCAAGGGTCCCCGAAAGGTGACAACAAGCCCCCTGGGACACCTGCTGTGTTTGGTCTTCCACCTCCTCAAAGCCACCTTCCTCTTCTGACTCCTCTTCTTCAGACTCCTCTCACTGCGTTGCCTCTCTCTGCATTATTATAAGGTGTGTTAAGTAGTACTACTCTTATCAGTTTAATACCTGTTACAGCACATATCAGGGGGCATGTATAAGGCCTGGATTTTTAGAACCAGGAGATGGAAAAAGATGCTTTGTTGGTCTTATCACTTCAATTTTGGGGCACGGTACGTGCAATCAAAGGTGCCACCAGATAGGAGTGGCGTGTTTGTACTCTACTCTTATCAGTTTAATACTTGTTACGTCACCTATCAGGGGGCGTGTATAAGGCCTGTATTTTTAGAACCAGGAGATGGAAAAAGATGCTTTGTTCTTCGTATCACTTCAATTTTGGGGCACGGCACGTGCAATCAAAGGTGCCACCAGATAGGAGTGGCGTGTTTGTAAGTACTACTCTTATCAGTTTAATACTTGTTACTTCACCTATCAGGGGGTGTGTATAAGGCCTGGATTTTTAGAACCGGGAGATGGAAAAAGATGCTTTGTTGGTCGTATCACTTCAATTTTGGGGCACGGCAGTGGCAATCAAAGGTGCCACCAGATAGGAGTGGCGTGTTTGTAAGTACTACTCTTATCAGTTAAATACTTGTTACGTCACCTATCAGGGGGCGTGTATAAGGCCTGGATTTTTAGAACCGGGAGATGGAAAAAGATGCTTTGTTGGTCGTATCACTTCAATTTTGGGGCACGGCACGTGCAATCAAAGGTGCCACCAGATAGGAGTGGCGTGTTTGTAAGTACTACTCTAATCAGTTTAATACTTGTTACGTCACCTATCAAGGGGCGTGTATAAGGCCTGGATTTTTAGAACCGGGAGATGGAAAAAGATGCTTGGTTGGTCTTATCACTTCAATTTTGGGGCACGGCACGTGCAATCAAAGGTGCCACCAGATAGGAGTGGCGTGTTTGTAAGTACTACTCTTATCAGTTTAATACTTGTTACGTCACCTATCAGGGGGCGTGTATAAGACCTGGATTTTTAGAACCGGGAGATGGAAAAAGATGCTTTGTTCTTCGTATCACTTCAATTTTGGGGCACGGCACGTGCAATCAAAGGTGCCACCAGATAGGAGTGGCGTGTTTGTAAGTACTACTCTTATCAGTTTAATACTTGTTACGTCACCTCTCAGGGGGCGTGTATAAGGCCTGGATTTTTAGAACCGGGAGATGGAAAAAGATGCTTGGTTCGTCTTATCACTTCAATTTTGGGGCACGGCACGTGCAATCAAAGGTGCCACCAGATAGGAGTGGCATGTTTGTAAGTACTACTCTTATCAGTTTAATACTTGTTACGTCATCTATCAGGGGGCGTGTATAAGACCTGGATTTGTAGAACCGGGAGATGGAAAAAGATGCTTTGTTGGTCGTATCACTTAAATTTTGGGGCACGGCACGTGCAATCAAAGGTGCCACCAGATAGGAGTGGCGTGTTTGTAAGTACTACTCTTATCAGTTTAATACTTGTTACGTCACCTATCAGGGGGCGTGTATAAGGCCTGGATTTTTAGAACCGGGAGATGGAAAAAGATGCTTGGTTCGTCTTATCACTTCAAATTTGGGGCACTTTGTGACATTAGCTTCTTAAGCTCAAACATGTCCTTTACAGGCACCTGACTATGGGCAGATGAGCAGGAACTGCTCAAGGCGAGAGATGGAGTGGCGGATGGTTGAGAGGGGGCAAGGAGGACAGCAGTGGTTGATGTGGCTGATGATGCTGGACCAGGAGGAGGATGGTGGCTTTGAGTTTGTGTGCTGCTTGTACTCATGTGTTGGTCTGGAGTCACCCAAACATTAGGTCTCAACCTGTAGAGCAGGGGTCACCAAACTTGGTCCTGGAGGGCGACCCAGGCCTGGATTTGTGGATATCCTTGCTGCAAACAAGTGAGTCAATCAGGATGGCTGAAGAAACAAGATTCTCACCTGTTTGCAGCAAGGATATCCACAAATCCAGGCCTGGTGCGGCCCTCCAGGACCGAGTTTGGTGACCCCTGCTGTAGAGGATAAGGGAAACAGGCTACTATAGACCTCATTCATCATTACAGGTTTTGACAG
The DNA here is from genome assembly GCA_027410445.1 of Discoglossus pictus. NCBI lineage: Eukaryota > Metazoa > Chordata > Amphibia > Anura > Alytidae > Discoglossus > Discoglossus pictus. Next base: position 93,513,895 of record CM050169.1, read on the forward strand.
ATTGGTACTATGCGTGCAAGCTACTGTGACAACAGATATGAGTGGCACTGTGCACTTGCAGAAGTTATATCATCCTCATCATCCTCCCCTGTATCTTTTTCCCCCTCCCTCATCATCCTCCCCTGTGTCTCTTCCCCCCCCTCCCTCATCATCCTCCCCTGTGTCTCTTAACCCCCCCCATCATCCTCCCGTATGTCTGATCCCCCCTCCCTCATCATCCTCCCCTGTGTCTCATCCCCCCCTCATCATCCTCCCCTGTATCTCTTTACCCCCTCCCTCATCATCCTCCCCTGTGTCTCTTCCCCCCTCCATCATCATCCTCCCCTGTGTCTCTTTCCCCCCTCCCTCATCATCCTCCCCTGTGTATCTTTCCCCCCTCCCTCATCATCCTCCCCTGTGTCTCTTTGCCCCCTTCCTCATCACCCTCCCCTGTGTCTCATCCCCCCTCCCTCATCATCCTCCCACCTCCCACATCATCCTCCCCTGTATCTCTTTACCCCCTACCACATCATCCTCCCCTGTATCTCTTTACCCCCTCCCTCATCATCCTACCCTGTGTCTCTTACCCCCTCCATTATCATCCTCCCCTGTGTCTCTTTCCCCCCTCCCTCATCATCCTCCCCTGTATCTCTTTCCCCCCTCCCTCATCACCCTCCCCTGTGTCTCATCCCCCCTCCCTCATCATCCTTTCACCTCCCACATCATCCTCCCCTGTATCTCTGTACCCCCTCCCTCATCATCCTCCCCTGTGTCTCTGCCCCCCCACATCATCCTCCCCTGTGTCTCTTTGCCCCCTTCCTCATCACCCTCCCCTGTGTCTCATCCCCCCTCCCTCATCATCCTCCCACCTCCCACATCATCCTCCCCTGTATCTCTTTACCCCCTCCCTCATCATCCTCCCCTGTTTCTCTTACCCCCTCCATCATCATCCTCCCCTGTGTCTCTTTCCCCCCTCCCTCATCATCCTCCCCTGTGTCTCTTTCCCCCCTCCCTCATCACCCTCCCCTGTGTCTTATCCCCCCTCCCTCATCATTCTCCTACCTCCCACATCATCCTCCCCTGTATCTCTTTACCCCCCTCCCTCATCATCCTCCCCTGTGTCTCTGACCTCCCCACATCATCCTCCCCTGTGTCTCTTTCCACCCTCCCTCATCATCCTCCCCTGTGTCTCTTCTCCCCCTCCCTCATCATCTTCCCCTTTGTCTCTTCCCCCCCTCCCTCATCATCCTCCCCTGTGTTTCTTTGCCCCCTTCCTCATCACCCTCCCCTGTGTCTCATTCCCCCTCCCTCATCATCCTCCCACCTCCCTCATCATCCTCCCATGTATCTCTTTACCCCCTCCCTCATCATCCTCCCCTGTGTCTGTTTCCCCCTCCCTCATCATCCTCCCCTGTGTCTCTTCCCCCCTCCCTCATCATCCTCCCCCCTCCCTTGATGATAAGGGGGGGAAGAGACACAAGGATAAGTGAGAGGGGTGTTAGGGTAAGGGGTGTTAGGGATAAGGGTGAGGGTGTTAGGTGTTAGGGTGAGGGGTGTTAGGGCTAAGTGTGAGGGGCGTTAGGGATAAGTATAAGGGGTGCTAGGGCGAGGCATGTTAGGAATAAGTGTGAGGGGTGTTAGGTCTTTGGGATAAGTGTGAGGGGTGTTAGGGTTAGGGTAAGGGGTGTTAGGGTTAGGGTGAGGGGTGTTAGGGATAAGTGTGAGGGGTGTTAGGGTTAGGGTGAGGGGTGTTAGGGTTAGGTGTTAGGGTGAGGGGTGTTAGGGATAAGTGTGAGGGGTGTTAGGGTTAGGGTGAGGGGTGTTAGGGATAAGTGTTAGGGTGAGGGGTTTTAGGGATAAGTGTGAGGGGTGTTAGGGTGAGGGGTGTTAGGGATCAGTGTGAGGGGTGTTAGGGTTAGGTGTTAGGGTGAGGGGTGTTAGGGATAAGTGTAAGGGGTGTTAGGGTTAGGTGTTAGGGTGAGGGGTGTTAGGGATTAGTGTGAGGGGTGTTAGGGTTAGGTGTTAGGGTGAGGGGTCCA